>OY804610.1:17450103-18135300 GCA_963680895.1 Fragum sueziense
GAAATAAGGTTCTTTTATCAGCTTAAACAGTGCTTAAAATAGGATCGTAATGGATATATAAAAATAAAATATATTGAATAATAAACAAGTATACCGTCGTTGTAAAACCCCGTATCTCGTTTTTGGAAGATTTTAAAGGGGAATGAAAAAGTGTAATAACTTTTCACAAGGTTTTACCTAAAACTTGGACATATTATTCGCAAATAATATGTCATTAATACTGATCAATAAATAAATCTAAAACTTACAAACATTGTCTTAACTGGACATACAATGTTTGTACTTTGAAAATCGCTAAAATCGACATACGATGTTTTGCATTTAAACCGACGATATTAAATTATCACCAATCTCTCACCTAAAAGCGCTAAGAATTCTAGCAGTACGAAAGGCGTAACAAGTTTGGTCATCTTGAAATCCTACCAACAAAGATCTTAAATTATCCCAAGGTTTCTGTGCCTTCATATAACGACTGAAAAGAAAACAATTATGTGTTCTCGAATTTACATGTATAAGTACGAAGACAATACAATTAAAGATAAAAGAGAAAGTTTCTTACAAGTCTGCCAAACCTTTTTACTTTCAAATGAACATAGTTTTCGGTTTCTTTGATGTCGATCTGCCATTTCAATCTATTTAAAAGTCATAGTTTTGGCGTCCGTATTAGAATTTTATGTTTAAAAAAACTTTGAGACAAAATACGAAAATACTGATACCTTACATTACTCCTTGTGCATCTTTTCTGTGTTATATCGTACACAAGTGCTATCTGCATTTACATCCATGTTTCCGTAGCAGCTTTTAATTGCGGTAATATATTTGTCTTTTAATTATTTTTCTTTTACCTTTTTAGAAGGGTTAATATTGGCAAAGCATATGTAAAGGAGCGATACTTTCAATCTTATATTCCCTCATTGTCCCTAACCAGAAAGTTGAGATTACTACGAGGGGCGTTCAATTAAAAGTGGTACTAATGGTGCACCATACCTCAAGGTTCTATAAAACTAGTGGTGCTTGCGACTATTTGACGGAAAAGTTACTGTCTATACTTTGTCAAAATTTGAGACAAATTCGTTGACTCTTTCAAAAGTTACTGAACTTTTAAGTTGGTTCAGTCGTATACACTGGCTATTTCGCTGTGCGCAAAATGGAAAACGAACTGAAGTAGGATGTACGGGTCTACATTAAAGGTCGCATAGGCTTTGAAATATCAACATCAAATGTATATAATGAACTATATCAGATTCGTAGACATTCGAACGTTGAATATGCGTCAGATTTTAGGAAGATAATGAAAATTAAATTTGGTAAAACTGGCTTGAATGATGCCCCCTCTAAGGCAACCCCGGCAGAGCTAGTACCAAAGCAAATGTTGCTGTAGATTCCGACATGACCGAACAAGAGGCATGGTTCAATGTGCAAGAAATAGCAGATAAAGTTGGTTTTTCATCGGGGACATGTTATACGATTTTGACGAAAGGGTTGAAACACAGAAAGGTTTATACCCATTGGGTCGCACACCTGCTGCCTATGGACTGAGAGCCACCCATGCAAAATATGTTTTGAAATAATGCAATAAATGCAACAAATGTGGGCTTTCTTGGCTTTATACATATGATTGAACAATAATCTATTATTATGAGCACCAATGACGTGTCATAAGCAAGCAATGGCTGCGAAAATATCAGGTAAGGTCCGTAATAGCCAAAAAATTAAAAGCGCGGCAAAAGTTTTGCACGCGGTAATTTTTCAAATGTAACGGATTTATTGTCCATATTACTATTTCAAATAGTACAACTATCGCCGGTCATTCATAGAAGAAATGTATGTCGGCCAAAGTAAAGAAATATCATGAAAAGAGTAGGTCTAGGACCGGCTAAAGAGGCATGTGCCAAATCCATGACAGCGGACCTGTCCACAGGTGTCATCTTGTCCAAGACTTTCTTAAAGAGACACATGCTGCACAAGTTGTTTTTTGTATCAGCGTAAAACTAATTTAAAGTGACATTTCACAATTAATTTTACATAAATTTTACTTTTATTCTATTTGCAAGAGCATGTTTTCTTGTGAAAATTCTGAAAATTTCAAGCCAAAATATTGAACGGTTTACGAGATACATATGTTTGTGTCATAATCAAACAAATTGTTGTGGACAACATTTCAGATTTATATAGAATTTTTCATTTCTGTCTCAACTTTAAAGTTACTATAGCTGTCACGATTGAAGTTTTTCTGTTACCGAGTTCTTATTATTTGGTGATATGGACAAAGCCTATTCCAACTGCATAAAACCAATAAAACCAGTGAAAGAATGGTACATTTGTCCATTTTCCCTTTCTTTCAATGTATGTCAGTATGTCATGTTTACAATGTCAAGGGCGAGTCGGAATTATCCAAGTCCTGAGCGGTTAAAAGAGAGCGTCTACGGAATCTATTTTTAAATCGAGTGGAATGACGTCAGAGAATAAACAGTAAAAAATTAAAAATGTAAAATGTCTCTTGAAAAGGTACCCTTTGGGAAGCTTGTAGCAACCCTAAACAGTCTACGAAGAAAGCACAGACTGATCAGGATAAAAACTGTTGACACTAAGTTGATACTCTGGATTTACATTTTTTCCTATCACACTATATATTATTATCTAAATACGGATATCGTTGGCGCTTGCTAAATGTGATCTGTCTCTCGTAATTTTGTCTTCTGTTGACTTCATAGAAGCACGCTTTTAGCATGACGTGTCAAGCAGAATCTAACTGACCCTTTCCCAATTATAACCTTGTTTGATGTCATCATTAGAAGGGATTGTGAACACATTGAGGTAATAGAAGAAAATCTTGATAACAAGCAATGCCCCCAGTTGCTTAGATATTTTCTCAGTTTTATTAAATTCAACAAATCCTATCTAAACGTGCATAGTTTGTCGTGTTTAAAACTTTCAAAATAGAATATCAAACTTATTGCCGTTTGGGAAAGAGTGAGGCATGACTATCAAAATACCTTCAGTTGGTTAACCCTTTCCCATACAATACCTGCTTTAAACTTTCTTTTTTGCAAAAACACAGGAACATCGAGAGAAAGGAAAGGAATGCTAATTGTTAGCAGTCTCTCCTATTACCTAAATATTTTCTATGCCATATCGTAAATTATTCACATTTCCAATGTCATTGGTTATGCAGTCACCAAACGATTTTTATTGAGAAGAGTTTTATTTTTGTCATTTTGGGAAAGAGTTGAACATTTATTCGTAACCAGGCACAAGTGCTGAAATCCCGTGAAAATCGGAATGTTCCAATTTTTTTACCCGTCGCACTAAAGAGGAACATTCTGCAAAGTATGAAAGTATAGACAATATCCAGCCTGTGCGGACTGCGCAGACTGACAAGATTCGAGACTCATAACTCGAAGGTAATTTTCTGGGCCATGAATAATTTCCCTATCTTACTATGTGTTTATTTTCTAAATGCGACATCTAGTTTACGTCTGCTTAGTATGAGTCGTTTCTCGAAATTTTGTTTTATGAACTTCCCGTAAATTCCCTTTAGCGTGACGTGTCACTTTTATTAGATACCTTTGTATCACATGATCACCCGACTATAAACGAATATTTCGGCTTTTGCAGGTACCCAAAATATGTAATATATAAATCTATATATAGACACAATTGTAAATTGTGGGTAAATAGCGCATGGTTACTCGCTTGAAATACGTTCTTTTTGCATCTTTTTGCTCATACTTTAATACTTCAAACCCTTTTTTGGGCAAATTGGCAGTTTTTTTTGACAGCTATTATCCCTTTAAAGGCGTATTTTTCCTTTATAAATAACAACTTCAAACAACTGATAGCATTTCTACGCATAAGAATAATAGATATAGATAGATTTATTTCGGCATAGTAAGCATGTACACAGATTAACAAAAATACAGGATAAAAAATGTAAAATTCTATATCATGTATAAGAAAAATCTATGACACGCCGACCAACACCAAGGATATCACAAAAAAAGGCCAGCCCTTATTTCCATTGTGGTCCATAGATAATAATAAATCTTTGCATCAACACAAACTTTTTTAAAATGAAATGAATGTGATATGTCACTTTAATCAAATGGACTGGCTCGCTTGTGATGGAAATAAGAAAGTATATTACGGATTTCATTTGACCTGACACTGACATCTATTCAAAATATGTTCATTTTTCGCAAATAGCGTAACACTCTTCAAAAATACTTGTATCAAAGTATGCGGATATGACAGGTTTACATGAAAATATTACTGAATTGGTTATTTAAAAATACCAAGGCGTGTAATTTATGATTATAAAAGCTAAAGCTGCGCCATGTGAAATGAAATATGTAATAGTGTAAGTCGGTAAGGCTGAAATATGGCATTACGACAATGTTTTTTATTAAGAATATTATGCTATTTCAGCGAAGAAATAATAATTGAAATGAAAAATAGAACCTACATGTATTTATCACCATCCTTTGGTATTCTAGAAGACGTAAAGGCGTTCCACTTTTCCCATTTTGACCAAAGAGAGTTACACTGTACGATCGACTTTATCCTTACATACGCATTCATAAATTGGCGAGCTCGTTGCGTGCTGAAAATCTTTTTAAAAACCTTCGAACCTTTGACAGAGTAGAAAGACACCGTCTTACATTTCCTACATATATTGGCTCATATTAAAAGAGATCATGCTTGATCAGATTTTATTCAGTCGGGCTCGTAATTTGTCTCTATTAACCCGCGCTTGGCATTTTTTGTGAACATTTTAACCGATCTGAAAAAAGACGGAAGGGAGAGGGGCAATCGATATAAAATTGTATGTAAGTAAAACATTTATAAAGTCTCCATTATAAAGACCGTTATAAAGAATACTAGACTGACAAATTAAATAAATTTAAACAAGGGGATCAAGATGATTCTTAACCGCTCACCTTAAGCTAATAGTTCTTTTGAACTCTGTAGTTCCAAATAGAATTAAAAAAGGCATATTTAATCTTTCTTAAGCCTTTCCTAAACGTCTATAATAGGAAAGGCTTGAGAAAGCATAGCATTATCATTTTTTTCGTTTTCTCAATGTTTTCTGCACTACTTTGTACACATCCTCTCTCCATCAACACCAATGAGTCGTTCACATTAATGGGAAAGCCCTAAATATTTTTGTTTGGGAAAGGATTACAGCCCTTCCAAAACTGCCTGCAAAATTGAATCAAATTTGTTACAAAAATTTAAAAGACAGAATGTCTCTTTCCCATGTTTTCGAGTGGAATCTTATTTAACAGAATGGAAGACGTGTCCTTGGTCAAACATTTTAGCAAATTAGCGATCTTTTCACAATCGCGACCCTCAAATGTAATAAGGAATGCGCGTATAATTTCGTAAAGCAAAAGAAACGGTCGGTAAAGATTGTGACAGATATGTGACCTGTAGAGCGGTTACTATAAAAGTGTCCGTATGGATTTTTTGAAAAATCACAAAAGATGATGTACGACGGGTGGTGCATTACAGATTGTGCATGATGTATGTCCACGGCAGATGGTGGTCCAAGGACAGAGGACGACAGGTAATGCACGCTGGATTGTGTACAACGGACGATTCACGATAGACGGTGCACGACGGACGATGCGCCACCGATGGTTCACGACGGAGTGAGTATGGCGGGCGGTTAAAGACGGGTGGTGTACAGTTGAAGCTGCACGGCGGATTGCTGAACGGCGTATGGTTCAAGATAGGCGGTTTATAACTAACGGTTCTCTAAGGACGGTGTAAGACGGATGATTCACTATGGTCAAATCCATGAACAAAGAATATATTTGAGTACGATGTGATCAGGTGAGCTACCAAAAATGATAAGCATAATTTTGAGAAACAGACACGGAAGTTTGGTCCCAGATTTCAAATTGAGTCTCTTTGTGGTAAATTATAATTACATATTTTTATAAGCAATAAACAGCAGTATAATGAGCGCTAGACACGCTAACGTAAATTAACCCTTTCCAAAACTACAAAAATATAAGGTAAGCCAATTTGAATGCTGCTCTTGACGACAAAATTCATGGTAATAAAAGTCTAAAATGTGTACAATTCAACACGGATATTGAGATAAAGGAAAATTATCAGCATTATATTCGTTTGTCTCAAAATTTTCCCAAACCTTTTCATTTGGGGTATTGTGTTTGTAGATTGACATGATTGAGCGTTACCTATATTAGCATGGTTAAACTCAATCATGTCAATATGCAAACATAATATCTACATGTAAACAAGGCTTTGTTGGGGAAAGGGTTAAAAGGGAGACAACTGCAAGAGAGCTCCGTAAAACTAGGATAGATTCCACTAACATGAACCAGGGCATCTGAATAATTATGATATGACCGCACTTCGGCAATGTTTTCTTGTCACGTTTACATGTATAACTAAGGGACCTTGCCCATGAAAAAACCATTTGTCAAGTTAATTAACTTGCAATAAATCATACTAAGAAATTGTGCTTAAAACTTTAAGTTTTGACATAATATATAACCTCCTTTGTCATTGCAAATCAGCGTAGCTCTACTCCATCTTGACTAAAGCCCGAGTTACGAGGTTTTGTATATACTAAAACCTGTGGAAAGTAGACTTTAGCGAGATATTTTTAAAAACATTTGCTTGCATTCTTGGGTATGTTTAAAGTATTCATTTTCATCTAGATACCGTACTTTCTGAAAACACTCCACAACGGGAAAATGCTTCCGGGTCGTAGTATACACATATAGCTCCATCAAAAATGGATTCGCTTCTTTTGTTGCATTGATTCTGTGTCTATAAAATAGGCAGATGCATGGAATGTGGCTCTGCATGATAGGTTAATGCATTAATATGGGAATTTATTGTGTCGAACGAGTTCTTTCGGCAGAGTGACCCGAGCTAGCGAGGGTTACTACGTCAAAAGAACGAGTTAGATACAATATATTCCCATATTTATGCAATAAACTTTTCATTATATATACTTTGATATTGTCCTAGAAAAGATGTCATCAACTAAATTCATAAGAGATCGTGTTTACTCTCTCGGGTAGAAATTACTAAAATAATTTAAAACGTATTGCGGTTGAACGTATTTTACGAGGGAAAAGTAACGTCAGCTTATGATTACGTCGACGTCACCAGGGAAAGTATAAACAACTTTGAATCGCGGCGGCCATTATTTTCGACTCGGACTAGAATCGTTGTAAAAGGTATTGAATTTCATATATTTGTTGCATATCTTTTGGTATCAATCTACCTAAAGATATGTACATTTGCCGTTTTGTATATTTTCATTTGTTGAAATTTCTTATGTTCGTGTATTTGCAATCAAAGTTGACTTGCGTCACAAAGTCAAAATCCGTGATATTTTGAAAGAAAATTTATTTCTTTTCTTCTCCAATTAATTTTTGTGGAGCTATTTTTGCGTTTGTAATGCTCAATATAGATTTATAAGTGGCTTGAAAGTTCTGAAGCGGGAGAGGTGCCTGGATTGTAGGTCTGTCCTTGGCGACTGCGTGTCAAAGTTCCCGTGCAATATCAAAGTATGCAATTTCGAAAAATATTGCATTCTTTCCTCCCTTTCAAATACACAGGGACAATATCAAAGTATATAATAAACTGGCAGACCACCATGATGTGTTTTAATGAATTTCTCAGGTACTAGTTTCTTGCGCGGTCGTGACCTTTCATGGGGGTGTGTCACATGCAAATCCCGAAAAAGATGGCAAATTGCAAGAGTGGGTGAGTTCACGGGAACATGGTTGAAGCTGATGGCGCTATTAATACCACTTTCTTTGTAGTAAATTAAAGTCCAAGGAATGATATATTACAACTACAACAACAAAACACGTTGAGCAAAAATGGCTGCAGATCAGGGCCCGTATTCACCAACAAATTCTAAATTTTAGAATTAGACTTTGTCTAAATTCTAAATTCTTTACTCAGCCAAGAAAGTTCTAAATTCCTTATTCACCAACGCAATTTAGACGAGTCTTAATTTAGAATAGTTTGTACGCGGCGTAAGCGGCCACAATCCTGCGCTGGTTTCCGGATTTTGATAGAGCGTAGGCAAATTATGCAACCAGCATCATGGTCTGTATATTTTGAGGATCAAAGCGTAGTAGACACCCTGCAACTTCTTTAAGGATCAAAGCCAAAGCGAAGAGACGGCATTGATCAAAACGGAACGAACGAAATGACAGACTGTTTGACAATCGGCAAGCACTGTTTTAATTTTGACATTTTTTTATACCGTCGATAATTAATCATTTGTGCAGTGTGTCCCATCTTCAGTAATATCTATTGCAAAGCAAACGATATCTTAATAGATAACGATTAAATATTTATTTAAGTGCATAAAATTCTGCATCCTACCTAAAGTGTACAACAACTCAGTTTTATATTTACCCCCATAATAAAATGGCAAATGTCTGTGAATCAGAAAATGATAAATAGACTTGCCATTAATTAAATCCTTAATTGTTATCGAGAGCACGTATTAGTAGACATAAAATTCCCCATTGTAGGCCCCTCGATTAATGATCTAAATATAAACCCAAGGTCAAGTTCAAAGCTTTTTGTGACGTAATTCACACAATCTGTGACGTTTTTATTTCTCTGTAGATGCAATGTTTACTGAACGACAAACCGGGAGGATTCTAATTCTGTGGATTTTGGAGGGATAGAGATCATCAAGAAAGTGGTTATTCATCTAATTTCAAGAAAATGGTATGCCTTGTGATAAGTCAGGGTACCGTTGGTTTGAAATTTGCCTTTTGGCCACGATCATCACTCGTCTTGTTCAACTTCTTGGAGACAGTTTGAAAATGGACGACCCCCGATAAACAAGACTAAGGTCAAGAATTTAGGAAGTTGCAGTTAGAGGGAATAAGAGATCAAAGAATATCATGGTATGTGCTCATGATCGTGTTAAATTTGCTACGTTTTTCTCCGTTTCAAGTTAATTTTGTTCTTTGTTCAAACGGACCCTTCGGGCTTCCGATCCCAACCCACACTCGCTCATGTGCACACAAAAACACACCGGCTAGTTGTAAAGTTGAGTTGCATTCTTTGTTGTTTGAGCTGATTTCTCTTTGATTTCTCTCTGACAATATTTGATAAACGAAATGTAGGCTAACATGATTTCTTGCCCATGACAAGTGAAAGATTTTGCGTCAGACAATCTGTCATGTTTACAAGAATGGCACTTTTCTTACCGGCTGACTTTTGAGCCTGTCGAGTTACGATTTGCGCATTCAAATATCTTCAAAAAGTGCCATCTCGTCGAATTTTTGTATAAGATTAAGTTTTAGATAGACTTTTGTTTTGTTTTTGTATTCCTTTGTCGATTTTAAGCATGTAACAAGCCTTGAAGCGGTGAACGGCGGCCATTTTTTCACACAAGAAACGTAATTTAGCACGGCAGGTGGTAGACTTGGAAATCTAAAGAATTTTCTAAAGATTTAGATTTAGAATGCGTTGGTGAATACGTACTTTAGAATTAGACTCCCAATTTAGCAAATTCTTTAGATTTAGTCTAATTCTAAAATTTAGAATGTGTTGGTGAATACGGGCCCAGGTGTTTTTTATTCATCATGTTGAATCTTTGTACATAAAATTTATATTTATCACACCAAAAAGACTATCCAAATAGCCTACTCCTCAAAACAAATATTTTCACTTTTAGACAAATAGATATATTAAGTTTCGTAGATTGTCGGAAATACTTTATCAAATAAGTCACTTTTCGTTACCAGGTTTTTTATCGTAAGCTATACATACTTTGCATACTGACATTATATTTGTTGCCAAAAATCACGTTAAATTCATTGGTTAATTTTCTCCTTTCTATTTTGCGCCTTCAGAATGTTTCCCAAATAAGACCTGGTTTTACGTCTAAAACAGAAAAAAGAACGTTGGAAAGGAAACACTGAGACAAAGGAACATACAATGCTATTAAACAGCATTTTTCCATTGTTTTTCGTAATATAACAATACAATTTTCTGTTCTTAAAAGTACACCGTTCTTATCTCTATCTAAGCATTTTGATACACCGAACTTCCCATATTCTCATAGTCATTGCCCGGATTCAAGTTCACTTCATTGTATTGTCCTTCATTGTTGGCTCGATCCTCCAACCCCTCATAAACTCCAGCAGTCGTGACATTAGCCACAGTATTTCTGTTCAAATGAAGATCACTGTAACCGTCTATGTGTCTCGGTCTCTCATGCAACTCCTCGTACTGGGACCCAGGGACCTCATGTAGAACTGAAAAAAAATATCGAATAATTACTTGTGACGTCGGTTGGTACTCGAGTACGCAGAGTGGATTTTCACTTTTAAAGTGCAATATCATATTGTTTTACAAACCCTATATTGTGGGTACTCATTTCAATCGTCTCATCGAGACGATTCAAATGAGTACCCATAACATAGAGTTTGAAATTGAAATAACAAAGTTTGAATGACTCTACTGTCTCTTATCTGTTGCTCCGAGTATAATATATTTCTGCCATACAACACCTCAGACTATAACACTTTATCAAATTCTTCAGATATACCGAAACCTCACTTCAAAGTCTCGCCGAGAATTAGGAACTCGGTGTTTGACTTTGTCGGACACATACGACTAAAAGAATCTGTTTGATTGGTTATTTGATATTTTGATAGGTAATGGCTTTCAATTTATTGGTCTTAATATACTCACCGTCATAAAAAGTAGCCACTTTTCAAATAGCCCTAATTCTACAGTATTTGGTGAATTTTTGTTTTTACACTTTTCATATGTAATCCAAATTGTTTCTTTTTAAACCTCAATGGTTAAATGTTTTCAGCATACCCGGGAAAAAGTTTAATTGCAACACGGCTTCAAAACATTTTTTTGGATACAAAGTTCATTTTGTTCACTTACAGGTTTCATTTTCTGCATACGTGGACGTTGTTGAAACACACAAAAGTCCCATTTCAAATTTACAAACAATCATTCCGTTGAAATGATAGAGGTCAATGAAAATTTAGCACTATCAGTACGGCATGTTTCAATATTAAATGTCTGATATTAACTGAAAGTGATTGGTGGGTAAAGTGAAGGAAACATTTTCTTAATTTGGTACTTGCTTAAGACCAAACAGAAACAAAATTTCATTGAATAGAGCATTTGAGAGGACATTAGAGGATGGTGGGGCTAAAACCGCCATTTTGCAAGGGGTTTGGGTGAAATGAAATCACTTATTAGTCACTAACCATTCCGAATAAAAACAGTATAATAAACACATATCCTTATTCAATTTGGTCACCTTTCTATCCCCATATATATATGGCCGTGATTTTCAGTAGTGTTTATTGTATCACTTAAGGATTTCCTGGAACTACCACCAAGCTATCATAGCTAATGGGGTAATTTGACTGTTTTCGATTATTTCACGAGAGCGTTTTACTTGCCATTCTGTAATGCTTTGTATTTATTTCGGTACGTTTATCAATTATCCAAAAACTGCCGTCCATTTGCATTAGTGGAAACTTTCTTATGACGGGGAGTATATATTTTTAATCTAATACCTGCACTGAAACTTTTTGATTAATTCACATATCTAATTTCATGCAAACCATATTCACTGGCGTATGCCCAACAACCAAGTTGCTAAAATGAAATGTACAGACACAATGAATTTTGGATTTAATGGAGTTTTACGTCCATCTCAAATGCTAAGGTAATATGGAGAGGGGACCTCGGTTTAAAGTCTCGACCGAAGCGACCCTGTGTTACAAGTTCAGCGCGTTACCACTGCACCAAATCCGCTCCGGTAGATACAATTATTTATGCTTAATGAACAAAGCATATTTTGATCTCTGTAGAACAAGGATTTAAGCCCAACTTAAATAGAAACAATGATATAGCGTCGCAAATCCTGTGAACGTTTGTTTAAAATTCCCTGACACCGAAAGGTTCGGACTTATTGAAGGGTATGTAAACAAACCTGCTCCGTTCCCCAGATTTGGTTCATCGCTGGACCTCTGTGTAATTACACAACAGTACATCTCTCTTCTTCTGTAAATCAAAGGTATTTGAAAAAAAACATTAAAATAGTGTAATATCTACACCGAAAACGAGTATAAATTTACCCTCAACTAGATCTGACATTTATGGCACATTACAAATAATTCAAAGGTTGTACTTGCGATAACTTCATACGAATAAATGTAAATGTAAAAATAAATGTTGTCTAGAGTCAATGACATTTATATCAATTTAAAACATGGTACAATAATGATATAAGTACGATTGCAAAGAGAATACATAGCCTTCATCAGCAAGGAAAATTTATATCATCATTTCATCATTTGTGTTCATTTAGTGCAATTTTTCGTATGAATTTAGTATTAAAACAGTCTCAATTTCGATTTACTCAAATTGGAAGATATAGTACAAGTTTACAAACACAACTACTGTTTAGCTTTAATTAATGAACATTCTATTAATTTACTCGGAAACTACTTAGGAACATTTGTAAATATTGTAAATGCATTCACACCACTAGGCAAATGAAAAAATGAAAATAAGACCACAATTGAAATTTCTACATAAAGCTCACCTGATCACCAAAACAACAATTAGAACAGCAGCACCCACTATAAATCCAACAGAGCCAGCGACAGCACCAACCACAACTGGTGTTGAGGAATCGTCTTCGTTATTTTGATTTATCAACACTGTAAAGATAACAAGGTCAGATCTAAATGCTTAAGGCTTTTACTGAGCAAATTACAGAAGTTTTAATTTGATAAAATTTGATGAATAACCATAAAAATATTCAGAATGCTCTATACACTATGACCAATAAGACTAATAAAGTATACCCTATATAATTTTATGCACAATTAATTGTTTAAGATGACTTATTCCTCACAGTAGTATAAAGATATCATAATGTTGCGCAACATGGCAATGCCACGGTTCATCATATTTTACTATTGATCCAGCTTTAAACAGCGATACATCCTACCAATGAAAGGTTCACTTTGACTTCAATTGCCTCAGTAATTAGTTGTATAAAGTTGTATAAGTAGTACAAATAGATTCTGTATAGACAACTAGGCAAATGTTTTTACAAGAACCAACCCCTTATTAACAAATCAATTGACACGCAAAATTCCAAACAATATAAAAGAGAAGAACAAACAATAAGGTTGGTCGAGACTTTTTCCTGGTTCAATTTGATTAAGGATTATAAAGATAGATTTAGAGTTGTTTGTGATTACTGTTAATATTGTAACAATTTTATGAAACCATCTATACATCTACCTCTACTACAAGTAGGCCCCGTGAATCCTTCTAAACATGTTGCACTGCAGTTTCCAGAGTTTTTGTCGCAGATTTTATTTCCACTGACATCGGTACCACAACCCTCACTGCAAGTCAACATACAACCAGCACCATAGAATCCGCCTTTACATTCTGCACAGCTGCCAGTGTCTTTGTTGCAGGTTATTTGACCACCATTGACTTCCAAGCAGTTAGAACTACACGATCGTTCACATCTGTCTCCGTAGTATCCAGGTTTACATTCATTACAAAATCCATTTAACCGACTGCAATTCACGCCTAAACAGTTTGTGTTACAGTTCATATTACATATCTCACCATAATATCCTGGCCTGCATGACTCACATGTTCCATTACGATAACAGCCATTACAGTTTACACCGCAACTTTCGTCACATTTTAGTCCCCACCATCCTGTCTTACATCCACCCAAACATTCTCCTGTAGATGAGTTACAGTTGCCATGTTGTAAGCAGTTTTGAGAGCATGGTTTACACTCATTGTTGTCAGTATATCTGCCATCACCACAAGGACAACATCCGGTCCCGTCCGGAAACCAGTTTGGTTGATGTTTGCATGACAGACACGTGTTTCCGGTTCTTTGTGAACATTCGTGGTCATCGCATTCACAAAGGTTATTACCGTTATTGTTATCACCTTTGTATCTATATTCCGCACACTGAATACATGAATCTGAAGAATTACATGTCATACAGTTAGTGTTACAGTCGTTCATACACATGAGTCCGAATGTTCCACCAACGCATAACTCACACTGGACGTCAGACTGACATAATAAACAATTAGACGGACACGATTCGCATCTACCAGTGAATTGATGTTTATAGTATCCTTCTGTACATATATTGCAAACATCAGACCTTGTACATTTACTGCATCCTTTACCACATTTTTCACATGAAGCGGCATCTAAGTAATATCCATCAGCACATAATAAACAAATACTACCTCTGCAATCATTACAGCCTTCACTACACTCTAAACACGAAGCTCCTTGCAAACCATAGCCTGTTTCACATTTTGTGCACACGCCCGAGATTTGATCACATTCAGCACATCTTTGTCCACTACACTGATCCTGACATGTTGGTCCATAAAACCCAGGCTTACACGAAGTGCAACTTGATAAAGAAGTACACGATAAACAGTTAGTAGGACAGACCGATACACATGACCCATTGATCTGGTAACATTCATTATTTACACATGTGGTAGAAATACACGCATTATTACATGTTCCGCCATAGTAGCCAGGTGAACATCCAACTGTACAATGTCCGTACATAAAATCACAAATGTTGTTTACACATTTTACAGGGCACGAATCTGTACAATTTGATCCGAAAAATCCATCATCACATCCACTCGAACAGGAGCCACTTATGTCACATTCATTTTTGTTACAGTTTTCAGGGCATGCATACTGGCATACACTTCCATAGAATCCTGTCGGACACTGCAAACAATTCCCACCCATATTACAAGTGTTATTGACGCAAATATCTGGACACACTTGCCAACATAAACCAAATCCCCAGAATCCATCCTTACAGGAAAGACAGAAAATACTTGTACACGTTAAACAGTTTTCTGGACACCCTATACACTGTCCGTTCATATGCAAATATTTTCCAGGTTCACATATTCTGCATACTGTGTCGCTATTACATGAAATACATCCCTCCGAACATTCTGAACACTGCCTAGAACTAGTCAACCAGTATCCACCAGAGCAAGTATCACATGATGTTGGGTCATAACATTTAACACAGTTTGCTGTACATAACGTACACAAACCACTAACCAGGTAATAACCAGGGTTACATGTTGAACACGTGGTACCTATACATGACTGACAGTTGTCACAGGAGCTCTCTACTGAAACTGTGAAGAATGTGATTATGTTTCATTTTTAGCTCACCTGAGCACGATAGTGCTCATGGTGAGGTATTGTGATACCGCTGTGTCCGTCGTCCGTCGTCCGTCGTCAGTCGTCCGTCGTGCGTCGTGCGTCAACCTTTGGCTTGTGTGCACTCTAGAGGCCACATTTTATGCCCAATCAACCTGAAATTTGCTCAGAATGATTGTCTTGATGAAATCTCGGACAAGTTCGAAATTGGGTCATCTGGGGTCAAAAACTAGGTCACGGGGTCAAATCTTAGAAAAACCTTGTGTGCACTCTAGAGGCCACATTTTTTGCCCAATCAACCTGAAATTTGCTCAGAATGATTGTCTTGATAAAATCTCGGACAGGTTCGAAATTGGGTCATCTGGGGTCAAAAACTAGGTCACGGGGTCAAATCTTAGAAAAACCTTGTGTGCACTCTAGAGGCCACATTTTATGCCCAATCAACCTGAAATTTGCTCAGAATGATTGTCTTGATAAAATCTCGGACAGGTTCGAAATTGGGTCATCTGGGGTCAAAAACTAGGTCACAGGGTCAAATCTTAGAAAAACCTTGTGTGCACTCTAGAGGCCACATTTTATGCCCAATCAACGTGAAAATTGATCAGAATGATTGTCTTGATCAAATCTCGGACAAGTTTAAAATTGGGTTATCTGGGGTCAAAAACTAGGTCACGGAGTCAAATCTTAGAAAAACCTTGTGTGCACTCTAGTGGCCACATTTTTTTGCCCAATCAACCTGAAATTTGCTCAGAATGATTGTCTTGACGAAATCTCTGACAAGTGCGAAATTGGGTCATCTGGGGTCAAAAACTAGGTCACGAGGGTCAAATCTTAGAAAAACCTTGTGTGCACACTAGAGGCCACATTTTTTGCCCAATCAACCTGAAATTTGCTCAAAATGATTGACTTGATGAAAGCTCGGACAAGTTTTAAATTGGGTCATCTGGGGTCAAAGACTAGGTCACAGGGTCAAATCTTAGAAAAACCTTGTGTGCACACTAGAGGCCACATTTTTTGCCCAATCAACCTGAAATTTGCTCAGAATGATTGTCTTGATAAAATCTCGGACAGGTTTGAAAGTGGGTCATCTGGGGTCAAAAACTAGGTCACGGGATCAAATCTTAGAAAAACCTTGTGTGCACTCTAGAGGCCACATTTTTTGCCCAATCAACCTGAAAATTGATCAGAATGATTGTCTTGATGAAATATCAGACAAGTTTGAAATTGGGTCATCTGGGGTCAAAAACTAGGTCACGGGGTCAAATCTTAGAAAAAACCTTGTGTGCACTCTAGAGACCACATTTTCTGCCCAATCAACCTGAAAATTGATCAGAATGATTATCTTGATGAAATCTCGGACAAGTTTGAAATTGGGTCATCTGGGGTCAAAAACTAGGTCACGGGGTCAAATCTTAGTAAAACCTTGTGTGCCCAGTCTAGAGGCCACATTTTTTGCCCAATCAACCTGAAATTTGCTCAGAATGATTGTCTTGATGAAATCTCGACACACAAGTTTGAAATTGGGTCATCTGGGGGTCAAAAACTAGGTCATGAGGTCAAATCTTAGAAAAACCTTGTGTGCACTCTAGAGGCCACATTCTTTGCCCAATAAACTTTAAATTGGCTCAGAATGATTGTCCTGGTGAAATATTGGCAAGTTTGAAATTGGGTCATCTGGAGTCATAAACTAGGTCACAGGTTCAAACCTGGTTTGTACTCCTAGAAGCCCATTTTTTTGCCCAATCAACCTGAAATTAGCTCATAATAATTGTCTTGATGAAATGTACAAAAAGTTTGAAATTGGGTCATCTTGGGTCAAAAACTAGGTCACTAGGTCAAATTTAAGAAAAACTTTATTTGCACTCTAGATGCCACATTTTATGCCCAATCAGCCTAGTCAGAATAATTATCTTGATAAAATCTCGACAATTTCAAAATTTGGTCATCTGGGGTCCTAAACTAGGTCATGGGGTCCAGTCTTGGGGATTTTTTTGTCCAATCAAACTGAAAATTTGTCAGAATGATTATCTTATACAGGCCACAAATCTTAGTAAAATGTGATCATTTTGGAGGCTCAGACACACCATATACAGAAAGCTATTATGTCAGGCAGGCCCGTAGGAACAGGGGGGCTAGGGGGGCTAAACCCTTCCAAAGTTGGCCATAAATGCCAATTTTTCTTAATTTTACACTTAAAATTTTGGGGAAATCCCAATTAGCACCCACCCCCCAATATTTAGGATAGAGTCTATAGCCCCCCAATATGAAATTGCTTCCTATGGGCCTGTCAGGTGAGCGCTTCAGGGCCAATGGCCCTCTTGTTTCTGGAAAATATGATAATGCTTAGCATGTCTATAAAGCTTGAATTGTCGAGAAAGCGTATAAATCAAGTTTCGAAATAATGATCCTACATCAGTTCAAACAGTACATTAAATACGAATCAGGCCCGTAGGAACAGGAAAGGGTGGGGTGGGGCTATCATCCCGCAAGCTTGCCAAAATGCCGAAGTTTCCTTATTTTACACTGAAAATTTAGGGAAAATCCAATTTAGCCCCCGCCGCCCCCAGTATTTAAACACATGGGCTTGAGCCCACCTAATATGAAAATGCTTCCTTCGAGCCTGCGAATCGTTTAGATCTTAAGATAAGGTCTCTTTTTAACGATTGTTTTATAGCCAGATCATAATTTGATCGCGGCAAAGTACTCCTTTTGCTTTTGAGATTAACATGGATCAGGTTAACATGGATCATCTATGACGCCTGATAAAGTTTTGAAATCCAAATATAAGACTATTAAACGTGTTGTACTGCAAAATCGCCATAGTGTTCAAACAATGGCCGTTCCGATCCCTCGATCGTGGCAAATCATTTCGTTTGCACATTACTTACAATTGCACGTAATAAACATGTCAAAATTAAATATATTGCATAAATGTACACCTATATCACACGTATATCACCAAGCACTCACCTATAAGCGCCAAAAATGTCAACAGTATGATCGGTGTAACCAGTTTGGTCATCTTGAAATCTCGAATCCCACCAACAAAGACCGTAATTGGTCAAACGGTTTTTGTGTCTTTATGTAACGACTGGAAAGAAATGAAAAAAATATGTGTTCGCGAATTTACATGTATACGTATGAAATAAATGGTATTCAAAATTAAAGACAAAGGTTCTTCCTAGTCTGCTAAATTACTTAAATTTTAAATAAACATAGTTATCGGTTTCTTTTATGTCCGATCTACCATTTCAGTATATTGATAAATCATAGTTTTGATGTTCGTAAAAGGACTTTTTTTTAAATTTTGCGACGAAAGACGAAAAATACCTAAACCTTACATTACTCCTTTTGCTTCTTTTCTGTGTTACCCCTTACCAAAACATTAGCCCTGCCGCAAACAGTTGCGGCAACTTCGCTGCAAATTTGCGGCGAATTTGCTACAAATATTTGCCGCAAATTTGCGGCCACTTCGTTTTTCGTATGCAAATTAGCTTTCTGGCAAACTATTTGCCGCGAAGTTGCTGCAAACTGTTGCTGCAAAGTTGCAGCGAACTGTTGCTGCAAAGTTGCCGCAAACTGGTCCAAATTCTTCTCGCAAACTTCCCGCAACTATTTGCCGCAAAGTTGCGGCCACTTCGTTTTTCGTATGCAAATTAGCTTTCTCGCAAACTATTTGCCGCAAAGTTGCTGCAAACTGTTGCTGCAAAGTTGCAGCGAACTGTTGCTGCAAAGTTGCCGCAAACTAATCCAAATTCTTCTTGCGAACTCCCCGCAACTATTTGCCGCAAAGTTGCGGCCACTTCGTTTTTCGTATGCAAATTAGTTTTCTCGCAAACTATTTGCCGCAAATTTGCAGCAAACCGTTGCTGCAACTTTCCAGCAAACTGGTTTGTTTATATTTCTTCCAATCTTCCTGCAAACAAGAAAGCTATTTGATTGAATGCAGAGTAAAATAGGTCACCTTTTCGTCAATTTGGGATTTACATTCAACCAAATACTTCCTCACTAAAACCGGAAGAGGCTTTAAATGAAAGTAAGGCCTTGGAAAGCTTTTGATTACATTTGGTGACAGTGATCAGTTTCACATTTTCTTAAGAAACCTCGCTTTACCCTATCCCAAACAAGACCTGGTTTTGACGTCCCTACTAAATAAGGCTGGGGAAAACATTGAGGCAAAAGAAGTAAATACTGATAATCAGCATTTTCTCCTTTTGCCTTAGTATTTTCTAAGCTATATACACAAATCCTTTCTTTTTCTATTTTGTTGTATGCTGCAACTTTCTAATTAATTAAATACCAATTCATTAAAATCTTATCCGAAACTTTTAATTTCTTAAATTAACAGAAGTTGATGTAGATAACAGTTTTTAAAGAAGGCATATTTCTCGGATAAAAGTTATCTTTCTCAGCTCATTTTCACAAGCAAAACAAATAACATTCCTCACCAGGAAGAACAAGATTCTCAATAAACACTTTTAAGGTAGTCCACCCCTAATGAGATTCGCGAGACATCGGCATTATTTGGGCTATGTCGAAAACATCTGGCGATGAAACTTTCCATCGCCGAATGTTCACGACCGAGCCTGAATAGCTTCGGATACGTAATGATGCCGCCAAAAAAACCCTGATATTTTGTGAATCCCAAAATGGCCACATTACGGGTATTCTACCTTAAATCAATATCGGTTGTTGATGCATCAAGTCTATTAGGCTGACATTATTTTGTGTTCATCAAGTCTGTTTATTTGATTTTCGATGCGGCATGTTGTTCATTCTGTGTATCAAATCTTCAATCAATTTGTAGAAACGAATTCGCAGTCTGTTGTCCAAGAATCTTTTGTAGTTTATATTGTGCAGGTCCTTCTTCTTCGAATTCTGTATCACTTATTTACACTGTAGATTTTTCTAACACTTTGATATTCATTCTATTGGGCAATAATATAGCCCATTCACTAAAACACTCCGGCAATACATTGCGGCCCTGTTACACTTTACACTTATAGGGCATTACTACAGCCCATATTTACACCAAGCTGTTTCACAAGTGGACACAGGCGGTCAACTGGTCTCTTCAGAATTTTGTTGATTGGTATATATATAGATCTCGGTCCCCATGCAAGTTTCTTATCTGTGATAGGTCTACATGATCCAACCAATTTTCTGCTTGTTCAGGTCGTAAATTTAAATCAATCATCATTATGATGTTCCCAATAGCAAAGTTTTAGTAACAAGCATTTGATTGACCATTAGAAGTATATGAAGCTAAATTTTTTTGTAACTTCTTACAAAACTTGTCTGTACATGTACATGTGATTAAAGGTAAATATTAGTCCAGACTGTCCATACTTTAGATGTACATTGATGTTCAACACTTCAGTGTAACTTTAAGTATTTTAGAAGAGCTGACGGACAGTTACTTGTCGAAGTTGTTTAATTTCAACGCATTTTTCTTATCTTTCATGTCAAAATTGGACTTCTCTGTTGCTGTACGTAGTAGCCAACAGTCTTCATATCTCCAGCATTGTAAGGTTCTGTTTACACTGGAAATAAACAAAAACAGACTTGTAAGGTTTAAATTGTGAACAAAAACATTTTTCTCATAATGTGGGGCATTTGTAAACATTGATTTTAACAAGAGGACCATGATGGTCCTATATCGCTCTCCTGAACCTAAATGATATGAGCAACACTTTTGTTCAATTCAATTAATATTTATTACTTTAAGACTGAAAAAGAACTTATGGCCAATAAGGTTGTGAAAATCTAACTCATCCGAGATCTAAATTATGGTGCCAAACATTGTACAGGGCTCCAGATAAGAGGGGGTGGTGACTTTTCAAACTGCAATAATGCTGTCAGTGATCATCAAACCCTATGTTGTAGGTACTCATTTGTATCGTCTCGTCGAGACGATTCAAATGAGTACCCACAACACAGGATTTGAATTTGAAAAAACAAGAGATGTTTGTAAAACATATATGCCCCCTCAAGGGCCTACATTTGATGTAGGTCAAAGTCCAAGGTCAAGTTAACAAGGTCAAAGGTCATGGTCAAATATGAAAGGTCTTGGTAGGAGGTGTCTATGTGTGAAATATCAAGGCTGTATATGTAAAAGTAAAATGAAACATAGGCCAGGTTAAAGTTTTTTAAAGTAGCCCAAATGCCAAGGTCAAGTTTATGGTCAAATGTGAAAGGTCTTGGTTGGAGGTGTCCATGTGTGAAATATCAAGGCTGTAGGTGTAAAAGGACATGATATATATGCCTGGTTTCAGTCTTTTTAAAAGTAGGTCAAAGTCCAAGGTCAAGGTTGCAATATTCAAGGTCATGGTCAAATGTGGTAGGTCTTGGTAGGAGGTGTCTATGTGTGAAATATAAAGGATGTAGATGTAATAGGACATAAGATAAAGGCTAGGTTAAAGATTTCTAAAAGTATGTAATAATCAAAGGTCAAGGTCACACAGGCCAAGGTCATGGTCAAATGTGAAAGGTCTTGGTAGGAGGTGTCCATGTGTAAAATATCGAGACTGTATTGGTAACAGGACATGAGAAATATGCCTAGTTTAAGTTTTTTAAAAGTAGGTCAAACTTCAAGGTCAAAGGTCATGGTCAAAAAAGAAATGTCTTGGGTGGAAGTGACGATGTGTGAAATATCAAGGCTGTATGTGTAAAATGACATGAAATATAGGCCAGGTTAATGTATTGTAAAAGTAGGTCAAACACCAAGGTCACAAGGTTCAAGGTCATGGTCAAATGTGAAAGGTCTTGGTCGTAAGTGTCCATGTGTCAAATATCAAGGCTGTATGTGTAAAAGGACATGAAAAATATAGGCCCAGTTTATTTTTTTTAAAAGTAGGTCAAACTCCAAGGTCAAGGTCACAAGGTCCATGGTCAAATGTGAAAGATCTTGGTAGGATGTGTCCATGA
Source organism: Fragum sueziense (assembly GCA_963680895.1). Taxonomy (NCBI): domain Eukaryota; kingdom Metazoa; phylum Mollusca; class Bivalvia; order Cardiida; family Cardiidae; genus Fragum; species Fragum sueziense. Next base: position 17,472,299 of record OY804610.1, read on the forward strand.
GTGAAATATCAAAGCTGTATGTGTAATAGCACATGAGATATAGGCCAAGTTTAATTTTTTTAAAAGTAGGTCAAACTCCAAGGTTAAGGTCATGGTCAAAAGTGAAATGTCTTGGCTGGAAGTGACCATGTGTGAAATATCAAGGCTGTATGTGTTAAAGGACATGAAATATAGGCCAGGTTAATGTATTATAAAAGTAGGTCAAACACCAAGGTCAAGGTCACAAGGTTCAAGGTTAAATGTGAAAGGTCTTCGTTGTAGGTGTCCATGTGTCAAATATCAAGGCTGTATGTGTAAAAGGACATGATATATCTGCTAGGGTAAAGTTTTTTTTTTAAATAGGTCAAAGTCCAAGGTCAAGGTCCAGCTCTGGTGAAAATTCCCAATGAGGACCCAGAATGACCCATGTTAAGACCTCATCTTCATTTACAAACATTTTGAAGATAGTTTTAGAGTAGATTCTTAAACAAGAGTATGTACAAATGCATTTTACATCACTACAGTCTAATTTGCAGCTGAATCTGAGTGACAGTATGAATACCAACTTGTTTTAGTTTTTCCCAATTTAGGTAAAAACGTCACTATTTTTCCCAATTTCACTGGCCCCTGGCCCCAAATGAAAATTGGTAGCAAGACCCCTGAGGTCACAAGGTTCAAGGTCATGGTCAAATGTGAAAGGTCTTGGTAGGATGTGTCCATGAGTGATATATCAAGGCTGTATGTGTAATAGCACATGAGATATAGGCCCAGTTTATTTTTTTAAAAGTAGGTCAAACTCCAAGGTCAGGGTCACAAGTTCCAATGTCATAGTAATATGTGATAGGTCTTGGTCGGAGGTTTCCATGTGTCAAATATCAAGGCTGTATGTGTAAAAGGACATGATATATCGGCCAGGTTAAAGTTTTTAAAAAGTAGGTCAAACTCCAAGGTCAAACTCCAAGGTCATGGTCAATTGTGAAAGGTCTTGGTAGGAGGTGTCCATGTGTGAAATATCAAGGCTGTATGTGTAATAGGTCATGAGATATAAGCCCAGTTTAATTTTTTTTTAAGTAGATCAAACTCCAAGGTCAAGGTCACAAGGTCCAAGGTCATGGTCAAATGTGAACGATGTTGATAGGAGGTATCTATGTGTGAGATATCAAGGCTGTATGTGTAAAAAGACATGAGATATAGGCAAGGTTAAGAATTAAGTGTAAAAATCAACAAAGGGCAATAACTCCCAAGAATTTGATCGGCAAGGTTATGATTCTTGTGCACTGCACCTCTCCATAATAAAATCTATCCACCTGTAAAGTTTCATGATTCTACCTTACATACTTTTTGATTTGTGCTCTAGACAAGAATCGAGTTATAAAATCAACAAAGGGCAATAACTCAAAAATTTGATCGGCAGAGTTACGGTTCTTGTGCACTGGACCTCTCCATAATGAGATCTATCCACCTGTAAAGTTTCATGATTCTACCTAACATACTTTTTGAGTTATGCTCCGGACAAGAATCAAGCTTGAAAATCAACAAACGGCAATAACTCAAAAAATTTGATCGGCAGAGTTACAGTTCTTGTGCACTGCACCTCTCCATAATAAGATCTATCCACCTGTAAAGTTTCATGATTCTACCTTACATACTTTTTGAGTTATGCTCCGGACAAGAATCACTTTTGAAAATCAACAAAGGGCAATAACTCAAAAAATTTGATCGGCAGAGTTACGGTTCTTGTGCACTGCACCTCTCCATAATGAGCTATCCACCTGTAAAGTTTCCCGATTCTACCTTACATACTTTTCGAGTTATGCTCCGGACAAGGTTTGGTCTACGGACAGACCGACCAACGGACCGACCTACCGACCGACACTTGCAAAACAATATACCCCCTGGGTAGGTTCCAGTTTAGCGGTCCCCAGACAAAATGGCCGCCACTCTGTTACCGTACATTAAGAAGTAAAGGGATGAAATAGCGTATTTCTTCATCAATAAAAGGGAAAATAAGCGGGGGTGTGGGGGCGGCAGCCCCCATAAATGATTTTAAAATGAAATGAAGCGGGGGTGTGGGGGCGGCAGCCCCCATAAATACATTCAAGTGGACAAGGTAAAGGGGGCATAACAATTACATGACTAGAATATTGATAAAAGACTAGATGCTTGATTGCCATGTGCTTTGGCAAGGGAGACAACTCTTGCACTACATGTACGTTAAACTTGAACAACAAATCTGCGGAATCTTTGGAACACATCTAGTATACCAGTCCCTATTTTCTAGGAAGTATTTTTGGGGGCTCAGCCGCCCCCACACCCCCGCTTTATTTTATTTTGAAATTATTTATGTGGGCTGCTGCCCCCACACACCCGCTTATTTCTTCTTTATTGATGAAAAATTACTCTATTTTGTCACTTTACTGGCGACCATTTAGTTTGGGGACTAGAGCTGCAACGATTCACTACGATGCATCGAAAACCGGTTTTAATCCCGCCGATTCGATTTCGATACTAACATGACGAATTTCGATTCGATCCGCATTTTAAAACTTGGTAGCGTTTTAGCCCCATCCACATGCCACCATTTGTTATACGGCGTTTGATTGGTCCGCTGTAATTCAGGTATCCAATCAGAAACAATTTTACGATATCGGCTTGTCACCATGGAAAACATGGCGTCGCCCACGCTGAAAGCTGCTCCTGCAAAACTGAAATCAAAAGTTTGGCAATATTTCGGTTTTAGGGACGCGGATAACGGGTCTAATGGCAAGGCAACTTGTAAACTCTGTTTTATTGATGTGAGCTATCCGAAATCGGGAAGCACCACTAATAATAAGACATGGAAAAAATTAAATTTAACAGCTAGAAATAAAACCTGAATCGAATCGAATTTAGTCGATTTGAAGAATCTGATATCGAAATCGAATCGAATCGAGCTATCAGTGAATCGTTGCAGCTCTATATGGGGACCGGCTAACTAGAAACTACCCTAAAAATAGAATTCCTTTGTGTACCAGCGTTGTCTCGATTCAACTGCGAATATCTTCGCCTATACCAAATGTCATGCCGTCAGACTAAATATGCATAAACAACAATGTTTTATACCTCGATTCTCGACCAAGCTGCTGAAAATAACACGTTATTTGATGAATTAAATTGACTTTTTGTTCTTCTTTACCAGTCTTCTTTACCAGTTGAAATCTTTGTTTGAAAATATTCGTTTGCGCATGCTCAGTTTATACTAGAAGCCTCTTTTGAACTTCCCGTTTAGACTAGAGTACCTGGAAGTTTGCCGATATTTCGGCTAACAAACGAAGCGAAGAAATATTTAAAAAGCTACAAGGTGAATACAACTTGGAAAGATCCAATAATAAAATTTATGAAACAACAAAATTGGGGACATTTACATAGCTTCTAAAAGGGGCGGCTAGAATGGGCTAAGCCCCTCCCCAAAGTTGCCCAAAAATGACGAAAGTTTCTTTTTAAATTATACACTGAAAATTTAGGATCAATCTAATTTTACCCCTCCGATATCTAGTAACTGGCTCTGACAGGGGCCAGATTCTCATTCCTTATGAAAATCGCTTCCTATGGACTTGACAGGTCCGTAGGAACAGGGGGGGGGGGGGGCTAAGCCCCCAATGTTGGCCAAAAATGCCGAATTTTCCTTATTTCACACTGAAAATTCAGGGAAAATCCAAATCAGCCCGCCTACGAATAGTCAGACACTTGGGCTTTAGCCCACCACCCAATATTAAATTGCTTCCTACGGGCCTGGGGCCTGTGTAACATTATGCCATTTGGGAAGGGTACAAAGGCTTTGCACAAATATATGCATGCATGTTTGTGTAAAAAATGTGCACACATGTACATGTAACATGTACATGTGTGCACATTATGATGTACACTGATTAAATGGACATTTCATCCTCATTTTGATTTTTTAAAGTATGTCTTGATGCCAAGATTGATTTTTATAATGGGTATCTAAATGGTATCAGTTTTTTGAAGTTGTTGATGATAGGCGATAAACACGCCTTCAAAGTTGAGACAGAAACGACAAATTCTATATACATCTGAACTGTTGTGGACAACAATTTGTTTAATTTTAACACAAAAATATATATTTCTCGTAAACGGCGCAATATTTTGGCTTGAAATTTTCAGAATTTTCATAAGAAAATATGCTCTTTAAAATAAAAATGAAAGTGGAATTTATGAGAAAAAAATCTGAAATGTCACTTTAAAAAAAACAGTTAAATGACTGACTCTGTAGATGAGTTATTTGACAACTATAATAATTATTGGATAAATTCAGAAATTAGAAACCGATTTGATTTATTGGGGTTTTACGCCGTTTTCAACTTCTGTGGTCATATCGCGGCGGCTGGAGCACCAAACCGTGGGTTCCTGGTATTTCTCGCACCAGTACAACCACAATATCCAAACCGAGCCTCCAGCTACTCTCTCACATAAATGATTCACACCCATTGGTGAGAGACAAATGACTTTTGTCAAATGTCAGAATGGATACTGGCCGAGCCGGAGTTCGAACTCGCGACACCTGAGTTGACAGACTACGACGTAACCGACTGAGCTATCAGGGCTCGGCAAATTGGAAACCGAACTCTTAGTACCTTACTTATCTAGTTTGCTCTGTCGTATCATGAATTTGTTAGATTATCATCCATTCTAAATAACAAACTTGTCAACGTGAAATTTAAGCATGGACATTCTACACTTATATTTGGCAGTGTACACATACCCCGGACTAAATGAAGATAATTTATAGATATACACTGAAAACAAATTAAGTCAGTCTTTATGTATTGGTTCAGAATTTTGAGTCATGCTTCAATATGTATATCGTCATGGTAAATTCAAAACCTCGTATCTCATTTTTTGGAAAATTTTAAAGGGGAGGGAAAAAGTGTAATAACTTTTCCCAAACTGAAATGTTTTACTTGAAATTTGGACATATTGTTCATAATTAAAGTATTATTGATAAAGATCGGTAAAATTATCTCAAAACCTGCGAGAATTGTCTAAATGGACATACGAGTTTGTACTTTGAAAATCGCAAGAATCGACGCACGAGGTTTTGCATTTACACCGACGATATGCAAGAATTTTACAGGTATTTAAAGCTCCTTGAATGAGCACTGGACAAGTTTAATTTCCTGCAAATTTCTTGCAAACTGCATGATATTCAATAATGTTCAAGATAGGCTTCTTGCAAAGTTCCGGCAAACTACATGTAAAATATTTGATGGATGACTTTCCTGCGAAGTTCCGACAAACTTTCTTATTTCTGGCAAACTTGTCGCAAAGTCAAACGTGTTTGCCAGAAGATTGCAGGAAGGTTGCAGCTAGCGGCAAACATCGGCGAAGTTCCGGCAAACCCTTCTAGCGAACTAATTTGTTTGCAGCAAATTCGCGGCGAATTTGCTGCAAATTTGCAGCAAAGTTTTCATTTCTGTAAGGGACATTATACACAAATCCTATCTGTAATTACATACATGTTTCCGTAGCTTAGCTTTTAACTGTGGATATCTGTATTTTGTCTTTTTAGAAGGGGGTATTTAAGCAAATTGTATATAAGGAGCGATATATTCAATCCGATATTCCTTCAAGCTATCCTTTACCAGGAAGTTAAGATTACTCAACCATCAAACTGTGATAATTATGTTTTACAGGGGCTAAAATAAGCTGCAGTTAACAGGTTTTCGTTTAAAAGTAGCGATTTGTAAAATTATTCGTGCATTTATACCCACCGTAAAATGCATTTACGCCTTTTGACCAAACTATCCGAGGAATGTGAAAAGGCGCTCATTTGGGCATTTTGGACAACCATATGAGCCTTAAACAACTTAGTGTATGTTTGTAGAGTCAAAATGGGTCTACGCTGATTTCACAGTTTCAACAGTTGACTTTTACGAAGTTGTAAGATGATAACTAGGATACCAGGGACCGGAGTATTATATTCAGACAAGAATTTGCTTTTTATATCAGGGAAAAATATTTTAATTAAATGGATTGGTTGTGATGAAAATAAAAACGTAAGGCGTAAGTCGGTAAAGCTGAAATATGGCATTACGACAAGGTTTTTTGTTATGAATATAATGTTATTTCAGCCAATAAATGAAAATCGAAATGAGTAAATTAGAACCACATATAATCAACCTATGGTATTCTAGAAGATGTAAGGCGCTCTTGACACCTTTTCCCGTTTTGACCAAAGAGAATTACACTGTACGATCCACTATGAAGGTTTACGGACCCTAAAAATCACCACCTCTTAGCCATACGAAATGCATCAAATTACACACACTTGTAAATACACTTCAAATAAGTTGATTCACCGTGCCGGAATTCAAGATAATGCTTCAAGAAGAAAATAATTTACTAGAAATTATTTTACTGTATATTCATATGCAAGGGAGGTAATTTTGAGCATTTTTGTCAAATATTTCCACAAGTATGCATTAATTCTAAATTCTAAACCGTTCAAAATGCTTATGTTTGTATTTTGAATGGAAATGTAACACAGTTTAGAAGTTACTGGCACTTTTCAAATTACGTATCTGGGTCTTTGGATCTTTTGAGGGGTTGAATACCTTAATCCGTACATACGCATTTATAAAATTTGCGAGCTCGTTATTAATCAGAATAGAGGACCTGTCCTTGATCAGACAATTAGTTTTAGTAAATTAACGACCCTGTCATAATTGTGACCGTCGAATTGCAATAAGGAAGGTGTATAATTTATGTTACAACCAGTCTACCAGTCTGTGAAATCAGCCATTTCATGAAATGGCCAATATTTTGCTTTAATTTGCAAATATGATTAACTTTAAATCAAAATAATGATAATTATAACACTAAGGTATAACACAGAATAACTGATTCAATATCAAGTAATTTGTGTAATAGTAATTTTGCTTCACATTTGTTTCATTTGCTTTAAAAAATCAATTTTCGGAGTTAACATATATAAAACAAATGTTTCAGCAGTAAAGCACAATATCGCAGTCAATAGTCTTGAAATAACTTTCAAATCCTATTTTATTTATTCAGATTTCCCTATTTCAGCCATTTCATGAAATGTCTTTTGTAATTTTTCAGCCATTTCATTAAATATCTGAGTGAATCATTCATTTCATGAAATGGCTAAAAGTTCAGCCATTTCATGAAATGGCTGATTTCACAGATTGACTGTAACGTAAATAAGGCCTACTTTTTTGTATTGCACACGGTACAAATTTTCACCAGGATAGGTAAAGACTGGGACAGTAACTGTAGGGCGGTAACACTAAAAGTGTCCGTCTGGATTTTTTAGTGACAAAATTATTAAAGTCGGTGTACGATGGGTGGTGCACTGCAGATTGTGCAAGATTGATGGTCTAAGACGGACAAAATTCGACGGACAGAGGACGACAGGGGATGCACGACGGACAATTCACAACGGTTGGTGCACGACAGATAGTGCACGATGGAAGATACACGAGGTTCAATACACGAAAGACGAAGCACGGTGGATGGTGCGGGCAGATAGTGCACGATTGATGATGCACGTCGGGCGGTACATAACCGATGGTGCTCAGTGGACGAACCATGAAGGATGACGAAAAGTAGATTATCAAATATTACATGTTGGTACGATGTGCTCAGGTGAGCAACTAAACATATTATTTTGACAAATGCACAAGGAAGTTTCGTCTCAAATTTCGAGTGGAGTTCCTTTATGCTAAAATATATTTACATACTTTGAAAAAAATGTATAAACATAAAGCACTCTAGCCACGCCAACAAAATCTCAACCCTTTCCCCAACGGCAAAATAAAGGGTGATTCAATTTTGATGCTGCTCCAGACAACAAAATTGGTGGTAGTGAAAGTACAATTTGGGTTCAATAGAACACAGAAAATGTTGAGTCAAAAAGAGACAATTCTGATAATCAGCATTTGCTTCTTTTGTCTCAATCTTATCCTATGCATTTTTCTTTTGGGGGCGTCAAATCAAGACCTTGTTTTGGGAAAATGTTAAACGGGAGACAATTTTAAAGGCCGACTGACTGCAGTAAGCGAAGAAATACCACAACACAAATATTTTTGAGTTATCAAAAGTCATATTTATAAAATAACGGGAACTCATTCAAATTTGTGAAGCATGCTTTCCTGTGTACCACATGATCAACCGACTGTATACGAATCTTCACGGCTGTGACGGGTACCCGTTATGCTATATATAGCCCCGAATGTAAACATCTTTTGAGAGCTATCAAATGTGAGAATATCAACATGTATATGCTTGTTGGCGGTAAACCGTGCATGGTTACTCGCTTGAAATACAGTCATTCTGCATCTTTTTGCTCCTACTTTAATAATGTAAACCTTTTTTGGGGGGTGGGGTGGGGGGCAAATGTTGTGTATTGTAATATAGTCCCGCCCATCCGGTCACTGCATGCTGATAAGCCCCGCCTACACTCATATATATTGGTCAGTAGTATTAGTTTTCTTCCTTCTTGTATAGTGCTAGTCAACGTGTTAATAAAGCTATTTAAACAGACGTATCTTGTTTCGTTCTATTTAATCCATAGTAAGAACATAACAATTGGCGACGAGGATAAAACAACGATGTTTTAGTAGTTATTTCAGGAACTGCATCTGATAATTATGCCCCCTTTCGAAGAAAATGGGGGTATATTGTTTTGCAAGTGTCGGTCGGTCGGTCGGTCGGTCGGTCGGTCGGTCGGAAGGTCGGTCGGTCGGTCGGTCGGTCGGTCTGTCCGTAGACCAAACCTTGTCCGGAGCATAACTCAAAAAGTATTCAAGGTAGAGTCATGAAACTTCATAGGTGGATAGATCTCATTATGGAGAGGTGCAGTGCACAAGAACCGTAACTCTGCCGATCATTTTTTTGAGTTATTGCCCTTTGTTGATTTTATAACTTGATTCTTGTCCGGAGCATAACTCAAAAAGTATGTAAGGTACAATCATGAAACTTTACAGGTGGATAGATCTCATTATGGAGAGGTGCAGTGCACAAGAACCGTAACTCTGCTGATCATATCTTTTGGGTTATTGCCCTTTGTTGATTTTCAAACTTGATTATTGTCCGGTGCATAACTCAAAAAGTATGTAAGGTAGAATTATGAAACTTTACAGGTGGATAGATCTCATTATGGAGAGGTGCAGTGCACAAGAACCGTAACTCTGCTGATCAACTTTTGTGAGTTATTGCCCTTTGTTGATTTTATAACTTGATTCTTGTCCGGAGCACAACTCAAAAAATATGTAAGGTAGAATCATGAAACTTTACAGGTGAATAGATTTCATTATGGAGAGGTGCAGTGCACAAGAACCGTAACTCTGCCAATCAAATTCTTGGAGTTATTGCCCTTTGTTGATTTTTACACTTAATTCTTAACCTTGCCTATATCTCGTGTCCTTTTACACATACAGCCTTGATATCTCACACATAGATACCTCCTATCAACATCGTTCACATTTAACCATGACCTTGGACCTTGTGACCTTGACCTTGGAGTTTGACCTACTTTAAAAAAAATTAAACCCGGCATATATCTCATGACCTTTTACAAATACAGCCTTGATATTTCACACATGGACACATCTTACCAAGACCTTTCACAATTGACCATGACCTTGGACTTTGTGACCTTGACCTTGGAGTTTGACCTACTTTTAAAAAAAACTTTAACCTGGCCGATATATCATGTCCATTTACACATACAGCCTTGATATTTGACAAATGGAAACCTCCGACTTAGACCTATCACATACGACTATGACCTTGGACCATGTGGCCTTGACCTTGGAGTTTGACCTACTTTTAAAAAAAATAAACTGGGCCTATATCTTATGTGCTATTACACATACAGCCTTGGTATTTCACACATGGACACATCTTACCAAGACGTTTCACATTTGACCATGACCTTGGACCTTGTGACCTTGACCTTGGACTTTGACCTACTTTAAAAAGAACTTTAACCTACCTGATATATCATGTCCTTTTACACATACAGCCTTGATATTTGACACATGGACACCTACGACCAAGACCTTTCACATTTGACCATGACCTTGGACCTTGTGACCTTGACCTTGGTGTTTGACCTACTTTTATAATACATTAACCTGGCCTATATTTCATGTCATTTTACATATACAGCCTTGATATTTCACACATGGTCACTTCCAACCAAGATATTTCACTTTGACCATGACCTTGGACCTTGACCTTGGAGTTTGACCTACTTTTAGAAATATCTAACCTAGCCTTTATCTTATGTCCTATTACACATACAGCCTTGATATTTCACACATAGACACCTCCTACCAAGACCTTTCACATTTGACCATGACCTTGAATATTGCAACCTTTACCTTGGAGTTTGACCTACTTTTAAAAAGACTGAAACCAAGCATATATATCATGTCCTTTTACACCTACAGCCTTGATATTTCACACATGGACACCTCCAACCAAGACCTTTCACATTTGACCATGACCTTGACCTTGGCATTTGGCCTACTTTTAAAAACTTTAACTGGCCTATGTTTCATTTTACTTTTACATATACAGCTTTAATATTTCACACATAGACACCTCCTACCAAGACATTTCATATTTGACCATGACCTTGGACCTTGTTAACTTGACCTTGGACTTTGACCTACATCAAATGTAGGCCCTTGAGGGGGCATATATGTTTTACAAACATCTCTTGTTAAGTATTACGTATTTCATTCCGGATAACTATGACTGGATTAATCGGAAACATCAACGCTTTCGACCGTGATGTCGAATCGTGGAACACATACGAGGAACGTTTGGAACAGTTCTTTCTAGTGAACGATTTAGAGAGAGATAGAAAGAAAGCTGCATTGTTGACATTAATTGGTGAAAAGACATACAAGTTGCTCAGGAATTTAACGGCACCCCAGAAACCAGCTGACAAGAGTGACGACGAACTCTGCGGCATTTTAAGGACACATCTCTGTCCAAAACCTCTACTGATTGCCGAACGTTTTCGTTTCCACAAGAGAAATCAGTCAATCGGTGAAAATATCAGCGAATTTATAGCGGCACTGAGGAACTTGGCAGAAAATTGTGAATTTGGGACATTCCTGAATGATGCGCTAAGGGACAGATTTGTCTGTGGACTCCGTGATGAAGCGACACAGAGAAAATTGTTGTCCACTGAAGATTTGAGCCTTCATAGAGCCCTGGAATTGGCGCTGGTCATGGAAACAGCGCACAAGGATGCTGCCGAATAGCGGGGCCGAGGTTAAGCGAATTGAAAAATCTAGACCAAGATCACAGACACAGAAAAAGAGCGAAAAGAAGCCATGTAATCATTGTGGGAAAAATAACCACAATTCGGAAGACAGCAGGCTTAGAATGCAGAGTGTCATATTTGCAAAGAAAAGGGACACATTAGAAGCATTTGCCCCAAAAAGGTTCAGAACATTTGTGAAAGTGACTCTGACGATTCATCCTTACCAAATTTGGAAAATGTACAAGTGATAAATTCGGTAAGAAGTAAGGTTGGGAAAATAACAATAATGCCATCAATAAACGGTAAAACGATACCTATGGAGGTAGACACAGGTGCATCAGTGACACTTATGTCAGAGACGGAATTCCGAAAACATTTCGGTAAAAGGAAATTGGGAAAACCGGAAAGCGTTTTGAAGACCTATTCTGGTGACGTTATTGGTCAAGTGGGAACAATTATGGTGAAAGTTATGTATAATGGACAGTCCGCATTAAAGAAGCTGTGCGTTGTTGAAGGTGACGGACCTGCACTGTTTGGTCGGGACTGGCTGAAAGACATCAAACTAGATTGGGACAGACTTTTACCTGTAAATTCCGTAACACAGGTAAGCCACCAGGTACGTCTACGTTCAATACTTGAAGAACACAAATCGGTATTTGCTGATGGTATTGGAAAAGTAAAAGGGATCAAAGCCAGAATCACGTTAAAGGATGACTCACAACCAAAGTTCTGTAAGGCGAGATCTATCCCCTACTCCATACAACCAAAGATAGAAAAGGAACTTGACAATTTGGAAAATCAAGGAATAATTTCAAAGGTCAATACGAGTGAATGGGCCACACCGATTGTTCCTATCGTAAAGGGTAACGGGGATGTCCGGATATGCGGTGATTTTAAGGTCACCGTTAACCAAGCTACCAAGGTCGACAAATACCCACTGCCGAAAATTGAGGACATTTTCGCGAAATTATCACAAGGTAGAATGTTCAGCAAGTTAGACCTACGACAAGCGTACCTACAACTTGAATGTGAAGAGGCGTTAAAGGAGCTGCTAACCATCAATACATCGCGAGGGTTATATCGCTATAACCGACTTTTGTACGGCGTAGCATCGGCTCCCGCGATCTGGCAGCGCACCATCGATCAAATATTACAAGGATCACCTGGTGTTCAGTGTATTCTAGATGATATGGTGATCACTGGTGAAAATGACAGTGATCACCTGGAAAATTTGAAAAATGTGCTTGCTCGACTAGAGCAATATGGAATTAAAGTGAATAAAGAAAAGTGTGTGTTTTTCGTGCCGCGGATTACCTTCTGTGGTCACGAGATTGATGAGCAAGGATTATGGAAGTGCAAAGATAAGGTCGATGCAGTGTTAAAAACACCTGTCCCGCAGGATGTTACGTCATTGAGAGCTTACTTAGGTTTACTCTATTATTACCATCGGTTTTTGCCTGATCTAGCGTCCGTTACAAAACCTATGAATACGTTGTTAGAGAAGAATAAAAAGTTGTATGGTCAAAAGAGTGCCAAAGCGCGTTTGAGAAAACAAAGAAATTGCTTGTTTCCGAGCCCGTGTTGACGCATTATAACCCTTTATTACCAGTGCGGCTTGCATCCGATGCCTCGCCCTATGGTATTTCTGGTATCCTATCTCATGTAATGCCGGACGGTACAGAAAAACCAATAGCATTTGCCTCAAGGTCACTCACAAAAACAGAAATGAAATATGCGCAAATTGACACAAGAAGCACTAGCTATTTTTTGGGCTGTCAAAAAGTTTTACCCCTACCTGTACGGTAGAAAATTCACGTTAGTGACAGACTGTCAGTCCCTTACTTCGATTTTCAGTCCAAGCAAGGGTATCCCTTCTATGGCTGCAGCACGCGTTCAAAGATATGCGATATTTCTTTCAGGGTTTGATTATGACGTTGAATACAAGAACACAAAAAAGCACACGAATGTCGATGGTTTGTCACGATTGCCGTTACCTGTAAATGAAAATTACGCGTAAAACACGGAAGATGAAGTGTTCTATTCAGCCCATTTAGAACAGCTTCCAGTCACATGCGCGGAAATCAAGCGTGAAACAAAGCGGGAACGCGTTCTTACTCGTGTATACGAATTTGTTCAAAAGGGGTGGAGCTCTCACAATGATGACCCCCTATTGAAAGGTTACTTCACGCGCCGAAATGAACTTGCAATCAATCACGGGTGTCTGATGTGGGGCATTCGAGTAATAATTCCCACGAAATTGAGAGAACGCGTCTTGGATTTATTACACATTAGCCACCCAGGAATCGCAAAAATGAAAGCATTAGCACGGAGCTATGTCTGGTGGCCTGGCATTGACACTGATATAGAATGCATGGTTAAAAGATGTATGCCGTGTCAAATGCAACAGTCCGTGCCTGCCAAATCTCAGCTACACCCTTGGGAATGGCCAACGGCGAGTTGGCAGCGTGTCCACATAGATTTTGTGGGCCCCTTTTTAGGTCGGATGTTTCTGGTTTTAGTGGATGCTCATTCAAAATGGCCCGAGGTCATCGAAATGAAATCGATAACCACAGAAAGAACAATTCAAGAGCTTAGACATATCTTCGGTAGATATGGGCTTCCGAAACAAGTGGTCACAGATAACGGGTGTCAATTTACAGCTGCCGAGTTCGCGCTATTCATAAAAAGAAACGGGATTTGCCATATAAGAACAGCTGTGGCAAAACCTTCTACAAACGGGCTTGTAGAAAGATTTAATGGCACATTCATGGCGGCCATGAAAGCCATGAACAACCAAAGTAGTGATTTGAATTTGAACTTAAATTCTGTCCTGTTATCTTATCGGAACACACCTCATAGTACGACCGGCGAAACACCAGCAAAATTGTTTTTTGGCAGAAATCTTCGCACAAAGCTAGATTTGGTCAAACCGAATATATCGGAAGTCGTAACGAACAGCCAAATGAAAAAGGCTTTGTCAGAAAAAAGAACCGTTCGTGAGTTCGAGCCGGGCCAATCCGTATTAGCGCTTGATTTTAGACCTACTTCGAAAGAGAAATGGGTCGTCGGATCAATTGTATCAAGAGATGGACCGCTCCATTATAAGGTAGATATTGGAAATAAAGTCATTTGGAAAAGGCATGTAGATCAGTTAAGGCCGTGTTGCATAGAGCCCGAGCTCAATCGAAATGTCGATCCTTTGATCACTATTATACCACCTAGGGATGCCGCGTATAAGATGCCGCGTGACGAGCAGGATCAGCAAAAGCCGATTGAAATAACCGAGTATGATAATGACCAGCTTAATTGCCCCGTGACCCCAGAAAGGCGCTATCCATTACGGAATAGAAAGGTACCGGAACGTCTTGAGTACACATAATTAACTGCTATTAATGACCAGCAGTATCAGGTTTATGGACTGTCAGTTTATCTGACCAGAACGGAGGAGTGATTAATGACATTTTGAACTTTAGTACCAGATTAATTGATGTATTAATTTGTTCTCATCTACTTGGAACTTTTATGAAAAAGGAATTGAATTTACAAGTAGTATAAAAACGAATTCATATTCATTTAAACCACTTGTATAATCAATGAAATTAAAAGGGAAGAATGTTGTGTATTGTAATATAGTCCCGCCCATCCGGCCACTGCATGCTGATAAGCCCCGCCTACACTCATATATATATTGGTCAGTAGTATTAGTTTTCTTCCGTCTTGTATAGTGCTAGTCAACGTGTTAATAAAGCTATTTAAACAGACGTATCTTGTTTCGTTCTATTTAATCCATAGTAAGAACATAACAGCAAATTGGCAGTATTTTCACAGATCCTTAGCCGCTATTCTGCCTTTATGAGTTACAAACTACAAAAAAATCAACATAAACCTGGGACTTCTGCAAAACTATGTAATAACTCCACTTCGGCAATGTTTTCTTATCTTATAACGCATATTTAAGGGAGTTTGCCCAAGATAGCCAATCTGACAAGTTAACTTACTTGAAAGAAATCAGACGTTAGAATTGTGTTTAAAACTTTTTACATACATATATATACTGAAACCTATATAGAAAATAGACTTATTGTTATTGTTGTTTTTTGTTTTCAAAACATCTGAGTATAAGGTTTTATTTTGAATTCTTAGGTATGTTTAAGATATAGTTTTTCCATTTAGATATATTTTAACCCTTTCCAAAAAACGCAATATATGAGGGTAATCTAATTTCATATGCAGACGACAACTCTTACCGAAAACATTTATGTAAAACAATAGAAAAGGCTCGAAGCCAAAGAAGAGTCATTGCGATAACATTTACTATTCTTCTCATGCAAAATGTGTTTATATCTATATCCTGTGGGGTGTGAAATACAGTAGCCGTTCGAGAAAGGGTTAGTTTCATTTCACTATTTTTTAAAATCAAATGAAAAAAAAAAACTTATTTCATAAACTTATTACTCTATCAATTCATGTATGCACAATTAAACTTTATAAAAAAAAATTTGAATGGTTTATGATTTGCTAAAACTGAAACCGAACTGAATGCATTTTCACTATTTCTTACAATATCCAGGTAAACTTGTTTTTCTGTTTATTTCTTCTTCTTTTTTATAATTGTCATTTCCCAAATTGTACTAGTCAAAACTCCTAACCGGCCACTTATTTTCTGTAACAAATGACACATTTAGTGACGGGATAACCACAATCAATGTTAGTCATTGTATAGAATTATTATTTTCGAACTAAAAGAGATGAAAACGTTACCAATATTCTGTGTTAATTTTTTCAAATTGGCACAAGTTTCAATATACTCCTAATTTTGATTTCCAACGATTTTAACATATGTGGGTGGGATATTTTGTAGAGAATCGGTTCGTATCTGGGCAATATTAAATAGAATTAAATTCTTTTTTCGAAAATAACGTTTCGTTGTCGACTTACAAGTTATATTGATAGAAAAAAACCGAGAATATCAAAGTTTTATTCCGTCCTAAATTTGAATTTCTGTCGAAATTCTCAGTTGTTGTGATTTTCAAAAATGGGGGTTCTTGTCTTTAACGTAATGTCAAAGAGTCACTTTAATTTTTTAACACGCGACGTTTGTGCGAAATGATCCTCAAATGGCCACCCTATTCATAAAAGAAAACTTCATTCCAATCAGATATTTGTAAACACTTCAAGAATTCGAAAACATAGTGGCCGGTGAGGAGTTTTGACAAGTATAAATCAGTGTTTTGCCACCTCTTTTTACTTTTTCTGGAGATATTGAGGAAAAGAAGATTTTTTCCCCTGTGTTTCTATGATAAATCTCACAAAACTATTGTCCTTGGTTCAGAATTTCCGGGGTAAATGAAAATGACCTGATTGACCTCCAATTGGTGATGTAACTTCTGGTTTTAATCAGATTGGTACGTTTAGGAGCCGACCCCCCAGAAAAAAAAATAAAATAAATAAACAAAAACTAACAAACAAACTACAACAACAAAGACACGTTGAGCAAAATTAGACGCGCAGTGGGATGTTTTATTAACATTTTGAATATTCATATTTCTTACATTCAAAAGAATCTCAAAACTTTCCTCAACACTGAAAGCTTTTTTGTGAGACAAATAAATATCAGTTTCGGAGGTTGTCGGTGAAACTTTACAAAATGGGCCACTTTTTCGTCGCCAATCAACTCTTTCTTATTTTTACAGATGTTTTCGGTCTGTTATTCATAACTATCTTATTTTTTTTAAATAATTTGAATTAGAATAGATGAGCTGGCTTTGGAAATTGGGTATATAACACTTTCCTGGACAATAATGCGTTCGACGCACCATATAGAAAAGGCTTTGGAAAGTTAAGACAGAAGGAGAACATATGAATAATTGAAGTTTTTTCTGTTGTTTCTTTATATTTTCTATGTGTTATTTTGTAAATCAAATCTATGTTTATCATTATCTATTTTGAATGCCAGTATTAGCTTTCAAATTTGAACAGGCAAAGCATTTGTAATTTGAGGAAGGTTTAAATCCACCATTTTATGGACACGTAATGATAATCTGTATAATTTCTTTTTCTCACAATATTGCCTGCACTTTATTGTACGAAAAATATTTTTATTCAAGCATTTATAGTTCACGATCAAGTACCCGGCAGATATTTTTTTTCCAAATTATACCTGATGTTGATGTCTACAACAGAAAAAAATGATAACTTTAAAAAGGGAATATTGAGACAAAGGAACATAATTATGTAATACGGTTAACCAGCGTTTCTTATTTATTAATTTAAATATACTGTATATAAAATATTGTTTTCTCTGCTGAACACAGTTACACAGTCTACACAGTTCACATCTCTATCTAAACCTTTTTCATAAACTGAACTTCCCATATTCACATAGTTATTGTCCGGATTCATGTTTAATTCATTGTACTGTCCTTCATTGCCGGTCCGCTCCTCCAGTCCCTCATAATTTCCACCAACTGTCTCGTAAGATATACTATTTCTGTCCTTGTGCAGTTCACTCTAATTGTCTGTTTGTCTTGGCCTCTCGTGTAGGCATAATTTTAACGTCCACCAGTATAACCACTCTTCATAACTACCCTTTACACGCTATCCACTTCACAATCCTGTTTTGATCAGAGCTTTGACAGGCTGTAAAGACTAGATTAAACTTGTACAAACATTCAGTCTGATCTTAGCCTACCCTACCTGCTTTACAGTCAAATATTGTGGCATACAAAGTTAGATAACCCGATCAAAATGGCACTTAAATTGGAAATTTATTTGAAATGACATTAGGTTAAACGGGATAAGGATTAATACGAAAAAGGAAGAAATAGTGCCAAAAAACGTTAAAATTCGTCTATTTTAATAGATTGTTTATGCCAGCTAGCTGTATTTTTAACAATGGCGTCATTTGAGCTTGCAGTACGACTTGTTCCAAGCATAAAAAATTCTTTGTTTTAAAAAATCAACTCATGAATTCGGACCAGACGTATGTGTGTCGGGATTATCAAGCAGAATCCCTCCGCAGAGCGATGAGTCATTGATGTGAACCGTTTGGTATATCAAACCAATTCTGAATGCGTTCGATTAATCTGAAATGGGTAAATCTCTAGGTCAATTTAGTTTTCGGTTTTATTGCCGTAGAGCATAATGCATTGCACCTCGAAGCGGTTCCGGTAGAAAATGCACATAAAGGGTATTTAGTACAATTTTAAATTTGGCCATTTATACTTAGGTTAAAAAAAGACACTTTTACCGGATTAATTTCTTCATACCTTACAATAAGCATCGGCATATATATGGGGCAAAGTTTATGTAAAAACAGGTTAATAAAAACTGGAACTGGGTGAAATAAAGAATCTAATTTGGTCAAAATATTCAAAGTTAAGAATTTTGGTAATGACGTCAGCTAAAAATTTGTATAAAACTGTATTTTGTGGACCAATATATACGACTTTGGTTTATACAGGGTATGAAACTATTAGACATCATTTTTGGACAAACGTTTGCTAGAAACAAAAAAGTAAGAGTGCATATGCCCTCTTTTAACTAGGTACCCCGCCCCTTTTTGAACAATAAAACTATTTTCAAGGGCACAATAAGTCCCAAAAAGACGTAGTTTTGACACCCCTTATAGAAATACTATGGAAAATATTGAGAAGCAAATGAAAACATGATTATGCAAAAAAAAAAAATTCTCGTTACTGCACATCGACATCAAACATTTCGTCTTCTGTATTATTAATCTACCTTGCTTCCAGGAACGTCCACCCACAGTACATCAGTGCTTTGATTCATACTGTGACCCGGGGGTCTCATGTAGAACTGAAAAAATATTAAATTTGGAGACAAAGGAACATACTCTTAATCCGCGTTTTCTCATTTTTCTCAATATTTACAATACTATTTCCTGTGCTTAATAGTACACATGTCTTATCTCTATGCATTCTGATACACTGAACTTCCCATATCCACATAATTATTGCCCGGATTCATGTTCAGTTCATTGTACGGCCCTTCATTGCTGGTTCGCTCCTCCAGTCCTTCATAAACTCCACCAGCTGTCTCGTTAGATATGATATTTCTGTCCATATGAAGTTCACTATAACCGTCTGTTTGTCTCGGTCTCTCATGTAATTCTTCATACTGGGAACCGGGGTTCTCGGGCAAAACTGAAAGGAATATCAAATGTTCAGTTTAAGAAGTATGGTACACGATTATCGTCATCATCAGCTGCAGATAAGATAAGAGAAGGTATTGACTTTTCAAAGTGTAATATTTCATGTGTTGTTCATCAAACCCTACATCGAGACAATTCCAATAAGTACCAACAACATAGGGATTGGAATAGAAATAACAAAATGAGAATGACTTTTCCCTGTTTTATCTATTGTTCTGCGTATGTATTCTTACTGACATTACACTCCTTTGATTTTTACAATTATCTCAAAGTCTTAATGAGAATCAGGAATTCAGTGTTTGACTTTGTTGGATACACGTGAATCCGTTTGAATGGTCATTTGATATTTTGATTTGTAAACAATTGTGGTTATCTAATTGTTCCTCATTAGTTTTAGCTATACGTTATACTATGTTAACAAGATAAACTATATATCAACAAACCTGTTCCATTCCCCAAATTTGGCCCTCTGATCGGTTTCTGTGCAGTATTAAAACAGCTTAATTTTCTTCTCCTGTTAGTTATGAGAAAAAAATATAAGATACTGTAGTGTCTTCACGGGAAAAATGTTCAAAGGGGGTGTTCAAAATTGCCCAAGAAGGAATTTTCTTTAAACTGTGCATAGTGATAAAGAACCATAATTATACAAGCTATGAAAACTACAATTAGTATCTTAGATAATCAAAACTAGAAACAGGAAAGCCACCTTGACTTATTCCCACTTTGACATGAAACATGTCCACATTTTCATGTGTCCCAAAAACCTTAGTTTTATGTATTTTCTAGATATCTCGAATGGCTTTGCTCCGAGACATCCAATGCTTAACATTCATACCAGAAAAATATTTCAGGAAATTATTGCTTTTGTTTTTTGCTATTGAAACAATCATAAAAAATTCATATTTTTCTGTAAAATTAGCGAACAGAGCAAAATTGAATTTCAAAGTTTAGTATGTTGGAGTCTTTGTCAAGATGCCATATTATCACAAAAGCATGCTACATATTTCTTCTTACCTTGAGCTAATTTACATGGAAATCCGAAACCGGTAATGTCATTTGATACATAATATTGATGAAGGTGATATTTTGATCCAAAACTTGTATTGATTCAAAATTTGATTTTGTTCCTAAAAACAGTTTTTTTATTCAGTAAAACCTACTTTAGCATATACTGAACTGCACAGCTAACTCCTCACTTTTGTTTTTTGTATAACTAAGTAATAACACAATGAACCACCTTGATTTTCCATATTTCAGTAAATAGGATATTTCCCTTCAATTTTAGTCAAAAACAAATTTAATTTTACGTGTCATTTACGTCGTCCAACGTGCACGTGCGTTTTACGATTTTGAAATGCATGCGCATGCATTTTAACAAAAACCTGAATAATTCACCATGTCTTTATTCAATGTTGATCGGGAGTAATAAAAAACACAATTTCGACAAGTTTTACTAAGAAAATCTTATTTAAACAACGTAACAAAGACAGGTCTAAAACGTCACATGGTCGATACGTTGGATGAGATCGAATTTAACACGTGTAAAACAGTTTGCAAGTTAATAAAATCATTGAATACATTCAGTTAGAGCAATATGAAAACAAACTACGAAGAAATCATTTGCTTTACACTATAACGTCACAAAAGTGACGTCAACACTGTAAAACTAGTAGCTTTTATGTCCACCGTTTGCACGGCATTTGGAACTCATAGAATTAATGTAATTGAAAATGAAGGTTTGGGGGTTAACATTCCAAGCTTGCACTGAAGCGTTTTCCAACTCCTGAAGTGTTACAAGACTGGCGTGCTTAATTTCTTATCCGACGTCCTAACTCATCCCAAAGGTGCTCGACAGAATTCTGATCCGGGGACTTCCAGTACCACGGAAGTACCCTGATACGATTCATAGCAAGCACCGCACGTGTAGCGGCAGCAGGGTACTTCCGTTGAGATCGAATTCCCCGGATCTGAATCTTTTGAGCACCTTTGGGATGAGTGACCTAGGGCGTCGGATAAAGAATTAAGTGCGTCAGCCTCAAACCCTTAAGGAGTTGGACAACGCTTTAGTGCAAACTTAGAATACTATCCTCCATGCTTTCATTGTCTATTACAGTAATTCTATGCGCTCCAGATGCCATGCAAACGGCGGACATACAAGCTACTAGTTTTATAGTGTTGACGTAACTTTTGTGACGTTATAGTATAAAGCAAATGATTTCTTCGTAGTTTGTTTTAATATTGTTCTTACTGAATGTATCCAATGATTTTATTAACTTGCAAACTGTTTTACACGACAGTTTAATTCGATCTCATCCAACGTATCGACCATGTGACATTTTAGACCTGTCTTTGTTACGTTGTTTAAATAAGATTTTCTTAGTAAAACTTGTCGAAATTATGTTTTTTATTACTACCGATCAACATTGAATAAAGACATGGCGAATTATTCAGGTTTTTGTTAAGATGCATGTGCATGCATTTCAAAATATTTAAACGCATGCGCACGTTGGACGACGTAAATGACACGTAAAATTAAATTTGTTTTTGACTAAAAATGGCCGAAAAAATGTCATCTCCTGAAATATGAAAAATCAAAGCGATTGATTGAGCGATAATTTAGTTATACAAAAAACAAAAGTGAGGAGTTAGCTGTGCGGTTCAGTGTACAGTGCAACCATAAAGCAATATTCATGCTCAAAACATCCATTGAAAAACTTATAGATTAAATAAAAAATATTACTTTTATTTGCAAAATTACATAGATGGAAGCGAAAATAGGCATAAATGTACATATTGCTATTTTTCTTTACTATTTAACAGACAGACAGGCACACGGACAGTTGACGGAAAATCGCCGAAAAATTATTTCACATCTTGGTTCGCCCCCAGGTAAACTAAAATAACCAACAAATGTAAACAAAACATTTGAAAAAACCAGGTCACTGGAAACCAGAACGCATGTGACGTCGCGCTCAATGTTGACGTACAAACGAAAAAACGCCATACCGCTCCTTTTCAAACTACCACCAGAATGCATAGGATTAATAAATTTTTGCGGTATTTATATCTTCGGATTCGGCAATGGTTTTTCTTGTGAATGCTACCGACGAAAACTATTTTTAAAGATTCAAAATAGTTTTAATCTAATGCGAAACGTTTACGAACGTCATTAAATGATAAGGTAAGATGTAACAAAATTAACACAATCGTGAGTGAAAATGTGTCCGAAAATGACAAAAAACAACGCTTTTCTCACCAAATCGTTTAAGGAATGACGTGAAATCATCTCTTCTATAAGTCAAAACATGTTTTACAGAAAAAAGACGAAAATAGCATAAATAATGTGTGATTAATTAGTATAGATAAAAAGGTAAGATTCTGATTTTTTATTTGGGTGTATTTAATTAGTACGACAAAACAGAAAACACGTCTTTTATTGTAGAAACTTTAATTGTTGAGTTCGAAGTACATTGTTTGTAGTTTTGAAAGATGTAATTTTTTGTGGAGTTTCACGTTTTAAAATCTGTGAAAAATTTAACTTTTTAATTCTAGCGACAATGTCACACGCGCCGAAAAACACACTAGATAGTTCAATGTGTACAAATGAAGAGATGTTAAAAATCGTATTAGCACATTTAATTATATATAAAGACATCAAAATAAAAGTACAAACATATGTCAATAAGTAAATGTGCAATTTTGCGAAATTTGGTTGTTTGTCGAGAAGAAAAACGTTCTGTTGTAAATCTAGCGAAAATGTCACACTGTCCGAAAACGTTACGTACGAGGGCTGAACAAAAAGTTCGTAGAATTTCATCATTACTTTATTACCTTTCATTCGATTGCATTTATTTTTTCCCGTGTGCAATTTCATCATATTATTAACTCTCTTATAAAATATCATAAGTCTCAATTCATGAAAACGACATTTTTTCTCTCATTAAAAGGGTTAAGGAACGCAACCCTGTAGCACGCCGTGAAATTATACTTGTAAATCTTCACAAAATGATTGTTTTTCAAAACCTGCTCAAGCAAAACTTCTGATATTTTATTTACCTAAAGAAGGTCATCATAAAAGATACTTAGAAAAAATTCAAGGCTCAATATTGTAAAACAAGGATATAGCTATGGATGTGGTGCGGCGTAACGACATGGAAAAAGAGTGAAAACGTCAGTTAGGGAAGTGGAGAAAATTGTTTTGTGGAGTTTGTTTTTGATATTTTCGGTTCATATACCAACCCAAATGTAGTAATATATAGAAAGGCTAAAAACATAATAAAATGTGAAAATGTCATGTCTTTTTTATAATACAAAATAAAAAGAGAGTCTAAATAACAATCCTATGTGTGAACGCACAAAAAGCGTAAATAATCTGCGACGTTCGTCAACGACGTCGTATAAAAATCTGTTACTACATGGATATGAGAGAAAGCTTATTAAGATAATTTGAATTTTTATATGAAATATCAAGTTTGAAATTAATACGATCAGATTCACATGTGCTTTTAATGTATATATTTACTCGATACCTAGGTTATGGCGGATGCGGAACACAAAGAGGCAAATATTGGAAAGCATCTTAATTTCGGATTCTTGCGAATGCGACATTTATTTTTCGTTATTCATTTATATATTTGTGATTGATATTTAGAGAATACATCAATTTCGTTTTGTTCATAATGACTGCTTTAAATTAATGTCATTTTGAAATGAAAATGGTACGGTTTTTAAAAAGTTCTTAATACAATAATACGTCTTTCGGAGATTTTTGTAATCGAAAGAGAAAATAAGTTAAATGCCTCTTTTTCTCTGACTAGATCTGGTACAAAGACATCAATATCTATAGATTGAAGCTTATATACATGTAGCATGTGACACACCGAAACAGAATTAAAACCGGAGTGAAAACCCGAGAAAAGTTGCTTTCCGCTCTTTCTTTGTATGTACTGTAGCGTCGTTGCAAAATAACGTCGGTTACGCAATTGTACGCCAACATTGAGCGCGACGTCATGTACACTCTTTTATTGATGATACCCTTTTTTTTCACGGTAAAACCTTAAAATTCTTAGAAAACTTATATTTGGAATGTTCGATACCAAACATTTCATGAATATGAACCGTTATCTAGTGTACTTACTTCATGCCAAATTTCATTACATTCCAAGACTCCCATGTTATTTTTTCTATCCATGAAACACCCCCTTTATTTCAATAGACTTCTTTCATCTATGTTTTAGTCCGTACCCGCAAAACACTTCCGGTAATCCGAGTCTTCTCTGATAAAAATTCGCTCGTTGATATTTGGATGACGCTATTTCCAACAGAGCGCTGCCCCATTAAAAAACAAAAGAAAAGTCCGACGCAGCGACATAACTTGTGTCGGAATTTTCTTTTGTTTTTGAGTGGGGCATCGCTCTGATGTAAATAGCGACATCCAAATATCAAAGAGCGAAATTTCATCAGAGAAGACTCGGATTAACCTCCGGATGCAAACAACGGGTTTATGGGAAATTAACATTGTATACATAAGAAGTGTTACTGAAATAGTAACAAATCGACATTATCAAATCGAGGCTCCCAAAACATGCGGAGAAAAGAATGACGACGCACGTGCATTCAATATACAGCGATAAAGCGCACATGCATTCAACACGGGTGGGAATCAGGGGAGCTACCTCGAAAATGTGTTAACGTAAATTTGTTCCCACGCCACATCCGCGAATGTCGAGGTAGTGGAAATCCTCGTATTTTGACAAACGGACAAAGGTTAGCTCTCCCTTTCATTTGTTTTTTTTTTCTTTCAAAGAGCGCATTACTTAAAAATCTGGCGATACAGTGTAATGCTACTGTGTTTGGTCTTCTGAACAGATTACTTGCCCAAAAACTCATTCGTGCTGTTCCCAGACCATCGAAGTAGCGGTAATCTGTCGAGATAGTTCCCACGCGTCCCAAACATCTAGCCTTCTGATATATTGATGTGTTGATACACCTTAATGATTCTGGACAGTGACCTAATGGCTAGTTGGCGAAAATCAGTTCCGCTAGTCACAGAACTGTGATGCACGTGCAATATCTTATTATAGCAGATTTTTGATTGTATTGTTTTGTGGTGCATCGAATCACCTATGGCCAAAAACAAAGCAATTTTAGCACCGTTGCCAATACTGTCCCTTTAAAGCAAGAAACCGTTTCCCATAAACAAAACTAGACATTAAAAATGGCGGGTAGGTAAAAGAAGATACCGTCATGATTTAGAAGGGCTAACTGATCCTGGCATGAAGCCCTAAAATTGAAAGAATGTTTAAAAAGTTGGTCAAACTTCATGGTCAAGTTCACATGGTAGAAGGTCATGGTTCCACATGAGAGGTATTGGTTGGAAATATCATCGTGGGATTTCTGTAAGTTATAAGTTGTTTTAAAAGTTGTTTTAGAAAAATGTCAATCTCCAAGACCAATGTTACAATGTCAAATGCCGTGGTCTCACATGGTCCTGAGAGGACGTATCTGAATGTGATTTGAGCCAGGTTTAATATTTTAATAAAGTAGGTCAATATGTAAGGTCACACTCTCAAAGGTCATGGCTCCAACGTCAAGGTCATAGCAGGAGGTGGCCATGTGTGAAATGTTAAAATTCCGTCTCTTAGGCTAGATTAACAATTTTGAAAAGTAGGCCAAAGGATGTGGGTCCATTTCTATAGAAAATTGTCCCCTCGAGAAGACGGATGAAATTTATATGAATGAATGCTACATATGTGTACTTATTCCTCCCGAAATATTTAAGAATTTGGAATAGTCCAAAAGGGTGTATTAGAGCTCTAAATTATGGTGGTCTGAACTGGCCATAATTGCACATTTGACATTGTTCTTTAATTTTGTCCCAATGTTTCGATGCATTTTCGTGTAAAAATGTGTGAATATCAAAGAACCAATCACAAAATATATATTTGAAAGATCAAATCAAAACGTCATGAGTTATCTGCCCTTGAATAACAAAAATGCCTATTTCTGACTATGTTTACATTCTAAAATCTACAATTATCGACCAATCAAGATGAAACTTGTACAAAATGTAGGGCAGATAACTCATGATGTTTCGATTTTTATACTCACACAAGAACTTATGATCATACATGTTTTGGCTAAGTTTGACTAAAATCGGTTGATATTTGTGCATATAAGAGTGTAAACACTACATTGTTGGAGGAGGGTCAGACGTGCGGACGGACGGACAGACGAACGGATGACAGTCGTAAAGAGACTACAACAGCTTACTCTGAGCCCTTGGTACCCTGGAGGGTAGATAATCGTTAATCGATCATTCACGTTGAATTCTACGTCTTAAAATCAGAAATATAAATCAAAATTATTTGGATTTTCCATAGAGTTCTAATAAATTAGATTTTGACAAGTTTTCGAGGAAATATGCATGATTTTTTTTCTTTCAAAAATATATTTTGTAATTGTTTCTTTGATATTCACACATTTTTACACGAAAATGCATCGAAAAATTGGGACAAAATTAAAGAACAATGTCAAATGTGCAATTATGGCCAGTCCAGACCACCATACTTTAGAGCTCTAATACACCCTTTTGGACTATTCCAAATCCTTAGATATTTCGGGAGGATTAAGTACACATATGTAGCATTCATTCATATAAATTTCATTCGTCTTCTCGAGGGGGCAATTTTCTATAGAAATGGACCCACATCGTTTGAGGCGTAAGTCACAGTGCCACAGGTCATGGTCTCACATGAAAAGTTTTCGCAGGAAGTATCAATGTGTGATTTAAGCTAGATTTCATTTTTTGATAACTGTAAGGTCAAGGTCAAATATTGTCAAAGGTCATGTTCCAACCTTCAAAGTCCTGACAGGAGGTATCCACATGTGAATAATTGAGGATATATTTTTAATTGAGCATAAGATATAGACAAGAAAAAAGTTCGAAAAGTTATTAAACTTAAAGGTCACAATGCCAAAGGTTGTGGTCTCAAATAGAACGTCTTTACAGGAAATATCAAGGCGCTTAGTTTTCTTTTCAAAGAACAGGTCAAACTCAATGTCAATGTCACAAGGTCAATTGTTAAAAGACAAAAGGTTATATTATAATTTAGAAAATACGGTTTTTAGAATTATAATTTTTCTAAAATGGGACGGATAGAAATTAAAGATTCCGAACGCATGCACTGACACACTCACGTACGCACTAACGCACGACACCCAAGCGAAACAGTAACACTTGTTTAGAGCATCCTACATAGCGACTAGACATAAATGAATAAATTCTAATAAACTATACTGCTAATCAACAAATAATATGAATATTATGTTTTATTATATACTTTGATATTGTCCCTATGTATTTGAACGGGAGGAAAGTATGCAATATTTTTTGATATTGCATACTTTGATATTGCACGGGAACTTTAACACGCGCAGTCGCCAAGGACGGAACTATAATTCCAGGCATCTCTCCCGCTTCACAACTTTCAAGCTTGATAAGACACCTATAAATCCATATTGACCATTACAAACGCTAAGACAGCTCAAAAATGTTCATTGGAGAATAAAAATCTTAAATTATCTTTCATTATTGCCTAAAATGTGTGTTTTCAGTCTGTTATTGGCATTGTTTAACGAGCAGAAACAGGGCGGATATCCAGAGAAATCGTGCATTAATCGGCAGATTCACGTGCGATATCGGACCGCTTTTGCACTCAAATATCCTCGATCGGGGATTTGTTGTGAGTGCTTCAGAAAATTGAAAATAAAGCCGAAATTTTGTCATTTCCCTTTTCCGCGTTGTAAATTCTTGTAAGACCCCATTTCCAGTTTACACCCCAATAAATAGTAAACTAGGTCTCCCAGTGTAACCATATCTGATGACGTAATATAGTGACGTAGGTTTAATTCTTGGAATCAGAAAGTAAACAAACGGGCAGCTGACAGATTTTAAACTAAAAGTGGATTTCGTGGACATGGAAGGATAGAAATTAGAATTGAGTGGTTGTGGTATCGGTCAAACTTGGTGGTAAGCCTGTGTGTCTTGTTCTTCTTTTAGTTACTGCAAATTTTCCTTTACAACTTTTTTTATTGAAATGAACGAATTCTGAAACGAATCAGATGGTCCAGAGATCTACCTCGGAAATTCCGACCTTTAAATTTATTACTCGCACTGAAATGAACGTTAGAATATCCAGAGTATGTTTCCAAAAGAAAACTAAGTCGAATATTGTTACGATTACGCCAACCCAAATGAAGATTATGTCAGTAAAAATGCGATGAAACTTGACTACATAGGTACCAGATGAAAATCTAACGGCCCGTCTAGTGGATATCATACTTACTCGATATATGTTGAGTCGAATGCCGGAAAACTCTGGTATCTGTCGGTGTAAATGTGGCTAAATTTTCACAAAGTTTTTTAGTTATTCGTCTTATTTTATTACATTTCTTTGCAAATTCTTCATATTTTATGCAATAATAGCGTCAATTCACGTTTTTTCGGTCGTTAACATTCTCAGAGGCCCACAAAATGGGTTATCGCCTTCGACCTCCGGTCTCAGGCGATAACGCATTTTTTGGGCCTCTGAGAATGTTAACGACCTCAAAAACGTGAATTAACCCTATAAAATATCACGGATATTGACTTTGTGAAGCAAGTCAGCTCTAATTGCAAATGCGAGAAAATAACAAATTTTAACAGATGAAAATATACAAAACGGCAAATGTACATATTTTTAGGAAGATTTATACCAAAAATCTGTAACAAATATCTCAAATTCAATACCTTTTGCGACGATTCCAGTCCGAGTCGAAAATAATGGCCGCCGCCATTTAAAGTTGTTTATACTTCCCTAGTGACGTCGACGTAATCATACACTGACGTTACTTTTCCCGCGTAATTTACGTTCAACCGCTAGACGTTTTAAAACGTTTTTAGTAATATCTACCCTCCCGGATAAAAACATTCTTTATGAATTTTGTTTATGATACCTTTTCTAAAACAATATCAAAGTATATAATAAAAAGGTTATTGCATTATTATGGAAATATATTGTGTCGAACTCGTTCTTTTGACGTAGTGAAGTGACGTCATCATAACAATATGTCCATTTTTTTAATAACGGAAAAGGAATAATTTCGTAAAAGGTGGATTAGAATGGAATGAAGAGGAAAATCTAGTATAATTTGATTGGAGAGGCTAGATGAAATTTGATTAGATCGAAATTGGTGCTTTTTGAAACGGACTCCTGGTGGAAAGTAATTTTGAAGATAAAAATTCCTCAAGACGGAACCGTGACAGACTTAGAATAAAGGTAAATCGGATTGATACCAACTATAATATCTTGATAAAAAATAAACGATTTTTGAGATAACTGCAGATAAAAAGGTGCATATTTGAAAATGCGACCCAGGCGCCAAAAATTCAACTATTATGCAGTGACAAACGGCCAAGATGTGGGAATTTTCAAGAATTGGACGCAGGTAGGAGACTCGGTATTAGGATTCGCAAGCGCAAAATTTAAAGGTTTCCATAGTTTTTATGAAGCTGCAGATACCATGGAAGTAGCTGGGATTTCCGACTACAAAATTTTCAACACACATAAGACATTCAAAGGAAGAATATTTAAATCGCCAACAACTTCAGGTCCAAGAATCTGAGGTGAGTTCGAAAAGTAATGAGAATGTCGAAGATTTAGCGCCAAGTGGATCAGGCAACAATGAACAGCTTAGTTTACAAGAATCTGAGCTCAGCTTGAAAATCAATGAGAAGGCCGAAGTTTTAATTCCAGATGGGGCAGACGACAATTCAAGTAAGCAAAGTACCAACCAATTAGACGAAAACATAATCGTGAAATCTAAATCCAATTCCTGCTTGGCAGAAGAGGTGAATATATATCCAGGGTCCGTGTCATCGGTGAATAATTCTCACCAAGTGGCTTCTCCAGTAACTACGTTTGGAAAATGCAAAACAGACACAAAGAAAACACCTACCAGAAAGTTTTCGAGGGATAGGAGTGAAACGCCGATTCCAGGTTCGGTTAACGGGTCTGTTATACCAAAAGAAATACAGCAAAATGTTATGACGAGATTAATCAATAAACAGACATAAACAGACAGTCCTAAAAGTGATACGAACAACGAAAACGATAGAAGTTTATTGGTGATGAAAATATAGAATCCCTATTACAATACATGACAACAGAATTACACGAAGTGAGACAGGAGCAAATAGAGTTTAGAAAGGAAATAACGGGGAAAATTAACAGCATCGAAGAAAAGAGCCAAGCGATTGGGAACCAGGTAGCAAAGTGTGTTGAAAGCATGACAGAGAACATGAAGAATATGAAATTGAATTCGGAGGCAGCTCATCCCAAACAAGCAAGTAAAGAGATTGATTGTGATCATGTTTTTAAAAACGAAGTAAAATCTCAAATATCAAACTTCCAAAACTTCATGAAAGGCCAACTGCAGTCAATGAACTCATCCCTTGATTCGCTCGATACAACACAAAAACTTGTTTCTTCAGACTTGAACAAAGTACGGGAAGTATGCAGCACTGAATTTCATACTTTAGATGACAGGAGTAAGAAAATACAGCGGGCGGTAGATAAAGTAGCAACAGACGTGTGCACCACTAGACATTCAATAGCGGACGCAGAACATGCTATATTGGCTTTATCGGATAAATAAGACTTTGTTCTTCCAAGAAAAACCGCGAAGAAACAAGATAAACAGGAAAAAGAACGTGTATTAACAGAAAATAGGTATTCAGCCCTTGAAGATGTAAATGAAGATATCACTAACGCTACTGTTTCCGAGATTGTCATTTCAACAGAGAAAATAAGCGATTCTGAAACAGAATCAACTGTCTCTGCTGATTCTAAACCAAAAGAGAGCAATCAGCTTTCCGAATCACAAAAGGAAATACCAAATATTGAAAGACAAACTGTGAACAAAACGCCAACGAAGAAACTGGATGAAAACACGCAAATCAAAACCCGAAATTTAGAAAAGGATTCTATTGCCAAATCGAACAGAGAAACTGTTAGTGTACATAAAAAAAACGTGACAAAGAAAGATTTAGTGATTTTGATCGGTGACTCAATTGCTGGTCAAGTAAATCCGGTTAATTTGGGCAAAATGACAAATACATTCGTTAAGAGAATTAGAGCCCCAAAACTAGAAGACATCAAAAAATCTGTACCGCAGATGAAGGACGCTAAATCTGTTATAATTCACGCAGGGATCAATGACATACGGAATAGCACATCAGATGAAAACAAAGTGAGTGTGCTTACTGAAGCAGTTGAATCAGTCGTAAAGGTATCACCAGAGGCAAAAATCATATTTTCTAAAATCATCCCAGTTGGAGATCGCAAAGTAGATATAGATCGGAAGTTGTTCAATGCCGAATGCGAGAAAAGATTGTCTCATTTGAACATATCATTCCTGGATCACAGCAATCTGTCGACACGAGGATCACCAAAGAAGGAGTGTTATCGGCGCGATATGGTCCATCTGTCCCAAAAAGGTGTGGTCATATTCGAAGAGAACATTGAACAACAAATTCTTGAATTCGCGAAAGATAAATGTCAGAACACCAACACGAATAGGAGCTTGGATGGGCGGCGACAACAGTACGAAAACAGTGGGAAATATGAGAACTATAACAATGCTAGGTACACTAACAGCCGTTATAATCGTCCTCGGCGTAGATCACACGATCGAGGAGAATATGGCTATAGATCTGACGATAGAATGGGTCGATCCAGATATCAAAACTATCGATCACCAAACAGAAACGATAGTAAGGGATATCGTCCAAATTACAGAAACTCAGATAGGGGTGGAAGTCGTGGCGGCAATGGTTACTATGGGGGTGAAATGTCAAGGAGAGGTTATCGATCGAGTGAGAAGTATAACCAGAGAAACAATGACTATTACAGGGACAGATACTATAAAAAGTTCTAGTTACATCATATGAATTTCGATTTAACCCATTCCCAAACAGGAAAATAATTAAGACTAGTCAAATTTAAAGCGGTTGTTGATTACACAAACGATGTTGACAAAGATATGATCTGTGGACAATATAGGCCTATTTTGGCAGAAAGTGTTGAGAGAAAAGAAGAAATTTATTCATTATTTTCTTCTTTTAATTCAACACTTTCCAAAGAATTTTATATAAAGACATCAATTAAATTTTGCTCTTGCTTGGGACTGGGATTTATCTAGTAGTATAGTAGACATCTTAAATGAAAGATATTTATAGATAGTTACAATTTAATATCTTTATAGTATGAATTGACAATAATGTAGTGGTTAAGTAACTTCAGTAAAGAATGTTGTTTTAAAACAGTCATGAGATATTTTCATGTCATACTTGATTTGAGACTCTAAATTTTCAGTCTAATTCAACCTTTTTTTGTAAAAATGATGACTAATAGTCCAAAAAATTATTTAACTATTTCAAGTTGGAATGTTAATGGTTTGGAGTATAGGGCTAACGGCAATAAGACAAATAAACTTCATGATCAGGAGGTAATTAATATGCTTGGTAATACAGACATAATAGGTTTAGTAGAAACGCATGGTGATTCAACGACAGATATTTCTTTAAATGGCTATTATACATTTCGAAAAGATCAAAACATAAAAAGGCATGGAAATCGTCTGGTGGTATAGCAGTACTTATAAAAGAATCACTTAGGAAAAATTGTAAATTCGATCAATTAAGTGATGGGGACGTAATTTGGGTTCGAGTAGAGAAGCAATGAACGAATTTTAATAGTGATTTGTTTCTCGGATTTGTTTATTTACCACCCCTTAACTCTTCATATGGCAAAATCCACACTAATAACATTTTACAAAAACTTGAACATCAGATTAATCATTTTTCATGTCGTGGCAAAGTGATATATTGTGGGGATTTAATGCTAGAATTGGTAAGTTAGAAGATCATATAAGAAATGATGAGGAGCCTTATATACAAATGCCAGAAGATAATGTGCATGAGTTCATTCTACCCCGTGTTACTCATGATTGCAAAATATCAAATACGATTGGAAAATCGCTTATTGAAATATGTAACGACAATCAACTATATATCTTGAACGGAAGAACTCTAGGAGATTTAAATGGAAAGTTCACATGTCACACGCCAAAAGGTAGTAGTGTAGTAGATTACTTTATATCTAGCGCTACCTTGTCAAACGAGATTTTATCAATGAATGTTTCTAACTTAAATCTCTTTTCTGACCATTGCATAATTAGTTTAAAAATTAAGGTCTTTTGTAATTTTAACAATGATTGTACATTTCAAAATCAAAGTATGAAAGATAATGTTACCCATTTACCAGATAAATTTTTATGGGATGAAAGTAGAAAACATAAATATCAAGAATTATTTGGTACTGCTGAAGTGCAACAACGTCTTGCGGATATAGATGAAATTCTAGAAAGTGGTTGCACTGACACCGAACACATTACATCTTTGATAACCGACATTATGGTTTCGGTAGGGGACAAAACCCTCATACGGAAATCGTTCAAAATATCTAAAAATAAAGTGAGAAAAATAAATAAAAAGTGGTATGACACGGACTGCAGGTTAGCTCTAAAAGAATTAAATACAATAAAAAATAGATTAAACAAACATGTTCACAATAATGAACTCAGAATACAATATTATAAGAAATACAAACAATACAAAAGGTTAATCAAATATACAAGAAGAAAATATCACGATGGACTAACTAAAATGTTAAATACAGCCTTTGATGAGGATCGACAAACTGTTTGGAAAATTATAAATGAACTAAAGAACGACTCAAAAGTTGAAGACAAGTCTGATAAAATAAGTTCCAGCCAATGGTTTAAACATTTCAATAATTTATTGAATAAAAACACAAATGAATTAAGTTCAGATAGGGTAGATAAAATAAGAAGTGGATTGAAAAAGATGGAAAACTCGGAGAATTCAAGTCAATTAGATTATGATATAACAGAAAGTGAAGTGATGAAGGCCTGTGCGAAACTCAGGAATAATAAGTCCAGTGCGTTTGACTTATTAAAAAACGAAATGGTCAAATCAGCTTTACCCTTCATGATGAGTACTATAGTCAAAGCATTTAATGTAATTCTTTGCTTGGACCGAAGGCATTATTGTTCCTCTACATAAAAATGGTAGTTGGATTGATCCAAATAATTACCGCGGCATAACACTGAACAGTTGTTTTGGTAAACTATTTGGGCATATTTTAAATGAAAGAATTGCAAACTATGTTGAAGAAAGATCCCTAATTGGAAAGGAACAGGCTGGATTCCGTAAAAACCATAGAACTGCTGACCAAGTCTTAACCCTTAAAACAATTATAGACAAGTATATACATAAAAATGGAAAAGATAGTAAATTGTTTACATGTTTTATAGACCTTAAAAAGGCATTTGATACCGTCTGGCATGATGGTATGTTATACAAACTTCAAAAGATAGGGATCACCGGGAATATATACAAACTGATAAAATCTATGTACGAAAATACAACTTCCCGTGTTAGATGCAAAAGTGTCCTATCAGATCGTATCCAAATAAATCAAGGAGTTCATCAAGGAAATGTTTTAAGCCCCCTACTCTTTAATATTTTTATAAATGACATTGGTTGTAATTTGTCATTTGAGAAAGTTCCTGTTTTACAAAGTTGCCCAATTAGTCATTTGTTATACGCTGATGATTTAGTATTAATTTCAACATCACGTGAAGAATTACAATGTAATATTAACAAAGTGTATGGTTTTTGTAGAAACTGGAGTTTAGCAATCAATGTTGACAAGACAAAAATAATGGAATTTTCAAAATCTGGCAAGTTTGATAAAGGAAGCCAGAATTTTTACATCGGCAACGAAATGCTAGAACTTGTCAAACAATACAAATATCTAGCAGTAATGTTTACCAGCAATGGAAAATTCTGTGTTGCTGAAAAATATCTGAGTATGAAAGCAAACAGAGCTTTATTTTCTATCAAGAAAAGTATTTTTGATAAATCAATAAAACCATCGGTTGTACTGAACATGTATGAAACCCTTATCAAACCAATTACTTTGTATAATTGTGAAGTATGGTGTGCATACAAATCTAACTACAAGAATAAGACAATAGAGCAATTATTTGACTTAGCGTTAAAAGGTAGTGACCACTTTGATAAATTGCACACGCGATTTGGAAAATATGTGTTGGGAGTTAATTCGAAGACTAGCAATTTAGGTGTTATGAGTGACCTTGGTCAACTTCCGTTATTATTTACTATACTGACGAATTGCATTAGTTTTTGGTTACATACAATTCAGTCAGATAATGAATCTTTAATATCAAAAGCATATCATGAACAACTGGATGGTCCTAACTCCAATGCTTCGTGGTTACATTTTATCAAAAATGTTATATTTGATTTGGGTTTTGGTCACGTTTGGGCAAATCAGTGCACATTTAAATCTTCTTCACTCATGTATGCGATAAAAGATAAACTTAAGGAGAGACTTATTTTACAATGGAAAAGGCGATTATTTACAAATGAGCAGGGAAAGAAGTTGAGAACATACAAACTAATTAAAGAAAATCTTGAAATTGAACCATATCTTGATATCTTATCTGACAAAGGACTCAGAAAACATTTGTCTTCCTTCAGACTGAGTGCCCATAATTTAAGAATTGAAAGAGGTAGATATTTAGGAGAAACCCCAGAAGAAAGGTTATGTGACGTATGCCAGGTCGTAGATGATGAGATACATTTTATATGTAATTGTAGAAAAATTATTGATATAAAGACAGATTTAAATTCAATTATAAGGAATATAGCTGATGATGGCAAAAGTAACGAAGAGATATTTATTGCTATTATGAAGAGCTCAAATAAAGAAATAATCAAATTGGTTGCAAACTTTGTTAGTAAAAGTGGCATTGTGTCATGAACAAAACTATAATAGCCGTATACTCCAAATCCTTTGCATGTCATTTTATAATATATATATACATGTTGTGTTTTGTTGTTGTTGTTGTTGTTGTTTTGTGTGTGTATTTTTTTGTGTGTGTATGCGTGTGTACGCACACACTATACGTTCGGATTAAACGAGGGTTGTTACAGTTGTTTTGGTTAATTTAGAATGGCGGCGATTCTCGTTTGATTTTGAATGTATAATAATTGTTATTGTAAATGCTCATTTATATCATTACAGTGGTCCCGAGAAAAACTGATTTAATCAAACTTTTAACATATAAAAACATGATATTAGAGTGACGCACGGTCAATATTAAAAACGGCAGTCCTGATTGTCATGGATGTGAATTCACTTTTGACCCGTATAAACCTATAATAATTAGTAAATGGGAGTGGTCTTTGTCGAGAATCAGTAGATCGTGGGACCACTGTACATGTTTATGTTTTGCCTTTAACCTGTATTGTACTGGGTATAATTGTGCAAATAAAATTCTATTCTATTCTATTCTAAATTCTATTCTTACTTTTCCCGCGTAATTTACGTTCAACCGCTAGACGTTTTAAAACGTTTTTAGTAATATCTACCCTCCCGGATAAAAACATTCTCTATGAATTTTGTTTATGATACCTTTTCTAAAACAATATCAAAGTATATAATAAAAAGGTTATTGCATTATTATGGGAATATATTGTGTCGAACTCGTTCTTTTGACGTAGTAACCCTCGCAAGCTCGGGTTACTCTGCCAAAAGAACTTGTTCGACACAATATATTCCCATATTAATGCAATAACCTATAATATATTTCATCGCACGACAAATATAAATGAAAACTTAAACAATAATAATTTTCTAGATTTAGATCACCTGATCATCCAAAAAACAATTACAACAGCAACAGCTATCACGCAAGTAGAACCAGCCACAACACCAACTACAACTGCTATTGAGGAATCGTCATCATCCAAGACTGAAAAGAAAAGAGTTGTGTTTTTTTCAGCAATGATTGTGAGCAGCAATGCGTGTTTTGGTTTTGATTCAAATTACGTTTATAAAGATACGTGCGAAAAGTGTATACATAAACGTTATCTTTGTTTCTAAACTAGTAGTCTAAACAAAGATAAACTCATTGTAAATTAATGTATTATTCATAACTTTAATGAAACAAATAAAAAAAGAGAGTGGATCTTTTAACTTTGGCATTTTACTCGCGGTGGTTTTACAAGGTTAAACAGTGTTTAGACCTGTTAGGAAGACTTTCACATTAAGATATTCGAATATTGAATGATTTTAAAGGAATCTTGTCCATAAACCAAATAAAAGAAGTTTTTTTAAACTGATAATTCCTCATGCATTATTGTTTCGTACATAACAAAGTTGTGTATGCATGTATAAATAAGATTTCCTACCTTTAGTACATGTAGATC
The DNA here is from genome assembly GCA_963680895.1 of Fragum sueziense. Classification (NCBI taxonomy): domain Eukaryota; kingdom Metazoa; phylum Mollusca; class Bivalvia; order Cardiida; family Cardiidae; genus Fragum; species Fragum sueziense. The sequence continues at coordinate 17,510,180 of OY804610.1, forward strand.
CTGTGTATCCATCTAAACAACCATATCTACAAGAACCACCCTCCTTATTACATTGTTTTGACCCATTAACATCGGCACCGCATCCATCATTGCAAGCAAGCATACAGTCGTCACCATAGTATCCAACTTTACATTGTGCGCAACTTCCAGTAACTTTGTTACAGGTTATTTGGCCACCATTGACTTCCATGCAGTTTGAATTGCAAGATTTCTCACAACTTACTCCGAAATATCCAGGTTTACATTCATTACAAAATCCATTTGACTGACTACAGTTCACGTCTAGACAGTTTGCGTTACAATTCATGTTACATCCCTCACCATAATAGCCTGGCCTGCATGATTCACATGTTCCAGTACGATAACAGCCATTGCAGTTAACACCACAACTTTCGTCACATTTTAGTCCCCACCATCCTGTCTTACATCCATCTAAACATTCTCCAGTAGATGTCCTACAGTTGCCCGATAACAAGCAGTTTGAACTGCACGATTGTTCACAACTCATCCCGAAATATCCAGGTTTACATTGATTACAAAAGCCGTTAGACTGACTACAGTTCACGTCTAGACAGTTTGTGTTACAGTTCTTACTACATCTCTCACCATAATATGTTGACCTGCATGACCCACATGTTCCAGTACGATAACAGCCATTACAGTTAACTCCACAACTTTCATCACAATTTAGTCCCCACCATCCTGTTTTACATCCATCTAAACATTCTCCGGTAGAAGAGCTACATTTGTCCGGTATCAAGCAATTTTGTGAACACGAAATGCATAAACTATTGTTTACATATCTGCCATCACCACACGGACAACATCCGGTCCCATCCGGGAACCAGTCTGGTTGGTTACATGAGAGGCACGTATTTCCGGTTCTTTGTGAACATTCACGTTCATCACATTCACAAAGTGCATTGTTGTTTTTGTCAAGGTTATATCTATATTCTGAACACTGAGTACACGAATCTCTGGCATTACAGGTCCTACAGTTGGTATGACATAAGTCCATACATGTTGTTCCAAATGTTCCGCCCAAGCATGAATCACACTGGTTGTTAGACTGGCATGAGGTACAATTAAACGGACATGAAAAACAAGACCCTATGTTTTGCTGTATATAGTATCCATTGTCACAAGTATTACAAGAATCAGACCAAGTACATTTTGTGCACCCTTCGCCACATTTTTCACATTTACCTGTATTCAAATAATATCCATCCACACATGACAAACATGTATTACCACTGCAATTATTACAGCCTTCACTACATTCTAAGCAGGATGTTCCATGTAAAATATAGCCTATTTCACATTTTGTACACACTCCAGAGCTTTGATCACATTCAGCACATCTTTGTCCACTACACTGATTTTGGCATGTTTGTCCATAAAACCAAGGCTTACAGGAAGTACAACTTGACAAAGAAGTGCATGATAGGCAGTTCGAAGGACAGATTGAAAAACATGATCCATTGTTTTGATGACATTCATTATTTACACATGTGTTAGAAGTGCACTCATTATCACATGTGTCACCGTAGTAACCAGGTGAACACCCAACTGTACAGTGGCCATTATTCAAGTCGCAAATGTTATTTACACAATTTGCAGGGCACGAACCTGTGCAGTATGATCCATAAAATCCAATATCACATCCTTCTGTACAAACACTAATTGAGGAACATTTATTATTGAAACAGTTTTCAGGACATGTATACTGGCATTCACTTCCATAAAATCCTTCCGTACACTCCAAACAACTCCCAAACGCATTACAAATGTTATTTACACAATTATCTGGACACGTTCCGAGACAACCGCTTGATCCCCAGAATCCATCTCTACAGGAAGAACATGCAGTTCCTGATGCACAGGATAAGCAGTTTCCCGGGCACTTAATACATTGTCCATTCTGTAGATAGTATCCGTCCGTACATATTCTACATTCTTCGATGTTATTACAAGAAAAACACACATCTGCACACTCTGAGCATTGTCCAGTGCTATCTCTCCAGTATCCAACAGAACAAGTATCACACGATGTTGCGTCTAAACAGTTATCACAATTGGCGGTGCAGAACACACAAGAGCCGCTTACCAAATAATAACCAGGGTTACATGTCACACACGTGGTATCTGAACAAGCCTGGCGGTTGTCACAGGAACCCTCTACTGGAGCTGCAAAACGTATAAATACATTTCTTAATAATGATTGTTTTAAGAAAACTATATGTATATTGGTATAGACTATACCCCAATTTCTGGATACCAATGTACCATGTATAATGCTAAACTTAATTTTAACCCTTCGCCCAAAAGAGTTGTTTAGGGTTGTCAAATTTGAAATCCGTCGCAAACAACAAAATGAAGATTGGATCTATTCAAAATATTGCATAGAAAATACTGAGGAAATATAAGAAAATGTTTTGTCTTAATATTTCACAATCCTTTTCTATTGAAACGTCATTATCAGGTCTTGCTTTGGAAAGGGTTAATTAAACGTATAGTTGAAATACCAAAAATACATAGTATTAACTAAACATCAGTGTAGTTTACTTTTCCATGCGTGTTGCAACATGTGATAATGTTTGTCAAAAAATAATTAAAAGTAGTTGTAGTTTTACATTATTACTTTTCATAAATTAATTGCATTACCAAAGACTCACCTATTATCATATAAATGGACGTTAATAGTAGCACTGATGTACACAGTTTGGTCATATTGAATTCTCGTCAACAAATCTCTTGTTTATTGACAAAAATACTGAAAAGATATATGAAATACCATAAGTCGCATAACGCTTTCCCAAAATTAATAAGACCTGGTTTTCACGTGCCTCATTGGAACGCTTTGGTTCCCAGCACTTTCTCGCAAATATCCTATTTCTTATCAAAATCCATTACAATATATCTGTAACTGTTTTAAGAAGGCTCACCATGGAAGGTTATCGTTTGGGAAAGGGTTAAGAGAAAGCTAAAGCGAGAGGTATATTGACAGATAGATGTAGACTGAAAAAAGGAAATAAATACATGTCTTTGTAAAATGTGCATATAATTGGCTTGTTTCCTTCTTTTCTAACCTTTGGATGTTATATTTGGTGGCAGAGGTGGGATAAAAAAAACTGCCTGACCGGAGTTACTTTACCAAAATGTTCTTAGTTTCGGGACGTAACTTCTTAAATGATAATGAGCGAGCGAGCGAGAGCGAGAGCGAGAGAGAGAGAGAGAGAGAGAGAGAGAGAGAGAGAGAGAGAGAGAGAGAGAGAGAGAGAGAGAGAGAGAGAGAGAGAGAGAGAGAGAGAGAGCTCACCTGGAAAAAAGTATGTCTGTCTGTGATAGTAGAAACGAATTCCTTTAACATAAATTTTATTCAAAACAACTTCTTTTTAACAAGTCAAATATTTAATTGAAACCTGTCACGTCTTACATGTATGTTCATTTATTAACGTTGCTTCCTTTTTAAAAGCTAGTTGTAAATGACTGTTTGAGCATATTTAGTTCTTTTTAGATGAATATAGTCCAGTTGCTTTAATGACGGACCCTCCGTGTTATAATCCTTTCTAAAGGAATCTCTGATCTGGACGACCTTAACAAGTAAATACTTTTGAAAACTTAGAGGCATTTACCCCTTTTTATTGAATATTTTAGTGCTATATTTAACTTATTTCATATGTTCATATTAATTATCTTTCTTTTCGTTAGTACAAGTTTTGAAAATAGCATCGGACTATTTTGTCCATTAGGAAAGTGTTTTTTGCAAATTATATGTAAGAAGAGATTACGTAAATCCGCAATATTATCGTATTGCTCTTAACCAGGAAGTTGAGGTTACTCAACCGGCAAGACACGAGAATGCTTTACAAAGGGCTTTAATTCGTAAAATATTCATACTCAACTTTACATACCTTTCATGACCCCACGAATTTCAATTGTACTATCAACGATTTGTCCGCAGGTACATGTACGCATTTGCAAGCTCACTAAGTTCTAAAGATCATAATAGCTTGGAACTTGTAAACCTGGCAGAGTAGAATAGTACTTTCTTGCATTTCCTACAGATACAGAGTTTCGCTGATATCAAATGTGGATAATATCTGATCAGACTTTATATCTCTGCAAAGGATTTTAAGGGGCGAGGTAAACTAGAATCAGCCTGTCGGTCCTGTGATTGGTCGGGCCGTCTGTCACCCAAACATTGTCCGGACAACCCCCTCCATAGTGATTTGTTTCATACTTGGCACAAAATTAATGTGCTTAAGAGCTGTAAATGTGCAAGACAGAAATTTTGCGAAAATATGGGCAATACTTTTTGAGTTATGGTCCCTGGTTTGACGAAAGAAGCTTGTCCAGACAACTCCTCCTACAGTTTCTGACTGATTTGCTTCATACTTGGCACAAGTGTGTATTAAGACCTGTAAATGTTCAAGACGCAGATTTCGCGAAATCTGACAAATACTTTTTGCGTTTTGGCCCCTTATTCGACAAAAAATGCTTTTCCGGACAATTCTTCCTACAGGTATTGGCCGATTTGCTCAATAGTTGGCAAAAGTGTGAAATAAGACCAGTAGATGTGCAAGTCGCAAATTTCGCGAAAGTTGAACCAATACTTTTTTAGTTATGGCCCCTGATTCGACAAACAATGCTTGTCTGCACAATACTGTCCGAATTGCTTCATACTTAGCACAAATGTGCACTAGGTTCCGTAGATGTGCAAGACGCAAATTTCACGAAAATGCGATTGACAATTTCTGATTTATGACCTCTGATTTGACAAAAACGCTTGTCCGAACAAATGAGGTGGCGGGGGTATTTCTATCACCTTTAATGATAGACTTCTAGTTCGTTTTATTTTTCATTTTGAACATTTCTATCCATCTGAAAAAGAAAGAGAAGGGGTAATATGTAATAAGAACTCTTATGAAATCTCCATTGTTAAAAAAAGATACTAGACCAACACATTAAATAATTTTAAAACAAGAGGATCTAGATGGTACTAGATAGCTCACTTTTTACTAACTTTTCTTTCGAAGAGAGTAGTTTTAAATGAAGTAATAAAAACCATTACTGGTGTCTCATTTTGCCCTGTAACAACTTTCGGCAAGTTATTGCAACTAAAATTGAACCAAATTCGTGAGAACTAGTTAAAAGACAGTAGATCTCACTCCCGTGTTTTCGATTAGAATACTAGTATTATTTATTAGATAGAATAGAGGTCTCACCCTTGAACATAAAACAGTTTTAATAAATTAAAGATCGTGTCGCATCGTGACCTTAGAATGGTTATAAGGAAGGTGTATTATTTTAAGACCTATTGCAGTGATTCAGGAGAGGCCATTGGTGGGGCTCCAGGAACACTTCCCACTGTCGGAAAAGATTTGGCCAGAACCAGAATTGTGCTCTGTATAGCGGTAACAATAAGAATATATCTATAACGTATGTTTTTAGTGACAAAATCACTACGGACGTTGAAAGTCGGACGATGCAAGGTGGGCGATGCACAACAGACGATTTACGACGAATGACAATCGACTGTCGGTGCAAGAGGGATGACGAAAAATCCTTTACTAAAGTTTATCTTTGAGTAAGATGTTCTCAGGTGAGCAAAAAATTAAGAATAAGATGAGCATAATTTTGAGAAACGCACAAGGAAGTTTCGTGTCATATTTCAAATCGAGTTTCTTTATACTAAAATATAATTACATACTTTGTAAGCACTAGATAGAGATCTAGCCAAGCTCAAATAAAACCTAATCCTTCTCAAAACAGCGAAATGTAAGGTTAGTCTAATTCAAATGGTGCAGCAGACCACAAAATAGATGTTGATAAAGATTGGATTTGTATGCAATAAATCATGGAAAATATTGAGACAAAAGGGGAATATGCTGATCATCAGCATTTTCTTCTTTTGATTAAATATTTTCCCATGGCTTCCTTTTCAATTTTGGAGAGTCCAATTTGCAAAGCTGCTACAGATGACAAAATTGACTGAAATGGGAAATGTTTTGTGGACAATGTACCTACTAAAGAAAATATTGAGTTAAAAGGAGAAAATGAAGATCGTCAGCAGCTAGGGACGTAAAACAAAGTCGTGTTCGGGAAGGGCTTACCGGGAGACAAATATTAGTAGAATACACCAACAAATGACCACACCTCGGTAATTTTTCCCATGATGTCCAGCTAAGGGACTTTGCCAAAGAAACTTATATTGTCAAATTAACGAGATATTAATTCATGTTTTAGAATTGTGTTTAAACTTTTGACATATCAACTTAAACCTGTAGAAAATATGGTTTTCTTTTTGTTTTCTTTTTTTATCAAAACATTTGGATACAAGGTTTTTTTTTGCATTCTCGGATAACTTTGAAGTCTGTACTGCCATCTAGACATATTCTTTCCTTTTCCAAAAACACTATGTATGGGTAACTTAACGTCGAATTAATTGCAGATGACAACTCATACCGACATAACATATAGAAAAGGAAAGGCTCGAAGTAAAAGACGAAAATAATAGTGCAATAACATTTTCTGTTCTTTTCATACAAGATTTTGTCTATACCCATATCTGGTTGTGGGTTGTCACATGCACTTAACGTTTAAGAACGGGTTTATTACATTTCACTCAAATCAAATGCAATACGCATTTTGTAATCTCATTATTCGATCCATTCATGTATGCACAATTAAACTTTATCAAAAGATTTTGAATGATTTATAACACTCTATAATGAAGACTGCATGAAGTTTCAAATTACATATATTTAAAGATATCTTAAAACACCCAGAAAACCTTGAGATTTCTATTTTTTGCTAATTATTATTTACCAAAATAAATCGGTGTTTTGATAAATGTGTCTTTCCGTTTGGAAATATGGAGAAAAAGAAGATTTTTATCCAAAATGTTTTCATGATAAATAACACAAAGCTATTGTCGCTGGTATGTCTATTCGTCGCCTACTGCAGTCGAATGACTTTCTATCGGTCTAACAGTGTATTATTTGGGACACGGTAAATGCGGGCAACTTGCGCGACCAGGAACGAGTTATGGGAAAGGATAAATACTTAAAATTTGCACGACCAAGTACGAATTATCACGCTGGGTATTAATTAAATGTTCAAAACTATCCCAGACGAAAATCATTTTGACTAGATCAACTTGGAAGGGCATTGCAGGCATAAAAATAAACGTTGCCGAACGAGGTAAATCTTTTCTTTTAAACTTTGAAGTATCTAATTAAAATATTTTCTCGAAATGCGTTGAACGTCTGCATTTAATAGGGATATCAAAGCAAAGGGGAAAAGTCTTTGTGACTTGCAACTTAGTCTGTTTCTTCAAAATTACAATTCTACACTGTTCGACATTCTTTAAAATATTAAGGTAAAACCTGGGTAATGGACTATGTGACCAGTAATGGAACGAAATCTGTATGGTGCGAATAAGCGATTTCAAGGGAAGTAATTCTGATTACTCTCATCTTTTTTTTTACTTTTGTTGGGGGATTTTCCTATTCCACATACAGTTTAGAAACATTTTCACATAAACTGTTTAGAATATTCTATGGAAATCTGAGCACGCTAAATTGTTTCCGTTGTTATGAAAACAGACGATATTGCATCTAACGGTACTTTAAAAATGCTCGGACTTACGGACGTCACGGAATAAATCGAAATATAACAATTATACCGGAAGTGCATTACCCAGGTCTTACCTTAAGGTATTCCATCCATCTTTAGCTACTAGATACTTCGCGTAATTCTCATTTCGGAGCTTTGAATGACAACGGATATCAACGAGGGTATCCGAATTTTGAAAATTCGGATACCCTCGTCAATCTCCGTTGCCATGGATGATGTTTAAGTATCGCGAAGTGTTAGTTATCTAATGAGGGATGGAATACCTTAATGTCAAGTTCACTTTTCATTTGTTCATTGTTCATTTGTCCATTTATTCCCTTGTTAACCCTTTCCCAAACGGCAAAAAAATAAGGTAGTCCAATTCGAAAGCTGCTGGAAATGACAAAATGGGTGTTGATAAAGATTGGATTTATGTGCAAAGTAACACAGAAAATATTGAGGCAAAAGGAGAAACTGCTGGTAATAAGCACTTTCTCCTGTTGCCTTAATGTTTTCCCAAGCCTTTTTTAATACGGGACGTCAAACCTAGGTATTGTTTGGGAAAGGGTTAACCCTTTTCTAAATGGCAATGCTTTAAATAGGATGTTCAAATTTGAAAGCTGAGCACACACATGTATAGACAACAAACATACGTTGATAAAGATAGGCATAGTGTGTGACACAGCACAATAACGTATTAAAGGGACATTTCATTCTCATTTCAATTTTTGAAAAGTATGTCTTGATATAAAGATTGATTATTCTAATGCGTATAAATGCTATCTGTTTTTTTTTCGAAGTTGTTGTTTATAAGAGAAATGCGCTTTTAAAGTTGAGATAGAAATGACAAATTTCATATGAATCTGAACTTTTGTCCACAACAATTTCTTTAATTTAAGCACAAAAATAGGTATTTTTCGTAAACAGTGCAATATTTTGGCTTGAAATTTTCATAATTTTCATTAGAAAATAATTTTGCTCTTTCGGATAAAGATAAAAGTAAAATTTGGTTAAAATATATGTGAAATGCCTCTTTAAGTCATAAGCAGAAAATGCTTGTTAACAGCATTTTCTTTTTTCCTTTTAAAATTTTCCGAATGCCTTACTGTAAGGGACGTTAAAACTCAGGTCTTGACATGATCTCATGGTAAGTTGTTCTAGTCGCCATAATATGACTATGATAATGTTACAGTAGCGTAAAACCTAATTCAATCGTTGTCATGCGCAACAGCTTTCATTCTTATCGTGTAAAAGTATGTCCCTTATTGTCAACCATACAATAGACCCTGTATAATAAAGAGTGTAATCTGATCTTTGTAAAATATATTTGAACCGGTACTTGAAAAAAGGTACTTATATTTAACACAACATTACAAATTCATTTTTTAAAAACTTATGTCTTGATGTAAAGATGTGTTATTCTAATGCGTATAAATGATGTCAGTTTTGTTTGTTTGTTGTTGTTTTTTTGTTGTTTTTTTTTTGAAGTTGTTGTTTATAAGCGACTAATACGCCTTTACACTTACAGTGAGACAGAATTGACAAATTCATGTAAATTTCAACTGATGTAGACATCAATTTGATTAATTTTAGCAAAGAAATATATATTTTTCGTAAACGGCGCAATATTTTGGCTTGAATTTTTTCAGAATTTTCATAAGAAAATATGCTCAGATAAAAATAGAAGTAAAATTTATGAAAAAAAAATGTCACTTTAATGTATTCCACCCAGCATTAGAAAACAAACGCTTCGTTCAACTTCGGCGTTATCCTTTGAAAACGGAGATTAACGCGGGTGTCCAGATTAAATAAATCCGCATTACCTCATCCGGATTTATAAAATCCGGACACCTCCGTTAATTTCCGATATCACGGATTGAGGCAAAATGCACGAAGTGTTTGCTATCTAATGGCGGGTGAAATACGTCAAGACCGAAAACTCGCGAATATATTCCAGACAACCAAATCGCGAAATGTTGAGCTCGCGAAAATAAAGACTTTTACAGTATCCAAATATTGTCGGTCGCTTTTCAACGAAAACCGCATAACTGCAGCTTGTTTTACGAGGTTTTTGTTGGAAAGCAGCGATATGCAAATGTCTAAGACATATTGAAAAGGAACCATCTTAATCTCTTATAGTAGCTACAATAGATGAAAAAATATATAAGATAAAAGCATAAACTTTGATCACACTGCGCAAGTGCCAAAGCTTATCTAAATTCATGGTATTTTTCAGTTCCATTTAGGTCCCCTTTTTACAGATCCGGGTTCATTTTTCTTTTGAAATAACTGAATATTTGTCGTCTTTGCGTAAATTCTATTCATGCGTTTTTATAATATACACGTAGCACTTCCTCTTTCAATCGCTCCAAAATTCATGAGGTTGAATGAGATTCAAACATTATGTGACGGATGTTGGACCTGAATTATCTTGTTATTTCTTTCGCCCATTAGAAAAAAAAAATAGATTAAAGATATATCCTGAGCTTACGCTGAAATGTTGAAAAAAATACGCGATGTTGTAGTCTTTGCTTTAATATTTCGCGCATTTACAAATACTAGAGGAAAGAAGAAACGCAACAACTATTTTTTGTTATTTCTCTTAATTCTTTTATGTCATAGAGTCAAAAATATAACTGATAATTACATGGTTCTGTATCTTGATATTAATCTTTGTGTTTACGTTCGAACCTGTCTTACCTGTGAGATAACGTCAAAATAGACGTTTACACGTTTCTCACGTGCAAACCTTTAAATATCGAAACTTTACATAGAACTTTTTTAATTTGTGTAGGTGCACGTCGACTCGACAAAATGCAATGATTTTTGTTTTGATTAAATCCCTAATATCGTTTTGTGACTTATTCAAAGACGTCGTCCTCTAGCAATTGTGATGTTTACGAATAGAACATCTCAACCCGCAGTTGCTGCTGACTTTGGTGTACATCGGTTTACAAAATATTGCTTGAGATAACGTCTCAGACCTAGCAGAGCAACTAGCGGTCGCCCGAAAAGCGGTCGTCAACGTCTAACGTCATGACGTCAGGACAATAACGTGCGTTTATTTAACCTACGGAAACAAATTTTGTTATCGAGAAAAACTGTTGATGCTACTCATGAACAGTACAGCAATCAAATTAATTTCAGCCAGGTATCGTTATAGTCCGCTTGGATTGTGTGCAAGAACGCGTTTAACGTTGACGCCAAACCGCTCTCGTTTAAACGCATATTGATGGCACGTGCAACCTGGGACATTGATAAAATTTTGATACAAGAAAGTAAAATGAATAAGTTTTACTATACAATGAAAAAAGTATGCAAATTATGGTGATTTTGAGAAAAAACAAAAACAAAAAGCATGACCAAATTAAATTTTTGTTGCGTTTCTTTTTTCCTTTAGTATATATGTCAAACAATAAGAACATGGTGGTGCCTGACTAAAGCATAGAACCATCAAGGCAGGACTTTTCGGCTTCGATCAGCTTGCATCCATTTGTAAGAAACGGCAACCTCGCTACTGAGTATGATGATAAGCCGGTTGCTTCTGTCACAGGCCCTTAGTAAGAGAGGGGAGGCTAGAGCCCCCCCCCCCCCAAAAAAAAAAAAAGAAATGCCAAAAATTAATGTTTTCCTTAATTTACACCGAATTTTAGGCTAAATCCAATTTAGCCCCTCCAATATTCAGACACAAGCCGGGACAGGGGCTTTAGTCCCCCAATATTAAATTTCTTCCTACGGGTGTGTGTTAAATCCAAGGGTTCCGGTAGCCTATACCTTAGTTTCGAAGGGTAAATTCACTTGGTGTAAAAAACTTCCGTGTATATATATTTTAGGATTTCATAAAGCGACTTAAATACTGCAGACATTCGAATAATTGAATTTGTGTGTTATTAGTAAACCCAAGAGGATGTTTTAATAAATCGTTTGTGTCAAGGATTTTAAACAGGTAAACATTTAATTTTAGATTTTTTGTGCTTGAAGCGCTTAAAAGGGGGCGATTTTATCCAATTAACCGTGACGTAATTTCGGACAAACAAATAGTATTTAGTGGGTATTGTTATAAAGTCTCGTAACCACGCCTTGATTCAAGCCGTAGTTATAGCCTATTAACATTTACCCTGGACATCTACACTTAGGGTGAGTTCATGACGAACGCGATTTCAACTCGGGAAAGACTTAATAATAATTTCCGCATGCGCATAGAACAATCCATTTGAACGACTTTATCCACTGACGGGTACAAACAAATACACGTGTTTAGTAGAATTGAAATTTAGGCCACAAAAAGCAAAATATATAAATCGAAATCGGTTGACATAAATGATAGTCCGTGTTAAAACACCCATACATGGCATAAAAAAAGTATATTTTGAGTAAATACACGATTTTTTTTTATTCGGACTTGGCTTTTGTTGTTATTGTTCGCCTTTTTGGCGCCATCTAGGAACCCGAGTACCACCAGCGTTGGCCAGGGTTAGTGGAGTCGAGGTCAAAAGGTTGAAATGACGTCACTAGCGTCGAATCCTAGGCTGTTCATATGGAACTCGGGATACCCGTATCGAACCCGCGTTGCCATATGAACTTACCCCTAAAGACACTTCTAACGCAACACTTACCTTTTTTGGTAATAAATTCAAGTTTAATGAACCATTTTTCATAAAATATTCAACAAATTTAATTCATTCGCAATTGCATAATATCTGTAATTTTCATAAAGAAACGTTGAGTAGAAATGACTAAATTTTGCAGTTCATCTAATATGACTAGAAAACAAAAAGTTGCAAAAAAGCTGTGGGAGCTGGTAACGTAAATTCATATTATTCATGTAAAAGCAGTAAAGTTTATGGCATTCTGCTAACATTCTGTGTGTCCGTAATGGACCTAAATGACACGAAGACATCCCTTTTAATTAATAAAACGTAATTGATGATGAATCTTTGCGGTATCATTCTTAACTCGTCCCTTTTCAGTTCCTGTTCCAGTTGTTGAAAATTTCTTGGAGCAAAAGGGCGAAAAACTAATGTCTGGTAACAAATTCAATAATTTTGTGCAATTCTAACACATACAAAACATAATTTCTTAAATAATATAGGTGCAACTGAATTCCAGTATTGCTTCGCACGTGAAAGCATGTTATCAAATCTTATGACCTGGGGTGTTTGACTTTTCATATTTGAGTCTTAGTGAAAAACCTAAATATTTTTATGTTCGGATCATTCGGTTTCAATGAAATTTACAGAAAACATGTAAACGTAGTTGATGTATATTTGCTGAAAACCGGGAAAGTGGCTTTTGCAAAATGGACAAGGTTGCTGAAAAAGCAGTGTTTCAATATCTGTATAAAAAGGATTTCGAAGGCCATCCATGCAGATATGGTTTCAACACTTGGTGATGATGCCCATTCGTAAGCTACAGATTAGAGATGGCCAGGCAGTGCAGTTCAAGTGTGGTAGGCAGAGTCTTGAGGACGACGTCCGCCCTGGAAGGCCTGTCACCATTGCAACACCAGAAATGGTCAATAAAGTCCACTATATTGTTATGACTGACAGGCGGGCTACAGAGAGATATATAGCCAGTAAAACTGGCATTTCACATGAAAGAGTTCATTCCATTCTCACGGAAAATCTTGGGATGGAAAAGCTCTCTGCCTGCTGGGTACCAAGGCTTCTGACAGTTGACAAGAAGGACGCTAGATGCATTTTATCATGTGCTAATTTGAGTCTTTTAGAGGCAGATACAGATAACTTTCTGCAGAGGTTTGTGGCTATGAATGAAACCTGGGTCCATCACTTCACCGCAGAGTCAAAACAACAGTCTAAACAATGGAAGCACCCTGGCTCACCTCCACCCAAAAAGTCAAAGGCTGTCCCATCATTAGGAAAGGCTATGACTTCGGTTTTCTGGGATGCTGATGTCATCTTGATGGTAGATTATCTACAAAATGGCCAAAGAAGTAATGGACAGTATTATGCATCACTTTAAAGGCAACTGAGAGAAACCAAGCTCAAACGCCGTGGAAAACTCAGCAAATGTTACATACTGTTCAACCAGCACAATGCCCCTGTACACAAATCTGCAATTGCCATGGCTGCCATCAATGACTGTGGGTTTGAACTAGTAGAACACCCACCTTATTCACCTGATCTTGCTCCATTAGACTTTCACCTGTTTCCACAGTTGAAAAGATTTATTGCTGGTACCCACTTTCAGTCAAATGATGACGTACGTCATACATGCAGTGGAGGCCTTTCTGAACGATCAGGAGAAGGAGTTCTACAAAAGCGGCATTGAGGCCTTAAAACATCGCTGGCAAAAGTATGTAGACAAAGAAGGGGCTTATGTTGAAAAATAAAACCGTTTGACAATTACAATTCAAACTTTTCTATGTTAGACTCACTGCTTATCAATCACTTCTCGTTATTACTTTTAAATATAATTACGAGGACGCGAAATAAAACAAATCCTTTAATGCTTTTCGGTAGATTACCGGGAAATAATGGTAGATTATCATTTTGATAAACTCACCGCCTATCCAGTGAAAGTATCAAAATCTTGTGCCCCTCTTTCGTTCATTTCACCCTATCTGACGTTATACAAGCCGGGCCAAATAAGTGACGTCATCATAATTGTTGCATAGCAGTCACGTGCGAAATGACGCTCTTTAAGAACATATGTCATAATTCTTTTGCATTTTGTCTAATTTCTGCATTAAAGAAATAGAATAATCGTTTATTTTTCGTGTAAGGTCGATTTATATTTTCATTTCGTGAAATATAAATCGATCTTACACTGAAGCAAACGATTATCCTCTATATAACACCTGTGTCACGGAAAAATGCAGGCTACATGTAAAATTCTATTACTATAAAATATACATGGCATTTGATATTAAATCTATATTGAACGATTTATGTTTGTCTCAAACGGTTGAATAGACCGTCATATGATAGTGTATAGTGTGAAATGTACTTGAAACTTGTCATATAGACTTTCGATCGCATCATGCGAAAATCAAAGATGAAAATATCGAGAGAAAAGGAGAAATTGCTGATAATCGGATAATCCCCTTTCCTCTTTTTTCTACTCTCCATTGCCGAGCTCTATTGATTAAACCATCAAATATGACCTCTGCAGTTTTCGGTACGCCAACAGCCTATTTGGTCGTCATAATCTAATTATAGCACACCATTTGAATTATCGAATCAAAATCATTCAGTTTTATCTTGCATGATCATTACGTATACATTACGTCGCTTCTATTTTTGGCTGAAGTCGGTAACATTTGAATTATCGAATCAAAATCATTCAGTTTGATCTGGTTTGATTACGTATACATTACGTCGCTTCTATTTTTGGCTGAAGCCGGTAATTTGAAGCGTCAGCCAATGAAAGTTTGTATCAGCTTTTTGAATTGTTTTGTTGTGTATCGCCAACAATTGGATACTGAAATCCCGCCAAGGCCCCGAGATTAGACGTGAAATGACCCCGCGAGAACAGAGCTCATTCTATCGAAATGGAATGTAGATATAATGTGCTCTGTTCATAAGAGAGTACTTTTTTCTTATACCTTTTTATAAGGGAAATCAAGGTCATTGCTTGTTTGGTAAAGGGTTAAGTGTGATTTTATATCATTGCTGCAAATTAAATGCGCTACAATTCAGAATTGTTTTGAAAATACATTGTATCTTCATCTACCCTTTTACAATAATGATAATAAAAGAAATCTTCTCTTTGACCAAAATATATTCTACGTACTGTAGCATCGATTTGGAAAAAATCCATAAAACCCGAAAAGGTGCAATATTTCATTTTCTAAAAATTGTCGTCTGCAACCTCTTTGAATTTGGACCGGACAAAACTTTTGACGTCTGGCAACATATTAAAGATTAAGTACAAAACATGCAGTGGAAATTGGTATAACATCAGCAAAGTGTGTAATCAGTCATCTTCTCATCTGAAATAAAATTTGATATATCAAAATTAATTAAAGATTGTTGTAGAAGATACTAAAATTACTTCACGTTACTAAACCAAGGTAAAGTCCGTTACTCCGTTTTTTTTATTATCCTAAATTCATCTTTACTAGTTATTTCTAATTTGATTAACAACCAAAGACATTTATTTTATCTACGAAAATGCCGACCCACCGCTATTCAAAAGTGAATGTCTCGTGCATTTATTCACCGAGTGATGTAAAACTTGGACAAGATGTAATACGCACCAAATTACGTATTCTGTGAAAATTCCACGTTGTTTGCAATTACAGTGGAAAATTATGAACAGCAAACGGGATTCCAAAAGAATTATATTTTGGGCTGCGCCAGGTACAGGTTGCCATGGTGATTCAGAACGTAATTGTAAGTGCATTTCTTTAGAAAAAATAATTCAAACAGGTATAGACAGGTGTGTATTGAATTCCGATATAAAATGATATAAAATTCGGTAAAATTGCTTCGCAAATATCTTTTTACCGGACACAGTCCGGATAATTTTTGAACAACCCTCGTACAGTGCATGCATAATACTATTATAATATCATAAAATTACGACCCTTCCAAAAATAAAGATGTTTTTAACTATCATCATCGTTTCTGTAACCTTGGATCCTCTACTAAACACTTCTTTGTCCCGTCTGATCTTGACTCCTTCTGAACTTTAATTTTCAGCAAACGCTTGTCCCCGATTCATGCTTTGGATAAAGTTAATTCCTTTCTTAAACCATTTTCTGAGTGAATCATAGATAAGTATGTCGGTAATTGCTGGGGCATTGGGAAAGATCGAGAGGAGAGACGAACTCTGTTTTATTCCTTATTGAATTGAGAAATGTGCATTTAATTATTTCAAGTTTGTCGTACTCCATTGTTTTAGATTTCAAAAAATAATTTCCGTTACATGTGTGAATTCTGAATTCTCAAACTACTTTTGAAACAAAGCCTTCCGTGAAATTCACATATGAGTTCAAAGCTCTATCAAAATTAAAGTTATTTTTACAATCGTAAAATGTAAGGGCCTAGCACATAAAGTATTTCAGTTCTTAATGTTTTTCAGGACGGCAATTTCCAAGGAAAATGGTGCCATTCATTTTGAAGATAATTCTTATTTTGAGCTTTCTTGGTAAGTTAGACCATGCTTATTACTTTTATGCCATACATGCTTCTAATGGGGAATAATGTAAAGTGGTGAAAGAACTAAAAGAGAGGTAAAATACCCGAACGTAGTATTGTCTGTGTTAATGATTATTGCCCATATATATATCCGACTTTCAACCAATTATCGTCGTAGTCTATAATAATAATAATAATAATAATAATAATAATAATAATAATAATAATAATAATAATAATAATAATAAAGACTTTATTTAAAGAGGCAACACAGTTGGGATTGACCCAGTCTTCCCTGTGAGTCTGTGAAATTATTGTCTTACTTTATTAGCAATACCATGACATTTCATTCTTGACAAATGCAAACGTTGCACTCAAACATTTACCATGACCTTTGTCGGGTAACCTTTTAATGTGGCACAAAACGAAATGGTTTATGGTCCCAAATGTTATCTATTAAAGGTAAAAAAGTTTAAACTATTTGAATGCATTGGAAATTCTTAAAATGCAGTAAAGGCCTATTAATCAACTGTGGTATTTTCTAGATAATTGTTTAACTGACTTGATTATGAAAAAATATTTTTTAGAATATTCTTCATCTGCCAAAGGCAAATGGCAGCGCCCATTTTCAATGCTAAAAAAAGTGGAATAATTAAAAGAAAGTCAAACCTTGCGCATTAACACATAATAATTAGATATCCACGGTACACTTTGAAAAAAAGGTTTTTAAGTTTGTTTTTGTATGATTTCAGTGCAAGTAGAAAGTTCTTGTGACAATTGCGAATCGTGTACAGGCAACACATGTTATACATGTAATCCTGGTTATTACTTGGTTATTGGTTCATGCACACCATGTTTATCCAATTGTGATAACTGTTATGACGCAACATCCTGTGATGCATGTGCTGTCGGTTATTGGCTGAATATTTCAAGATCATGTACAAAATGCCCAGAGAGCTGCGTATCATGCGACAGTGACACTGAATGTAGATTATGTATAGACGGATACTACTTACAAAACAAACAATGTATAGATTGCCCCCAAAACTGCTTAAATTGTTCAACAGAAAATTCATGTGGTTCATGTAAAGACGGATATTGGGGATCAAGTGGCTGCAATAACATTTGTCCAGTCGATTGTTCCAGTAACATTTGCGATGGGTTCGGGAGTTGTCTGGAATGTCCCGTAGGATTTTATGGAAGCCAGTGTCAATATACATGCCCCGTCAACTGCAAAAATAAGGAGTGTTCCAGGAGTGGTTCCTGTACGAGTGGATGTGATAATGGATTTCACGGACAATATTGTTTACAGACATGTCCAGTAAATTGTTTGAACAGGATTTGTGACGTAAGTAATGGCCACTGTACAGCTGGGTGCTCACCAGGCTACTACGGTGACACATGTAATAATTTGTGCACTTCTAGCTCATGTGTAAATAACGAATGTCATCAGAACAATGGATCATGTGTTTCATTATGTCCTACAACCTGTTTATCATGTTCTTCTTTGTCAAGTTGTACCTCCTGTAAGCCTTGGTTTTATGGACAAAGCTGTCAGAGTCAGTGCAGTGGACAAAGATGTGCTGAATGTGATAAAAGCTCTGGCGTATGTACAAAATGTGATGTAGGATATGTCTTGCAAGGATCATCGTGTTTAGAATGTAGTGAAGGTTGTACTAATTGCAATGGATCTACATGTTTATCATGTGCTGATGGATATTATCTAGATACAGGTAAATGTGAAAAATGTGGTGAAGGGTGTATAAAATGTATTTGGTCAGATGCTTGTGATATTTGTAACGATGGATACTATAAACATCAGTTCAACAATAGGTGTGTTCCGTGTCCGTATAATTGTTCATCATGTCAGTCTGACGTCCAGTGTGATTCATGCACTAACGGAACATTTGGACCAACGTGTATGGACGATTGTAACCCTAACTGTAGGACATGTAATTCCGCAGATTCATGTACTCAGTGTTCAGAATATAGATATAATCGTGACAACAATCTTTGTGAATGCGATGATCGTGAATGTTCACAAAGAACCGGAAGCACATGTAACTCCTGTAATCAACTAGACTGGTTCCCGACTGGGACCGGATGTTGTCCTTGCGGGGAAGGCAGATATGTAAACAACAATACATGTATATCGTGTTCAGAGAATTGTTTGATTCAGGGCAGCTGTAGCACATCTACTGGGGAATGTTTGGAAGGATGTAAGGCTGGATGGTGGGGACTAAAATGTGACGAAAGTTGTGGTGTTATCTGTAATGGTTGTTATCGTAATGGAACATGTGAGTCATGCATGCCAGGATATTATGGTGAGAGATGTATGAGGAACTGTAGTGCAAACTGTGAAGACATGAACTGCAGTCAGCCAAACGGATTTTGTGAAGAATGTAAACCTGGATATTTTGGAGCGAGTTGTGAGCAATCTTGTAGTTCTAACTGCATGGAAGTCAATGATGGTCAAATAACCTGCAGCAAAGAGAATGGAAGTTGTACAGAATGTAAAGTTGGATTCTATGGTGCCGACTGTACGTTGGCTTGCAGTGATGGTTGTGGAAGGGATGCCAATGGAAATAAAAACTGCGACAAGAGCTCTGGAAACTGCAGTGCAGCATGTGTAGAAGGATTCGCAGGACCCACTTGTAGTAGAGGTAGATGTATAGATGGCTTCATAAAACTGCTACGATATTGACTGTAATCATCAACAATTCTACAGGCCCGTAGGAACAGGGGGGCTAGGGGGGGGGGGGGCTAAGCCCCCAATGTTGGCCCAAAATGCCGAATTTTCTTAATTTTACACTGAAAATTTTGTGAAAATCCAAATTAGCCCCTCAAATATTCAGGACAACGGATCTAGCCTCCCCCCCCCCCCAATATGAAATTGCTTCCTACGGGCCTGTTCTAAATTCACCTTCTTATCCAGAATTGCATTTCAATCAATTTGATTTGACGAGAATAATGTCTCGACTAGTCTTAGCAAATGTAATAACAGTACATTTTCAACTTGCTAATGAATCACATAAACAAAATCTAGACTGTCATACTTAAAATGATGTAGTTTATATTCCTCTTCCAGAAAATGATAAAATGATTTAAAACATTTTTCTTAATTTTGTTCTCCAACAAGCTGAACCAATAACAAAGGACAGTAAAGATATCAACATACCGATAATAGCCGGAGCAGTGGGAGGCGGGACTTTGTTGTTGATTATCATCGTTGTGTCCATCTTTATTATAAAGTAAGCACAATCTTTCACATCTATCTATAAATTAGATTTGGCATTGAATAAGGGGACGTTATGTCCGAGATAAGCACGATCATGATCGGCCTGCATATACACACATACTGATCAGAATTTATGTTGTTTTCGCACAACAGTTAAGATATCCATGAAGACGTTGGTACCTTAATTATCATAATTTCCGCCGGGGCGTTTCTTAGAATTTATTTCGGCACTCAATACAATATTAACGATATACCGTCGATGGAGGAGGAACATTGTTAATGTTCATTGGTATCTCCAAATTTATCATTTTTTTTTCTTTCATATAAATAACTATTAAACTTAATAATAGAAGTACATGTATATATTAGAGTTATGCACACCTACATAGTCATCTTTCGTCAAGGCAATTCAGGCGATCGATTAAGTACGATCAAGATCCTCTAATATCCATCTATATCAAGAGGCACTGTTCAATCAAAGTGTATCATGAGCAAATGTTGGCTGTCCCTGAACCCTTTTCCCAAACAATATCTGGTTTTGACGTCCCTAATTGAAAATGCTTGAAAAAACATTGAGGCAAAAGAAGAAACTGATGATAATCAGCATTTTTCCTTTGGTCTCAATATTTTCTTAGCAATACTTTACACGAATTCTATCTTTATCAACATTGATTTTGTTATCAGCTCTCAAGTTGGACTAACATAAAATTTGGCAGTTTGCGTAAGGGTTAAATACGGATTCTGTAGTGTGATAAGTCAACTTTTTTTCTATTCCAGACGCAGATCGGCACCAAAAAGCACAGATGATAATAGAACGGAGAAAGTTAGCAATGGTATGTCACAAGTGTTTCTTTCCTATATTATAAGGAAGTATGTCAATATCCGTCGCACGAACAGAACGCAGATATGGAAATGAGCAACTTTACTTTAGCCTAATCTAATGTACATGTACATGTTTGTTCTTTTGATTTTCTGAGATTGACAAGATATTTGTACTGAGTAATTGTAAAGCCTATGCGACAATTTCAATTTTCATGGATGACGGTGAGGTTACACGCATAATTTGGTATCTAATGATGGATGGAACACATTATTTATCACACAAAGCAAGCATCTGATAACAAAGTGGTGAATAAATCGAACGGAAAAATAACTCAATGGACCATTAAAATATTCAGTTGCTTATATTAAACATTTACAGGTGAAGCATCTGTTAAAAATCGAGAGATAATCAGATCAGTAGGTAACCCTGTAGAAGAAGAAGCAGAGTATACAACTAACGCTATGTACATACCCCTAGAAGAAGCGCAGACCACAGCTGGAGTTCGTAAGTATACACGTTCTAAGACGGCCAATAATTGAATTAAAAGCTACTGTTACTGCTGACGATGAAATATTGTTTTGGTGAATGTCTGGTAAAAATAGAGAGGAAGCCAAATAGGCAGATAATATTGGAGAGGCTGAATACACAAGTAACGCCACGTACATACCATTAGAAGAGGCACATGCCACAATTGGAGTTCGTAGGTATGTATATTTTAAATACTAGTATATGGTAAATATTGAATTATCAAAAGCTGCTGCTGATGACGATGACATATTGTTTCGTGAAATATCTAGTAACAATGGAGGGAAAGCCAGACATGCAGGCAATATACGGGCAATATACATATAGACAACGTACCATTAGAAGAGGCACACGCCACAACTAGAGTTTGTAAAGTAGATTTCTTCTTATATATCAATGGTAAAATCAGAATTAAAAGCTGTTACTGACGACATATTGCTAGGTGAAGCATCATGTATTAATAAAGGAGTATCTAGAGTTGTAGATAACACTGGTAGTAGATTATACAACTAACCTTTCTGTTCAGCCAATGCTCATGATTCAATTTCTAACACATAGATGGAAATACTTTTAAGTATTACATGTATCCATTCAGTTGAACGTCATTTTGCAATCTCGTTTTCTTTTAAGTGTTTGTGTGTGAGAAAACGAATATGTATAAATGCTTTTCAACAAAATATTTCAATTTATGGGTTTGTTTCACTTTTTTCCAGAAACAGGAAACAACGACTTATACTCTTTCCCAAATAAGCAGAAATTCAGCACTTTTAATGGATCGAATATGAGTACAGGGACCGAGAGCACTATTCAGTTTAACAAATCAGGTAAGAGAGGCTTCAACTTGTACCCTGTCTATGATAGCAAAATTTAAAACTAATCAAAAGGAAGGGTTGTCTGTAGATGGATATAAGTGTTTCATGATTTCTTTAATTTTATATGCAAACAATCTGATGACACTTTTGGAGATAATGACTGAAGTTTGACAACTCTTTCTCTATAGATCAGACCAAATGTGTATGTCATTTCCATAGACAAAGGACAGAATATTTTAGGAATCATCAATCATATTCTACAGGGGAGAAATAGAGGGGGTCGTCGGGGAGGGGGGTCTGGACCCTCTCCCCCCTCCCCTGGCCGAAAATTAAATTTTGACTATATAGATTAAGTGTAACGTTACATATTTATTACATTTTAAGCCATAATTTGAGCTTGTACCCCCCTGGAAAAAGGTTTAATTTTTGTGTAAATTGTAGTTGCTTCTTCTGATAATGATTATATATGATTAAGCTAAATATGTGTAAACTTAAAGTCGAATTAATTTTAGAAACGAAAGTTATTTGACCTTGACTTTCAAAATTGCCATTGGTTTTCATATCCCTCATAATAAGTCTCGACAAAACCAGGTCTTGCTTGGGAAAAGTTTATAACAAGAAATGTAAAAAAAAACATTTGAAAATCTCCTGTCAAGCCATAGCCTTGGTCCAGTCATCAATATACAATTTGGTCAACAAGATGACACATTAAAGACGGTAACCGTTAAACTGTGGTTCTATTTAAAGTGATCGTATTGATTTTGGATCTTAGACTGGGGAAAATTAAAGAGGAAAAAATTATCAGACTGGAACCCAGGCTACTCGAGCTTGGATATCGTCGGCGTTATCGTAAACCCCGTAATTACAGCTTTACTTTACAGCTTTACTAAAGCTGCAGTTATCCGGTTAGCAATAACACCGACGATGTACATTTTTGCACTGAAACTTAATTTTGGAAAAGGAACATGTCTATCTTTTTATTGTAGAAGTGGGTAACGAGAATTTATACTCGCTGCCAGATAAAAACAAAGCTAACACATTGTCTCGCTAACAATTTAATATAATTGCAAGCGAAGAGGATTTCAACGCTGAAGGTTAGTGGGAATTATTTTATGACAATGATTTGAACGTAAAACATTGTATATGGGAAGCAACAACAACAAGTAACCAAAACAAAAACCTACATACCTCTTTCTAGATCTATTTGCATTGTTTCAAAGGCCATTTTTTAACATTTTGCCTTTGTTTATCAACGATTGTCTCACATAATTTCTATTTCAAGTAGTCAAATATCGTCGCTTTTGAACAAGAAGCTTGCAACTGCAACTTGTTTTCTGCTGAAGAACTTTGCAAGGTTTTTGTTGAAAAGCAGCGATATATCTTAGTCTAAAAAGTAAAAGTGATTAATACGTATTTTTAAGTATTTACGACGATGAACAATTATGTACTAGAATAAATGAATAAGTCTAAATCAGTAAAATAGCGTTCATGACCCTGTTCTAATTCGCGCAATCACCATGTACGGAGCAACCATATAATGTCGTCGATAGAATCTACATGCTTTTCAAAAAAAAATAATAATAATAAGTCCTGGTTTGATATCAAAGCAGCGCTTTAAGGTGGACTTCGTAAAGATATTCATATTGTTTATTATTATTGTATTTCAGGCGATAGGTAAACCATTAAAGTTGGCGAACGATTAAACAGCTACAGGGCGTATCCAGGGCTAAAGAGAGGCCATGGCTTTCAAAAAGGCTTTTCGTTTGCTTCAAAAGATGAAAAGAAAAACAAGTCATTGTTCATCGAACGCTATGTTCTTAGTTCCGATTTGAATCTTCGTCTTGGAACAATTCAAAATAGATACTCACAACAGAGGAGTTTGATGAAATGCCAACTATGTCTTGAACCTTTATCAGGAAAGGAAACGTTTACGTGTTTACGATGTTTATTCCTTCTGTTGCTGTTGATAACAGTAAACAATACCTAGTCGATAATTTTGTTGTTTGGAAAAGTATGAATTATTCCTTCAACCTTTTCCCAAAAATTGGAATCTTATAACATTTTAGACTTACTAGTATTTGGATCTTAATACTTAAGTGCGTGCCTAAAACAGTCTGATCTGTATTAATCATGATGTTCTTATAGTTGACACAGGTAGGCTTTATATGTTTGTAAACGGCATGTTTTGCATAGTATATATAGTCGACTGACCAGTTTCGGTGACCTTAAGAACTTTTCCTTACTCTTTCACTAACTTTCATGAATATGACTTAAAAATGCAATACATATTTAGTTTGTCTTATTTTCCCTTAATCCTAACAATGTTGCTTTCTAAAATCACCACATTTATGAATTAGCTTGAATTTTGTCGACCCCATATTTTTAGCACATGAAATTAGTAGGACCAGAATCAGTGACCCTTTAATTTCATCCTTACAAGAAGCTACTGGGTAAGTTCTATATCAAAATTTATTCCAAAAATGAAGACTGTGGTCAAAATGGTTTCAAAATTGAAAATATGACATTTGTAGGGCACTTCTATGGGTGATTAAAAATGCTATTTAGAAAACCATAGGTAAATTTATACAGAAAATGAAGTCAAGCATGTAAATCGGTCATTATTTAGAATTTCTCCAATTTTAACAACAGAAATGACCGGGTTTTTGTTTTAATGGATGACTGTAAAACCTCTTGACATGATGGAACTCTTAATTTTGAAAATTGCATACAAAACAGAGGGTCACCGATTTAGGGCAGTCACCAAAACAGGGCAGTCTACGATAGTACATACAACTTTAAAAAGGTCGGGTTACGAGATTTTGACCTCTCATCGATGAAATGCACCAAGCTTTTTTTTTCTCAAATATTTCTTATACTCGTGTTGCGTTACATCTTTTAGCAGCATAATCATGATAAAGGTCCGCTTTTGTACGCTTTTTACCCATTTACGGGAATTCGTAAGTCCGTCATAATATATAAATGCAATAGCATTAGGTGTATTTGTTTGTATGTATCGTCTCTTTTATCAAAAATTACTTTAAACAATGGCCATTGGACAACCAGTGACAATATCGTCATATTTGTAATTAATATTCATTTTATTGAATCTTTTCTGCAACACAAATATGTACTACTCTGAAGGTCAATGTCATCAATTACTTTTCCTCAAAGACACATTTTGGTGCACGATTACAATTTTGCTTGTGTAAATAGGGATGAAAATGAAGAAAATGCTTTTGCTGCATCTACCCTATATAAAAAAATATGTAGCGTTCAGCATTTTTCTTCTTTTGTCTCAATAATTTAACAAGCTTTTTCTGCAAGGGATGTCAAATCCATGTTTGAGAAATGGTACCATGATTCTAGAACATTCTGTAGGCCTATCTCATCTAGGGCTGAATTGGGTACACAATTTCTATACGGAATTACGTCCAACAATTACCCGTGGGTACCCGGGTACCTGCACAAATGGGTAAGTCGTAAATTTAGATGGATATATCCAATACCTATGTAGGAGCAATCCATCAATGGAAGTCGAAAGCCAGAATTAATCATCGGTAAACGGGTGATTTTTGTACTAGGGCCAAGGATACCCGGGTACTGAGGCGCGTTCTTTAGAGCTAGATTTCTTAAGATATCCTGAGATTTCTTAAGATGTTTAAGGATAAAGCACTCTTTTGAGCAAGATTTTTAAGACGGTCATTGGGAGCCACCATTGCTCTATACTTCTCGGAACCATTCAGTAAATTCCGTATAGTCTATATAGGAAAGAATTGACCGAGTTGTTTCGAATGCTCCATGATTCATAAACCGCGGAGTTCTGAATGCTCAATACTTCATACAAATGACGTCATGATGACGTCATTTTTATGAAGTATGGAACATTCGGAACACCTCACTTACAATCTCAGTCTCAGAAACGCTGTATCAAAAACATCTTAAGAAGTCTTAAAAAATGTCGCTCTATAGAACGCGCCTCTGGTGTCAGTCCTAATCTAACCTCCGTCATTTCTCGAGTATAGCTACTGTCGCAGAGTTGCTACAGGTCTTGAAGAAGCTATAGTAGCTATAGAAGCTATAGTAGAGATCAACTACAGACCAACATGAAGCTTGATCAGTAAGTACGGCCTGATCTTGATGTCAGTCTTAAATGCCATATGGACTCTTTTTCAGACCACGGCTCATAATTGTACCGTATTTTTGTATTTTTATTATGTTTTGCTTTGTATTTAGTTATGTTAAAGGCTACCAAGCTTGGCAGTTTATTGCACCGTATATTGGAAGAAAATCATTAAATTAACGTGTTTTATAAAATATCCGCCAAACTCGGTTGTTTTAAAAGTTTTATTTGCTTTTCTTTACATCGTTGAAAAACTGATTTTCGAGAAAATAAAGATCGGCAATTTCCGTAAAATTGCCACGGATTGACGTCATCAATGGCTTGACTCCGCCCCCAATCTAGAGCATGAGGTGTCTCACAAATATAATGTGTTCGACTTTTCTGTCATATAGCGAAGTCTCAGTTTTTATCCATTTCTCGATCGTAAGAGTAATACAGACAAACTTAAACCGTTCTTTGGCACATTCCTTAATTCACTAACAACCTATTCTTTGACTGATTAAACATTTTGAGTATCGATTGGGGAAGTCGCTTTATGACCGAAAAGTCGGACATTTAACTTTTTCAGAAAGTTCAGACTTTCCGGGAAATGACCCATGACTGCCCGTTTTTCCCGCTATGACGTCATTCAGTGGCCAGTATGACGTCATAATTACAAATCGGAAGTTTAACGTATTTTCTTCGGCAAAGATCGGAAAAGACCAAAATATCCAATTTAAAAGACGAAATAAAAACACTTCTAATGTTGGAAAATTGTAGAAACTTAAATATTTGGTTAATAGTAAGGTGTTCTTTCGGCACAAGACTTTAATTTTGCCAATCATCGGACACTTTAAGAAAATTAAATACTTCTAAATATCAAAAAGTGCTAGATAAAGTAATTCAACGTATGTACAGGCTGATCTAGATCCTTTTTGGTCTCAAATGTCGTACGGATTCTTTTTCAGAACATGACCCATATACATGTATTGTATGTTTGTAAATGTTGTTGATGATTTGCTTTGTATCTAGTTTTGTAAAGAAAATTAAATAGATCTATATATGTGACCCGTCACGCTAAAAGGGACCTTATCCGAACTCCAAAAATCCAAAATTTGACTAACTTGTCAGACCCAGCTAAGTTCAATCAGATCCCGTATGCGAATAATGAACATAAAGTAAGATATGGAAAACTTTCCGGATTTAGAAAATTACATAAACGTGAAAAGAGTCGGCCCTGCGGACTGCGCAGACTGACTAGGGTCGATATTTTTCACACTTTCCATAAGGTCCCTTTTAGCGCGACGGGTCACATATATTAAAAATAGTTGATCAAAGAATTAGACTACATTTATAACCAACCTATTGTGGGTACTATTTTGGGTGCCCTTCCTCTCAAAAAAAGCCCCTGTTTAGATGCCCCTATATTAGGGCTGACTATCGATGCCAATTTTAACTATCGCGATAGTATCGCTATCGGAACAATCACTATCACGATACTATCACTATCGTGACATACTATCATGATACTATCACGATACTATCGTTTCTCAAAAGAGGGTCTGTAAAAGGTGTATTACTTACTTAAATTATTGACTTTTTATGAGGATTAATCTAGAATGTGTAACACTGCTTGATCAGTAAAGTGAAAGTAGAAAGATGTGTTCGATTTGGTCATTACTGGGACGACGACCAAGTCATTTAATCGATTTATGAACCCAAAAACAAACAACAGCAATCATCTACGTAATTTCATCATATCAATAAAAAATATGACAAAATTAATAAAATACTCGTATGTCTAGATAATAATTTGTCAGTTGTCAGTTGAAAAAAGATGAATTTGCTTTCAACTGGTCAATTATCTAATCGCCGTTTTTTTCAGCATGCATAGTCCATAAAAATAGGTATGGAACCGAAAATACGATGGAAATGCATGATAATTCTTAAAACTTCGAAACCCATTACAGAAAACGATGATTTCACCCACTCACAGGCTAAGATAAACAGATTAGTTCCGTTTAAGAAATCTGACTCGAAAGATTAAAGTGAAAAGAAATGAAAGTGAATCATTTTTTTTCACAAAGCATTTTTTATGTACAATAAGGTCTTCAAACTCGTAGTCTAATGCGGATTGTGACATAAGTTTCACCTCATGTTTTATATTTAGGCCTACCTTGTGCTTTATATCCATCATGCGATTTAAAAGAAAAAAAACTTTTCAAATGCAACAGAAAGCAAATTCCACTCAAAGTGAGTCAACACGAAATACACACTGTTTTGGGGTTTAGAACATCGTAATTGGATACCATCGATACGGTGTTTTAGTCACTCACAATTTATATGACGTCACTTCTCCGAGATCAAATAAATGCCGCCGACTTCAAAAATGCGGTGTTTTACTTTACAAGGGAATTTATGTGTAAACGATTTTGAATATAACTACGTCATGTCTCGTGATTTTGTTCCATTGATCTGCTCTCCGGCGTGCATGATTAATGTCGTAAGTGTAGCTTACATGAGTTAGTTTTTTTTTACATTTTTAAGTGTGACCGACGCTATCATTAGAAGGGACGCGCCTTTGCACGCGCCTTTGGGAGAATAGAAAATCGCTGTCTTGTTTTCGCACGCGCCTTTGGGAGAATAGAAAAACTCTGTCTGGTTTTCAACCAATCAAAGTGGAGATGCTTTATGACGCACTTGTCTGCACGCGGGCTTTTTTGTAAACAAATGGTTATTAGATCATCCCCCATGGAGAATAAGAACCAAACACTTTTTTCAATGCATTTTAAAAACTGTTTTGCCGATTTCATGACACGGACTAAGTCTTTTAAAATGGGATTTACTTTTATTAAGGTATGTTGGTGTTAACAATTTTAAACAAAGAAATGCATCTTTTTTGTTTTGCTGCAAAGTTCTAAGCAAATTTAGACCGAATAATATGCCGTTTGCATGGTTAATTGGCTTTACGATATCGCAGCTAGATCTAGATGTTTTCAATCTGTCTGACAAACAAATTATTCTGTCCACATCGCAAATTGTTGTAGCCTTCATAGAATAAACCATGTGCAAATGACAGGAGCGGTTTGGTTTTGGTAAACGGAATCGTTGAGCAGACGGCTTTCAGTCTCTGAAAGCCAAAAATATCGAACTAGGTTACACAGGCTCTGAAACAATTACGACAAAGAGTAAAATGTGTCAAACTGTCAATATGAAAGTAAACTATCGAAACTATCGATAGTTGGACGAACTATCGGCGATAGTTATCGATAGTTCATTTCACAATCGATACATCAACATCGGAGCAGTCTCTATCGCGATGCATCGATATATCGATCTATCGTTACACCCCTACCCTATATGCCTTTCGTATAGAAATCCTAGAGAAAAAAAAGGATTGCAGATAATATGCCTTTTCTCCTTTATCACCAATGAATTATTTTCTATGAATATCATTTTAACCTTTGTCACTAAGTGTTTATTCAATGGTGATATCAAAACTAGTTCTTGTTTGGAAAAGAATTAATCAGTTTTGCAAATGTTTGAGAGAAAAGATGAAAACAAATATCTTACCATCAAGCGTCAGAAAACACGTGAAAACGAAATATCAAATATTATCTCGCAGGGCTAATTGTCGTATTTGGGAAAGGGTTAACCCATTCCAGCATTATGGAGCATATGGACTCTTTTTGACGGCTTTGGAACACATTTTGGAAAATGAAGGAATTGCTTGTGACAAGATTTTTTCATTTCCCATATTTTTGTCTTCAGACGTTCTTTGAACGCATTTATTTTACATGGATTGGGAAGCAAGTTTCTTCAACTTATTTTTATCCCTCTTGATTGAGCTTCCTGGAAAACCACCAGTACTCGCACCGAATGTGTGGGCCAATGAGAAGCCAAGAACAACCGCCGCTACCGGGGATCGAACTCAGAACCTCTAAGTCGAAAGGCCGACGCTCTACCTCTCGACCACTCTCTTGTACATGGTTCATCCATTGTGAGAGAAACGAACGACAACTCTGCTCGGAGATTGCCTCTCGACTACAGACACCATAATATCTTATAGAAAATAAGAAAAATGCAAATAATTCTTTTACTTGAAATTGTCGTCTTGAACATTTTTTTAACCCATTACCAGACGGCAAAATTATGGAGTGTTCCAAATCAAAAGTTGTTGCAGACGACGATTTCAAGTGAATGAAATTTAAAATTTGTTAGTCATTTTAGGTAGAAAACATTGTGGGAAATGAAGAAATTGCTTGTAACAAGCAATTTCTTCATTTTTCACAATGTTTTCAAAAGCCATTTTCTTTTTGGGAGTCAAAAAAATAATTGTGTGGTAATGGGTTAACTCAGACAAGTTTTAAATCTTGCCATCTGTTATAATGAGTTGAGTCCTTAGAATTTATTTCCTCATGGCTACGAGGAAGTAGAAAACTTTGAATACAGTTACACTTAACCCATTACCACACAGTGACCCCTTTTGACTCTCCACAAGATAATGGCATTGGAAAACATTGTCGAAAATAAAGAATTTGCTTGTGACAAGCAATTTCTTCATTTCCCACAATGTTTTCTACTTAAAAAGACCAAAAATGTAAAATTCCTTTCACTTGAAATTGTCGTCTGCAACATCTTTGAATTTTGACTAGTCTAAAATTCCGCCAATGCATTATCTCATGTTTGGTACGTCTGCAGTTGAATAGTTTGAGAGATATTAATTTGCATGCATTTAATAGTCAGCAGCAATTTAGCCGTTTTAGAACGGGTTAAGAAACTTTCAAGTACTCTTGCATCTTCCAGAATGCACTTGGATTGATAAAGATTAACCCTTTCCAAACAACAATTTTTAGACCGACATACAGTGGATCTATTTCTTGAGGACAGATCACGAAAAGTAAAAACAATTTAAAAAAATGAGAGAGGTGTGTCGGAAACATTGAGGGACACATGCATTGTCTCCTTATTTGCCCAATGTTTCCTTAAAATGTTATTTCTATCTGTCCCGGGGTTCAGTTCAAAATAAAAAAATACCCAAAAAGGTTAATGAAAAGATAGGAACATTTTAGACAGATACGATATAAAGGGACTTGTAGAACACAACAGTGGATTTTTGTACTACTTGTAAATCAAACATGTGGCATGGGAAGCATTGAGAGTAAATGAGAAAATGCTGATCATCGGTACTTTATTTACTCTCAAATGTTTTCAATATGTTTTTGATTATTGACTATTATATGTGGCTCTTTTGGTAAATGGTCTCGTCAACTCAGTATGTGTATGAGGAAAAGTGGGATCGCGAGCCTTCGTTTCCTTTGTTCGAGTATGATGAATTGTGATACAATCATGATATTTCGAGTCGGAGAGAAAGAACCTTCCTAAATATGGCATCTTTGCAACGAAAACTTCGTAACTGCAGCTTGAAATAAGCTGCAGTTACGAGGTTTTCGTTGAAAATCAGCGATAAACTAAACTATATTCAAGTATTAACATCGAAATATTATGCACAATTATAGCTGATTAACAATGATCGAATTTTTCACTCTAAGATAATTTTCTAACCTTAAGATTTTCTTGTACATGTATATTACTGTATCGCTGACACAGAATCTGCATTTTCTACAAATCGCTGATTTTTAACAGAAACCTCGTAACTGCAGCTTAAAACAAGCTACAGTTACGAGGTTTTCGTTGAAAAGCGACAAAATATGATATCTGGCTGAGTCTGAGATTCGTTTGTCAAACAAAACATTTAGTTCCTGGATAACACCTTTATGCGTGACGACCGCATATGAAAAAAGACGATTTTATGATTTCGTGGAATCACTCTCGTTTAATTGTCATTGGAAACTGGTCCTGGTGAAATGAGGTAAATTCTTATTTTAATTAAATCCGAATTCTAAATTTCATTAAGCGTGTTCTTTCTAATTTGTCATTTTAGACATATTCCTTACTTTCTTTCTTAATCAGTTATTTTCTTATAAGCTGAAGACCACACGGTGTATAATCACGTGACTTAGAATTTCCGATAATCTTCAATAACTTTGTCAATACTTGACCAATTTGAATTCGGTTTGAAACAGAGAAGGCGGGAAATGTCAGGAATAACCTGGACGTTTTAGATTTTTGAAAAATCTACTGATAAAAAAGTTATTGAAGATAAACCAAATTTTCGGTTTTATCTTCAATAACTTTTTTATCAGTTGATTTTTTAAAAATCCAACACATTCATCAAATGCGTGACGTCTTTCCACATTCTCTGCATCAACCCGAACTCAAATCGGCCAAGTATTAACAAAATTATTTAAGATTTTCTGAAATTGTTGCATCACGTGATTATCCACCGTGGACTATCCCTGTTCAAGACAAGTTCTGGTTTTGACGTACCCGTCCGGCAAAGCTTCATGAAATATGAAGAAATCATAAGAAAGTTCTCTACCTCCCTTTTAACCCTTTCCCAAACAAGACCTGGTTTTGACGTCCCTAATACAAAAGGCTTGGAAAACATTGAAACAAAAGAAGAAACTGCTGATAACCAGCAGTTTCTTCTTTTGTCTCAATATTTTCTGTGCCATATTTTACACAAATTCTATCTTAAATAACTTCCATTTTGTCACTTGTGGCAGTTTTTGAAGCGGATCACCCTAAAATTTTGTCATTTGGGAAAGGGTTCAAGGTAGCCCATCCCTTATGAGATTCACGGGACGTCGGAATACTTCATGCGACGACGGAATATTTTAAAGTTTCGCATCCGAACATATTCGTGCAACGTCGTAAGCATTCGGCGATGGAACGTTTCACTACCGAATATTTTCGACGTCGCCCGAAGAAATTCCGAAGTTGCGCGAATCTTATTAGGTGTGGACTACCTAAATAATGTTCTTCGGCTTGCATTAATACGAATCAAATTTCCCTTTTATGAATATTCAATTATGGTTTTCTATTGCAGCAACATGTAATTTAGAGAACTGAACATGTACATTTCCCAAAGAAAACCCGGTCTTGACGTACCCGATAAGAAAGAATTTAGAAAACATCGAGACAAAAGAAGAAAATGCTGATAATCAGCATTTTCTCCTTTTGCCTCAATGTTTTCTGGACTATGTTATTCACAAACTTAAGTAACACCCATTTTTTGTCCGCAGCATCTTTCAATGATTGGGTAAGGGTTAATAGATTTGATGAATACTTTCTGGAATTGTTGTTGTTGTTGTTGTTTTTGTTGTTGTTGTCACTGTTGTTTGTTGTTGTTGTTCCACGTGATACCCCGCTGTACTTAAGTTTCAGATCGCTTACCGATCGAGGGTGTTCCAAGATGTCGCATAATCAAATACAACAGATTCGGATCGGTGCATTTCTCATTGTTGCACTCTTGATTTCGGGTAAGTTTCCAAAAATGCCAGGGACCGTATTCACCAACGTTTCTTAATTAACTGTAACTAACCTTTTTAAAGCAATTTTTTATTACAAGCCATCTGATTGGACGGCCAATTAGGTGGATTGTTGTGTAATTCTAAAGCTAAAGCCGCGTTCCCATGGCTGACCAAATTAACTCGATCAACTCGATCGCCTAAATTCCCCGATTAAATTCGATTAAACTCGACCCAATGTATTAACACGACTTCTACTTTATTTCTCGTCGATTAATTCCCGATCATTTTTGCCGACCAAGCTTGATCAGTACTCGATCGCTTGATCGAGCTTGATCGAGTTAATTTGGCCGGCAATGGGAACGCGCTTTAAACTTTGAATTGCACTGGTTGGTGAATACCACTCCTGTTTTTTTTCTAAAGCAAGAAAACGCATGGGAAACATTGAGACTAAAAGTGAAAAATAAACTTTTCTTTTTCCCCTTAATATGCTAAAATATACACAATATACACATTGTTTGACAAATTCCAAATTCATTTCTAAACATACATTGTGTCGACTGCAGCATCTTTTAATTAGAGGCCTCTTGTGACGTTCTATTTGCCTGGGTCACTTCGAATACAATGCCTGACTTGCATAATTGAATAACTTCATATGAAGCTTGAGAGTGATACATTTGTTTTCGGCGAACTTTTGGTCCAAATCTGCTAGAGTTGCGTAGAAATAATTACGTTCAAAGAAAACCGAGGGAACTTTTTAGTCCTGTCCTCACGACGCATGTGCTTCGAGAAAAATGTAATATCTTCAGTAACAGTTATGGGTTGAGGGTTTAGGTACTTTTTTCTCTTTTTCTTGGTGGGGGTGGTGGGGGGAGGGAGGGGGAATAATGTGGTTTCCGATTCCATTCATTTCATTTGTCTCGAGATAATGTGATGCACTATGTAATTAGGAACACTCGGACAGATAAATATTGTTTCTGTCCTTTTCCACCATCTTTTCTTACAGCAAAACATAGGATACTTTAAACAAAATATGCTTTTGCCGTGAAGTAGATTGGAAAAATGAGACAACGATAAAATTGCTATCATCTCCTCTTACCAGAGGCGCGTTCTTTAGAGCGAGATTTTTTAAGATTTCTTAAGGTGTTTTGGATAAAGCGTTTTAAAGACCGAGACTTTGACCGAGCTGTTCCGAATGCTCCATATTCATACAAATGACGTCATCATGACGTCATTTGTATAAAGTATGGAGCATTCGGAACACCGCGGTTTATGAATCATGGAGTGTTCGGAACAACTTGGTCAAACTCTTTTATATTGTTTGTACAGAGTTGACCGAGGGGTTCCACACGAAGTATAGGGTAATGGCGCCTCCCATTGATCGTCTTAAAAATCTTGCTCTAAAGAACGCTTTATCCTAAAATATCTTAAGAAATCTCAAGATATCTCAAGAAATCTCGCTCTAAAGAACGCACCTCCGGTGTGTGCTTGACGTGTAAAGAACAGAGGGAGAAAAAAAAAGATGCAGATTCCTTGTGTTTATCTATGTATGGTTCATCCCTTGGTAGCATTCCAGTAATTTAACATTAAATGCGGTCTTTAACACTTGAATTGATCCGGAAACATGATGGGCAGAGCAGAGTCTAAGTTTAAATGAAATTACTGAACAAGAATCAAATGCAGAATAACAAGAAAGGCATGAGTCTGCAACTTTTCTGTTTTCACCCACTGCTTCTTATACGTACAACAATAGTCTTATAATGGTGAAGTTTCAGTAAGATATAAACCGTCTTACTTTTCTGAATTTGTAAACATCGCAATTGTTTGTAAATTGAGAGAGCGGTTAAAATAAAAATGTTCTTTCCACCAGAGACACTGTGTGATTGTACTGCACATTGTAAAATATGCAAGGCAGGCACATGCAAACTTTGCCGAAGCGGTTATACCCTAGACAGCAATGATATTTGCACACCTTGCCCACCGAACTGTCGAAAATGCAAAGATAGAACAAGCTGCAAAGTTTGTAGACCCACACATTTCCTCAGCGCCGGTGTATGTCTCCCTTGTAACATAGACAACTGTAAGTATTGTGACAGCAACAACATCTGTACACGTTGTTCAACTGGTTATTACATGAAAGAAAACAAACGATGTCATCCATGCAAACAAGACTGTCTCGAATGCAGCAATGAAAGTTCATGTCAAATTTGTGAATCTGGCTTTTTCAAAAATTTGTTATCGGAATGCAAATCTTGTGGAATAGGCTGCTTCAAATGTTTAAACAGCACCATTTGCTCTAAGTGTAACCCTGGATTCTGGTTAATGGGAAATGAATGCAAACAATGTCAGGATAATTGTGCCACGTGTAAAGATGCATATACTTGTGATAAATGCAAGAATGGTCACTATGGTCAAAAATGTCTGAGTCCATGTCCTGGCAATTGTCTAGGAGACCGGTGTAACAAGAGCGGTAGGTGCACTGATGGGTGTGTTTCAGGATTCTATGGTGTACTTTGTAACAATCCATGCCCATATTGTCAAGGACAGCGGTGTCACAATAACGGAAACTGCAGGGATGGATGTGTATCAGGATTTCATGGTGTACTTTGTGACAAGCCATGTCCAAAGAATTGTCAAGGACAGCGGTGTCACAATAACGGAAACTGCAGGGACGGATGTTTATCAGGATTTTATGGTGTTTCCTGTGACCAGCCATGTCCTGAAAATTGTCACTCCCGGACATGTGATACCCATGGCATGTGTAAAGAAGGATGTCTGCCCGGGTACTATGGGGAAATGTGCACGCTGGATTGTGTAGAGAGTCATTGTGCCAATAATGTGTGCAATCAAAACAATGGTACGTGCATTGAAAAATGTCTACAAACTTGCACATCTTGCGGAGAACACTCACACTGCTTCCAGTGTAGAAAAGGTTTTTATGGAACGTCCTGCGAATACGATTGTTCCACTTGTCATGAGGGCGCTTGCAATAGATATAATTGTACATCCGGGTGTAAAAAGGGGTACTTTTTAGATGGTAACGAGTGTAAACAATGCAGCAAAAACTGCACTTCTTGTGAATCTATAGATACGTGTTCTCTTTGCGTAGACGGAAATTATGGAAAACAATGTCAGAAAATGTGTGAGGCAAAATGTTTTGCATGTAGCAATGTCGCCTCCAACTGTACCAAATGTTATAGAGGATATAATCTGATGGAAAATAAATGTTGTCCGAAGAACTGCAATACATGTGGTCAAGACGGTTCGTGTACGCGATGCGAGGAAGGTTTCTTTGGTGAAAATTGTACGAACAAGTGCCAAGGATACTGTAAATCATGCGATAATACACACAAGTGTACCGAATGTGGAAATCTTCGTTATGATTCACAATTTGAGAATGAAGCAGGCTTGTGCTCCTGTAACACAAAGCAATGTAGTGAAGCGACTTTACTAAATAACACTTGTGGACATTGCAAATTGAGAGGTTGGTATACGTACAAAAATGGATGTTGCCTTTGCCCAAAAAACTGCAGCAACTATCGTCAGTGTATTACGAGCGAATATTGCAAAGGATGTAGAACGGAGTTGATGGATCAAATATGCAAATGCCAATCAGACACGTGTTCATCTTGTACGAATGAAAACTGCGAGAAATGTCAGAGTGGATATTTTGGTAATGATTGCCGGTACACATGCAGCGTAAACTGTTCCCAATCACGTGATGATTCGGTATGTGACAAATCATCTGGCCATTGTTTACACGGATGTGTGAATGGTACATGGGGAGACATGTGTAACAAAACCTGCACTCTGACGTGTAAAGATGGTCTTTGTGACGTCATAACGGGAAATTGTCTGATTTGTGATGATGGTCGTTCCGGATCAAGATGCTTACACGGTATGTAACTTTATTTATTCAATAACAATCTAATTGGCGAGACCAATGTCTGGTAGTAGTGCAATTTTAGCATTACATTTCATGCAATCCGATAGGCCAGATAAATCATATCTCGACCAATCAAACTGGTTGTTGCAAGATGTTATCATAACATAAACAGCAATTTGATTGGCTATTAGACTGACTCGTCCAGTCAGAGTGGATGTCTGGAACACCTGAGTCTCCATTCCATTTGAAGAGAATGATCGTTTTAATAAAACTTGTTTAAAGGACAAAGCGGCCTTTTCATGTCGACTTTTATGACCTTCAATCAGTTGTTATTCATGTGGTTTATTTTAGCTTCTTCATTACAAGAAAAACAACACTGCTCTCTCATGTTGGCATTCAGGACATCAACTTCTTTGATATTTCAATTGTCTTTCAAACCTTTCTTCATAAGAATATAATTTGATCTCCTCGTATCGACTTTTACAGCATTACGAAGTAAGTAAGTATATGATAATTTAATGGTCTTTTAGCTTTTCGGTTACAGGAAGGACAAAATGACTTTCTCGTGTCAACTTTCAGGACCTTCAGTCCTTTAACTAATCGGTTGTTTTAAAACATCTGCATTACAAGAAAGACAATGTGACTTCCTCGTGGTTATTATATAGCCTTTCGGTCCTTTGATACCCACTGGTGGTGAACTCGGCCAAAGCGTGGGACGTTTTTTCGCGATCATAGTTTTCCGTCGGTGTTGTTATAAAATATCGTAACTACGGCTTCGATAAAGTCGTAGTTACGAGATTTTATAACAACACAGACGGTTTATCAATACATATCGGTAAACCCGGTCTATGTTTAGAACAAATTCATTGTTATTAGAAAAACTATCCAATCAGATCTTTAAACTCACATTTAAACGCAAAATAGCTGTACCTTGTTGTAGCGAAAAACGTCCCTCGCTTTGGCCGAATTCACCACCAGTGATACCGGTATTTCAATTGTCTTTCAGGGGCCCGTTTTACTAACAAACTTACGAACATTTTTAAAACAACAACAAATCTGATTGGCTGAATAATTACTGTTATTATTTCTCGTTCATTCAGATGTGTTGTTACAAGGTTTTTGCCAAAATCTATGTTAGTAAAACGCGGCCCAGGTCTTTTGTCAAAAAAAGGAGAGGTTGTTTAGTTTTCCAATCACAACGTTCAACGCCTTAAATCCTTTGATATTTCAATTGTTTTTCAGCTACTTCGCCCCAAGAAAGACAAAATGGCTTCCTTATGCCCGTGATTATAGTCGTATCTGTTGTGTCAGCGCTTATAGTTGCAGTCACCATTGGGTGCTTGATAAGGTATTGTAGCCTAGTTTGAAATGCATGTATTTCTCCTTCCACAACCACACTTTCGCTAGTGCGTAACACCTGCAAGATTCGAACCAACACATGCAAAATTTCACTGAAAATTGAGAACATATCTTGTTAAGCAATTTTCCATCCTGTATTTCCACTGAAACCAATCAGATTTTAAACATTTAAATGAAAACTGGATAATTTTTTATGTCTAATTTTGGAAGATTTTTACACCTTCTTTGGCTTCGAATCGGCGGATGTCTACTGTATTTATAATCGTATCTTTGATTTTCTTTACATTTTGCTTTTTTTCAAATCTAGAAAATGTAGATCAAAGAATCATAACGCGGACAACACAGACAAGATGAACGGTAAGCATTTTACCCTGTCTTAACTCATTACCAAACGGCAACATATTTGACTTATCCAAATTCAAAGATGTTGCAGACGACAATTTAAATGAATGTTTTTTTTTTCATTCTTTTGTATTTTTGTTCAGAAAATAGTGTGGGAAATGAAGAAATTGTTGTCACAAGCAATTTCTTTAGTTTCCACAATTTTTTCTATAGTATTTTCTTTAGGGAAGTCAAAAGAAGCCATTGTGTGGTAATGGGTTAAACAAAACCCCCTTTTTACGTCCCAAATAGAATAGGCGTGTGAAAACATTTGGACAAAACAAGAAAATGTTTAAAAAACAACATCTAATCCCAACAGCTTCGTTTGACTGCATTATCTAAACAGTGACAAAGGCAATTATAAATTCTAGTGCCTTTAGCTCTATACCAAGCAGAATCAAGCGATATACCTTTCTTTGCATATAGAAACATTGCGAGAAAAGGATATTAAATTTTATTCAGAATCTTATCCGTTTTTGGACTGTCTCCGATTAACTTTTTTCAAAACAAGACCTCGTTTTGACAGCTTTTGTAGAAATAGTTCGGGAACATATAAATGCGAAAGAACACAACGCTGATAACCAGTATTTAATTCTTTTTGCCTCAATACTTTTACTACAACATTGTACACGAATTAAATCTTTATTAACATCCACTTTGTAGTCTTATCTGCAATATATTTCAAAATGTATCAGTCCAAATTATTTAGTTTGAAAAAAGGGCAGGCTATCTTGTGGCACTCATGCTCGAATTATTTATATCATAGCTCACGATAAACGACCTGACAGAGCATCTCTAGCTTTTAGCTAGGGAGGCTCTACCAGGTCATTTATTGTGAGCAATACCTTTTAGATATTCACAGAGAGACTGGAATACCTGTATATAGACTGGAAGGCCATGCAGAAGAGGGAGAAACCACCGAGAATGCGACCTACGGAATGTTCGAGTTATCGCCGGAAGGTAGGGATTGATCTACTCTAACCCTTTCTTAAACAAGACCCTGTTTTGACGTTCCCTCGTGAAAAGTGTTTGGAAAAACATCGAGGCAAAAGAAGAAATTGCTGATCATCAGCAATTTCTCCTTTTGCCTCTATATTTTATGTACTATATTGTACACATATTCCGTCTTAGTCAACAAACATTTTGCGGTCTGCAGCTGCTTTTAATTTGGATCATCCTAAAATGTTGGCGTTTGGGAAATTGTTAACCCTTTCCTAAGCGACAAAATATTAGGGTGCTCCGATTTCAAAGCAGTTGACTGATGTTGATTAAAATTTGATGTGTGTATTATGTAGTCAGCAAAATATTGGGGGTAAAAGCAGAAAAGCAGCCCATTCTATTAGAGACGTCAGAATAGCTCTTGGGGGGGGGGGGGGGGGGGGTGGAGAGTCGAAGATTTTTCACGGTGGGTAATCAATATATTCAGAGCCACTGGCTCCGCACTTTAAGCATTATACTAGACTTCCGGTCCACGTGCCGCTCCGAAGTTATTTGCAGATTTTGGTAAACAACGAAAGGTAGGTGCTGGCTTTTTTGCTTTTCTTTCTTCTTTG
The DNA here is from genome assembly GCA_963680895.1 of Fragum sueziense. Lineage (NCBI taxonomy): Eukaryota > Metazoa > Mollusca > Bivalvia > Cardiida > Cardiidae > Fragum > Fragum sueziense. The sequence continues at coordinate 17,550,953 of OY804610.1, forward strand.
ACTGACTCTAATCACAAAAATGCAATGCTATTCGATGCCTACGATATTTTCCCCCTGAAAAACACACAGCATATTGAGCAACACCTCTTATTTTTTTCTAAATCACTTTCATTCCGAGATCAACTGTACAGAAAGCTAAAGGAGTCGGGTGATATCTTTCTGTAAAAGTGTATGTTTTAAACCTGTTTGACCAGATGTTGCTGTTTGAAGTGTTTTTGTGTGTTTTTCAAAGGGAAAATATCGTAAGCATCGAATAGCATTGCATTTTTGTGGTTAGAGTCAGTCAAAAAAGAAAGAAAAGCAAAAAAGCCAGCACCTACCTTTCTTTGTTTACCAAAATCTGCAAATAACTTCGGAGCCGCACGTGGACCGGAAGTCTAGTATAATGCTTAAAGTGCGGAGCCAGTGGCTCTGAATATATCGATTACCCACCGTGATAATAAGATCCCAAACGTTGAAATTTGGACCGTTATTTGTGACAATAGAAATTAGCCAAATTAATTAACCAAATACATCATTTGATATTAAACACTTCGTACATCTCCGGATGTCTTCCCTAGCGACGGAAATCGACGATGGTAAACGAAATTTAAAATCTGGATATCCTTGTCAATTCTGCGTCTGCGTCAATTTCCATGGTCACGGACAACACGCGAAGTTGCACGAAATGTTTCGTTGGTGGGGAGTCAAAACCTCGTAACTACAGCTTGAAAAAGCTGGAGTTACGAGGTTTTGACCCCCACCGACGGTTTTTTTAGAGAATGATGGAAAACCGTAACTGAGTGCTAGAAATCCGATGAATTTAGTCAATTTACGACGTTGGTACTAATAGCGGCTGGAGTTGCAAGAAGTATATCGTTGGTGGGGAGTCAAAACCTCGAAACTACAGCTTGAAAAAGCTGGAGTTACGAGGTTTTGACTCCCAACCGACGATATGGTATTTACTAATAGATGGAATACGTTAACGTCACTTGCATAACAGTATTGCAGTAGGCCTATGTATTATTTATCACTTGAATTGATTTCAAAGCATCTAATAAAGTGTATACCAGTATTCTGATTTTACCGAGAGATCGGGGACATATTGTTTTACTCCTGTCTGTCTGTCCATCCGGCCGTCCGTCTGTCTGTCTACCGTCCGTCTGTCTTTCCGAAAACTTGATATTGGCCTTTTCTCTGACTTGGTCATATCGGGGACATAAGTATTTCACAAACACATCATATTTCGTTACAGCTGTCGCATTGGAAGTTGAACGTGCGAGGCAAATCACCAGACCAAGGACTGAGACAACAGACGCTGTTGCGAGAGCCACTGTTTTTCGCAAACAATCAGGTACAGAGTTCATCTTTTCCCATCGCTCATCGTTTACAATGTTATGGTTAGAAGCATTAGCTTTCGTATTATGACTAGACAATTGTCGAAAATTGGTAAACAAGTTCAATAGGGATCAATGCTATCCAGTTAATTGTTAGATAATATCGGACAAACAATAGTATTTCGGAGTTGTTATTATTAAATCTTGATTGAAGCCGTAGTTACGAGATTTTATAACAACACCGACGCCTTGTCAGGTAAAACCGGTGGACCCATTCTATTTTAAGCACAAGATTTGTCCCTATTATTTTTTTCAGATTCAGAAGAAAGCACTGAAAATGCGATGTACGGTGCATTTGAGTTATCACCCGAAGGTATGGTTAGAGCCAATCTGATTGAAAAACGATGTTTACTTTTCCGTAACATCTGATGGGCATCTGTTAGGAGTCATCTTCTGTGACATTTTCTTAACTGGATTCTGATAGCGATTACAACCGTAAACAGGCCTACGAGGACACACCTTTTATCATTTTAATGTAGAACTGTGTTTTCACGTGTTTCTCATGACAAATAATATAGGCCCATAACAAGATACTTGATTGCTTAGAGTTAAGGTAGAAGACCCATAATGGGAAAACACATCTTGAAAAATGACAGTAATTCCTAAACTGTGTTACATTTCCATTCCAAATATAAACATAAGCATTTTGAACCGCTTAGAATTTTGAATTCATGCATAGTTTTCCATAATTTCCGTCTACGCAATCAGAACACGTATCGTATTTATGAAAATATTTGACAAAAATGCCCAAATTACCTCCCTTGCATATGAATATAAAGTAAATGATATTTGTAAATTATTTTCTTCCTAAAGCATCATCTTGAAACCCGGCACGGTGAATTAACTTATGTGAAGTGTATTTACAAGTGTGTGTAATTTGATGCATTTCGTATGGCTAAAAGTGTTGTTTTTCATAATGGGTCTTGTACCTTAAATAGAAGATTTTGATTTTTTCTCCAGGGTCACTGAGGATGACCCCTAACTGGCGCCTGTCAGATGTTACTGTAACTTACATGTAACACCGGATTTTAATTAGATTGTGTTAGAGCTACAGATTAGAGAGGCGTGAGAATTTCAAGAAAAACATTTCAGCTTTTTAACAAATCCTTTTTCGTATCTTTTTGTCATTTTGAGTATACAGTCGACACACGTTGTGTCGAAGTCAGAGGGCCGTCAAAATACCTCGACATATCCTGAATCCGACTCATCCAATTTTGTTCGACTTCGAGAAAGTTGATATTTGACCGTTTCTGAAACTTCTCAAGTACCATTATTATTGAAATATAGTAGGAAAAGGAAAGAAATTGCTCGTGTCGAGCAATTTCTATCCCTTTCCTACTATATTTCAATGGCTATTTTCAGTTCGAAAATATTTTGTTTTGAAAAAATTATGACCATTGATGAGGACGGGACCAGATTTGAACTTCGACTTAAGCGAAAATTCGACTCATCCGATGTCGACATAACGAGTGTCAATTGTACTTATTTGGCAGATTTGCGAGATACCACCATCTATTTAAGTGCTATGCGATAAAGATCATCAATAATTTCGAAAAGATTTAGATATATCTGATATGGTTTAACTTCCTTAAAACTTTCAACAAGTTCATGCCTACAGTCAGGTCACGATAATTATGGCAAATGTTTACAATATCACTATATAAAAAATTTACTTTTGTAAGTTACACAAAATCAAATTCAAGTCAACTGTAATTTTGCATGTGATGCTTCAAAAATTTGCAGGTGTCTCACACCTGCAAGATTTGAACCAATACATGCAAAATTGTGTTAAAAAATATCATCACGCCTTCCCCCTTGTTTGTTAATATTATAAACATGTGCGGTAATATTGTGACTGGACAATAGTTATAATGTATTTGAACGTTGCCGAAAAGTATTATGAAAACCGTCGTTCTTCAAGATCGCGATAAAATGTACATCCAAACAATTTTGTTAGAATAGATCTATTTTATTTTGAAATTTAACGTATACAACCCATCATAAGCACCAAATAGCAAGAGGCGAAAATTGAAAAGTGCCAGTAAATCCTAAACTGTGTTATATTCCCATTCCAAATACAAGCACAAGCATTTCGAACGGTTTAGAATTTTGAATTAAAATTGTGGAAATATTTGACAAAGATAATATAAATTGCCTCCCTTGCATATGAATATAGAGTGAAAAGATATTTGTAAATTGTTTTCTTCTTGAAGCATAATCTTGAAATCCGGCACGGTGAATCAAATTATTTGAAGTGTATTTACAAGAGTATAAAATTTGATGCATGTCCCATGGCTAGAAAGTGGTGTTTTTAATGATGGGTCATGCACCTTAATTGTTAGATCTTTCACTCTGACAAAACAAGATTTGTCCACTTAAAGTAGTCCACGCTAATGAGATTCACGCGACTTCGGTTTTTTTTCTTGCGACGTCGTTTACATTCGCTGTATGTATTCGAACCTATTCGAGTGACTGCGTTAAGGTAGAACCGGATACTTATAAAACTTCAAGCTACGGTCATAAATTTGATATCTTTTGAAACTAGAAGCTATTTCTGGTTCAAATCCGATATTCATTTCCTCGTTCATGTCGTGACGACGTTACCACGACGACGTCAACATAGGTACCTCGCACGTTTTTTACGTCGAATTTCTATAGCCCGGAAATGCACAAAATGGCGTTTTAGTCGGGCAATTTCAACGTCACAACAATGAAAATTACATTGATGGAAAGATCTTTTCAAACCTAATAAAATGATACAAGAATCAACTATTTCGGACTGACGACGCAGAAAAAACCGACGAACTTTCATCTTTTTTCCACGTCAGATTTCGAGGAAAAACTAACTTTAGAGCAGAATTTCGTAAAATTGGCCAGAACGATTTTTGCCATTTTTCATTATTTTATTGCATGACCATATTGTAAGCTGTCGGCAAGAAATCAGAAAAATTCACCGTACCGATTTGTGATAAAACATGTTTAAATATTGTTGGTATGCGTCAAAGTTATGTAGTCGGGCGTCGGCAAATTTCGACTAAAAATCACTTTATGAAGGAATTTCGTGAAATTGGCCACCGTGATTTTATGTTATTTTATTTTGCATCCATTTTGCAGGTGAAATGCAAAAAAATCAGAAAAGTTTATTGTACAGTTTTTTTAATATAACGTGTTTGAATCTTTTAGGTATAAATCAAAATTTACACAGTCGGACGTCGACGTCGAAACTACGTACGTTGATGAGCAACAAGGAGTGAACACAGGCCAGGATTTAAAACTGCTCCACGAGAAAAAAAACTTGTTACAAATGCATTTAAATGGAATTTGTGTATTTTATTCCATAAAAAAATATTGAAATAAAAAAGAGAAATTGTGACTGTCGCTATTTTCTTCTTTTCTCTAAACGTTTTCTCAAACAATTTTGGTCGGAACGTCAAAATCACATCGTAATTAGATAATGGTCAATTGTAACATTTGGGTTGAAATAAAAACATTTATAAATTCTGTGCATATATGATAGAGTCTTTGTTTATTTTTTCATCGATGACATGAATGAATGAACGTTTTAACGAAATATTAAATAAGCTGTATTTACTACTGCGATTTTGATATTAGAAATGAAACAAAAAGTATCCGATAGAAATTGATGCAATGCGAAAGACATTATTTTTTGATATTGCGATGTTATGTATATTCGCATTAATTTTTATTTATTTTATTCATTTTATTATTTTTACATTTTCTTTTTTGCCACATTATGCGATCAGAAGTGGTTTAATTATTCTATGACATTTTTTAATGTTGGTTACCAATATTTTCCGCATATTCATTTTCGAAAGTATCATTTCAATCCCGTTTTCGTTGTCCCCTCGAATATAGGCTTTCGTGAGCGTGTCGACTGTTATCCCGATTCTGTACTTCTTGCTAGGTATTTACTTAGACAATATACTTTCGCTGTCCGTCTAATTGAGTACACAAATGTGGTCTCTTTGGGCAGTTTGAAAACCCCGGCGCGTCTACATCCTTGTTGCTCGTCAACGTACGAGGGCTGTTCAAAAAATTCGTAGACTTTTGCTATAACTTCCATGTTTTACATCGTACATCAATTAAGCTTCACAACGTGGTAGAAAAAACATTTACCAGTCTGAATAATCAAATCTTGCAAGTTTTGTGCAACCAGAATTCCGATACGGGGTTGCTATAGAAACACACTTTCGCTTAACCGGGGCAGGGGGTAAAATTTACGTCTTCACTTTTATATAATGCTCTCTGGAATGGCTTTTCAATATTTCAAACATCAGAAAACTTCAGAAATTGTATGCACCACAACTGACCAACAGGATGACAAGTCATTGTATGATTTTAAATTTGAGTATTCAAATAAACAAAGTTACACTTGAGCTACTTGGTAAACAAATGTGAACGTCGTGACGTCGCTTTGAGGATAGCAAAATGTAAGCTTTGCTGAATTTTGTCTAGAAAATACAAATACCACATTATAAATGAAAGTAATCTCACTTTTAGAATATGTAATATCCGCCTACATTAACCTCTCAATTGTATATTTACATTTTGGGTTTTGGTAGGTACAGAAATGGGCTATAATAGGCTCATTCATATAGCAGATACAAAGAAAAGCTTGATGCATGTAAGTGACATTTACGTTTAAAGCACAAGTGAGACTATCATCAAAATCCGCGATTAAATAGTCATGAAAATGATTATTTTGATCTATAAAAATTCAAAACAAAATGCAAAATATATGATAAAAGGACATATATTCAAGAACTATGGGTGTTGTGCAATGCTTAAGAGCTAGAAACATTGCTTGCATCGTGAAAAATTTGACCTGACGTCGACGTCATTGTACACCTGCCCCGCTTTGGCGTTAAGGGGTGTTTTAAAAAATCAATTAAACACAAACCGTTCAAGATAGAATGTTGAAATTTTCACAACTTCTTCTCGGATAATTGATTTATCTAGTATAGGTTGAATTTTGGAATTTTGTTCAGTTATGTAGAAGCTATGCATAAAGTCTACGAATTATTTGAACAGCCCTCGTACGTAGTTTCAAAATCGACGTCGACGTCCGACTGTGCAAACTTTAATTGATACCTAATATATTCAAACACGTTTTATTACAAAACGGCACAGTAAACTTTTATGATTTTTGCATAACACCTACAGTATGGATGTAAAATGAAATATGATGTAAATTCCGTCTAGCCAATTTTACGATAATCCGTCGTAAAGTGCCTTTTCGTCGAAATTTGCCGACGCCCGACTGCATAATTTTGACGCATACCAAAAATATTTGAATATGTTTTATTAAAAATCGGTACGGTGAATTTTTCAGATTTCTTACCAAATGCTTACACTATGAGCGTGCAATATAATAATGAAAAATGGCAAAAATCGTTCTGGCCAATTTTACGTAATTCTACTCTAAAGTTAGTTTTTCCTCGAAATATGGCGCGGAAAAAAGATGAAAGTTCGTCCTTTATTTCTGCGTCGTCAGTCCGAAATAATTGATTTTTGTATCATCTTATTACGTTTGAAAAGACCTTTCCATCGATGAAATTTTCATTGTCGTGACGTTGAAATTGCCCGACCAAAACGCCATTTTGTGCATTTCTGGGCTACAGAAATTCGACGTAAAAAACGTGCGAGGTGCCTATGTTGACGTAGTCTTGGTAACGTCGTCACGACATGAACGAGGAAATGAATATCGGAATTGAACCAGAAATAACTTCTAGTTTTCAAAGATATCAAATTTATGACCGTAGCTTAAAGTTTTAAAAGTATCCGGTTCTACCTTAACATAGACGTAACGTCAAAAGTTGGAGCTAAAAAACGTAACACCGAAATGACTTTAGGAACACGTCGGCGCTTCTATAAACGTTTCGCTAAAGAACGTCGGGCATAAAGTTTCCATAGTAATTTTGTATCCATAATGTTTCAATAAACGAGTGTTTACACTTAAACAACGACTTGCAAGACTTTATTAAACATAAACATGTATCAAGAAAAAATGTTTAACATAGGATAATTAGTCTACCTACATCCATTTTAAACTTTTGCGAGACTTTATACATCTTCTCGTTTTATAATGACATGGCGCAGCTTCATCTTTTGTAAAAATGAATTACTCAATTCAGCTTTTTCCTAACAATCCTTTAATTATATTTCCTCGTATTAACAAAGTCTGTGTACTATTTTTTATATTTTCTGTGAATTTTCAGACTGAAATAATGCATTTTAGAGATGCGAGAAAGGTTAAGAACGCAAACTTTTGCAGTCGCGTAGTTAGAAAATCATCCCGACATATTTTCAATTGAATATTAATTCATATTTGCATTTTTTTCTATTTGTCAAATGTGGATAAGACTCGTTTTTGGAGAACAAAAAACCCGAATCTATGGGAAGCACAGTGTATACCGTTACACGACGGCTTTATGTTGACGTTTCGCACGCGTGAACGTTATTTAGCGCGACATGGGACATTTGTGTGGACAAAGGAAAAATTCTATTACTACGGCATTTTTCAATCGATTTTGAAAAGATGAACATTTTTAAAAACTTAAGAAAAAATCTATTTTTCTATCTCTATGAAAATATGTTCAACAGTTTATTTTGTTTGCATTGGTAAAGAGAAAATTCAAGTCATTTTGAACGGACGTTATTTGGCCGTCATGGGACATTTCTGTAGACAAAGCATTTTTTGAAAAAAATCTTTGTAAAAACATTTAACAAATTATAATGGATGAATTAGTGGATAAAACTAAAAAACTATTTTTTTGGTGTTTCTTTCTTTGAAAAACGTTGAGAAATGAAAAAGATATTGACCTTTGAAAAATAAAGATTTATCTTTTACGCCATTTTTTACAAATCTCTACACATTTTTTCATTTAATTATTATAAAAAATATTGCATTTATTATTGCATTAGGTCGTTCGTATTTCGGTGTGTTGCACTCTGACACCAAGTGAAAATTTTGTACAAAAACTGTTATATTTTGATCATTCACGTTTTTCATATTGCATTTTTAATTTCAACTTTAACAATTCAGTGTTACATCTCTACATCCCTTTTTTGTTCAAAGTTTAATGTTTAAAATAGTAATACCGGAAAATATGTACGCCAAAAAGGAAATAAAATTGCAGGTCTTATAGGCATTTTTGTCATCTTTAAAATGATATACAATATAAGGTACTAAAACTACAGGAAGAAGGGGAAATTAAGTACTTTAACCTTGCTACAACGCTTAAAATCAAATTAGCTCCAACTTTTGACGTTACGTCACAGGGAGGTGGAACGTTCCACCGCCGAATGTATACGAAGTCGCCCGAATAATTCCTACATCGCGTGAATCTCATAACGGATGGACTACTTAAATCGATGACAAATTGACGATTACGTTTTTACTTTTTCAGAAGTCGCCGTTGAAATTGAGCGTGCTCAACGTATTAATGCGCCACCAGATGGAACCAGGGAAACTCGGAACGTTGTTTCTGGTAATATCACAATCATGCTTTGCCTTTTACCAAACAATAAAACTTAACGTATGCAACCCATCATAAGCACTTAAGAGCCAGATGCGAAATTTGAAAAGTACAGTTTCAATATTTCCATTTTGGGTCAGAAAACATTGTGGAAAATAAACTCCATACAATATAAAACATACTGTTTTTTTGTCTGCAACACCATTCAAATTTGACCACCTTAAAATTTTGTTGTGTGTGAAACTGTAGATCTACCAAGACGACAATAAAAAAAGGTAACCATAAACAAGCTAGTTTATAAGACAGGATTTTTTAAAGGCAGTTCTTTACAATCAAAGCTTGAATTGCTAAGATTTGAAGAGTTTTCAACGCATTAATACGGCATCGGTTGAGTCTACGAAACATGATTTTAACACAATCGATTCATGTTTTCTCAAATAAATTTCAATGACTCCCTTGAAAGGCATGGTATGGCATTTTGAAACGAACACGAATTCTCATATCCCAAATAATTAACCACTCCCCAAAAAGACCTCAATATCAAGGACAAGGACAAGGAAAGCATGGGGACAAAAGAAAATATTGCCGATGATCCACATTTGCTCATTTTGCCTTAATATTTTCCTAGCTAAATAGATCTAGGCCTAATACACAAATTCAATCTACACCAACACCCTATTTCGTTTCCAGAAGCTTTGAATTCAGAGCATTCTAATATTTTGTTGATTGGGAAAGATTTAAAAACATATTTTCAAATTTCAAGCTATTGATGTTGAATATTCCAAACCAATCAAGAAAAGCAGTTTGTCAAACCAAGCCGCTTCTAGCGTAGACCCAGGTATGAAAAATTGAATTTCGTAAACGGTTCAATATTTGGGCTTGTAATTTTCAGAATTTTCGCTAGAAAATAATAATGCTCTTTAAGATAAAAAGTAAAATTTATGAAAAAATTAATGTGAAATGTCACTTTAATGTTGTAACAGAAAAAAAATAATGAGCAAATGATTTTAATGAATTTGGAAATATTTGTGCTTCAGTTTAACAACAACAACAACAACAACAACAACAAGAACAACAACTACCACAACCACCACCCAACACGATACTTTTGACACACTATTTTGAAACTCAATGAATTACGAGTATGTATCTGACGTGAAAATAAAGGTTCCTGAACCATTTCCCAACCAAGACCTGGTTTTGAAGTCCCTGAAAAACATTTGGAAAACATTGAAACAAAAGAAGAAACTGCTGATAACCAGCATTTTCTCCTTTTGTCTCAATATTTTCTATGCCAAATTTTACACAAATCATATCTTTCAAAGCATCCATTTTGTCATTTGTGACAGTTTTTTAAAGCCCCGTTCCCACTGTCAGGGTGTTGGTCCCGGACACCCACGGTACCTCCCGGTGGGGAAAGAGCCGGTATTCCGGGATGATCCGGGATCTTTTCTCTAAAAAATGATTGATATTCCCATATTCCCGACATTGCCCCGGTGTACCCCCGGTTTATTACTAGCAGGATCTTCCCGTTCTACCCCGGACTATCCCGATTTGTTCCCGGTTTGCCACGATGTATTTACGGTGCAGGGGCCGGCGTGATCCCGGTTGATCCCGGTACGACCCGGTGTAACCCCGGTAGTCGCCGGTAGCGCACCGGTAGCCGCCGGTATCGCCTTTTCATATCAAGGTTGTGCGCCGGTGACAAGCCGATGTTTCCCGCTGGTCACTCGTGGATCAGAATCAGTTCTCTTTCGTCTCTTGAAGGTCTGGTTATTGAGATAGTTCACCTTTATTGCTTGTGCTTGCATCAGAAAATGAAAATACATTGAGTAAGCTGAAAATGTCCACGGATCATCAGGGACAATCACGGTTGAGCCAGGGTAGAGAACCGGACTTGCCCCGGAATATGCCGGTGTTTCCCCGGATAAAGCCGATTCTTGACATCCTCCCGGTGAGTCCCGGTGACTGCCGGTTGTATTAAACATTTTAAAGCCCCGTTCCCACTGTCACGGTGTTGGTCCCGGACACCCACGGTACCTCCCGGTGGGGAAAGAGCCGGTATTCCGGGATGATCCGGGATCTTTTCTCTAAAAAATGATTCATATTCCCATATTCCCGATATTGCCCCGGTGTACCCCCGGTTTATTACTAGCAGGATCGTCCCGTTCTACCCCGGACTATCCCGATTTGTTCCCGGTTTGCCACGGTGTATTTACGCTGCAGGGGCCGGCGTGATCCCGGTTGATCCCGGTACGACCCGGTGTAACCCCGGTCGTCGCCGGTAGCGCACCGGTAGCCGCCGGTATCGCCCTTTCATATCACGGTTGTGCGCTGGTGACAAGCCGATGTTTCACGCTGGTCACTCGTGGATCAGCATCAGTTCTCTTTCGTCTCTTGAAGTTCTGGTTTATGAGATAGTTCATCTTGTTTGCTTGTGCTTGCATCAGAAAATGAAATTACATTGATTAAGCTGAAAATGTCCACGGATCATCAGGGACTATCACGGTTGAGCCAGGGTAGAGAACCGGACTTGCCCCCGGATAAAGCCGATTCTTGACATCCTCCCGGTGAGTCCCGGTGACTGTCGGTTGTATTAAACATTTTAAAACATCCGGGGTCGGTTGCCGGATCAACAAGGTTCATCCCGGATGGTCCAGGATGTTCACGGTGCCGCCACGGTTGTACTCCCGGTTTGTCACGGTTTCCCCCGGACCACTCATCCGGGACTAACCGGGGGTCCAAACCGGGACAGTGGGAACGGGGCTTAAAACATCCGGGGTCGGTTGCCGGATCAACAAGGTTCATCCCGGATGGTCCAGGATGTTCACGGTGGCGCCACGGTTGTACTCCCGGTTTGCCACGGTTTCCCCCGGACCACTCATCCGGGACTAACCGGGGGTTCAAACCGTGACAGTGGGAACGGGGCTTAAGAGGATCACCCTAAAATTTTGCTGTTTGTGAAAGGGTTAAGATATCGCTGTTTTCGATTGAAAATGTCGTAACTAAAGCTTGGGTAAGTTGTAGTTGCCGTGTACTTTTTTCCAAACGTGACCGATGATTTATTTCTATCATAATTAATAAAAAAATACATTTACTTTTCCTTTTCAGATGTTATTTACTCGATACCAGACAAGTGAAAAGTAAAATGAGACTCATGTCTACTACAGGAGATCTTACAAAGACACAACATTCCTATTTAATTTTTTTAAGTATTTTTGGTGCCAAGATTGGTTATTCTAATGCGCTTCAATGCTATCAGGTTTTTTTTAAAGAAATGTTGCTAATAAGCAAAAGAAACTCCTTTAAAGGTGAGACGAAATTGACAAATTCCATTTACATCTGAACTGCTGCATACATCAATTAGTTATTTATTTTAGAAAAAATCACGTAAACGGCGCAATAATTTTGTTTGAAATGTTTAAAATTTTCATAAGAAATTATGCTCTTTCAGATAAAAATGAATTAAAATTTATTAGAAAAATATGTGAAATGTGTCTTTAACTTGTTGTACAATGTACCCATCATAAAAGAAAGAACACACTAAACGAATTTTACAACGGAAATTAACGAGGTCATCCGGATACCAAGAATCCGGCTAACCCCGTCAACTTTCGTTACAATGGGTAGCGGCGAAGCGGCACGAACAGCATGGTATCCAATAATGGATGAAACATCTAAGGCTGACTTCGATTGGTACTATAGCTTGAGCTATTAGCTTGAGCTATTGTAGCTTTCCAACGTTCAACGCTATTTGACGTCAATTCCGCAAGACCATCGGAAAAAAAACTGGTCAGGCGACCAGAGCCATTGCGTCTTTTGGAGCTCCTCGGATAAGCAGCGTACCAATGAAGATTGGGGAAAATAAAATTTTGATATAGTGATTGACTGACACAGAACTGGGTATGGATCTTATAAAAAGAAGAACGTTGTTTCCCTATAATGACTCGAGCTTAATGCCCTATCGAAGTCGGCCTAAATGAGGTATTTATATAAATGATACGACACCAAGCGGCGAATGTGTTCGTAGAATAAGGGAAGTAACTGAAAGAATATCATTTATCTTGTGTACATGGTGTAAAATCACGTGACTCTGAATTTTAGATTCATAATCTTTAATAATTTTGCCAATACTTCACCATTTTAAAATTCGGTTTGAAGCAGAGAAGATGGAACAATATGAAAAATAAGCTTGAAGGATTGCTTCGTTTAAAAATCATCAAAATTTTGGTTGATCGACAATAACTTTTTGATCACACGAGATTTTCTTTAATTATACCCACAGGTATTTGACGCTATATGTCTATATTCACTATATGTCTATATAGAACACTAATGCTAAACAATCAACTCAAACTGAAGTAAAAGTCGACCAGATCGAGAATTTCTCTTTGCAGTCGCAAAGTCAAATGTTTTTTCTAGCAGATAATACTTTTTATTTGAAGAAAATCCGTCAGATAACCGATATATGGCTCCCGATTTCCCAAAATCAACAATAAAATTCACCGTTGCAGTTTTCGACGTCCATTTGAAAGACGCTATCAGAGGCCTAACCTGGTCGGTTTCCACATAAATAACCGTTTACCAACCTAAACATCAATAGCTATCGATAGACACAGTTGTTTTCTTTTCCTCTGCGAGGCTGTTTGTCCAAAGATTTGCCCTACAACGATCACATCCGTCAAATTTCACCGCTACGATTCTGTTTTGAAATGTCAAACCACCATTTTGAAGGCGATTACGATTACGATTACGGACTGAATGTTTTCCTACATATTGATTGGCTGACTGGTCATTCTATTCTATTCTATTTGATAGATGGCGGGAAATCTATTTGGATGTCTCGTCGCCGGTTAATATTTGTTTTCAATGTTAAAACATTAAATCAAACACAATCGAAGTTTTATAAAAATCTAAAATCAACAAATATTAAGGTTTCATATAAAATATATTTTTCAAAGAGTATTTTCCTAATACTGACCTCGTTTCATTTTCAACCAATGATGTGGCTGCACTGTCGGCTCTTCATTTTCCTTCAAAATGGTGGTTTGACATTTCAAAACAGAATCGTAGCGGTGAAATTTGACGGATGTGGTCGGTGTAGGGCAAATCTTTGGACAAACAGCCTCGCAGAGGAAAAGAAAACAACTGTGTCTATCGATAGCTATTGATGTTTAGGTTGGTAAACGGTTATTTATGTGAAAACGGACCAGGTAAGGCCTCTGACAGAGTCTTTCTAATGGACGTCGAAAACTGCAACGGTGAATTTTATTGTTGATTTTGGGAAATTGGGAGCCATATATCGGTTATCTGACGGATTTTCTTCAAATAAAAAGTATTATCTGCTAGAAAAAACATTCGACTTTGCGTGTGCGAAGGGAAATTCTCGATCTGGTCGACTTTTACTTCGGTTTGAGTTGATTGTTTAGCATGCCTGTTGACCCCCCCCCCCGTTATTTACCTTTACTCTATTTAGTGTTCTTTATAGACATATAGTGAATAAAGATATACTAGTGTCAAATACCTGTGATTCAACCACGACCATCTAATGCCTGACATCTATCCACCTTCTCTGCTTCAAACCGAATACAAATCGGTCTCATATTAATAAAAGTATTGAAGAATTTCTGAAATTCTGTGTCACGTGATTATACACCGTGATGTAGCAGTCCCATTGGTGTAGTAGTTAGCAAGCTTGCCCTGTAACCCAGAGGTCTGGAGTGTGAGCCTATTCGATGAGGCGTGTCTTGGTTAAACCCATTACCAAACAACACAATTTAAGCCTATCCGAATTGAAAGCAGTTGTAGACAACATTTTCAATGTGATAAGATTTTGAAATTTTACTCATTTTTTGTAGAAAAATATTGTGGGAAATGAAGAAATTGCTTGTCATAAGCAATTTCTTCATCTTCCACTATGTTTTCCAAAACAATTATTCTATAGGGCGTCAGAATGTGTCATTGTTTGGGAATGGTCTAAACACTTTTTGTCAACTCTCCAGTCTGTATGTCTGGGTGTATGGAGTCGCGAACTGACCTTTAAATCATTACCACACATTGAGTATTTGACTCCATTAAAGATGAATGTTTTGGAAAATATTGTGGTAAATGAAGGAATTACTTGTGACAAGCAATTTCTTCATTTTCCCACAATGTTTCTACCCCAAAAGACCGCAGGATTTTAAATTTAGTTCACACGACATTTTCATCCGCAGCATCTTTGAATTTGGGCTAGTCCAAAAGTTTGCATTTGTTAATGGGTTATATGATCTAACACACCCAACTAATTCCCTTGTGTTTTCCGCATTCTTTGTTTCAACCCTCATTGAAATTGGTCAAGTATTATCAAAATTAATGACGATTTTCTGTATTTTTGAGTCAGGCGATTCCTTACCGTGACCTTTTATCATGATGGTACATGTAGGAGTATAGGAAAGCTCCGACCAATAAGATAAATCATTTCCCAATCGACATGATTTAGGGTGGTCCAATATGAAAACTGTAGCCTGAGTCCAGTCGTCAATGTGCAATTTGGTAAAGAATGATACCCGTTGTATATCTACTCCTTTCAATTATCGTTTTAGTCCGTACCTTTGAGCCGATTCCGTAGGCAAACAATGGGTGTATGGGAAATTTAAATTGTATACACACAGACATGGTTCCAATTTGTTACTAAAAAACAGATCGAGGCTCTGACCCAATTTCGAGCAAAGCATCCCACGTACAATGGCAACGAACGGTGATTGGCCATATTTGTCATCAAAGGACGACTTCCGGTGTATGTTGTGTGTGTGGGTCTTAGTGGAAATAAGCTTATTGGGACACCCGTTTTTTAATCGTGTATATATTGACGATATTTAGACAGGAGAAAGTTGAAGAGGAAAATTGATCAGACTGGAACCCAGACTGTGAAAACTGCTGCTGCCGACAAAATGTGTGTTGATAAAGACAGAATGTGTGTGTATAAAATGGCACATAAAATGTTGAGACAAAAGGAGAAAATGCTGGTTATCAGCATTTTCGTCATTTGTTTCAATGTTTTCTCAAGCCATTACTGTGGTGCATGTCAAACCAGATCTTGTTTTGGGGAAAGGGTTAATCAAGTCTTCTGATTGGACAATAAGACTTGCGTTGTTTGAGCCAAGAACAAGTGTTTTTAACGATAAATGACCTGTCAGAGAATACAAATCGTTTAGCTAGAGATGCCCTGCCAGGTCAATTATCGTAAGCTATAAAGATATAAACAATAAGAACTCTTGTATATACATATTTATAATATTTATTTGCGAAATTAAATAGGCCTACGTTGTAATTTTGTGCAATTTGAATAAATAGAATTTCTAACTTTATTGATTTTGTCCAGTGAATTTTCTTTTTTTATTCTCAATTTTCAATACTACTAAGGACGTCGAAATAAGGTTTTGCAAAAGAAAAATGATAAGCCGTTCAAGTACTGCAGAATTATTGTCGTTGAATGCAATCGGCGATTTTTTTGTTAATTGATGTAAAATTAACTTATATAATAACGGAAAAACCAAGATTCAGATTGAATATCATTTTGAAGGCAAATCATATAAAGATCATATATGTGCAGATGTGAAGTCTGATCTAAATCTCTCATTTTTTGTTTTATTTTTCACCTACTTAGCAGCACAATATGCATAAAAGCGCGAATACGAAAAAGCAATATATTTGAGCCAGAATTTGAAGAAAGGTCCCGGATTGCATTTGAGACCAATGTGGATTCAGATCAGCCTGTGCATACGCACGGTCTGATCCAGGTCCATTTTGTTCTCTAATAGCCTCTTCATCAGCTTTAGTAACTAAGAATAAGCTCGATGGGTCCTTAAGTTATAAGACTGGATTCGAACACTGCCTAATAACTAAACCCGTGGCGCGTTCTTTAGAGCGAGCTTTTTAAGATATCTTGAGATTTTATAGATATTTTAGTATAAGGCGTTATTGTAATTCAATGGGGAGCGACATTGCTATAACCCCTCGACCAATTCTCTAGAAACAGTGCAGAGAAATTGACCGACTTACTCCAAATGCTCCATAATATAGAGATCGTGGAGTTCTATAATTATGCTCTATAGTTTTTTTTAAAAAAAATACGCCATGATGACGTCATTTGTATAAAGTATGGAACATTTGGAACACCTCTGTCGGAATGTTGGAATGTTGGACTTTTGAAAAACGCTTTATCCAAAACATCTTAAAAATCTTTAAAAAAAATTTCACTGTAAAGAACGCGGCTGTGGTCTTTTTAAATGCTTTAGGGAGCCTTTATCTAGATCCCGGCCCATTTTCTTTATTTCCATTATGGCGTATCAGTCCGTATCCATCGCGCCGTTACAGTAGTGTGTTCGTCTGTCTGTTCGCAAGTCTCTGTACAAGTTGAATGAAGGACAGTTGTGTGTCTGCATCGACCTTGAACTTGAAACACTGGATGTTTAAATTGAACGTCTTCTTAAGAACCTATAAAATAACCAGATTCAACGGTGACGCTGTTTGACACCATACAACATAATCTCGTCCCTTGACAACCAGAAGTCGCTATCAGCAGTTAAATTTTAACTGCTGATAGCCACTTCTGGCTGTCAAAGGACGATATGTGCTTTGGAAAACATTGCTGAAAATGAAGAAACTAGACACAAGCCGAGAAAGCCCCTCGCAGTGATGACATGTGAAAAGCAAAAAGCGATCACTCTGTATGGAGAATGTTATACGGATGTGTTTATACGAATGCACGTGCGTACGATGGGAAATCAAGGATAATCACGTGACTCAGAATTTCAGAAAATATTCAATATTTTTGTTAATACGAGACCGATTTGAATTTGGTTTCAAGCAGAGAATATGGACAGATAATCAGATATTCGATAGACGTGAAGGATTTTTGAAAAATCAGCTGCTAAAAAAGTTATTTAAGATCAACCAAAACCAAAATTTTGGTTGATCATAGTTACCCAGGTAACTTTTTTATCAGTAGATTTTTCAAAAATACACGACGTCAAGCTTATTTCTGGCATTTCCAACCTTCTCTGCTTCAAACCGAATTCCAATTGGTCAAGTTATAACAAAAATATTGAAGATTTTCTGAAATTCTGAGTCACGTGATTATCCACTGTGATACGGGCAAGCCTTGACGGCGTATGTGTATACACAATTCGAACTGTGATCTTAACATTTGGAATACTAGTACCTCGGACAATTCTACCGAACTATACCTTGTATGTAGGTCGTAGAACTACATTCTTACTATGAATAGGATAGGACAGAATAGAACAACAACAACAGAAAACGTTCGTCTCTAACTAAAGGTAGCAATGAAGCGACAATGACACTGAAATACATTGTTTGCAGTTTCAGAGTCCTCTCTTCTTAGAATGATTACAACCTGCAAGTCTTGCAAGTTGCCATGGTTGTTCATTTGGTTGACCTCGAAAACTACTTACATGTAATGAAGCGTAACTACTTGCGGCTAGAAAATCGCATTCTTAACATTTCTTCATATAATATACATACTTCCGAGGCAATGATTCGATAGAATTGCCTGGGTAGTTCCAAATGGTCAAGGAGATTATACAAACATACGTCAAGCATATATTGTTGGTCACGTTCGAAAATGTCGTAACTACAGCTTCAATAAGCTGTAGTTACAGTATCTTTTGATGTGACCGACGATATGCATATACACAATTCGACTGTGATCTTTTGTGATCCCAACGACATTTTATATCAACCAGAATCCAGATCAACCAGTATTTACACACAGTCTAATCGGAATCTACATTATTCCTTTTCCAAACAAGACCTGACTTAGACGTCCTTGGTAAAAGATGTTTGTGAAAACAATGTTTCCCTTTGCCTTAATATTTCTTTTATCTATTTTGTACACAAATCCTTTCATTGGTAGCATCTATTTTGTCTTCTGTCGCAGGTTTCCAATGGAACCATCCTAAACTTTGGTAGTTGGGAAAGAGTTATTCTGATTTATGTATAACTCATTACCGCACATTGACGCCTTTTGACACCCCATAAGATCAAGACGTTAGAAAACATCATGGAAAATGAAGAAATTGCTTGTGACAAGCAATTTCTTTATTTTCCACAATGTTTTCTACAAAAAAAATATCGAAATATGTAAAATTATATTCCCGTCAAATTGTCGTCTGCAGCATCTTTGAATTTGGACAAGTCTAAAATATTGCCGTTTGGTAATGAAATTTACCCTTTCCCAAACAAGACCTGGTTTTGACCTCCCTTATTGAATAGGCTTTGGAAAACATTGAGACAAATGAAGAAACTGCTGACAACCAGCAGTTTCTCCTTTTGTCTAAATATTTTCTATGTCATATTGTACAGAAATCTTATCTTTAATAACATCCATTTTGTCCATTGTGGCTGTTTTTGAAGTGCATCATCCTAAAATTTTGCCGTTTGTGAAAGGGTTAATACCTTGAATGAGACTCGAACACAGCCACTCTTGTTTGTTAAATCGACTTTGTAGATTTCAACACAAACTTTGCCGACAAGCTTGGTATCGGCACACAGTCTGGGAGGGGTTTTAGCTGTAAATACAAATTAAGGTAAGTTTGGACTCAGGGGTTACTTTTTAACCACCCAAAAATTACGCCCCCTTTCGAAGAAAATTGGGGTATATTGTTTTGCAAGTGTAGATCGGCAGGTCGGTTTGTTGGTCGGTCGGTTGGTCGGTCGGTCGGTCGGTCCGTAGAACAAATCTTGTCCGGGGCATATAACTCAAAAAGTATATAAGGTAGAATCATGAAGCTTCATAGATGGATAGATCTCATTATACAGAGGTACAGTGCACAAGAGTCGTTACTATGCAGATAATAATTTAGTACTTATTGTCCTTTGTTGATTTTCAGACTTAATTCTTTTCCGGAGCCTAGGAAAACTTTAACCTGGCCTATATCTTATACCCTATTACTTATACAGCCTTGACATTTCAAACATGGACACCTCTTACCAAGACCATTCACATTTGACCATGACCCTGGACCTTGTGACCTTGACCTTGGAGTTTGACCTACTTTTAAAAACTTTAACCTGGCCTCTATCTCATGTCTTTTAACATCTACCGCCTTGCTATTTCGCACATGGACACTTCCTACTAAGACCCTTCACATTTGACTATGACCTTGGACCTTGTGACCTTGACTTGGGACTTTGACCTACTTTTAAAAACTCTAACATGGCGTCTATCGCGTGTCTCTTTACACATACAGCCTTGATATTTCAGACATGGACACCTCCTACCAACACAGTTCACATTTAACAATGACTTTGGACCTTGTGACCTTGACCTTGGAGTTTGACCCACTTTTAAAAAACGTTAACCTTGCCCCTATCCTATGTCTTTTTACACACACAGCCTCGATATCTCACACATGGACACCTCCTACGAACACGCTTCACATTTGATCATGACCTTGGACCTGGTGACCTTGACCTTGGAAGTTGACCTACTTTTAAATAACTTAAACTGGGCCCACATATTATGTCCTTTTACACATACAGTCTTGATATTTCACACATGGACACCTCCTACCAAGACCCTTCAAATTTGACCATGACCTTGGACATTGTGACCTTAACCTTAGAGTTTGACCTACTTTTAAAAAACTTTAATCTGGCCTATATTACATGTGTTTTAACAAATACAGCCTAGATAGTTCACACATGGACACCTCCAACCAAGACCTTTCACTTTTGGCCATGACCTTGGACCTTGACATTGTAGTTTGACCTACTTTTAAACAAATCTTACCTGGTATATATCTCGTGTCCTATTACACATACATTCTCGATACTTCACACGTGGACACCTCATACCAAGACCTTTCATATTTGATCATGACTTTGGACTATGTGACCGTGACCTTTGAGTTTGACCTACATCAAACGTAGGCTCTTATGGGGCATATATGTTTTTACAAACATCCTGAATAAAATATAAAAAGAATCAGGATACGTTTCCATGCTTATTTTCGTGTCAGAGTTATCTGCCCTAGCTAATAATGACCATATTCGCAAATTTATTTTCGATTAGTAAGTGTTGTTATACAATCTCGTAACAACGGCTTGAATCAAGGCGTAGTTACGACATTTTTAACAACACTTTCAAAATACTATTGTCCGAAATTATATCACGGTTAACCGGATAAAATTGTTTCCTATCCGAAATAACTGGTAACTGAGATAAATCAATTCGAGATCATGGTATTCGACTTACTGGTTATTTTGTGGTCATATAGCACGTGGTCGTTTGCCTTGACCTTCATTTCAAATCCCAGTTTCAGTAACTTGGCCTCGAAACAGACTGAAACGAAAACGCAAAATCTTTGAACAAAAAGACAAAAAAGAAGATAAGAAGCATTTTATTATCTGGCAATATTTTGCATGTATAGACTATAAAGTACCTATTTTCTCATTTTTCAGCATTTTCGTATACTTTGTTGTTGGTAGTTCTCATTATAAAATTTTTCTATGACACAAATGATTTAACCCATTACCACACAGTTCTCATTATAAAATTTTTCTATAACACAAATGATTTAACCCATTACCACACAGTTACACTTTTTGACTCCGCACAAGATAAAGGTTTTGGAAGACATTGTGGAAAATGAAGAAATTGCTTGTGACAAGCAATGTCTTCATTTTTCACAGTTTCTTCCAAAACTCTTATCTTGTGCAGAGTCAAAAAGAGTTAGACAATCAATTTCTTCATTTCCCACAATGTTTTCTACACATAAACACCAAAAACTGTAAAATTCCATTCACTTTAAACTGTCGATTTCAACATCTTTCAATTTGGACCAATCTAAATTTTAGCCGTCTGGTAATGGGTTAACAAAGTGAATTCCATCATTTCTAGTCTGGAAATCCCTTCAAGGACTTCTTTACCTATAGGTGTCAACAATTACGAGTTTTGGGAATTCCAACTATTCTATTTTTGGAACTGGTCACCGCATAGTCGTTTTATTTTCGCCGAGTCCGCCGAAACTAGTACCCCTTGTAGAAAGAAAAAAATAACAATATCTGAAGAATTCTCTAATGTTTCCCTTTAATTCATACAGCTAGTAGTTTCAAAGGTTTTTGATATTTGAATTAATGGCAGACATTTAAAACAACAACGGAAAATGAAATTTAGTTACTATGCTTTATGACAAAACTTACAATTTACTTTCTTGCCCCATTTTTTGCAGTACTTGCAGACACCATGGCTACAACCTCCAAAAAGCTGGTTCTCCGCGAGTTGTAGATTAATGACGTCATCATCATCGTCATTGTCTACGTCACCAATATCTGACCAATCAACGTCGTTCTCGGCTAGCTGTTGTGTGAGAAGCTTTGATATAACATCGTCTAGTCTTACGGTTTCGTCTGTGAAAAAAAATCGCGAGTTACGTATTAGATAGAGGCTGTATAGTAGATTCTACGCGAAATAAACATTCAAATGCGCGCAGCGCATTGAATGTTTATATCGCGTAGAATCTACTATACAGACTCCATCTGACTTAAGTGTTCGCTAGCGGTTAATTGGAGACGGGGTGTGGCTATGTATAGACGTCACATAAACTAGCCGGCTGCTCGTTAATGCGAAATAGAGCGGCACAATTTTGAAATACACTGCAATTTCATTGGTCCAAAAAGTAGATCGAACACTAATGTTTAATCAATTGTAAACTCCCAAACACTTCAAAACTGCAAATGCTACAGACGACAAAATTGAAGCTAGGACTACTTATTACAAGCATTCCGCATGATGTGGCATAAAAATAATATTAATTCATCAGTGATTAAAAATAATAAAATGGCTTATTATACTGGTACTAGTTTTAAGCGCTTTCATTTTTTCCCACCAATAATAACTATTTTCTTTTTCTTGATGAGCAGGTCCATTTGGAAGAGGGTCTATCAAAGTCGATTTCATTTTCATTATCATAGGCCTATGAGCTACTTGCATTCCGAAATAACACATCATCCCGGGTTTTGACACCATATAATAATTTAAAGCTTTTGGATGGGTTAGAATGTTGCTATATACCAACATTTTCTTTTCTTTCAAAACGTATGTACCCGTTTGCAGCTCATTTCAGTCTATGTTTAGTTAATTTTAGAAAAGTGTTTCGGTTGATAGAGATGTTGAATGAAAACCTATGATTTATAACTAATTAAACTATTTCAAGAATTTGGGTAAAATTGGTTACATAGATCTTCCTTAATCTTAAAAAATAAAGAAAAATGAATCAAAAACTTGAAAAATAAGAAAATAACCAAATACCTTGTTGGTCTTCAGCCCATGTCGACAAAGCAGCGGCTATTTCAGTCTCTATCTCAGACTGGCAAAAAGCGCCGCATAATAAACTCAACAAAACGACCAATCTAAGTGCTGCCATCTTGGTTTCTGACGAGAATGACCTCAGACTGACGGCCGAGCTGTCGAGAACGTCCTTAAATACCTTTTCAACAGTCAGAGGTCTTCCTTGTTGTAGTTTCGTTATTACTAAGGGGGTCCTATCTGAATCGCTTAATCCACTCATTATAGGCTATACGCAACAAATTGTCATTAACGATTTACCCTTTCCAAAATGAGACATGGTTTTGACATCCACAAAAACCTAGAGAGCATGGAGGAAAAACTGAGGTCAAAGGAAAAAACAATACCTCTCGGAGGACAGTTTTTAAAGCGCGACATGTCAAGTGCTGGATATCGAAAATTTCTAAGAGCGAAAAGGGTTAGAAACTTAGAATTCAACTAAATTTAATGTCAGAATAAAGAATCTTTGCCTACATGTCGAGGTTGACACTATGGTCACAGAAGCATGTCGTCGCTTTTCTACGAAAACCTCGTATCCGCAGCTTAAAACAAGCTGCAGATACGAGGTTTTTGCAGAAATGCGACGATGTGCAATATTTGAAAGCAATATTTGTAGTAGAAAAAAGCTATCACAGAGATATGACAGTTACACGTTTAAAACCTTAAGTAGCCAATATTTTTAAGTCCAAAAAAAGGGTTAACATTCCATTAAATTAAATGTTAGGGTAACGAATCTCTGTCTAATGGTTGATATTGTAGTCACAGAATCATGTGCAAAATTGGAAAGGAAAAGGCTGTTGCAGAAAAAAGTAATCACAGATAAATGTCAGTTGCTCGTAAAAACTTAACCAAGAATATCTCATGCCGAAATGGTAAAATTATTTGCACTAAATGACTTACTAGAGTAATGAATCTTTGTCTAGAGGCTGATATTATGGTCACAGAAGCTTAAAGTGTCAGAACAATATCATTAGAAGAAAAAGTGACTTGACACTTTCTCGTAAAAACTTTCTCTCGATATTTTCTGTGCTGCAGCTGGTGTACCTATGCTTATCTTAATACCGATCTGTAGAGGAAGAGTTTAAAAATGACCAGGAATAAGAAACTGCCGACAGTTATTTTTTCCATGCCTAAAGGTTGCATGCCTAATTTTGGTCGGTAATTAATTACCATTTCATCTGGCGCTTTTTAAAGGTACACCGAATCCAGCAAAACACTGCCTTTCCAGCTTCTGCTTCAAATCTTTTTTCAATTGGGTCAGATACATGTATTAACAGAATCATTGAAAAATGAGTAAGGAAAATATTGTGTCACGTGATTCTCCGCAGTGAAATTACCACCTATTTACGATGGTCCCGGGCCGTGCAAAGGTCAATCGTAAATGTCCTTTTATTGTTTTTCGTATTTTTCACACTTATGAGACACTTGTCGAACCCGGACACCCACAATTTTACAAGTGATAACAATAAGACGGGTTTTCGGAAAATCGAAAATAATCCTTTTCCCAAATACGGTTTAATTTTAGACCAGTCCTATTCGAAAGGAAATATAATGCATTAATATACATCAATAAAAGCAGAAGTAGAAAACAGGTTTTTATACAGAAAATATCATGAGGTCAAAGAAATCGCTGATTAACAGTAATGTCTTCTGTTCCCTATTTTTACCGATTTATTTCTATTAAGGACGTTATAACAAAGTCTTGTTTCGAACAGGGTTACGTCTTTTTTCAACGAAACGATGTATTTACTAAATTTTCATAAACACATAGTAAGCTATGCTAGCCCGTTCGGGATACTTAAATACGCCCGTCGAAGACGGGATGTATTATGGGATCGCCCGTGGCGTCCGGGCGGTGTCCACTTCTTTGTCCGGAACATAACTCTGTCACCTTGAATCCAATTGACTTTAAACTTGGCAGTTGTATTCTTCTCATCAGTACGGAGTGCAGTGCACAAGAACCATAATTCTACCTGGCTTATTTTTTGAGTTATTGCCCTTTGATGTTTTTCACACTTGAATCTTGTCCGGGAAGAACCATAACTCTACTTAGCCTATTTTTTGAGTGATTGCTCTTTGTTGTTTTTCATACTTGAATCTTGTCCAGGGCATATCTCGAAAAGTATAATAGCTAGGACCATGAAACTTATACCAACCTGCCCCCCCCCCTGTCGACATAAAGCAGTGTTACGGGTGTATCTTGCGACAGTTTGACACCTGGTTTTACAATACATTTTAAGGTTTGCAAAGTTAAAGAAATTGCAGACAACAGAATTTCTATTTTCTCGTGCAAATAATCTCGATATTACAGCATAGAAACATTGAAAGAAAAGGAGAAACTATTTAACTAAAACATTTTCTTTCTATTTCCATGCAAGTTTTCCCAAATTGGTGTAAAGTGGGTCGCCGAAAGGCGTAATTCTTTTGATAAAATGGTTTTAAAGAGAAATCATGGTAGTGGAGATGCAGTTTGTTCATGCTAATCTTTTTATAGTACATTTTTAACCCCCCCCCCCCAAAAAAAATATTTTATTGTGGAAAGCGATGATCAAACAGGTAATTTGTTAATGCTGATCTTTATAAAAAAAATCATCGTTATTCCTTTGCAGAAACAAGAACCGGTTTTGACATCCCTAATAGAGAAGGCATTTGAAAACTTTGAGGTAAAAGAAGAAATTGCTGACGTCCAGCATTTTTACGTTTTAGCTCAATATTACCTATACTTTCCTGTACATAAATCATAATTTTATCACCATCCATTCTGTCATTTGCAATACCTTCCAAATAGGAATAGTCAAACTTTTGTCGCATAGGAAAAGTTTAACCCTTTCCCAAACGACAAATTTTAGGGCGTTCCACTTCAAAAACTGCCACAAATGACAAAATCGCTGTTATTAAAGATAAGATTTGTGTAAAATATGGCACAGAAAATATTGAGGCAAAAGGAGAAACTGCTGGTTATCAGCAGTTTCTTCTTTTGTTTCAATGTTTTCCCAAGCCTTTTCTATTAGGTACGTCAAAAGCCTGTCTTGTTTGGGAAAGGGTTAAGCTAGAATAATCCTATGTCAGTATGGTAAGGGCTAATATCTCTATTTTCACAAAAAAAAATTGTTTACGCCTCATCATTTTTTCTATCCCTCTTGATGTACGTCCGATGGGCTTAATTGTTTTGTTTAATTGTTTAAAGATGCACTTCAAGTGCATTCTCTAGCAGTATGTTCTCGAACAATATGTATTGTTTCGTTTACGGGAAATATTAAGCCGCAAAACAGTACTTGATTTTTCAAAAATCGCAATAAACCCAAAATGTTGGTACAAAAGGAATGAAATAATGAATATGAGTTTTTATCTCTCTCGAAGTATTTCCCAAAGCTTTTTTACACATGAAAAAAGCACAATCTTCCGGGAAGAGTTTTCATGATACCACCCTAAGTCGGTGTATTAACGACAAAAATCTATATTTTAGCTGGTCCGTAGGAATAGGGGGACTTTGGGGGCTAAGTTGACAAAAATACCGAATTTTCCTTATTTTACACTGCAATTTTAGGGATAATTCAATTTAGCCCCAAAATATTCAGACACAGAGGCTTGAGCCCACCCAATATGAACATGCTTCCTAGGGGCCTATTAAGAAATGATCATGCATTACTATGTCTACAAACAATAGTCATATTGGAAGAAAAACTGAAAAGACTGAGCATTTGATGTCGTAGAATGACAAGAATCACAGAATGTACGATATACCATGGTCACTAAAAAAGCTTGCATTCTAAATTATTATTTATTTTACATGTCTAAGAAAGGCTTAATTCTGGACACAAAGGGATCACCCATATAGCGGCTATAGGAGCACAAAATCTATTTGCAATGTTTTGTTAAGGTAGAATACCCGTAATGTGGCCATTTTGAGATTCATAAAACATCTGATTTTTTCTAGCAACGTCGTTACATGTGCTTATTCGGGCGCGGTCGTAAACACTCGGCGGATGAAAGTCCCACCGCCGAATGGTTTCGACGTCTCCCGAGCAATTCCGAATAATTCCGACGTCGCTCGAATCTCATATGGGATAGACTACCTTAACTCAGGTCAGTCATATCTCAATTTGCGAATGACTAAATGTCCAATGTCACAAATCTCTCGACAGAAGCCATAAATTCCTCGGTGCCCTTGTAAATTTGGTCGGTGGGTAACAAGAAGCCTCCTTGACTACTACTGGCCGGCCTTAGTTCATACGTGTAGGAATAATCCGCACCTTGTAGGTAAAAATAGTCGTACGAACCGCCAGATGCAATATCTGTAAATAAACGAGAGATGTTTGTAAAACATATACAAGCCCACTTACGGGCCTTCCTTTAACAATTAAAGCAGTCAACATGATGCGATATCCCAGCATGTAGGTAATACAATCGTCGCTTTTTAACAAAAAACTCGTAACTGCTTATTTTAAGCTGCAGTTACGAGGATTTTGTTAAAAAGCGACAATATAATGTATCGTCGGATAATTCCAAGAATTGTTGAAATTATAACTTTAATAAGCTGTGCCTTTGTATATTTGGTTGGTGGGTAGTAAGAAGCCTCTTTGACTACTACTGGCCGGCCTTAGTTCATACGTGTAGGAATAGTCCGCACCTTGTAGGTAAAAATAGTCTTACGAACCGCCTGATGCAATATCTGTAAAAAAAATGATAAAAAATTATATCGTCGCTTTTCAATAAAAATCTCGTAACTGCAGCTTAATATAAGCTGCAGTTACGAGATCTTTGTTGAAAAAAAAAGAGATACGGGGCCTAAGTTCAAAACTGTAGAAATATTCAGCACCTTGTAGGTAGAAGTAGTCGTACGAACCGCCAGATGCAATATCTGTAAATAAACGAGAGATATTTGTTAAACATATACCAGCCCACTTACGGGCCTTCCTTTAACAATTTAAGCAGTCCACTTGATGCAATATCCTAGTATGTAGGTAAAAAATATAGTCGCTTTTCAACAAAAAACTCGTAACTGCAGCTTGTTTTAAGCTGCAGTTACGAGGATTTTGTTGAAAAGCGACAATATAAAGTATCGTCGGATAATTCCAAGAATTGTTGAAATTATAACTTTAATAAGCTGTGTCCTTGTATATTTGGTCTGTGGGTAGCAAGAACACTCCTTGACTACTACTAGCCGGCCTAAGTTCATACGTGTAGAATATTCAGCACCTTGTAGGTAAAAATAGTCATACGAACCGCCTGATGCAATATCTGTAAATAAACGAGAGATGTTTGTAAAACATATACCCCCTTAAGGGTCTTCATTTAATAATTGAAGCAGTCCACATGATGCGATATCCTAGCATGTAGGTAAATAAAATCGTCGCTTTTCAACAAAAAACTCGTAACTGCAGCTTGTTTTAAGCTGCAGTTACGAGAATTTTGTTAAAAAGCGACAAGATAATGTATCATCGGATAATTCCAAGAAGTGTTGAAATTATAACTTTAATAAGCTATGCCTTTATATATTTGGTCGGTGGGTAACAAGAAGCCTCCTTGACTGCTACTGGCCGGCCTTAGTTCATATGTGTAAGAATATTCAGCACCTTGTAGGTAAAAAGAGTCATATGAACCGCCTGATGCAATATCTGTAAATAAATTCATTAAATTAATATCGTCGCTTTTCATCAAAAACCACGTAAACGCAGTTTGGAAAATAAGACTAGAACTGTTTTTATCAAGAGGATTGATTTATTGATTTTTTGTCGTAAAGAGGAAAATGCTAAAAGATGTACGATTTGTATATGACATTCTGCTTACTAAAGCCAGAGAGACTGACCAAAACGAACTACGAGGGATGTTAATAAAGTGTCCGGAATGGGTTCATGGCTTTTTAATTTACATACTAGTACTAATAGTAGTGATATTTTCAACACTTGTACTTTAGAGAAACATGTTTTTGATCCTGCAACAAAAACTGGGTTGTTTGCATAACGGCGCATTCGACAATCGCTATGGCAACGTAGGGTCACGTTGAGCGGGGCAACTTAGTTTTTGAAACGATACGACGTCAGGAAAGTCTGTCTTACACACCTGATATTTACATCTGTTTGATATATTTGCCACTGCATGATACCCACGTCTCCGAACTATGATACCATTTGTCAAATTGGATCTGAACTGTACTTGGGGAATTTTATGGATAGTTTCTCGAACACAATTGGCAGGTCTTGAACGTTTTCGACGACGTCGTGTTGGGACGTCCATATCTTTTGAGGTCAGCAACTTCATGTATAGAATCGTTTTAAAATGTGTTATACCACTCACAAGTGCTTGGTTTTATCCTAGAACCACTGGCATAAGTGTTCATTATCACAAATACAATCTTTGATTTTGATTTACCCATCAACATGCAAAACATGTTCGAATACTACTGCTCAAGCACCATATTTGCTATATCAGCAAGGCAATGAATTCACCTGCAATTATTTAGGAATTCAACTGAATATTTCAGTCGATGATGCTACATTTGCCAAGAAAAATGTAAGCTCAAAGATAACAAGCATTTTGGACAACTTTTGATGTGAAAAATACAAAATACAAAAAGTTGCCCCGCTCAACGTGACCCTACGTTTCTATAGCAATTATAGAATGCACCTTAATGCAAACAGTCTATTTTTTGTTGCAGAATTAAATGCATATTTCTTCAAAGTATTTGTGTTGAAAATTTCATCTCAATTGGTGTAAAACCTACAAAGTTATGATACTATTCCGGATACTTTATTAACAGCCCTCGTACTTACAAAGTTTATCAGGGGGCGTTACAACAGTGAACGTTCGTCCGTCTACTTCAAATAAGGCGTCTATCATCTGATTGGCTTCGGATATGTGATGTAATACACACGTAATAATGCAGAAAGTATCATGGAAAAAAAGCCACGAAGAACTTACACAGTATCTCACGGGGCGTTCCAACAATGAACGTTTGTCCATTTTTTTTTTCAAACAAGGCGTCCATCATTTCATTGGCTACAGATATGTGATGAAAAACACAATACATGTAACATTGCAGAAAGTGTCGTGGAAAATTAAAAAATACGAAATTCTTACACAATATATCAGGGGGCGTTCCGACGGTGAACGTTCGTCCGTCTACTTCATACAAAGCATCCATCATTTGGCCGGCAACATAAACCTGCAATTATGTAGACTTCAAGTAAAGGTGAAACCATTTCCCAAACATGAAAATTATTGAATTTGAGCGACGAATCTAACGTAGCAGACGTCTGCCAGATGTCGAAGTTTGAAAATGAACTTAGAATAAGATGAGTAAAAAGTAAAGGTTGGTTTAAAGTCTCAAATCTACGAAATATTTCATATTTACTCCACTATCACCGAGTTTCAAATCGGCTGTTTACAGTCGGCGCCTCTGGCAAACACAGCACTTTGGCTTTCAACTCTCCCGTATGACCATTTCTACACCTTGGTGAAGAGGAGCAACGTGGGGTAACCTTTATGCTTAGAACAATTCCCCTGGCACTGGCAGGACTTGAACCCAGGACCGCTGGATCCAGAAGACCTCTTCCTACCACTAGACCACGGCTCCCCACCTTTGCCTAACTGTACTAAGAAAGGAAAAAACATCTTTACCCCACCCCAATAATACCCTATATTGCAAGGTTTCGAACCTAGTCAGTCTGTGCAGACTGTGCAGACTGACTATCTTCGATACCAATCACACTTCCCTGAAGGTCTCTTTCAGCGTGATGGGTCACAATTTTGCATAGTGAACTGAAAAATTAGACCTTACCAACTTATAAGCAGCAGGTTTCGAACCTGTATATGTCTACAGGACGAGCATCGACTCAGAATAACAGAGAATGAATGTCTGTGTTATACTAGTAGATCACGATATAGGACCTGGCAGAGCATCCCTAGCTAATAGCTAGAGATGCTCTGCTAGGTCATTTATAGAAAGTTATATGAGAAGGTTATAAACAGCGGACTTACCAACTTATCATAAGCGGCAGGTTTCGAACTTGTATAGGCAAATGGAACAAGCATCAACTGGGAATAACAGTGCAAGGAAAAGAAAGCTTTAAGCGTTGTGACAGTTTTGATCTTCTGAAATGCTTTAGCCAGGGCCGCCGTCTCTTCAGCTTCAAAAGCACGTGTTCCACGATAATTTGGCGAATCACACTTTCCTGACGACCCGGGACCTGAAATATTGGAAACATCAAGGGAAAATGAGGAACTGTCTGTTATATTATCAGCATTCTCTTCTTTCCTCTCAATGTCTACTTTCATACAAGAATTAATAATTCGATCAATTCGATTACATATCTGCGAATCTCAAATAATTATTTTGTCTTAAAGAATTATTTTTTATACTAGAATAGTCAATGTACAAATTCGGAAATGAGCCTTCAGCTGCTATCAGACTTAGATGACAGATAAAAAACATATGATTAATAATTGACATAGAAGTTGAAAAATATAAAATGCTGATAACCAACAACGTCAGCCTCAGCTTTCACATTTTTTAGTTAAATTTCAAGAAAACCAGAATCTAGTTTTCATTTTTATCTTACTATTTTTTTCTTCTTCTTTTGTTTTGCAAAATTTTCAAGTTGGAGAATTTCAAAATTAAATTGTTGGGAAAAGTTAGATTGAAGAAGTAATAAAAAAGATAACAAGCGCTTACACTTATCAGCTATAAAGGTAAAGGTTCGGTTATTATAGTGTCACCCCTATTTAAAGGGCCAGCCAGTTTTGGCTTATGAGACACTCTCTTTCTTAATGCACAGTACCTCCCGATTCCCCACTCATGATACCGGTCGTCTGGCAGAGATGGGTCTACGGCTATATCACCTCTTACCTCCAAAGCCGGCATCCCAATTCCGATTCAAGTCTATTCCTTTACCACTATCCCATCCCATTCTGCCCCACAAGTTACATGGTGTTCGATTCTTCCGCCATAACCTTTCATCAGTCTGTTAAAAATATATACGAGAGCATTTAAAAGAAAAAAGCACGTTTCTTTGCACAAAAAGGTAAAAAAATTGACATGCACACGCCTTAAAAGTATGGTGAACAAACAATCAAATTGGCGTTATGTGCTAGTTATAATATATTAATATCTTTGAAAGAGGTCGTCGAATGTTTTCACATAATTCTGCCAAAGAGGTTCTTTGTATAAAAAGGTTAAGCATCGTTTTCGCATTGACAAAATCTCATATTTCAAGAAACTTTGGGCCGCTATTTTAAATTTGACGTTACCAGGAATACAGTAAGTCTGAAAAGCGTCACAATATTTTCTAGAAATTTGTACCGCTAATGCAAAACATATTCTTTTTGAAAATATGTAATGTAACAATCAACGTATTCTATTACGATTTGTCAAAATGACGTTTACGGCTACTTTTGATCACCCATCGTATATCGTTGGTTTCGCAGAGTTATACAGATAATAGGGAGTGTTGACTTATCAAAATGCAATATTTCTTTTACTGTTCCTCAAACCCTATGATCCGGATACTTATTAGAATCGTCTCATCGAGACGATTCAAATAAGTACACAGAACATGGCGACAGCCGAGGGAATTACAATAGCTCTTCCAAGATTTCGTCCCGAGCGAGCTAAAAAAACCATCGGATAATATTATTGCAGCTATTGCAACAATCTTAATTAAACCGATTATTTCGGAATAATCGTAGACAAATTTTCATGACGCCGGCATGCACCAGAAGTCTTAATTTGATATGAACAACAACAGCTCGACCGTTTTCAAGACTCCAATGTACTTACGAACGTATACTTGTACCCGTCCGGATTATGCACGGGAACTATATACCAATCATATTTATCTAGCAGTGTCTGGGCACGTGCTGAACCGGACAGGAGCTGTGGAAGAAAACAAAGACAAACAAACAGATTTAAACATTTCCCAAACAAGACATTGTTTTGACGTATGTAATAGAAGGTAAAGGGGAAAACATTGAAACTAAAGAAGAAAATGCTTATGATCAGTATTTTCTTATTTGTTTCAATATTTTCTGTTATATTTTACACAAATCTAAATGTTATCAATGCCCATTTTGTCGTCTGTAGCAGTTTTAAAATTGGAACACCCTAAAAATTTAATGTTGTCGTTTTGGAAAGTGTTAAAGTAAAGGAAAACAAAAAATATCCGAATAATAAAACATAAGATAGACTCGACAACATCATAGGATGATTGAAATTTAAGTTAATTGATTCGGTAGTAGAAAATCAGTTTAAAAACACAATAATTGTAGAGCATAGACGTTCTTGAGAGAAAGCGACAACATATAAACAAGTATTCACTTTGAATCCTACCTCTTGTATAAGAGCTAGAGCTGAGGAAACGGAAATCCATTCTCGAGCATGCGTGCCAGCTTCAACAATTATGGCGGGCTTAAACTCTCTGTAGCTCTCGGAAATCTAGAAAAATGAAATGACAGTTACAATAGAAACAAGAGCCGTCACAGACGGATTATGCTCCCCGAATAAGTGTCTGTCACAAAATAAAAACTATCATACATTAAGCCCCCTTTTCCCATGACAGCTTTTTTGTACACACATTATTTATAAAATATGGTGTAGAACATCCTATTTATTACATGAGCACAAAATTTCATTAAATTCTGCCCATTAGATGAAGAGAAATAAGAGAAAAACTAATTTTTACACTAAGGCCCCTTTTTCCATGACGCAGCCTTAAATTTACAAACGGAGAAAAAGGTCCCTAGGTATTGACCCAGGGAGTTCACATGTGAAGTTTCATTAAATTTGGTCCAAGGGTTGCTGAGATATGGCTGTGGACGGACGGACGGACGGACGGACACACGGACGGACGGACGTACGGACGGACAGCGTGGCGACTATATGCTCCCCCGAAATTTTTTCGGGGAGCATAAAAATAAGTAATGAAAGCCGATGATCATTCGCACGCCTGCTCTTAACTGCTTTTGAACGTATCGAGTCCACGAGAAAGTAGCATACTTATAGAAGACAGAAGATGTACATATTAATTAATTTTATGGCTTGTGGTGTAATTTAGATATAGACAATCGATTGTGGATATGACAATTGTTTTGACGTCAGCAACAGCCTCATAGTTTGTATTCGATAATTGTAAAGTCGTTTCTTATTCGGACGTCTAAACCAGTACTTTTTTGAGAGGCAGTAAGTAAATAATTACCTGAACCATATAAATATTCTCGCCTAGGTATGTCTTGTTTAGTGCATCAATCTCAATAAATACGTTGTTGTTGTCACGTTGTTGCCAGTACGCCAGAAGTTCTTCTATCTGAAAGTAGAATGTATTTGAACCGGGATCCTGAAAAAAGTTCCTTATGGCATTTAAAAACAGCTTGGAACATGACCAGCCTTTGCATACGCACCTGTAGTCCCATCAAGATCCCTACTGTTCTCCAAAGGTTCTTGCTATCTGTAGCAACTCTCTGAGGGCAGTAAGGATATTGATCAGACTGCATTTAGTTACAAGCTGATCAGGATCTCAAATATGCGATCAAAATGCGATAAGGGGACCTTTTTCAAGATCCTGGCTCATTTTGTTTATATCGAACCCGTAGGAAGAAGTTTCAGATGAGAGATCGAATTTTCACAATGCGTTGAGAACTCAAAAATTGATTGTCCTTAAAACTACGATAAGTAGAGCTATATCACT
Source organism: Fragum sueziense (assembly GCA_963680895.1). Classification (NCBI taxonomy): domain Eukaryota; kingdom Metazoa; phylum Mollusca; class Bivalvia; order Cardiida; family Cardiidae; genus Fragum; species Fragum sueziense. Next base: position 17,585,862 of record OY804610.1, read on the forward strand.
TGTATTGAAGAATGCACGGAAAAAATTTAATGCAAAAAGTACACGTATAACAATGAGTTTCACTTGAATAATACCTCTACTTGAGTCGGACCCCCCTAATTTTTTTTTATTTATTTTTTTTTTGGGGGGGGGGGTGGATGGGCGGGTTATGGGAAGGAGAGAATGGCAGTGTTTCCATGCATCCTTACTCTAACTCGTGAGATTCAATTTAATTGATATGGCTATTTTTTGTATTATTTAAATGTTTGAGCTTTATAGCCACGCTTTAAGAAATTCTCCATCTTTTGCTTCCGACTAGCCTGCGTGATAAAAGAATAATTTTAAAATAAAAAAAACGGTACATACTTGTCTTCTATTTAAAACAAAGCATTCTATTGGTGGATTTCTTCTGTCGTCTACAGCTGCGGTCATGGCGCATTTGACAGTGCATCGAACTCACTGGTGGTGAACTCGGCCAAAGCGTGGGACGTTTTTTCGCGATCATAGTATTCCGTCGGTGTTGTTATAAAATATCGCAACTACGGCTTCGATAAAGCCGTAGTTACGAGATTTTATAACAACACAGACGGTTTGTCAATACATATCGGTAAACCCGGTCTATTTTTAGTACAAATTCATTGTTATTAGAAAAACTATCCAATCATATCTTTAAACTCACATTTAAACGCAAAATAGCTGTACCTTGTTGTAGCGAAAAACGTCCCTCGCTTTGGCCGAGTTCACCACCAGTGGAACTCCGTATGCTGTCCCAAGATCGATCCTCTGCCACAGCGAACATTTTGTTTTGTTATTTGCTTCCAACAAATGGTAAATTGTAAACTTAAGGAGACAGAACCATCATGAACTCATGATTAGGTGCTCCGGTCTGAGCGTTATGCGTGAAACCCTGCTCAACCAAGCTGTCGTCTGCAGCCCTTTTAAGTGTAGTCTGGTTCCCGCCTCTAATACACTACGTTGCTAAATCCGTAGTAGATTTCAGGTGCGGGAACCAGACTATTTTAAGTGTTCCCATTTTGTTTTTTCCATGGAAATGGTTAACCTTTTCTCGGTTTTGACGTCTGTAATGTAAAGGGCTCGGGAAAATATTGAGGCAAAAGAAGTAAATGCTAGTAACTAGCATTTTATGCTTTGCCACATTATTTTCTGTGCTAACGTCTACAGACATCATATTTTTAATAACATATCGTCGATGGGAAATGAAAACCTCGTAACTCCAGCTTATTGAAGCTGTAGTTACGATGTTTTGACTCCCAACCAACGAAATATTATTTTGTGTCGTCTGCAGCTGCTTCCAAATTGGAACTTAGCGAATTGTTGTCGGTAGGAAAATTACTAGAATGAATATGTTTACCTGTTGGAATGAACAATATTCTGCTGTTACGTTACACAGACCAGTGTTGAGATCTCTAGTGCTCCTCCTCGATTCTTCTTCCACATCAATATCGCTAGAAATAAAACATTGCACGCACTTGCATTTGAGTTATTGATTGTTAGTTGATTGATTAATCGATTGAAAATGTTTGCCGTTTTGGAAAGGACCACTGCCTACATTTTGTTTGTTGAGTTCCTACAATCACTGGTGGTTAACTCGGCCAAAGCGAGGGACGTTTTTTCGCGAAGAATGTATTCCGTCGGTGTTGTTACAAAATCTCGTAACTACGGCTTAGATAAAGCCGTAGTTACGAGATTTTATAACAACACCGACGGTTTGTCAATACACAACGTTGAACCCGTTCTATCTTTAGACCAAATTCATTACAATTAGAGTTAAAAATCTTTAAATTCACTTTTAAACGCAAAATATCTAAACCTTGTTGTAGCGGAAAACGTCCCTCGCTTTGGCCGAATTCACCACCAGTGACAATATCATACTGAAAAGCGTTCCTAAACATCCTAATCATGTGTTCCTGATATTTCTCCCACATGTACAAAGGCAATGTCAAATTTGACCCATTAGTGGCTCATCCAACGTAAACAAGAGCTGTCCGAAGACAGCGCGCTCGACTTTCTACGTTGCTTAGTATAAAGGGGACATAACTCCAAATATAGTGGACCCAGGGTCATTGGCCCTGGTAGTAAGGCAGAGGCTGTGATGGTGAATAAGTATTCCAAGTTTGGGTTAAATCCCTTTGACAGTATCGAAGTTATTGATGTTTGAAAAACCTTTAACCTTTGTTGCAACGCCAACACCGACGCCGACGCCGACAACCGGGTGACAGTATAAGCTCTCATTTTCTTCGAAAAGTCGAGGAAAAAATGTACTGAAGTTCTATTAGTTTGAGAGACAAAGGACTTCACAAATCTCAGAAAGGGCATTGGCCACTACTTTGAATATACAGTCGACACTCGTTATGTCGACATCGGATAAGTCGAATTTTCGCTTAAGTCGAAGTTTAAATCTGGTCCCGTCCTCATCAATGGACATAACTTCTTTTTTTCATCAAACAAAATAATTTCGAACTGAATATAGCCATTGAAATATAGTAGGAAAAGGATAGAAATTGCTCGACACGAGCAATTTCTTTCTTTTTCCAACTATATTTCAATAATAATCGTAAATGATTAGTTTCACAAACGGTCAAATATCAACTTTATCGAAGCCGAACAAAATCGGATGAGTCGATCTCCGGATATGTCGAGGTATTTGACGGCCCCTCCGACTTCGACACAACGAGTGTCGACTGTAAATCAGATTACAATTTTGTCGTATGCATGGAAATGGTAACTTACGAGGCAATGAGATTAACGATTTCCGAACAAACAAGAATTTAGTGTGGCCCTATTTGAAAGCTGCTGCAGATGGCAAAATGGATTCTGGCTTTGTATATAATGTATCCCAGAAAAGTTTGAGACAAAAGAAGAAAATGCTGTTAAATCTGTCAGCATTTTCTTCTTTTGCTTCAATGCTTCTGAAACATGTCCCGTTTGCTTGACAAAACCATGTGTTGTTTGGGTTTTGAAAGGGTAAAACATATACTTACGCTTGTATATCATCATTGGCAACCTGGAAGTCAATTTCGGCAGTGTTGAGCAAGTCCCGGAGTTTACCGAACTCATTCGGTGACACTCGGATATCGGTCGGTCGTATTAGCGAAGGATCTCGCCAAAAGTCAATCTAAAATGAAGGTAGCACATTTTAAGTACAAGTTGGTTGGTTGTGTTGAAAATGTCGTAACTTCACCTTGAATTAGTACATAGTTACGGCAGTTTTAAACGTACATATTCTCAGCTCTGTTATGTACAAAAATGATATACCTAGCAGTAGTTGCAATTGGGACAAACACTAGTTTCCAGCATAATATAATTTATTTGTCTTTATCGTTTTTCGTCTATTCCCTCAACATTTTTGTGTTACGTATTACAAGATATTCCATTTCTCATGCTATTATTTAGCCCTCTCTCAAACAAGACCTGGTTTTGACGTCCCGAATAGAAAAGGCTTGGAAAATATTGAAACAAAAGAAGAAACTGCTGATAACCAGCAGTTTCTCCTTTTGTCTCAATATTTTCCATGCAATATTTTACACAAATTCTACCTTTAATAACTTCCATTTTGTCATTTGTGGCAGTTTTTTAAGAGGATAACGCTAAAATTTTGCCGTTTGGGAAAGGGTTAAAAGGTCTTATCGGATAAGTCTAACATCGTGCAATTTGGGAAAGAGTAAAAGTGCTACCTACCCCCTTTAAGTCATGTTCGTCTTCAAGCGAGTGTAAAAACTCGACATCCCGTAGACTTTTGGCTTGTACTGTAACGAGTTTGTGACTAAAAGAAAAACAAAAAACAAAATAAAGTTTCAGAAGTTCGAGTTGACGACTCTCTCGTCCACATTACGTCCAAAAAAGGTAACCACACAGAATATTGTTGAGCCTGATGTTGACGCGATCAATGCAGACGCGAAGTTGTATTATACATTCAAAATCAAACGACAATCGTTGCAGTTAATTTCGTTTGTTTTAAGGGGGAATGCTCCAGTTTTTCGGAACACTCGGTCATTACTGTAGAAAATTAAACGTTTCGTACCATATATATTTCGCTACCATAATTTTAATAATATAACACGTCATTACAATTTACCATTTTAGATGGTAAAGGCGTATTTATTATGCGAAACCTATTTCCTCAAGATGGAAATCGATCATTTAGAGCAAGATAGTTGTAAGTGTATATGCAGTTCGCACTGTTTTGCGTCATTTTATTCGTGTGTAGCTGATAAAAATTGCTGTAATTCACTATAACTACGCTGACCTATACATTTTCTTTTTGAATTATTACCAGGACATGTTGCTTAATATATACAATGATGGAGTTTTGTCAAATTCTATTACGTAGAACTTGAAATATTTCCAAAAATATGCAAATTTTGACATAAAACACTTCAGCTTCGTTGATCGAACTGAACACTTGAGTATGCTGTTTTATACATTTGCGTGTTTATAATAGCACATATTTTAGATTTTCTGTTCTTATTAAATGTAAGACGTTGCTTTAAGTCCGTTTTCGGGACTCAACGATGATTATACAGCACTTTTAAGCATTCTAGTGACCTTGGACAGGTGCAAGAAATTGTGCATTTTTTCGCTGTAGGGGTATGTAATACGAATGCCTATAAAATTCAAACAAGATCGCTGACCATCCATTTTTTATTTTATTGTTCAATTGGTAATAACATGTAATTTCAACATACAAAATGTAAATAAATTCTATTATTGGGAAAAAAATAGGGAAAAAATTCTATTATTGGAAAAAAAATAGGAAACTGGAGCATTCATCCTTAAAGGTGCTCTATCTAGAATTTTCCTCGAAAAATCAACTTTAAAACCACTTCCACCATTTCCACATCATTTTATACTTTTTACTTTGTCATCAATTGCTATTAGCTATGAAATTTCAATTGTTACGTTGATGACAGCTTGCATTTTGTGTGAAAAATACAAATGAATACGATAAAGGACAACACCAACGAAATATTTATTTGTCCGAAATTACGTCACGGTTTACTTGATAAAATCGTTCCCTATTGTCGGTAGTCGTTATCCTTCCCATCATGCACAATCCCCACCGTGTATATGTGACCGGGCTTTCAGAAAATTATCATCATTAACCTAATAAAGTAACAAACCAGTCAAAATCAATCGTGACGCAAGCACGGGTTTATTATTTTCATCACGTACACAGTGTCAACCGTACAAATTAGAAGAACTGATTGGTTTTACAGCAGTCGACATTTTGCTACGTCAATAATTATTGCAATTTTGCAAAAGGTTGGTACAGAATCATAATCAAAATTAATTACAACAGCAAATAATGGATATTTTCTAAACTAAATATACATGTACTTGTAGCACTTTGTACTTTTTTCTATCATTTTGTTTTTCTCATTAACGTTCTTTTTTCATCTACCACCCCTTTTGAAATCACTTTCACAAATCCTTTTTTGCCTTTGTTAGTGGTAATAACTTACGAGTAAGTACGTTGTATATTTCCTCTTTCTCTCTCAACCTTTTACCAGGGATCAATATTTTTTTTCTTTTTGTCACCAAAAACCACGATCGATTTTTTGAGGCATACAAATACTTAGCGAAATGTAAATTGACTATTTGTTTAATGCATAATTCAAATGTTGATATTGTACAGTCGACTCTCTTTATATCCAACCCGTAACGGAGGCATTCCTTAACCACAAATGAATTGTAACCTTTTTTTTGCAGTCCATAAAATATATTCATCAATGGAAGATGGCAGTGAAGGGAAAAAATGTTCGGTTCGAGACAACCTCTCTCCCCCTTTCCAAACATGTTCCAAAAGTTGGCTCCGTCGTGTTTCTAAGCGAAATAGAAGCGGGATTTATAAAGAGTGTCAACTGTCAATTGTACAATTGTAAAATACTTTTTAACCTGTAAACTGTAATGGATGTGTACATTATGTAGAAGAGAATAAATAAAGGTAAAAAATGCAATTTTGCCGGTTAGATAAATTGCAATGGCTGGCACATTGTTTAACCTTTTTCCAAACAAGGCCTGGTTTTGACGTCCCTGATAGAAAAGGCTTGGGAAAACATTGAAACAAAAGAAGAAACTGCCGATAACCAGCAGTTTCTCCTTTTGTCTCAATGTTTTCTATGCTATATCTGTATAATCATACATAAATTTAATCATAATCAACATCCATTTTGCTGTCTTCAGCAGCTTTTGAAATGAACCACCCTTAAAATTTGTCGTTCGGGAAAGGGTTAACTTTTAACTTGCAGAGCACCCATAGCTATTCGATAGAGACGTTCTGTCGGGTCATTTCTCGCGAGCTATAATTACACCCTGTCCTCTCACAGATGAACTAACCGATCCCTGACCCGTACAATAGTACCGCCCGAAAATGACAGTGACGTGGACTAATGTTTACTACTTGACAACCAATCAACTATTCGTATTTGTAACGGTGCAAATCAGACGAATTGATTGGTTTTGCAGCAGTAAACATCAGCCTACGTCACTGTCACTTTCGGCTGGGACTATAATAACTAATTTCTACTTATCTGTGAAAAGCAATGTATTTTGTGCTAAAATAGACTGGATTTACCGTTATGTTTTGATAAACCGTCGATGTCGTTATACAATCTCGTAACCACGGTGGGGATTGTGCATGATGGGATGGATAACGAATATGGAGTATACGGACAAATTTTGCCTCGCTTCAGGTAAGAAATTGTGCAATAATTTTCTTATTTCTGCTCCAATTTTCAAGCGGTTTGTTGCATGTACCCCGCGTTAGTGAGCTCTTTCCTCGGATATATGACTTGTTTGTACTTTGTCCAAAAATTGATCCCAACCGACCAGAAAAACGACAAAAAATTCAGGCCCTTTTTCTAGTCGGTTGGGATCGGTTTTTGAGAAAAGTACAGGGAAGTTCCAGATAAATAATACATCGGAGAAAAGGGCTCAGTAAGACGGAGTACATGCAACAAACCACATGAAAATTGACGCAGAAATAAGAAAGTTATTGCACAAATTCTTACCTGAAGCGTGGTTAATTCGGCCGTAGTCGTTACCGTTTCGCTTTCTGGTCGGTTGGGACAATATTTCGGAAAAAGTATCACGAGTTATCTAATATGTCATGCATCCGAAAGAGCTCGATAAGGCGGGGTACATGCAGCAAACCGCTTGAAAATTGATACAGAAATAACAGAGTTATTGCAAAATGTCTTACCTGAAGCGAGGCGAGTTGGCATCAAATTTTGTGCAAAAAATAGACTGAGTTAAACCGTTATGTTTTAATAAACCGTCGGTGTTGTTATAACATCTCGTAACTACGGTTTGATTCAAGCCGTAGTTACGAGATTTTATAACAACACCAACGAAATACTATTTATTTGTCCGAAATTACGTCACGGTTTACTTGATAAAATCGTTCCCTATTGTCGGTAGTCGTTATCCATCCCATCATGCACAATCCCCACCGTGGTAACTACGGCTTGAATCGAGCCGTAGTTACTAAATTCTATAACAACACCCACGATGATACCAATGTTTGTCCGAATTTACGTCACTGTTTACCTGATAAAATCTTTCCCTGTAGATTTACAAAAGATCAAAGAATATTTACCCTTTGTAGCTGAATTTGGCTTGAGCGAACGACAGAAATAGAAATACGACAGCCCCTCGCGACATCCCGCACATGATGACCCAGATCCGTGATTATGCGAGATGACATTTCATTTGTATACGTTTGAAAATACAGTAATAGGGAATCGTTTATTCAGTTATTCGTGGCGTAATTTCTTACCAAAAAATGGTTTTTCGTTGGTGTTGTTATAAAATCTCATAACTACGGCTTGGTTCAAGCCGTAGTTACACGATTTTATAACAATACCAACATTTTATAAAAAAAATAACGGTAAACAGCAAATTTATTTGCTATTGTCGTAACTACGGCTTGACTAAGCTGTAGTTACGGCATTTAGAACGTAGCTTGCGATTTGATGATAGACAATCATCATACGTATATACAGTTATGCTCTAAAACAACAGATGCGTGTTTTCGTCATTTCACAGTTTCCAAAACGACAAAATTTTAAATCCATCCAAATTCGAAGAACTTGGAGAAGACAAAATAAATTTTACATTGGCAGAAAATATGTACTTCGTATGTCATAACATGAAAAACCGTTGAAGGCAAAAGAAATTATGCTGATTATCAGCATTTTTATATTTTTTTGTTGTTGTTGATGATGTTTGTCTTTTTTTTCTGAATCCACATTCACTGGAGACGTGAAATGCAGCTGTCGTTTGGAACGTGTTAATTGGGCACTTTATGCAATTTTATTCATTATAACTGTGAAGGAGAAGAATTTATCACATAATATGTGGTGAGTTCGCAACGGCGGGGACCGTGTGATACAACAACAACATCACTGGTGGTGAACTCGGCCAAAGCGAGGGACGTTTTTTCGCGATCAATGTATTTCGTCGGTGTTGTTATAAAATATCGCAACTACGGCTTTATCGAAGCCGTAGTTACGAGATTTTACAACAACAACGACAGTTTGTCAATACAAAACGGTAAACCCGGTCTGTTTTTAGAACAAGTTCATTCTCATTAGAAACAAAATCTATAAACTCACATTTAAACGCAAAATATCTACACCTTGTTGTAGCGAAAATTGTTTTAGTTCACCACCAATGAACATTGCAGATCTGTAAATTTCTTAATAGTTTTGTTTAAAGTAACATTTTACATTTATTTTTTCATATATCTTACTTTTAATTTTATATGAAATAGCATATTTCTGAAAATTTCAAGCAAAAAAATTGAACCCTTTACGAGAGATATATTATATTTTTGTGCTTTAATTAAACAAGTTGTAGTGGACAACAGTTCAGATTTATACTTCTGTCTCAACTTTAAAGGCGTATTTTTTGCTTAAAAATTAACAACTTAAAAATGATAGCATTTCTACGCATTTTGATAACCAATCTTTGCACCAAGACATACTTTAAAAAGGTGAAAATGGAATGTTATGTAATCCGTCCATAATGGGATCCAACCAACCTCGGATTCCTATTATTTGAAATTTCTTGTTTCCTTTTGAATGTTGGCAAAAGCTTTTATCTTATACCAAAACAAGGACACCGGCCCATATTCACCAATGTTTCTAAATTGGTTTTCTAAAGTAAAATTACATACCAACCAATCAGAGTGGCCTAGACAAACGCAGGCAAATTTATCGGCCACTCTGATTGGTTGTATTGTAATTTTACTTTAGAAACTCAATTTACAAACGTTTGTGAATACGGGCCGGTGTCCTTGTTTTGGTATAAGATAAAAGCCTCGTTTCGGAGGAAAACTTTCGACTCCTTTTTGGAGAACATTTTTGGTCAAAGGGCAACAACTTACATTGAATTAGTACTATTAAGTCCAATTATGATTAAGTCCCTTGAAAGAAGAATTGTTAATAAGTTCAACAGGGGAAAGTGCATTTTCGTTTAATAATTGCATCAGTGCAGAACTTAGAAAAAACATTACTAAATTGGCCATAATTTCGCAAAAAAAATATTTCAAGAGGGCAAAACGCCTCATTCAACGATTTCAAGTCGTAATTCTGAAGCTGGTGCACTTAAACCAGGATAAGAACCAACCGTTTCATGGGTGTAGGAACTTTACCCCTTCCCAATTTGGGAGGGAGATAGAGACGACCAAATTTCGGGAAAGGTTTAGCATAAACCCAAACAATGACGCATTTGCCATATCTGAGCGTTTGATTTTAGGAAATTGTTGAAGAAACTATCGATGAAAAGGGAGAAAATGCTGATTTCCAGCATTTTCTCCCTTTTCAACAATATAGTCTACTCTATCGAATGGCAATCGCATTCCGAAATACAGATTACTTTCGTCATAAGCAACACCATTGAATCTGGACAAGTCCGAGTTTCGCTGATTGATAAAGATTCAGCCCACTACCAGACGGCAAAATTTTAGACTTGTCCAAATTCAAAAGTGTTTAGACAAAAATATCAAGAGCGTGGAATTTTGCATGTTTTGGAAGTTTTGTTTTGAAAACATTGTGGGAAATGAAGAAATTGTTTGTCACATACTATTTCTCCATTTTCACAATATTTTCCAATGGTTTTATCTTTTTATGAGTCAAAGAGAGTCAATGCGTGGATTTGGGTTAATGAGAAATTATCTTCAAGGTTTTTTTTTTTTTTTTTTTTTTTTTTTTTTTTTTTTTTTTTTTTTTTTTCGTGTTAGATGCGGAAGGCGTATCGGTGATCCGTATTAAAAATAAGCCGAGGCGAGACTGGAAAATGTCACTTTTTCTTCATTTACCACAATATTTTCCAAAGCCGTTATCTTGTAGGTCGTCAAAAGGCATCACTTTGTGGTTATGGGTTTAAATGATGATAACGTGTAAGGTGATACCTCACGCGTGCTAAATTGACTGACAAAATAATCTTGTATTCATTAACTTACAATTATGATTCACCTCTACCTCTTGTTAGATTGACACATTAATTAACCAATGACCAGATGGCGAACTTTTAGACTGATCTAAATTCAAAGGTGTCGCAGACGACAATTTCAAACGCATAAACTTCTACATGAAGAAATGAAGAAATTGCTTGTCACATAACATTTCTTCATTTTCCACAATGTTTTCCAAAACCTTTATCTTGTGGAGCGTCAAATGCGTCACTGTTTTGGACTGGGTTAACCCTTTCCAAAACAATGAATTTTGAGGCTGTTGAAATCTGCTGCAGACGATGAAATGGACATTAATAGGATTTACTGCACTTTCTTCTTTTGCCTCAATGTTTTCTCTATGTATTTTCTATCGATCAACCAACATTTTCCCGTTCCTCTCCAAGATTTCTGTGCAATGCTTTGAAATATAAACTTTTAGTCCCTGAGCCAGAAACATGTTTGCTCCCCCCCCCCCAGGGGGAATTTTGTAGACATATTTTTTCATAAAGTACATACTCCATGGACTAAGCCCTAGTTGACTGGAAATATTTGTAATATAATCTGTTAACGCAGAGCTACTCAAAGTAGCTGTTTGACTGCATTAGTCCTACGACCGTACAATATCTTAGAAACATTTTGAGCATTGTTTGCACTCTGGCCGTTAGGGCTTTTGGCTGTAACCCTTATCTAAAACCCTTAACCCTTTTAAATTTTTTAATCAAATATACAAACATTTATTTGGTCATATCTTCATTGAATTTTGGCCTGCATATGTCAATATGGTATCAAATGAAAGCTTATGACTTGCTCTTCCATTTGTAGTTATTTTATGCAAATTAACATATTCATGAATATTAATGATTTTCCTTAAAATTGTCAATTTTTGATTAAAATTTGGTTAATAATTTCAAAAACAAGGTGTTTCTGTCCAGGGGGAGTTTTGTAAACATGGTTTATCAGTAAGTACATTCCATTAGAAACATTTTGAGCCTTGTTTGCACTCTGGTGGTAGGGGCTTTTCGGCGTGACCCTTATCTAAACCCTTAACCCTACCAAATTGTTCATTCAAATTTTGAAAATGAATTTGGTCATATCTTGGTTGAATACACACAGATGTCAGAATGGTATCAAATGAAAGCTTATGACTTGCTCTTTCATTTTAAGATATGTTATGCAAATTAGCTCATTTGCATAAATTATTCATGAATATTAATTATTTTTTCTAAAATTGTGATTTTCGACCAATATCTGGTAAATACTTTCCAAAACAAGACATTTTTGTGCAGGGGAATTGTGTATACATAATTAATCTTAAAGGAAATCATATATGAATCATTTTGAGAGATGTTTGCACTTCGGCTGTCCGGGCAATTGGCCAAAACCCTTATCTAAACCCTTAACCCTATAAAATTGTTCAGTCATTTCAAAACGTTTTTATCATATCTTGGTTGAATATTGACCTACATATGTGAGAATGGTATCAAATGAAAGCTTATGACTATCCTAATAATTTGCCATAAATTATACAACGCTCATCTTGTAGCATTTGTTATAAGCTTTCAGAAAATCATACCCTTCAAAATTCCCCCGGGGGGAGCAGGGGTTATTGGTGGCTCAAGGTCTATTTCTACAATCAGTAAGATTTAGGTTGTCGGCAACATTTTCCTCTTAATTTACTGAAACAAAAAAAAAGAAAATAGGTATGTCTTTCATGGTGACAAATGTCACAAATAGTTGATTCATTTTGTCAGCATTCGAATGATAATGCCAGAGAAGTTTTTCCTTGCATCGAGATTCATAATTTGTTCAGCATTTCATCCCTGTTAAACAACAATCTCGTAACTGCAGCTTTAAAGTTTAAGTGACATTTCACATCTATTTCATTTCTTAAAAGTATGTCTTGATGCAAAGATTGTTTATTCTAATGCGTAGAAATGCTATCAGTTTTTAGAAGTTAATTTTATAAGCAAAAAATACGCCTTTAAAGTTGAGACAAAAATAACAATTTCTATATAAATCTGAACTGTTGGCCACAACAATTTGTTTAATTTTAGCACAAAAATATATATTTCTCGTAAACGGTTCAATATTTGGCTTGAAATTTTCAGAATCTTAATAAGAAAAGGTGCTCTTTCAGATAGAATAAAAGTAAGATTTATGTGAAAATAATTGTGAAATGTCACTTTAAACATAATTATTGTAGTTAACGTATGGCGTTTTGTTGAAAAGCAGCGATGTGTTCATAACCAGCACTTTATCCTTTTCTTTCAAAATTTACCATGCTGTAATATACTCTCTTTACAAACTTAGAAACGTTGCTTTTATCGCCAAAAGCAAACGGCATATCCCCCCCCCCCCCCCTATTTTCCCTTACTGCTCCCATATTTTCAATTTGCGTAGAAATGATTCGGAAGTGGTTAAGTTGAATGGCGGTTGATGTTTACTATGTTTACTGCAGTGTTGTTTTAACCCTTTCACAAACGACAAAGTCCTAGGCTAATCAAAATCAAAAGCTGCTGCATACGACAAAAAATATTGATAAAGGTAATATGTGTGTATGATTTAGCACAGAAAATATTGAGGCAAAGTGAGAAACTGCAGGTTATCAGTAGTCTCTTCCTTTGTCTCAATGTTTTCCCAATCCTTCTCTATCATAGACGTCAAAGCCATGTCTCGTTTGGGAAAGGGTTAAAGATAATTATCAAAGCATTTGATGAAAAAGCCTGCACCTATAAGTTTTGTGCATTGATAAAACTTTTTGATCTTTTTTGCAACAATAGTGTACTTAAACGTAAACATTCATACGGTATACTCTGGTTTTCAATATGAAGCGATATGTAGCCTTAAGGTAGGCCACCCCTTATGAGATTCGTGCAACGACAGTTTTTTCGGTAGACTGAGGGGGACGTCGTAAACATTCGGAGGTGCAAAGAGCCGCTTTTTTCTTAATCGTGACGTGTCGGTATATATCGAACAACACGAACGACGAATGTGTCCGACGGCATGCGAATCTTTCCGACGTTTTGTGAATCTCATTAGGGATGTACTGGCTTTTATTCTGAAATGTATTTCCCCAGACGTCATCTTACTATATGGCTATTTTAAGACGTTAATTACGCTTCCAACAGAAAATTGTTTTTATGTTACTCTATGGCATTATATGCAAAAGGAAGACAATTAATCCAGGCGATTCAAATGAGTACCAACAACAAAAGATTTGGAACCCATTTTCAATTTTAAAACATGCATACTTTTCTACATTTGATACCAATTATGTTTTCTTTCTCCCAAAACATGCGTTTTACTAGCTGTGACATCGGTTTCTCGTATTTCGGTGTATGTGGCTTCTTTCAAATTTGACCAGTCCGAGATGTTTAATTATTGTGGAATGGGTTAAATATATACCCAAGAGAAATGGTTTAATGAGCAAATTTCTACAAGTTTTTGTTCATGTTAAAGGCGAAAGGCGTATCGGAGATCCGTATTAAAGATAAGCAGGGGCGAGACTGGAAAATATTAATTTTCTTTTTAACCCTTTCCCGAACAGCAAAACTTTGAACTATTTCAATTTAAAAGTTTCTGCAGGTGCCAAAATTGTTGTTGGTAAAGATTTGATTATAGACTTATGAAGCACAGAAAATATTGAGGCAAAAGGAGAAAATGCATTTTCTTCTTTTGCTTCAGTGTTTTCGAAAACCATCGCACAAGGAAACATAAGGAAACGTAAAATCCAGGGGCCCGTATTACTAACGATCGTACGTTTGACTTTTGCATAATTACTTTTAACAACAGCCCTGATTGGCTCAGTCGGATTTCTCGTGCAATCAGATGTCTTGTTACACATTTACACAAAAACTTGATCGTAAGATGTTTAGTAATACGGGGCCCTGGTCTTGTTTGTTCTCCGGAAGTTACTATGAACGTATTTATTTTACATCGATTGAGAAGAGAGTTTCTTTAAGTTACTTTAATCCCTCTCGATTCTGCTTCCTGGAAATACTCGGGTCGAAAGTGTACAGCTCTTGAATACGGACACCACACTTTGGGAAAGGATAAAATTCGCAACACACAACTGGGCTTTCTGGGCGACTTGAATAGTTCCTACAAAGTACATAAGAGATTGAAGAGCTCATGCAATTGATAATCGTAATCGTTACCATTTGGAAAGAGTTGAGCATTTTATTGCTAACTCAAATCAGTGCTCATGTAGGCTATAAAATGGGGGAAAATATAAATGTCCTTATAATCTTTTATGGAATTCATCAGTCATGAATTTGGAAAGAGTTAAGCCTTTTCATATTGCGGTCTATAATTTAAAAAAAAAAACTTATAACCACCCTCCCTCCCATAAAAAGGGGGACAGAAACAATGTTAATTACATCAGAAATGAAGAAACGATTAATTCTTATAAAAGCGATTGAAATCCGCTCCGAAATGGTGAAACAATTACTATGAACATGATGACGTTTTCAATAAACATTGGAGTATTTTCGAAATTCTGAAACGGATGCAGAAGCAGGAAATTATTGTTAGGCTTCTTATCTGAAATAACACTATAATGTCGGTTGGTTTTTACCTTTTCCCACACTTCAGCAAAACTTTTGATGTTTACATAAAATGAGGCTTTGGACAGCACAGAAGCGAAAGAACAACCATTTTCTTCTTTTCACTATATTTTCGGGGCAGGAATGTAGGCCTACACGAATCCATTTTATTGTCGTCAATATTTTGTCGTCTGTGGTAGCATTGAAACTGAAGCAACCTACAATTTTGTCGGCTTTAAAAGGTCTAAGGATAAATTCCAATCATTTTTTTTTTACTTTTTTGTCTGGCCTGTGTAAATAGCTGTTCACCATTTTTCTTCTTTTACGATTTAATAGAAACCAATAATATTACAAGACTCGTGTCTTGGGTACTCCCATTGGTTGCTGCAGAACTCTCTATGATAATATTATAACACTAATTCTCATTCGCTGGTAAATACAATTTATTTCTTCGAACGATAACAGATTCATCAGAATTTAAATGACCGTAAAAACAGCTGGTTCGTGAGATATAAACAATTTTAGACAGATTGCCGGGTTCATAGGTTAACTGTAAATATTAATCTTTACTATACTGATGGTATCTTGAAACTCGTAAACAAATCAAAATGGAAACTTCTTTGTGCATGGGATACGAGTTGATTCCTTCTACGATTTTACTAGACAAGGTCCAAGCCGTTTCTGTTAGCTTAATTTGTTTTACTGAATGCATTTGAAATGGTGCAGCTTTAGTTTTTGTTTTAGTCCAGCAACATTGACCCGTGACATCTGCATTATGTATTGACGGCGAGATTTGACCCGGCAGAGCAGACCAATCGGAAAGGTCAACAGACTTATCGTCCAGGGGTGATAGGTGTGCCAGAACCCCTCGTGATTTGCCGAACACTTCGCATGATTCGCTTTTTACAGCTAACAATCATATTATTCAACGACTTAACAGTATTTGCACGTGCATACATTTGTCGCGTCATCTTAAAATGGTAATTGGTTAACTGAATATGCAAAATGCCGATCCTGGTCAGCCTGTGCCATCTGTACGGTATGACCAGGATGTGAACTGTATTTAGATATTTTCATTTTTTGGAGATTACGCCTATTTTAATGATTAGCTTTACTGAAAATTTCGATCCAAACGGACCACGGTAGCTTAACACTTTTATTTGACTAGATAAGATAAAATCTTATTTTCACATGGCGGCACAATGTTGTATAAAGGATACACTGCACGCTTTTTCGTAAATTAACTACGGACCATTCCCATCTAAACTGGACAATAAACTTGTCGACTTTTGTGAACAGTTAAGGTCACTCTGCCGGGTCAATTATTTTCCTCTATAATGACCCCAATTCGGCAATATTTTGTTAAGACGCTCAACTAACGGGCTTTGCACACGAAAATTAAGTTGTCCCGGGTTAATTTGGATGTAGTATACATTTGTACATATCACGCTTGAGCTTTTTCCTGAATACAGTTCAGTCATATTTTCTTGCAATCCCAAGCCTTTTAGCAAAATATAAACATGCCTGTGATAGAGGTCAGTGCCATGTGAAGTCAAATCAGTTAAAAAAAAAGTGGTGCATAATTCAATTAAGGTAGAATGCCCGTATTGTTGCCATTTTGAAATCCATAAAACAACGTTTTTAGCCTCGTCGTCGCGAATTCGAACTTATTCGGGCGCGATTGTAAACATTCGGCGGTGGAAAGTTCCACCGCCTAATGTTTTCGACGTCGCGCGAATAATTCCGACGTCGCGCGAATCTCACTATGGGTAGACTACCTTAAATTTAATTTCATTGTATCTATTGCTGAACAGAGTATGATAGAGTAGGGTATCATTTAAAGTTGTTGTTCCTTTTGTACTATAATCTTTATACTGAGGTTTGGACCGGAATACGCTTTCATCAGCATAAAAATCAAATCAAGTTATTTTTTAGTTCAGGTAGTTTTGGGAAACACATTTTGTTTTTGTTTTTTAATCAGATGTCGTTTAAAAGATCTACCACACCCAGCTAATTGGTGCTTTTCCGCTTTCACTGCTTCAAATCTTTTTCAACCCGATCACGTATTATTGAAAAATATCGTAAATGCTTGGTCACGTGATCTCGCGCCGTGAAATCCACCGACATTCCACACATTTTAAACTTCATTTACGTGACGGGTGAGTCAAAGTATCTGGTTTAGAAACAATTACAAGGTGGAATATATTAATTAACCCTTCCCCTAATGGCGAAACATCAGGCTATTCAAAAGCTGCTACAGAAGACAAATGAGCGCTGGTAAGAATATGATAATATGCACATAAAGTGCAGAAATAATTAGACAAAAGAAGAAAATGCTGGTTTTCGTTATTTTCCTCTTTTAACATCAATGTATTCCCAAAAAAATTCCTATAAGAAATGTCAAAACAAAATCATGTTCGTGAAAGGTTAAAACACGGAACGTGACCAAATCAAAATGTTCGAACCGTAAGGTATGGTGTACAAATGCTTCAGCCGCCGCGTTATGACCATAGCAATCGAAAACGGCGTAAAATCCCAATAATTATCACGGTGTACAAAGCATTTACTTTTAGTCTTTAACCATTCATCAACAAAACCATGGTTCTAGCGTTTTATTAACAAAAAGGCTAAGGAAAGCATTGAGGTTAAAGGAGAAAATACTGAGATATTTAACCATATTTGTAATTTTTTTTTCTTTTCTTTCTTTTATTCTACTCACTAAATTAGTTAATCGATAACCGATTTTCATAGGTAACTTATCCTCGTATTGAAATCATAAATCGATTAGCTGTTTTGGTGATTCATTTATTTAGGAAAAAGTAATGGTCGCAATTCTTCGACACTGAAAAGACCATTAAAGAGCAGCGTGACATACAAAAGGTTCTTACAGCATTTTAGTTTAAGTATTTTTTACGAAAAATAACCATTACATACTAATGCATCGACAGTCAGGGCACAATTTCATCAATTTCTTTTCCTTTTCTGTCAATATTTTCCCAACATAGGATCGTCGTTTGATGTCTTTAACCTTTGCGGGTGAGCAGCTGAAGGCTCAGTTAGGATGTTACGGAAGTATTGGTATCAGACACAACAGGAATCCATGGTTAGGTGCTCCAACCGCCTCGATCTGACCTTACCAGTTGATAACAGAATTAAACCCCAATAAATCAAATATTTTGTCTCATTTTCTACCAACGCGTCTCCTCAGTCAATCTGAATGAAATTAACCATTTCCCAAACAAGACCTTGTTTTGACGTCGCTATAAGAAAAGGCTTTGGAAAAGATTGAGACAACAGAAGAAAATGCTGGTAACCAGCATTTTCTCCTGTTGTCTCAATCTTTTCTGTGCAGTTTTTTTACACAAATCCCATCTTTGTGAGCGTCTATTTTGTCATCTGCAACAGTTTTCAACTTAAAATCCAGTTTATCCCGAATTCTCACCGTTTGGGAAAAGTTTTGAAATTGGTATTGTTCTATTTTCATTATTTTGTCCCATTTTCTATCGACGCGTCTCCTCAGTCAGTCTGAATGAAATTAACAAGGAAAGCCCGATCTATAAATAGACACACGTGAAGTGAGAAAAACTTGAAAGGCAGAAAGTTTGATAAAGTTGCAAGGTGGTATTTGATGAATAGAAGTGGTATATAGGATATTCTAATCGAGGATTAAAGGATGATTTGAAATAAAATAAGGTACGTCCATTATTCAGAGGAATTTCGTAATTCAAATTACAAATATGCCACAAGGAATTTAAAATTGTTTAAGACATCTAGGCCCCTTATACTATCAACTTAAAGGAAAGTGTTCAAACACTGTTACACATTGGAAAGAGTGTAAATACACAAGAAACATGACGACAATAAAGAAACTTTTAGAAAAATATTAGAGAAAACTATAGCACTTTATCATGTTAATATTACAAGGGAACATTGAACGTTATCTTTCTTTCGCACTGTTACAATAAAAATTCAGGTATCGGGTGGTTAATAAGTTGAAATTGTACGTCATTTATCAAAAAAAAAAAAAAAAAACAAAAAAAAAACATGGTTTTTACGCCCCTAATATAAATATTTGGGAACTATTGAGGCAAAAGAAGACAAATATCAACTTTACCTATTTAACTTGTTTGTTCTGTCCTACTTTACATTTTTGAGTGGAAAATTTGGAAATATAAAAACATAGAACATGCCTAATTTTTGTAAGACTTCAAAAATCAAATCTGTATTTCCCATTTAACACTTTCCCAAACAATACCTGGTTTTGACGTTCGGTGTAGAAAAGACAAGAAAAGACACAGAAAAAAAGACGAAAATGCTGACATTAAACATTTCTCCTTTTACCTAAATATATACATGCATATATTGCACACAAGTTATACCTTCATATCGTTTTAATGCAATTGTTATCATTTTTTCTGTCGTCCGGAAAAGGGTTAAACGATTTTGATAATTCACTGCCTTTTGTACAATTCATAATTAAATTGTTATAATATTTGGGGTCAAATCTTTAAAACATGAATCAGTTGTGTATTTGAAAATTTGAATAAAGTAAACACATTTTTCATACTATAAATGTAGTATAATTTCCCACAATGGGCCTAGCCCACATATTTATGGATGAGTAAAGATTAAGACGATGGATACTGAATACATTATGAATGAGCCGGGATGTGGAAATAGGGTCCTTAAATTTTGTAAATGCATTCAATTTACATGGATTGGGAAAACATGCTGATTTATCAATCTCGATTTTGCTTCCTGGACACCACGATATTTTCGCGCTAATTTTGTCGGCCGACGAAAAAAGCCAAAGAACTACCCTAGTCCAGCAGAAAGAGCACTTGACCTGGATTTGAATACCATAGAAAATGTTTTTGTTGTTTCTGAAAGCTGACATGGTGTAGTTATGAAAAATGGCGGGTATTAACCGGGTACCCTTGAGCAATTCTTGGAAATCAAGATGGCGTCCAAGATGGCCGAATGTCATGGAACACGATCATATATCTGTTCAAATGGATACATTTATGGCATAAAGTTGTTAGAACATGTCAAGAAATGTTACGAAAGTACCTGTTAGGCAAATAAACAGTGATAGTTCCAATATCTAGTGGTATTTCTACAAAAGTCTGGTACATTTGTAAAATCTTACCCCACCCACCTCATTTTACATTAAAAAATAAGGTTTCACGTAATACTCTTAAAATTTCCTTTATTCTATTAAAATAAATTGTCTGATTTTTATCAAGATTATAAAATTAGATATTTGCAATGATAAGTCAGACAAAATTGCGTCTTTAAGAATTCGAAATGGCGTCCAAAATGGCGTCCAAAATCGAGAAAAAGGCGATTTCTTAAAAAATAACAAGTACAGTGTATTGTTTTTTGGTTGTCTATTACTTTTGTAGAATGATATGTCATATATTAAATCATATGAATACATACAGAAAAAAGAAGAGATCCTATATTTTACCCCACCCACTCCAACTTTCAATGATTGAAACTCATCCCAATCATAATAGAACCGCAACTAACAGACTTGAGCAAATCTGATTCAAAATCCATTTAGTAGAGCTTAATACAAAATTTAATATGTTTTTACTATAATATATCAGACAGAAAAACAGGTCTTTCCCTCTCTAAACCCTTTGCCAAACAACCCATGGTTTTGCTGCATACTATATACGACGTCTGTCACTCATTGTAAATAACATTCTTTTTAATTTGGGAATGAAAATGATATAGAAACTATAGAAAGCCTATGACTGGTCAAATTGACAATAATGTGCTTCAATATACTACAACCTCTGATTAGAAGCATGGATATTTAAAATTTTATGACAAAAACATTCCTGACAATAAAGGTTTATGATCGCTTGATAAATTCACGACTGAAAATAAACTCTTTGTCAACTCTGATAGGCTACTTTGGAACATATTGTTAGACGATCTTCATCATTCGGGTTAAATTCCTGTAAATTTAAATGCTGGTTCATTCAAAGACCACAAAGCCAAGTTTAGTGCACCCAAACATGTTCTATAGAACAATGTCAATGGTAACTAAACATTTACTGTGTATTTTCTCGGTATGATGAGAAGTCAGGGATCGTTTTCCGCAGAAAAGCATCCTAAACACTTTCCTGATGGCGTACACAACACATGCCGCTTCCATCAATTTGTTTTCTGCAGAGAGTAGACCTTTCATCATTGACTAGATTGACTTGATTTTAGTCTGCTCTAGCTGGTTTATTTGAGGTGACGGTTGATCACTAGTATACATACGACATCTATCAGTAGGTGCTTGCACTGGTCCAACATATCAGTCGTTGCTGGTAATAGACTGCAACAAGCGACTTTTAATGATTCACAAAATAGACAATGTCGCCATAACTGTTACACTCATGAGATAAATTTGACGTGTGAAGATGCATGAAAACGTTATGTATCTCAGTTTTTAAAGTATAAGATTAAATTAATTCGATTTTAACGAGAACCAGTTCTGTGTAGCCTTAGTGTTGCAGACACCTTTACCTTACCTCCTGAAAATCAGCACAATTGATATGTTTACTTGAGCATCCAAGTAATTTACAATGGCTTAAGAATGAATGTCAAACAAGTGATTTAAATGACTACATTGTGATTACTAAGATGTTTAATTTGTGCACTAAATGAACATTTAAAGACAAAATTGTTACATATCACAAAAGAGACCGTCTGGGAAGTGAGAAAAATATCGACCTCGGTCAGGCTACGCAGTCCGCGTAGACTGGCTAGGATCTTAAGTCTCTCTTACAACCCGACGTGCGTCTTTTTTAAATCGTACGTTTTAAAACTCTGCACAAAATATTGTCCGGTCAATTTTTTGCTGCGTGCAGTCTGCGTCGAGGTTGCGTCCACCAAAATCGTACGTTGCACGTGCGTGCATTGCACGACTAAATGTACGTTTTAGACGCAAACCGCACACAAGAGCACGTACGACCGGTTGTAAGAGAGGCTTCAATTTTTTGCTGCGTGCAGTCTGCGTCGTGGTTGCGTCCACCAAAATCGTACGTTGCACGTGCGTGCATCGCACGACTAAACATACGTTTTAGACGCAGAACGCACGCAGGAGCACGTACGACCGATTGTAAGAGAGGCTTAAGCTTTTCACCCAGAGGTATTTTTCTGGATTTAGACCTTATAATATACATGTACATTTCCCAAATGTGACACTGGTTGACTACTGCTTTTTCTGATCCTTTTCTCAAAACATTGTTTTATTTACTTTCTACGGGATCCCTATAGCATTACGGGTCACAATTCATTTTTCATATCATTCTGTTTGCTGAGCGCATACTGTTATAGGATGTCATAAGATCATTTTAAGAAATTGTATCAAGGACAATAATGTTTTCAATTAGTTTTTATTCAATGGATGTAGAAGATAAGTCGGTAAGAAGGTAAGTTGATATAACCTTGCAGTTTCAAGCCCATAAGAAGCAAAGTCATATGGGGGCTAAGCCCCTGTCCATGCATACCAGTGTCTGAATACTGGAGAGGCTCAAATGCATTTCCTTAAATTTTCAGTGTACAATAGGGAAATTCCGACATTTTAGCCAACTAGGGGGGCTTAGCTGTTAATGAAGACGAAATTACTTTATCATGGATACTGTTAACAGATAAGAGGGCGCAAATGCATTCTTTTTTCAATTTCAAATCCAGAACCGATGTTGTGGGTACTCGTTTCATGTGTGCCCAGAAAACAATAAGTACCCACACAATAGGGTTTGGTGAACATTAAGAGATATCTTGCATTGTTAAAGCCAATACAACCTGCAATCTTTAGCTTAGTGTAAATTGTATCCAATCCGTTAGAAAATGTGTAAAAATGATGTGCAAGCCTTACAAAGTGTTTTGAAAAAGTCGCCATTCTGAAAGCCATTTCAATTTCTCAAAGACACTTTATCATTATTTTTTTAGTTTATAGTGCAGTTTTATGTTTTAGGGTGTTTATTTGCAAAATTAAATAAATAGTCAATCGTTGTATATATTTGAAGATTTTCCTATGCTAAATGTAGTGGGTGGGGTAAGATAGTGCAACAACGCTATATTGTTGTAGAAATGCCACTAAATTATATGAACTAAAGATCTAAGACGGTCTTAACACTACACTTGAATGAATTAAAATAAACTATTGCCATTTCAAAGACGATTTAAAACACTTTTGATTTTTTTCTTAACCTAAAACGTTATCATCCGCCATCTTGGACGCCATCTTGATTTTTGAGAATTGCTCAAGGGTACCCGGTTAATACCCGCCATTTTTCATAACTACAATATCTCAGCTTTATGAAACAACAAAAACATTTTCTATGGTATTCAAATCCAGGTTCAGTCAAAAAATGCCATTTTTCTGCCGGACTACTACTGAGAAGCTCGTTACCTCCGACACCCTACCTCTCGATGATCCCAGGGGTGTACTTGTTGTTGTTGTTGTTGTTGTTGTTGTTGTTGTTGTTGTTGTTGTTGTTGTTGTTGTTGTTGTTGTTGTTGTTGTTGTTGTTGTTTTGACATGTCCACGTAGATCTATCCAAAGATAGTCAATGAAAGCACGAAAAATGCCAGCTACGTGTATCATCATTTTCTACCATTTAAATAAATGACTTTATATCGATCATTTGTTCGTATCCACATTCCATTTTTACGACCATCAAAGGATGAAAAGAAAATTAAATTCAAAACATATGTTTAAAATTGAACTAACTTGACCTTTATTATCATAATAGCGAAGTCGTGTTGACTTAGGCTAGGATCCTTATCTGATTTGCATACGCACAGTCTGATCAAGATCCATGGATGTCTCTTAAAGCTATATTTGCATCAACTGTCAGATAATTCTTTAGCCTGATCAGACAATGCATTTTGCCACAATCAGATCTTAACCTTTTCTAGATCCTCTCTCATATTTTACAGTAATTAAGTTAAAGGTGGCCTGTCCTTAATACCTGATTCAACAGAAAAAAATAAAATGCACTGAAATATGGAAGTTTGAAATTACAGATGATTAAAAAATATGATGAAAAGGGAGAAATGCTAATTTTCTTTTTATACATTTTTTCGGTGGTTTTCAAAGGGTACATACATCAGTCTTTGACATCAAAATCAGGTATTGTATCGTTTAGGAAATGTTCAATACTTTTTTCTATACTTTAAAGGGTCTCATGCTTGGGTTTTCAGGGATCAGAACAACATGGGGACAGGCAGGGTGTGCATTATTGTGTGCTGCATCACATTATCTAGGGCCATAAATAATGGAATTTTAGTGCTCATACCAAATTTGTTACTTTCTGCATGTTTCAAGATCCAGTTTCCCACAAACATTGAGTGCTATAAATTTAAAAGACGGACCAGTCAATTTTAAACAGATTTGATCTGGCAGGACTACATTAATTTCATTTGAAATTTCCGTGGACAGAAAAAATCTAGCTATACGAGTTGACCATTCCATCCGATATTTCTTAAATTTATCTTTTTTTATTTTTTACCTCCGACAACCCAGCAGGGGTCCCTTTAATAGTGTGCACCGATTGTAACTTTATCAACACCCATTTTGTACTCTACAACATCTTTCAATTCTGAGTAATCTATTTTTCCGCTTGGAAAAGTGTTAAATACGTCTGACAGGAAAAAAACATCGCACGTGGCAAAAAAATGCACCGCAGATCAAAGTAAACTAGTCGGCACCGATGAAAGAATACACTAATTTAATCTAATTAACCTGAACTTTTTGTCTGGTTTCGCCACATTTACTAATTCCATGACCCGGATTTTCAAGAAACTCGGATTTTGATCAATGCTGCATCTCTCAAAACGTGTCTTATGAAGGAGTTAAATTAAATTGAATGGTGTTTTACTTTCTGTGTATATGGTCATATGGGGACAGGACTTTGGTTTAAAGTCTCACCCGAAAACCTGAAAAGGCGGCATATCGAACCGGCGACCTCTGTGTTTTAAGCATGCGCGGATCCAGAGGGGGGATAGGGGGTCATGACCCCCCCCCTGGAATTTGGCGAAAAAGGGGGTTATCAAAAAGATTACTGGTTATGTCCCAAATAAGCTGCGTCTTTCGTCCCTGTGTGCCACGACAGACCGTTGTTATATCCAGTCCTTCATGGTTTGACATGTATCTGCATGCGTATGAGACGGGGGAGGGGGGTCAGGAGGCCTGACACCCCCCCCCCCCTGAAATTTGGCAAAAAAGGGGTTTAAGACCGGATGACCCTCCCTGGGAAAAATACCTGGATCCGCGCTTGTCAAGTCTTAAGAAAGAATATTAATTCTATCCGATGTGACAATTTTTCAGACCGATTCAATCTGAAAAGTTGTGCAAGCAATTTTAAAGTGATATAGAAATAAACATTTTCTACTTTTTGACATTGTCTTATTTAGACGTCTGCCGTACCTCCATATTCTAGCCGTTTGGGAATCTAATAGACAGTAATCTTTTTCATGAAAAGTAAAATAACTTCTGCCAAATGTTGGCAAGATAGACATAGAACCCTTTTCTAATTCAAGCCTGTTTTTTATGACCTGAAAGATAATGTTTGTGGAAATATTGGGGGAAAAGAAGAAAAAGCTGATAGCGATATTTTCTCTTCACCATCTGTCTTAATATTTTTTGTGCTATTTGGCAAACTAATTAGATTCTTCATCAACATCTGTTTTGTTGGCGCGACATCTTTCAATTTGCTGCGGTCTAGAGTGATATTAAAGGTATTGTTGTGAATTAATGCAGTCAATGATCAAATAACAGTCAAATCATTTTCAATCAGTCTATGAACTTTTTCTTCTAGTAATAGAAATATCCATAAGATAGTAATCTTTTTCGTAAAAAGTGAAAATGCCATCTGCCAAATGTTTGCGAGATAAACACAGGAGCGATTGTTTACAAATTATCTATTACAAAAAGGCAGGTGGAAGATAGCAGAAATTCACAGGGGCGAAAGTACTGTTAATATAATACTAGTAATTTGTATGATAATTCGCGCTGGTGCCGCATTTTACCATTTTCTGATTCTTTACTAGTTTTCAACGACCGCCCTAACTATTGAAGTAAGAATCATTGATGGAATGGAGGAAAATTTTGATTCTTTACAAC
Organism: Fragum sueziense; assembly: GCA_963680895.1. Lineage (NCBI taxonomy): Eukaryota > Metazoa > Mollusca > Bivalvia > Cardiida > Cardiidae > Fragum > Fragum sueziense. The sequence continues at coordinate 17,611,996 of OY804610.1, forward strand.
AAAAAGGGGTTGATTAAAACGTGAATGGATTGCAACTTGTAAATCATATGTTTTCCCAATTTTTCTTACATGTATAATATTTCAGACAAACTCAGGTCCAGATCATCAGCCTGCGTACATCGAACCGTCTGTTCAATATCCATGTTGTTCTCCAATAGCTTCACCAAGGCTTGTATCAACTTTCGGGCTTTGACCAGACTGTGTCTAACCACAATCATATTGTCGGCGTTACTGAAAAACCTCGTAGCTGCAGCTTTCACCTATTACCACACATTGACTCATTTTGATTCCCAACAAGATAATGGCTTTGGAAAACATCGTGGAAAATGAAGAAATTACTTGTAACAAGCAATTTCTTCATTTCCCACACGTTTTTCTACGTAAAAAGACCAAAAATGCAAAATTTCATTCACTTGAAATTGTCGTCTGCGTTATCTTTGAATTTGGACTAGTTTAAAATTTTGCCGTTTGGTAATGGGTGAATCAAGATGTAGTTACGAGGTTTTGCAGTAACACTGACAATTTCTAAAACGTTATATTCCATAATCCGGCTCATATTTGCGCCAAGTAATCTATTGACATATTCAAATACAATGTTAGTGAATACTGTTTCTTTCATTTTAGTTCACAATGAGGCTACTAAGATGACGTCATGCCTTTGAGCGACAAAGACTGTGTGGCGTCATATAAAATTCTGATTCTCGGAGACGCTTCTGTTGGAAAATCGGCGTTACTTAGATGCTTGAAGGGAAAGCAGTTTCAGGAAAGACTATATCCAACTATAGGTATGTATAAGCAAGTTAGCAATAGAGTCGGTTGAGACATTCTTAATTTGTTATCTCAAATCCAAGCCCTATGATGTGGGAACTCATTTGAATCTACCCTGTCTAACATGGAGTTCGGGGTATGCATGTACCCTTTCCCAGATGAGAAAGTATTTACCGGTCCGAAGTGAAAGTTGTTTGCAGGCAGTATAACAAATCTTACATTAAGCAGGAAATTCAGACGTTATGGCGATATCTGTAGTATAAACAAGAGAATGGGGGCAGTTCTGGTTTGCTGCATTTTTTTCAATTTTTTATAAAACCTTTTCAAATTGGAGATTTGAAAACAGGGCATTTGTAGGAAAAGAATTAATGAAAACATAATGACCAGAGGTGTGTTTTGTGAACATTTTTCAACATGCATATTTGCAGCTTTAGTTTTCAGCATTATCATTTTTGCACAATTTATTTCTATCTTCAGCCCGAATTTTGTTAAAGGTTTTTGCAGTACAAAGTGACTCTTGATACCTCTTGTAAATAGAAGAACATTTCATGGCTTTTCAATAAAAAAAACTCGTAACTGCAGGTTTTTTTAAGCTGCAGTTACGAGGTTTTTGTTGAAAAGCATCACTGTATTCGATTCCTTTTCTGCTTTTCCAGCAACAGATTTCATAAAGAAAACGTTTGAAGTAGACGGAGCTTTAATAGAGTTACAAGTTTGGTAAGTGAAACCACTTTATTCAATGCATGCAACTGCGTTTTACTCGAAAGAAGTGGTCATAGATAAGTCTTTGTGTAAAACATAACGCATTATGAAGAGGAGCATTTCAATTTCAATAGAGCAGAATGCTTTCATTTTCCGTATTAATAAGGCGAATTTCTCTTCTCCGATGCTATGTGGCACTATGTAGATCACGTAGTATTTTTTTTTTTTTTCAAATTGCGCATAAGCTTTCTCAAATATTTTTAAACATCATTTTCTTGCCATTTTATTAGAGCAGGGAAATGGGGATAACACAATATTGTTATTCTTTATCATATACATGTACATTAGGATAGGTACGGTATGGATGTATCAGGATTGAAAAGTTGGTTTGTCATGTAATTTTAATAATCGATGTTGTTACGTTGAAAATAATAACTCACTGAAAAAAAAAACACAATTTTTATACAGGGATACAGCCGGCCAAGAGCGATTCAGATCGGTCACAAAATGGCAGTATCGCGGGGTCAAGGGCGTGGCCATGGTGTATGACGTCACGGATCGATCAACGTTCGCGCACCTGTCGTATTGGATACAGAGTGTCAACCAGGTACAATTTAAGAATTTTGAAATTGTGAATGTCCAAAGAGAAACAAAAATGAATCTGTTTGATGGATCTTTTATATAGACATGTTGTCTTTTAGTGAACAGAATTTAAACAAGAGTGCCATTGTCACAATATACGCCGCCACTTCCGGGGACTTAGTTTGAAGGGGCATAACACAGGCAAGAATCAATGAAACATTAATTCCTTCCTTCATGCACATGCACTTATTGAGGTGATAACATTGATAAAGTTTCAAAAAGGTTCAGCCAGAAACTTAGGATGAAAAGTGGACGCACGAACGTACGGACGGATGGACGGACGGACAGACAGACGGAGAAGATGACGCCAATGCACGACCGCCTCCGGTGGCTTAAAAAAAGTGTTTTATTAAGTTTGCATGTTATGCCTCTCTATGTCGTACAATGTCATTAAATTGCTCTTTATTTCTGTGTTATCTATACAACTGCCCACGTGCAGAATGCTCACAACCATAACAATAGATACATACACGTACATGAAAGTGGGGGAGGGGGCATTTTAACTTTTTATTTTCAAATCCAAACCCTATATTGTGGGTACTCATTTGAATCGTCTCGATTAGACGATTCCAATGAGTAGCCACAGCATAGGCTTTGATTTACAATAAATGAAATATCGTACCGGTATTTTGAAAAAAAAAACATTCACTTCCTCTTACCTGTGGCTCTCCTGGCAAAACTCATCAATAGGGTACAATACGATTATTGTTTCTTTTATCTATTTTTTCATAACACTGCACATTGCTGATAACGAATTTTATAATGGCAATAAAAAGTTAGGAAATAGGATTAAAAACTCAGAAACTCGACACGAATTTCACAATTTAGCAAATTTATATTTTAAGTAAACTCGTTAGAATAATATAATCAGGCTAGAAAGGGGGTTCATTTGAACCCCGGAACCCCCTTTTGATCCACCATTGCAGAATAATATCGAATTGGCTGTCAAATCACTCCTTTTAAATTTGGCTGTAATACTAATGAATTTTCTCTTTTTATTTCCAGGAAATTTTACAATCACACAACAAGTACGAGGCTGTCCCCATTGTATTGATAGGAAACAAAGTCGACCTAGAAGATCAAAGACAGATTTCAACCAAATCAGGATTGAAGGTACATGATTCTATTGAACCCCGACCTTCTATCTTTCCCAAACAGCAAGATTTTGGGATGGTTAATTCAAAAACTGCTGCAGACGACATAATCGATGCTGATAGAGATTAGATTTGCATGAAATATAGTATTGAAATATTGAGGCAAAAGGAGAAAATGCCGATTATCCTAGTAGGTACGTCAAGACAAGATCTTGTTTGGGAAAAGATTAAAACATTTACATGTATTTTCTATTATTCCGCTGAAAATGAAAAGCCGGGAAACGGTCGTAATATCAACATATTGGCTTATTACTATGACGAGAGGGTCTAAAGTCGAAAATAGAAGTGTAGCTATAAATTCATTGGTACACCTCTATTGAGGTACTGGTACACCTACAAATTTGTAGGTACAGCACTATGAGGTATAGAGGTATACCTATAAATTTGTAGGTGCACCAGTATTAAGAAAGAAGCGTACCTACAAATTTAGAGGTGTGCTTATAAATTTGTAGGTACACCTGTATTTAGATAGCGGTTAATATATATTGTATTATATACTGTTACAATATTTAAAAATGTTTAATTCATTTTTAGCTTGCAGAAAAAGAGCTTGCCTTCGAATTCGTAGAGACGAGCGCGAAAACCGGTGACAATGTGTTTATGGCATTCCAGAAACTGGCCTATCACGTGACAGAGATATGTGACCCCAAAGTCGTGAGTTGTTGTTGTTGTTTTCACCTCTTTGATACTGCATAAATGGTGGAATTGAATTGAAAAACAGTTGCTATCTTCTGTTTGTGGTATGCATGTAGGCTATGATTTGATCACAAATATTGAGGCGTAAATGTACTTTCTTCTTTGGACACTCACACGTTAAAGTGGCATTATAATTAAACCAAATGGTATAGCAGACGAGAATTGACCGGGCAGAGCATTCCATTCGATTAGCATGGGCTGCTCTGCCAGGTCATTTATCGTGAGGATTACACAGTTTCTGTAAGCTTTTCTCAAAACGTCGCAATTATGATCGGCTTTAATATGAAAGTTGTTGCAAGAGACAATATGAATGATGCCAAAGTAAAGAATATAATACGGTCGTTGTTGCACAGAAAATATTGAAAAGGGGAGAAATTGTTGATTATCTGTACTTTCTCTCTTTCTCTCGATGTTTCCCAAATTGTTTCGATGAGGAACAATAAAAACCAAGTTTTTTTCATTTTCATTATTTTGGAAGGGGGCTAACATAGTTGAATATTGTTATACCATGACTTCAACACAAGGTACTGTTAGACCTTCTTAGTTGGGCCCTTCTGTCATAAGTTTTCAGTTCATAGCCTATTAACCCATTACCACTCAGTGACTCTTTTTGACTCCCCACAAAATAATGGCTTTGGAAAACATTGTGGAAAATGAAGAAATTGCTTGTGACAAGCAATTTCTTCATTTCCAACAATGTTTTCTACCCCCTCCCCCCCAAAGACCAAAAAATATGAAATCATATTCACTTGAAATTGTCGTCTACGTCATCTTTGAATTTGGAACAGTCCAAAGTTTTATCATCTGGTAATGGGTTAAGGGGAGTAACTCTAGCCATTTCTAATAATTTAAGTTTGTAAAAAGTTGTTTCCCTTTTGGAATGGATAATTACATCGCTGTTCTTCGAAATTCTCTGAAGGATTACGAACTGAGAATGACATGCCGCGCCAGAGTTGAAATTTGAAAAGTGCCCGTTATTCCGAAACTGTGTTACAGTTCCATTCCAAATACAAACATAAGCGTTTTTTATGGTTTCGAATTTTGAATTAATGCATACTTATGGAAATATTTGACAAAAATGTGCACAATTACCTCCCTTGCATATGAATATAGAGTAAAATAATATTTGTAAATTATTTTCTTCTTGAAGCATAATCTTGAAATCCGGCAGGATGAATCAACTAATGTGAAGTGTATTTACAAGTGTGTGTAATTTGATGCATTTCATATGGCTAGAAAATGGTGTTTTCATTCTCAGTTCGTAGACCGTAACTGCAATTTAAAACGCGAGAAATGCGGTGACAAACAAAATGCTTCATCTAATAAAGAACGGAATTGCTGGAATCTTTTACTGTTTTTTTCCTACAGATGAAAAGTTATCACCCAAATATGATCCGAACTCCAAGGGACGACCACAACAAAAGAACATCATTGAACAATGCGACCGGGGCTGGCTCCCGCGTGTGCGGAAAGTGTAATAAAACGAAATCCAAATTTACTGTTGAAAGTGGGAAACCAGGCCGAGGCGTCAAGTTGAAAAGGAAACATTCAAGAAAAAGGAAATGTTGTACTATTTCGTGAATTCTAACGACAGCTGGCGACATACGTGTTGCCACTTTTCAACAACAACAAAAAACTCGCAACTGCAGTTTTAAACAAACTGTAGTTACGAGGTTTTTTTTTTTTTTTTTTTTTTTTTTGTTGTTGTTTATTTTTTTTTAATTTTTTTTTAAAGCAGCGTTGTGTTTTATTATTCTATAGAATTAAAAACCAAGAGATTTATAGAAAAGATATTAATTTTGTGCTAAAATAGACTGATTTTACTGGCATATACTGATAAATCGTCGGTGTTATTATAAAATCATGTAGCGATAACTTTGGTTCAAGCTGTAGTTACGAAGTTTTAGAATTACCTTCGGTTGAGGTAGGAAGTTGAAATTTTACACATACATTACCGTATACCTCTATAGGTCACGTGAAAATTTGTTTCTCATTTCCGTGTGCTGAAGTTAAGTCATCAGATTCCTGTATTTGAAATGTCGCACTCCCAAGGAGGCATTTGATGAGATGAAAGAAGTTTGTGGGGATGATGTCCAATCATATGACGTTGTCAAACAGTGGTAAACTCAGTTCAAGTGTGGACATAAATCTGTGGAAACAGTCTGATTCCTGGGCGCCCACAGTCTGTCATTGGTGATGCCACTATCAAGTCGACGTAAGGTTTCGGGCACAATCTATGGTGTTCTTCAGAGGAGGTCTATACAAAACAGCATTAAACGATGGGAGAAGTGTCTCTCTGGCTATAGACCATGTAGAGAAAGATTAATAGTGCCAATTTCAGTTCTCTAGGCCTAGTTCAGGGGAAATCTTTAATGAACGTCCCTCGTAGTGTATGTATTTATATGGGAAAAGATTTTTCGGCGAGTTCTTTAGGCAGAATTGTCCTAGTTTGCGAGTGCTTCTCCACAAAAAAGAGCATGCCAGATACACTATTTAATTGTTACCATAGACCTATAAATGCAACTAAATCTTATAAATTATGATTTTGAAATTAAGATATTTTTAACATATTGATATTAAGAAATGCAATGATATTAGTTAATGTTTTCGAAATGGGGATTCTTAACTCTTTCCCGAACAAGATTTGGTATTGACGCCCCTACGAGAATATGCTTGGGAAAACATTGAGGCAAAAGAAGAAAACGCTGATAACAAAATTTTCTTCTTATGCTTCAACCTTTTGAGCTATACTGTATACAAGTTATTTGTTTCTCAATATTCACTTTATCTGCGACGTAGTTGATCTAAGATTCATTTTGTCTGCTGCAGCTTTCTTACTGGTTAAGTTTAATTTTTGCTGATTGGAAAAGGATGGAGGATGGGGTTGAGAATCAATTTTGTTTAACCTATTGTATGATAAGGCCTACTGAATCTAGTCATTTTTTATGCTAATTTGTAGTGTTTGTATTATTATTCCTTTCTCAAATGACAATTTAAATCTAAGACTGAACCCTTTCCATACAACAAAATCGCAGGAATGTCAAGCTTGAAAGCTGATGCAGGCGACTAAAAAGATGTTACTAAAGGCAAAATTTAGAATAATATATCAAAGAACACATTGAGACAAAAGAATCAAATTCTATAATATATAAATTTTCTTGTTTTCCCTGAGTTTTCTCAGCCTTTTTTTACAGGGACGTCAAACCAGGATAAAAATTGTGTCATGACCTAGAAAACATTGATGGAAAATGAGAACATGCTGGTTATCAGTAATAGCGTCTTTTTTTCTTTTCTTTTACTTTTACTTTTTTTTTTGGGGGGGGGGGGGGCTTCCAAAAATAATGCTAGTTTGGGAAAGGGTTTTACCAAAAGAGAGATTTATTATAATTATGTCTCTGTAAATATATATAAATGTTCATTGTTTGTATATTATATATATTTATCGCGTTTCGTCATAAGATATCATTGTCTTAGTGTATGATTCATCAAATACAGACTCGAATATTTTCTAAAGTGTCTTAATGTTTCGTTGAGTTTTTACTTGGTGTGTTTTTCATGGCATATGGCCAAACTGCAGTGACCAGAGCACATTGACATGGATTCCTAGTACTTTCTCATCCTTTCTTTCTCATGTTCTTCAAACTCCGAAAAAGCTTGGAAAATGTTGAGGCAAACGAAGTATATCATGAAAAACAACATTTTCCTCTTTGTCTCAATGTTACCAAATCGTTTGCTGATACAGACTTCAAAACAATGTGCTGCCCAGGAAAGGGTTAAAACAATTGACACTCGTTAACTCGACTTACTGCTTGTGTCGAAGTATACCATGGTCTCACGGTGACGTGATATTTCAATTGCAAAGTATTTTCAGTAATTTTGTAAATATGTGAGCAGTTTTGAATTTGGTTTGAAGCAGAGAAGGTGGATATACGTCAGGGATTAGGTGAATATAGTAGATCTTTTAAAAAAAAAATCAGCAGATAAAAAAGTTACTGGCGACCAACCAAAATTTTGGTTGGTCGTCAATAACTTTTTATCAGCTATTCTTAAAACGATCAACCACATATATCCAATTCTAGGCGTTTTGAAACATTATCTGCTTCAAACCGAATTCAAATTGGTCAAGTATTAACAGAGTCATTGAATATTTTCTGAATTTTTTTATCATGTGATTCCCTACCGTGTTAATGGGAACAATACTGCTGATCTCAACTCGCATGTCAATAAGTCGAATGTTATCCGTCAATTGTCAAACACAGTAAGATGACCTTATTGACACTTGGTAGGGAATGGCTAGATCTGGCCCCGGTTTCTCGAAAAAAAGTACAAACTAGTGAGAACATGCTCAAATTCAAAGGAATACTCTGCAACGTTGAAGGGTATTCGATTGAAGTTCACGTGGATTTTGTGCGATTTGGGCACGGTGCTCAGATTACAGCATGAGAACGTACTTAAGTTTTTTCGAGAAACCGGGGACTGGGGCCAGTTTCATCAAAACATTTAAGACGTATTTTTGACATACCATTGTCTTACCACATGTTAAGTGGAAGAGTCGCGTATCGTTAATCAGCCAAAAGCTAGGTAATGCGAGTGTTGTTTTAAGCGTTTTTAAGTCGTCGGTAAGTCAAAAATACGTCTTAAATATTTTGATGAAACAGGCCCCTGTTTCGTAGAACGAAGGCTAGTTTCGTGACGACTTGATGTTCTAGAATTGTCTTGACTGGGCACACAATGTTTTACTTTGAAAATCGCAAAAATCGACATACGAGGTTTTGCATTTACACCGACGATTTTCTTCTGTTGCCTCAATGTTTTAGGAGTATTGACTGTGCTCGAGTTTAGAAAAAAAACGGAATTAGACAGAGATACAAATAGTGGTGGCTATTCAGAATGATTGTTTCACTAAATATCTATCAAAATCCTATACCTACGCTCATCGAGACTCAAATGAAAACCCACAACGTGGGGTTAGGATTTGAAATAAAAGAAAACTAGAATGTGTTCATCCCCTCTTATATGCTATTCTACTAAGATCTAGGTTGAATACCATCGCTGAGAATTATTTTCGCATGCCGATCGCGGCTGTCCGATAGGTCACGCACAGCTGATGTCCAGGTTGGTTTTACGACCAGCGATGGTCAGTCAAAATGACGTGGTAACCATGGTAACAGAAATAATTTATTCAAATTAGTACAAAGACGATGATTTTACAGCGACTATATTTGACAGGCAATATTGCGAAACATTCATTACTCATTACGTATATAAGTAGTGTATGCTAGGCTACCACAACAAAATGGCCCTATATGTGCGCTTAGCTCTTTCCCAAATGGCAGACAACATCGCAAAAAATGAGGTACACACAAAACGCGGGTTGGACCCAGGCCTTAAAGGTGTCATTTTCAAACAGTTCAAAACAGTTGCTCGAGCAATTACATTATAAAGCCATATTAAAATTCAAAAGTGAAGCAGGCATAATTATAACAATTATAAATATCTCGAATGAGTAGGTTGCTTTGTGTAACCTTTTATATGTTTGGATTGTCAAGACCAGAGATTTAAATTTTTCAAAACCGTTAATCGATAATTTATCATTTCAGTAAGTTAAAGTAAATGTTCATTAAATGTTTATTAATACAAAAGAGTTCTTTCAAATTCGTTAACAAGGACTGTATTTGACGATCAAATGTTATATTATTTATAAAACGATTGTAGGGAAAAAAGGGAAAACTCGTTTTTCTCCGAGATTTCTAGCTAAAAATGAAGTCAAATCTTGAAAAATGCCTTTATGGCATTTAAACCATTTCCACACATTGGCGCTTTATGACACACCCCCCCCCCCCCAAGAAAAATGTTTGAGAAAAGTTGTGGGAAATGAAGAAATCGCTTGTGACAAGCAATTTCTTCATTTCCCACAATGTTTTCTACCATAAAAATATCATATTTCAGCCTTTTAAGACTCCAAAGACGACTTCCGGAGGCTGTTGTGTGTGTGTGTGGGGGGGGGGGGGGGGTCTTAGATGAAATAACCTAATTTCCAAAAATGAAATATTTGGATTTAAAATGGAAAACAGTCACCTTTTGATTATTAACAGACGGCGATTCAGCCAGAGAATGACCCGAAAATTACACAGAAATTGACGAATTTAAGGGAAATTCGTGGTAAAAATAAAAAGCATAAGTAGACAACTTAAATTTATCACGCTAATAATTATGTGAAAATGTTTTCTATTAAAAGAACACTTCCTAGATGTTTTAAACATCAAAGTTACATGGAAGAAATTAGAGCATACGTAGTTTTTTGGGTACGAAAGGAATAAAATCGTCCATTCATTTCGACTCCCCCCCCCCCCTTTCTCTACTTTTGACTTTCGACTTTGCATACATGCCTTGTAGAGAGTCAAAACTCAAAATGCAAAATGACCCTTCCGAGCTTCCATTTTCAAAAAGTCGAAAGTCAAAAGTAGAGAGTCAAAACTCAAAATGCAAAAATGACCCTTCAGGGCTTCCATTTTCAAAAAGTCGAAAGTCAAAAGTAGAGAGTCAAAACTCAAAGTGCAAAAATGACCCTTCGGGGCTTCCATTTTCAAAAAGTCGAAAGTCAAAAGTAGAAAGTCAAAACTCAAAATGCAAAAATGACCCAGTGCTTCCACTTTCAAAAAGTCGAAAGTCAAAAGTAGAGAGTCAAAATTCAAAATGCAAAATGACCCTCCAGGGCTTCCATACGTATGCATTAGAGTATTAAGCATGCCAACAACTGCAGTTGTGTGCATCAATATCTCAACTTTCATGATCCACTTGTTGGCATATCTGGAAACACGTCATTACGCCGTATTCCACCGATTACGTAACGTTGTCAATTTGCTTAATTGCAAACTGAGTTTAGTGATACATATGAAAATGATGTTTTTTGTTTTTGTGTGTTTCTATTGACAGATATCTGGATATAGGTATAAAATGCTTTGAAATAAACAACCCATATGATGCATATATATGCCGTCGTTAATAATATTGAGACAAATACTGACGTATTCAACAGTCTTTACTTTTGTACTACTTTACATCTATCTTGACATTTAATCTAATTGTCCGTATGTTGTAGTGGTTATAACTTTATTGATCAGACGTCTTCGACGATATACCGGATAGATAGATATCGATTTCATAGATTTCACGAACCGTAAATGCACTTGACCCATGTGTGTGCTATACTGATCGAAAGTTCTAAAGCGCCAAAATACAAATGACTATAACTATTGAAGTAATTACCATATCGTTATAAAATTTTATATGTGAATTAGTATTATCAATTAGATTAATTTTCACGATTTGTTGTCATTTATCATTTAATAGGCGTAAAGCTTAAAAAGCTCTAAATCGTCGTAGAGCTTCAAATAATGCATTTATATTGATTTTAAGTTACATGGGTTTTTAGCAGAACCCAATCAATGGAGAAAAAGAAAGCAAAATGAATGACGCATTCGTATTGCTGACGACTACAGCAAAAAGAGAAAAGTGGTGGGTGGGGTAAATCATAGTACTTAAATTTTCCAGACAGACTTCTTTTTATTGACAATTGTCACAATCCTTTTTGCGTAATGAATTAAAACAATCAAGAGAATTTTAGAAATATTGTGCAATTGTGTCGTCGTGAATCACGAGGGCATATTTCAATCATTTCATTTTTCTGAGAAGACGAGAATATATGGTAATTTTGTCAGTCGAAAATGTCCTAAGTGTACTTGTATTGAATCCCAAATATTGTGTATCTGGTGTATATTTTTGTACGTTTAATATTCACATAATAACACATAATAAGTATTTGATTCTTATTTACAAAATAACTTATGAGGAAATGGTTGTTGTACAAAGACGTGCATTGCGTACGTTATTTTGGGTGAAATTCATACGCGTGTGCATTAGTTTTTGTATTGTAAATATAATGGCGATCAGATTATCTGTCAAGGAAGCCAAGGATATTTACCCAATGGAGCTATTGTATCATGTCAAGTTCTAGATGAAACTCTAGTCAGTGAACCAACAAAAGGTTCCTGTGAAATTTTACTTCAGGATGTAGATATCATGTCCAAGTATGAGGACAAAATCTGAAATTGCCCAACGTTTCAGCATGTTTGATGACAGCTATTTATGTCAAGAGAATAAAGCTTCTTGACACACACAGTAATACAGTGGTTTTACAAAAAAAACCACTGTGCAAAAACGAGAAAAGAAACGCCATGAAACACTACTCACGGCCATATTCAGAGAAAAGGCAATATCAAGTATGACACTGGTGTCTTTTTGACCTTGAAACAAAGTAATTATGTTCTTGATGCAATGATTTTGTTGTAGTGCCTTCAAAAAACTAGTATTATTAAATCAGACAGAGATCAGCCTTAACACTCTGTATCTGTTATTATTTAATTTGGGGCCTTTTCTTAGGATTGGGGGGAGACACAGGGCGCTGGTAGAAAGGGGAAAATCACACATGGTATCCCAGTTTTGGGGAACATTGTATAATATAGAACAGGAGTGCCATGGTCACAATATACGCCGCCCCAGAGACTAAGTTTTAAGGGGGCATAACTCAGGCAAAAATCAATGAACCATAAAATCCTTCCTTCATGCACATCTACCAATTCAGGTGATAACATTGACCAAGTTTCAAGAAGATCCAGCCAGAAACTTAGGAGGAGTTGCGTTGACAAGAAAAGTGGACGTACGTACGGACGGATGGACGGACGGACGGATGGACGGACGGACGGAAAGACGGAGAAGATGACGCCAATATACGTCCGCCTCCGGCGGCGTATAAAAAGGGAACTTGATAGATTTCAACCCTCTTATACCCACTACTGTAGACTTGAGAACAAGAAGGGCCAATTTGTAAAGCTACAGAAATTGTGGAACAGGTTTCCTTGTTATTTTATTTGTGTTTTTAGTGTAATTTTTGAAAATATATGTTGGGGAAAATTTATTTTTAGGGGGAAAAATGCATTATTTCTGGAGGGAAAAACGCTGGAAACCAGTGTCACTTTCTTAAGGGGAAAACCCAAAATGACGAGGTTACAAAGAGGATCCTTACACATTTGACCGATATGTATTCTTGGAACTTGTAATGTGTGGTTGCATCAAGATAATGTGTCGCGCATAAAGACGTACATTTTTGTCAAACGGGCTGGTCTGTACTGAATTATGGTAAAAAGAAGCGGACAAAGATGCCTGTTTGAATCCAGAACAATTCACAGATTAATAAATGTTTTCAGTCTTCTACCATACTTCAGCTAATTGTGGTGTGCCTTTATAAGTAGAGATCTTTTTTTCGATTTTGTACACCTTATATTTTATCATACTTTAATTTCTTTTCAGAATCGTTGTCTAATCTCTTCTTACTAGATGGGTATTAAATTTCTATTCATAGTTGTACACAACAATTCATTTATGCCATAAAAATGAAAGTTCAACCTTGACATAATCGAAATCTACTAGACTAGTATAAAGTTTTAGGATATTTATTTTTGAAAAGAACGAACAAGTAGAGAAACGGCTTTTAAAATAAAGTATATTTCATTTTCCCACACAATTTTAAACTTATAAAAGAAAATCAGATAAATAAAATGAAAAAGATTTAAGTTGAATAAATATTCCACATTACGGTAAATACCTAAATCAAACCCGAAAAGTGAATAACAAGCGTTATAAGTTTAAACTTTTTTAATGTCCATGTGCTAGTTTCACAAATATCAATCATCAGGATGTTTGGATGTAAAATTTATGATTATTAGTAACGACATTACAATGACGTTATTGATCTTTTGACGTAATCATAAGTTGTGACTCTTGATATAGAATTTTCATGATCTTACCTTTATCTCGTGTGAACATGAACCGAAAATTGCTAAAACTATTCTTATAAGCAGTAAGCATGTATGTTTGTAATTTAACGTCAGTGTGACGTCTGAATACTAAAACGTATTGAACAGGTTTTACAAAATGGTGCGTTTTCTGTACAACAATTATATCAAAGGATTTGAGTTATTTCTTTGTACTCTTTCTGTACAATATCCCTGTAATCGACTGTTTATCTCAATTTTGTTGTTTATTATTGTTGTTTTTGACGTGACGTCACAGGAAAACGACGCGTCTACAGATATGCCAACAAGCAGTGTCATCATTACCAGGGAATTGTTTCTCTGATTTGCGTTGTTGGCATTCTTAATACTCAAATGCACACGGATTACCGATTATCACAGACTAGTAAATGCGTGTACAATTTAAAGGAAGTGTCCCTATAAACCTCAACTCGATTGTGACGTATTTTCAGATAGCTGTCGAACTTTCAGCGTTTTACCAACTTTTGACCTTGCTTCGATGATATTGCAACAAATTGCAAAAATGGTTTGCTCCGTAATGTCTGTCTTATATATTATTAATCAGTTCGTATGAAGTTTCAAAATTTCGTTCGTTTTTGGCGAAATTTCGGTCCATATTTGCGTAAGAGCAGATCTTTAAATAGTCCATTTCAAGATCCCGACTAAAACGATTTTTAGTAATGTACGACCCGCTCTTTTTTTAGTTGTATGGAATTGATGTCATGTCCAAATATCGTCTGGGCCATCTATACGCCAGCACTCGAGATACACCGCTACCATTCTGTGCCATTTCCATCAATTTCTTTGTTACCACGAGAGTCTTTCCTAATTCCACGCAAAATTTTATGTAAGATCGATGCTCCGCCTGTACGTCACAGTTAATTTTGACGTCTATATTGCGATGGTAGCGACTTCCTCAAAACTACGATAACCTGTGTACTAATGACTCCAATGTTTTGAAATTTTAACAGAATCACGTCACAGATGGACGTTACGCTCGACGTAAATTTAGTACGTTTATTCCCGCGTTTTCATTGTGAATTTAGTAGTTTGAGTTGTACGATGTAAATAGAATTAGAAATAATTACGAGGTGCTCCTGGTCGGGATACCATACATATAAAATACCGGTATACGAATTTAGGAATGCAATAAAATTATGTTTTTTTTATCTACCTACAATTTAAAAAGATGTTGTTTCGAACATATCAGTTATATCAACTTGATCCGATATCTTTTAATGAAAATAAATGAAGTGTCTCAATAATTTCCGAACAATCCTCGTATCTGTGATCTTCTGCCACCCTTTGATTAAAATTTTGACGAATATTAATTCGTAAAACTGTGTTGTTTGGGGAAAAATAATTTCAAGAACCACATGATTTTCACAGATAAAAATTATTTATTGATAAATTCAAATATTTATAAATAAATGAGTTGCTCTATCTGAAACTATGACTTTATTTGATGGTGTGCATAAGTATATCGTCCTGGCATTTGTCGCACCAAGATAAAACACAATATCTTACCAAAGCTACCAACTGTTTTTCCAATGTATACTAATTGTCCATTATACATGCATGTATCGGGTGAAACATCCCGTTTTCGAACCTGCGAAGTCGGAACATCACGCAAAATCTATTACATTCTTCTCGGTAAGGTTCAAAATAATCTTGTCACTAAGTAATATATAAACAATTAAGCAAATGTCAGTTCACATAAAATTACTAAAAGCATTTATATGATAAGCCTTTTCTTTTACGACTCTCTTCAAAAACACATCCACAATACGCCAGCTCAGCAGCACCTTGGGAATCGGTATTCAACTTTTTCCAGAAACAACATTATTCAAAATGTTTGTACTTAGAAAGCGAATGCAGACAATTTTGATATGAATGAAACTTAACACGACGCTTTCTTTAAACAACATAGAAAACATTGAAGTAAAAGAATCGCTTGCCCTATCGTCAGCATTTTCCTTTCCGACCCTTTGGACAATTTTAGTGCTCAATTACCTTTTGACCCTTTCCAGAACAAGACTTTTGACTTTTCTGTTATAAAAGACTTATGGATGAAAACATGGAAGACTAAGAAGAAAATTTAATGCTGATCATTAGCATTTTCTCCTTTTGCCTCAAGGTTTTTAGACAGGTTTTACACAAATCCTGCCTTTATCGACATTATCATTTTGTCATGTAAATGTCCTTTCAAGTTCAATCGCCCTGATATAAAACTGTTTGGGAAAGGGTTAACTTGTAGAACAT
The DNA here is from genome assembly GCA_963680895.1 of Fragum sueziense. Classification (NCBI taxonomy): domain Eukaryota; kingdom Metazoa; phylum Mollusca; class Bivalvia; order Cardiida; family Cardiidae; genus Fragum; species Fragum sueziense. The sequence goes on from OY804610.1 coordinate 17,628,092, forward strand.
GTAGTTTTTAACTTTCTTTTCGAATTGCGGAGCTTATAGCAACACTATATTCACATCTTTGAACACCGGCTGATCGACTTCGGCTACACTTTGTTCTGTTATTGTCAAGTTGCGAGCAATTACGTTTATGAAATGCGATCCGGAAAATGTAATTTAAAGGCAATTGATACCAACATGGAACCAAAACAATATGTACATACGGACAAGTTGTTCAATATCTACGCTGCTCTCTTTTTGCAACATGATAAACTGTACATTAGCATAAGCAAACTTTCAGGGAGCAGTATAGATCCTTATCAAACTTTATTCAAGAACTGCTGATGTAATTTTATGGTAGTCTAAATGCTTTAACATTGCATGATTGCCATCTTGCAAAAATGTATGTAATAAACGATTATCACAAATATGTCGCAAAACTATACATTACTCCATCTAGCAAAATCTGCTGTGCACATATGCTTATAAAAAAGTCAATGCAGACATATATCTGTATATGTCGCCAAACAATACACCAGGACAGACGCCAGTCCCGTGTAGGCCTATATGCGCATTCAGAGTCGCGTTCTTTAGAGCGAGATTTTTTAAGACTTCTTAAGGTGTTTTGGATAAAGCGTTTTTAAGACCGAGACTTTGACCGAGCTGTTCCGAATGCTCCATATTTATACAAATGACGTCATCATGACGTCATTTGTATAAAGTATGGAGCATTCGGAACACCGCAATTTATGAATTATGGCGTGTTCGGAACAACTCGGTCAAATATCCTTTATATTGTTTGTACAGAGTTGACCGAGGAGTTCCGCACGAAGTACAGGGTAATGGCACCTCCCATTGAACGTCTTAAAATCTTGCTCTAAAGAACGCTTTATTTTAAAATATCTTAAGAAAACTCAAGATATCTCAAGAAATCTCGCTCTAAAGAACGTACCTCAGGACTACACATTATTAATGATGCTGAACACGATGTCGCACTAAGTATAGTTAGTCAACAAGAAAACACTAATGTAAGTTAGGTAGGCACTTATCACAAATTAAGAGGTTTCAAATGAAACAACATTGTTAATCTATACACAGTTTACAAGTTGTGCATAAATATGAACGTGAAACAATCCTCCCTTGTTTCAATGTTTTGGTTCTCGTGACAAAGCAAACGAGTCTTTTAAGCACTAAACACATAATATATATACGGTCCCTTATGCAAAAAAGGTTTCACATATTAAACTCACATTGAGTTAAACTCAAGTTCACTCAAGTTTTACATGTACACTTCCACAGTGCATTTTACCAACATAGATTCGATTTGTTGTTGGTCCACTGATTTCACAGTGAAAGTCTTAAAACCATTCACACATAACGACGCTTTATGACGCCTTTCAGAATAAAGGTTTGTGAAAGCATTTTGCAAATTGGAGAAACTGCTTGTGACAACCATTATTTCCATTTTCCACATTGTTTTCTAAAAAGAAAGTCCAAAAAATGTAGAAATTCATTCGCTTGAAAATGTCGTCCTTGACTTCAAGCTTGAAATTGTGCCGTCTGGTTATGGGTTAACACTTCTCTAAACATCAGCTTTTCAGCAAAACAACGTGGTATATTGATGCTTACATGTCTACAGACCCATGTTTGGGCCTACCGCGGTTTACTAGGTTTTGGATTTACAGTTGGTCGACAGACACGTCTGTCACACGAGTTTAGACAACACGTCATGAATGGACCACAGTCCCGGTCGTAACGACACTGGTCCGTCTCCGGTGGGTTCGGACATACCTCCGTCACGACGAAGTCTACCAGACACGCAGCTGCAAACGAAAGTAAAGCAGTTCAATTATGGATACCTGGAATAATCTAGGTAATCTCACCGTAGCACTCAATACATTTAGAACGTTTTCCAGAACATGTTTCGAATGAGTTTTCGATAGATAAAATAAAATTCAAACAAATTATATGACATTGGCCTATTCTTCTAGGGAAAATGTTTCATTTGAATTTGACCAACGTGTATCTTTTCCCATTGGCAGACTCGTTGATGAAGATGTTAAAAGTTAAAGGTCAACAGATACATGTAAATAAGTTCCTCATAACTATAAACGCTACTTACGAACTTGCACCATTTCGTAGGGAAGACAGCAGAAACCATAGTAACAGCTACTTCCGGCCGGACATTTGAAAACCTTGTCACATGACAGCCCGGGTATGGTAATATTTCCAGCGGGACAGGAAGTCGGGATAAAGGGCGGGACAGTTTTGGTGGGCGGGGCTAGGTTTGGCTCCGTAACAAACGGGACGTCTTGAGTCGTGTTACCTACAAAGTCGATCTCAGAGGGGGTTGTTGGAGGGTATGTGGTATTGAAAATGTATTTTGAAGTGGATGAAAATGGAATTTGATCGGTTGAGTTTTGGAAAGGATCGGGTGTTTTTGAGTAATTTCTTGGTTTTAAAGTGACCCATAAAGTGGGTGGTAATGTCGTGTTTGTATATAAAAATGGCGGATTAAATGGTGTTGTTACATTAGGAAATGAAGAAACAGGCGTAGATCTGTTAACTTTTTGTGTTGCATTCTGCTTTACTGCAGGTGTTGTTAAATCGAAATAAGTAAGATTCAATGGACCAGTGGTTGTAGTGAAATTGAGATCGAAAAACGTGAAGTTAATCCAGGGGGACGTTGTATTATCCGAAATTGATATGTTAATTGGAAATGTAGAATTATCGAAATAGAAAATATCGTTTGGTTGTGTAACATTGAGATTTGTTACGTTACTTTTTGGAGTTACTTTTAGTACTTTAATAGTGGTGTTTGACGGAGGGAAAGTGGTATTTAAAACCAACATTGTATCGTTAGAATAGGGAATGGTAAAATCAAATGGGTCGATGTAAGGTGGGTATGTTACGTTTGATACAGGTGTTGTCTGACTGTGGAATAAAGTCGTATTCAACACATCTAGAGGAGGGAATGTAAAATTAAATGGTGGTATAATCATATTTGGATCTGTAATGGTTGGTAAACTTGGTGGGTTATTGACTATCTGAACTAAACCAGGAGAAGCATTATTGTTCATAAATGGATCAGTTACATTATACAATGGAGCGGTAGTAGTTGTTGTAAAAACAGATGTGTTAAATGAAGCGATGAATGGCGGGAATGTTGGGCCTGCGGGTGAGGGCACGGCAGGGGGGATAACTGGGGCTAGAGTTGCTGCAGGGATAGCGGGTGGTGGGCTGTAGGGTGGAATGATGGGGGCTAGGGGGCCTAAAGGAGGCATGGTGAAGTTAAATGATGGAACACTCGTGTCGAAAAACGGTATTGGTATTGTAGATAGCCCTACTGTGTCGTTAATTATCGTTAAGGGTGGTGGTGCTGGTATTGGCTGGGTTACAGACGGAAATACCGGTATGTTAAATTGTGGGGCAGTTGTGGGAGGAGGTGGAGGGATAGCACTTGGTGCTATCGGTACATTAAGTGGGTCAATTAAAGTAGGAGGCGGGGTCAGTGTATCGATAGATGGAGGTGGTAGAATGATTGGTTGGTTTGGAAATGGGTCAAAAGGGTCCACAGTAGGGGGTGGTCGTGGAATAATGGTTGGTATAGTTGCTTTTGGAATGGGATAAGGTATAATTGGTGGTGGATCGGTTAATTTCCGTGGCGCTGATGTGATGTTAGAAGTATGAGTTGGTTCAGTTGCAGGAGGGTTTACGGTGCCTGGTACGAGTGGAGGAATAGTAACGGGTGGTTGGGATGGAATGTTTGGGCCAGCTGGTGATTGTGTGAGTGAAACTTTTGGCACAATGATAGGCGGCAGAGTGGTAGGTATAGTGAATATAGAGTTTTGAGGGGTTGATGGAACAGTTGGGTTACTTATCAGGGGGATGTCTGAGAATACTGGTGTTGTTGTCGGTGGGTTTAATGGGAAGAGTCCTGATGTAGGAGCTATTGTTGGAAAAATTGTTGGTAAAGTTGAGGGAATAGTGTTTATTTTAGATGTTGGTTGCCCAGCCTTAGGATTGATAGGAGGAGAAGATGTGGTGTTGGAAATGGAAGGAATTGGATTAATTGAAGAAGGAATAATTGGGGGAAATGTTGGTAAAAATGTTGGAAGAGGTGGTAATACTGTATTCGTAGATAAATTTCTGAGAGGTTCAAATGGTAGGACTGGAGGGTTGGTAAATAGAGACGAAGCTGGAAGTGTTGTGTTTTGATTGTTAAATAAAGGTATCTCTGGAAATACAGGTGTATTATTAAATATATTTGGCATTGTAACTGGTGGAAGGTTAGGAAAGGTAGGCATAACCGGCTGTTGAGTTGGAATGTTGACCTGTGGTACTGCTATATCAGTCGGAGGCAAAACGGGATCTAATGGAAGAGGTGGGTCTGTTGGAATGTTCGGTAAAACGTTTGGAAAAGTGGGTAAGTTAACATCAATGATATTTTGAATGCCTGGCGTTGTATTTGAAGGTATATTCGTAGCTGAAGGAATTGAACTTGGTATCAGAGTGTCAATAGCAGGATTTAGAGGAATATTAGTTAGTGCCGGTATTTGTATTAGCGACGGCTGTAAAGGAACCTCGGGTATTACAGGTAGAACAGGTACCGATGCCTGGGGAACACGTGTATCTTGTATATTAACTTGAATATTAGGACCGACAGTTGGTATATTACTGATAACAGATACTGGAGGATTTGTCTGTATATTGTTCACACCAATAGGGGGAATAACAGTCCCAACGTTTGGTACTACAGGAACTGCATTAGGATTAAGGACATTGTCTATCGGAGCATTGGAAATTAAAGGAGTGTTTGAATTGACTAAATTAGGTGGATTTGTGACGGAATTATTTCCAAGAAGAATGTCAAATATGTCAGGTATTCGTGTGGCTTGGGAGGTACCAATAGGGACATTACCAAATGAAGGCGGGTTGGTATTAACTGAACTTGGAGGATTTGTGATAGAATTATTACGGAGAAGCATATCGATTATGTCAGGAAAGCGTGTAACAGTAGGAGGCAATACTGAACCTTGCGTGATTCCTATGGATGGGACGGGTATCACAGGGTTGTTAGGAACAGGATTCCTTATAATTGTCGGGAATGTTATGCTAACTGGTGGTTGAATCGGTACATTATTAGGTCTTTGTGTTGGAATATTGGGTGCAGGCCTTACAGGGTTATTTGGAACTGGATTCCTAATTATTGTCGGGAAGGTTATGCTAACTGGGGGTTGAACAGGTCGTTGATTAGGCATTTGAGTTGGAATAGTGGGTAAGGGTCCCACGTTATTGCTAGGTACTGGATCCCGACTAATTGTCGGGAATGTTATGCTTGGTGGTTGAATCGGTCCATTATTAGGTCTTTGAGTTGGAATACTGGGCAAGGGCTCCACATTATTGCTTGGTAATGGATTTCTAATTATTGTCGGGAATGTAATACTGACTTGGGGTTGAGCAGGTCGTTGATTGGGTCTTTGAGTTGGGCGTCTAGAAATTGCAACACCGAAGTTTGGTGGTGGAATTGAACTCATAACAGACGGTACTACAGGAACACTATTTAGTCTTTTGGTTGGTATTGTAGATATACCCACATTTGAAATAGGACGTCTTGGGTTAGCAGGGATAATAGGGTTTCGAATAGGATTAATAGGATTTAAAATCAAATTGTTTGGGATACCTACAGTAGGACGTTGAGGGTTTGTGTTTACTAAATTACTTGGCTTCGTTATCGAGATATTTTGCAAAAGTATATCCATAACATCGGGGAATTGAGTAACAGTTGGTGGTATAAAAGAAGAAGCAGTGATACCCAAAGAGGTTGGAAATGATGGTACATTGTTAGATATAGAGGGGCGGTTTGTTGGTACAATGTCGACTGGCATTGTTTGTATGTCTACTTGTGGAGCTTCCCGAGGGGTAGGGGCTGTCATTTTGATGTCGGGAAGTGGTGGCATTGTTAGTCGTATAGGTGCCTTCGTACTGAGGACTGGCTTTCTTACTGCTCTTATTGGTGGAATTCTTGGGAGATGGAATAGTAACGGTGGATCTGAAAAAAGATATGTGACCCGTTCACAAAATATTTTAAGAGTGAAAAGTATCTACCCTAATCAATCAGGCTGCACGAACCGTGCATCCTTACAATGACCGATGCTTTTCATACTTGCCAGAAGGTCTCTTTTAGCATGACTAGTCACAAATATAAAAAAAACTTTAACACTGTACTTAATTACTGAATTTATCAAGCATGGTTAGGAAACCTGATGCCCTTATTATCGGTATATACCATACTGAATTATGTATTAGTATTGGTGAAAGAAATGTAAATAATTTAGAGTTAGACCACTAGTGGCGCAGTGAATTTGTAAAATTAAGAGCGATAATCATGAAACCTCATTTAATTCAGTAGTCATCATTCATTCAATTCCAAAATATTGTCGCTTTTTAACAAAAACTCCGTGACTGCAGCTTGGGTTAATTAGGCTGCAGTTACGAGGTTTTGTTGAAGAGCAGCGATATTCGAGACTGTGAACAAACTGTACCTGTTATTAAAGAAGGCAATGGTGTGACTGTTCTACAACAGGAACCGGAAATACAAAAATTGTCTCCTGCGCATGTCCCTTTGTTACATGACTGATCTGGAACCAAAACGAGGCCAGCCGGACATGATTGTGGCTTCCGTAATGGATGACAGCATACGCCGGAAATACATTTGCTTCCGGAGGGACAGCGTTGTCGGAGATTACAATTAACTTCCGGAATTATTCGATGGTCTAGAGGACAGATATCTTCCACTGAAATAAAGAACAAGATATGTTCATATTTGGACCGGGATCTTGAATCTGGCATTTTATAACATTTGCATGTAAACAGGTCGCTCTGCAACTAAGTAAAGTCTTATATGACCTTCATTTTCCTAATAATTCTTTCTTTCTTTCTTTCTTGGCCAGAACTGGTCTATACTTGTTTCCTAACATTTAAAATAAAATTCAGGCGTCTAGAAATAGTTATACATGTATGTTTTGGGCATTGCATTTGACTCTAAAACAATAAATAAAATTATATTAGTATTTTCCATAGTTTACGTTTTAGTTTTCAGTTCTAATGTAATAAAATCACTCCTCCCATAATCCCAAAGTTGGCATACTTCACATTACCTGATTTTGCACAGCATACACCGGATATACACTCACTGGTTCCCGGACAGGCTGTTATGTGGGAACAAGTCAAGTCAGGAACCATTTTGTAACCAATAGGGCACATCACAACTTTCACATTTGGAGGGACTGAAACAAAACAAGTATATATAAAGGTCATATGCGTAAGAACCAAGTCGAATGAAAACTACTGACCTGCAAACGCAGTCCATTGTACATGTTCGATGGACATATAACTCACGATAAATGACCTGGTCGAACGTCTCTAGTCAACAGCTATAGACGCTTTGCCAGGTCATTTATCGTGAGCTATTGTATGATATTGTTAATACTTTTTTTATCTAGTTTCTATTGCATGGGCTTGCCTGAAATGTCTTGGAATTTACAACAATTGTGCTCTTTCAAGTAGCTGTCATTTCTTTTAATGGAATTATACAAATAAACATAAATAATTTCAAACATAAAATGCACAATCTTCATTCTTATTTGCGAACAAAAAGAAATCTAATATTGAATGTCTAATCGAAATGTTTCAATGGAACACCTTTGAATCCGGGTAGGTATTCACCAACCAGTTTAAGTCTAAATTTACATTAGAATTACACAACAACCCATCCGATTGGTCGAGGCATATGCCTCGTCCAATCATATGGCTTGTAGTTCAATTTGGATTTAGACAAAATATTTAGAATCGTTCGTGAATTTGGCTGACGGACAGGTCCTAATTGTGTCGTTTGGGGAAAAATAAAGGTATACTCACGGACCGGTCGCTGAATAACCGGCTGTAAAATCTTTGGTTTTCGTGTGATTACTTTCGGTGGACTTTTCACTACCACAAATGTAGGCATGGTTGGTTTCTTAATTATAATCGGCTTTCTCGGTTTCTGAAATATGGGCGGAGCCTTCTTTGGTGGGCGTTTCAACCGGAACTTTGATTGACAGCATGTGTTACCATAGCACAGCGATGTGTCTGGACACTCGAGATGATGTTTACATCTGATTCCTGGTACTGGATAATGTTTTAAAGGACAAATCGAGGCTTTTTCTGGAACGAAATGAAGAAAACTAGGATGTCGAAGAGGGCATGTCGTCGCTATTCAATGAAACGCTCGTAACAGCAGCTTGTTTTAAGATGTGGTTACGAGGTGTATGTTGAAAAGCAACGATATTATAGTTTTTGAAACTTCCAAAGTAGCTGACCAGCCTGTACCAAATAACAATTTTACCCTTTCCCAAACGGAAAGTTTAAGGGTTGTCTGATCTAAATGCTGATGCAGGCGACAAAATGAACGTTACTAAATGCAAAAATTGTGAATATATTGTACACAGAAAACATTGAGACAAAATTATACGAAAAATTTGTGGATTTTGATAATATACGACAGATTTGTGTTTATTGATAGTACATGTACGTGTACTCGTATTCTAGAATGACATTTTCCTGGTGTCCATAGTATATGTAAGCAATACGGAATCCTGTTTCCGCCATCCACTTTTCTACCTGCCAACAGCACGAAAAGTCGAAATGAGTGGGACTAACTTCTACTTTTCTACCAAAATCTTGCCTGGAAATGTAGAAAACTTGAAGTTTTGTCTGTGACAATTGTCAGAAATTAGTGTGACTAACTTCCACTTCTCTTCTTTTCACAAACTCAAATTTGGTAGAAAAGTGGAAGTTAGTCGCACTAATTTCGACTTTTCTATCAATATTGAGTTTTTGAAAAGTCGAAAAGTTGAAGTTAGTCACACTAATTTCTGACAATTGTCATAGACAAAACTTCAAGTTTTCTACATTTCTAGGTAACTATTTTGGTAGAAAAATAAAGTTAGTCACACTAACTTCCACTTTTATACCAAAATTGAGTTTGTGAAAAGAAGAAAAGTGGAAGTTAGTCACACTAATTTCTGACAATTGTCACAGACAAAACTTCAACATTTCTACGTTTCACAACCTCAATTTTCCTAGAAAAGTGGATGGCAGAAACAGGATTCCGTAAAGCAATGATCTGGAAAAGGGTGCCTTGTGACATTTGAGAGAAACAATTATTAAGATAATTCTGTGCGACTGTTCAAGAGCCTTGATATCCCCTAAATGTTACTTTATTACTTACACAAAACTTTGGAAAGCAGAATATTCCGTAATCATTTGAACAAATATTTAAAGTGGCAGAAAATCAATGCCATTTTCCTTTGTGTGTTAGAATCTAAATGTCCGTTACCAAATTCCACTTAAGGCATAAAGTTTCCGTTAAAATGCGCAAATTACGCAAGATGCCCTAGCGGTATTCGTAAATGTCGAAGTTTTTGTTATTAAGTCCAATTTCGCTCAGAAATCATGGAAAAGGGTGTCTGTATATTTGGTCATTAAAATGTAAATAAAGTTCGTTAGAACCAACTAAAGAGACAAACACGCAGAAAGGAGATGTTTCAAGGCTAAAACATGGACGAAAATATTTGAGCCAGGATCTGGAAAAAGGTCCCTTAAGGCTTTTGAGACCAACATGGTTCCAGTTCAGCCTGCGTATACACGCAGTCTGACCAGGAACGAACCATGTTGTTCTCTAATAGCTTTGTCATGATCTGTAGCAAACCTATGCGAGTAGCTTGGATCCAGGTCAGACTGCTAGTACGCAAAGCATGATCTTGAAACATGACTTTCTGAAATGCTGTAAGGGACGTTTTTTCCAGATCCCGGCTCTATTATTATTGGTTATAAATGACCGATAAGAAAAAGTTATATCCTAAAAACATAGACTGGTATGCCGAAATGTCGTTTAACTGTACATCAACACCTGCAAAAACATGGAAACCCGTCTAAATTCGCACATTTCGCTGGCCACAACTGTCAGAACAAATGACATGGGTTTTCGTGTTTGATGTCAATGCCTTTATCGTTTTCATATAATGTCTGACAAATCAAGCTAAAAGAGACGATGTAGAATGTAGAAATTACAAGATTTTACCCTTGTTAAATTGAAAAGCAGTAGTATAATGTAAGATCAGACTGCATATATGTTTACGCTTATTCTGTTCGAATGTGATCACAAAATCGACCGAATTACTTCAAGGAAATCTACTTAGGAAACATGAAATAATGTCACCACAGTTGATAAGGGGCAACATGGGAAATGAAATGTTCAGTTTATCTGATTTACTATTTATCGTACAGTCAACTTAAGGCTGGAGTTCCCCAAGGTTCTATTCTGGGCCCTCTTTTATTTTTAGTTTATATTAATGATATTGTTAACGACATAAGAACTAATATTAATCTTTTTGCAGATGACACTAGTCTCTCAATCATAGTACAAAACCCTAATGAAGCAAGTGAGTCTCTACAGGCGGACATCAACAAAGTAAATGACTGGGCAGAGAAGTGGTTGGTTAAATTCAATCCATCCAAATCCGAGTCATTAATTATTTCTCGTAAACGTAATAAGCCTGATCATCCTATATTACGGATGGACAACGTTCCAATTCCCTCAGTTGAACATCACAAACATCTGGGTGTTACTTTTTCATCTGATGGTACATGGGACTGTCATTTTCAAATTCTCATCAAAAAAGCCTGGAACAGAATTAACGTTATGCGGAGTCTCAAACTTAAATTGGATCGTTTATCCCTGCAGACTATATATTTTTCATTTATTAGGCCGATCCTTGAATATGGTGATGTGATCTGGGATAATATTAATGATCAACAAAAAAATCAATTAGATAAGTTACAAAATGAGGCAGCTAGAATTGTCACTGGGTGCACAAAACTAGTATCAATAGACAACCTTAACAAAGAAACTGGGTGGGAAACTTTAAGGGGTCGGAGAAGAAAACACAAACTTGTTTTATTTTTTAAAATGGTAAAAGGTCTAGTACCGAACTATCTTTCCTCCCTGGTCCCTGTAGCAGTCGAAAATCGCACACGGTACAATTTTAGAAACTCTGGAAATCTGACCGGCATTGCTTGTAGAACTAATCATTATCAGAACTCTTTTTTACCATCAGTTATAAATTCATGGAATTCGTTACCGCAAAACTTCAAAGATGCTGAATCTGTTTCTTCGTTTAAATATCTTCTTAGTCAAAATAAACCAATACCAAATAAGCTCTTCTTCTATGGACAAAGAAAACTTCAAGTTATACACACACGTCTGAGGAATAATTGCAGTTCATTATGTCAACATCTTTTTCTGAGAAATGTTGTCGACTCTCCTTTATGTGAGTGTGGACAAGTTGAATCGAATAACCATTTCTTTCTTGAATGCGCACGTTATAACGAAATAAGACAAGACTTGGTCAAGATATTTAACGAGTTGTCTGTGGTTAACATCAACACCATTTTATACGGAGACCGAAATATACCACAAAATGAAAATGAACATCTTTTCAAAGCTGTACATGCATACATTCGTGATAGTGGTAGATTTACGTAGATTCCTTTCTCAGTTAAATTATAGTATTGGCTGCAACAAAAACAGTACATGTATCTTTAAGAGATTAACCGTCCCGGTCATTACTCTCCCCTTTATGTCCTTTGCATTCCACGCCCTAAGTTACTTATTTGAGATGATACCAACAATTTATATTATCTCCGATTTGTTCTTCAATTTGAATAATGTACCAACTAGTTTAATCTGAATTTGTATTTGTAAACAGTATACAATTGATTACGGAATCCGCATACGGGAGAGGAACTTTATAAGCTTTAAGCTTTCGTTCCAATCCTTTTCATCGATGTTTAATTGTAAATGTATACTCATGTATATTTTTCTGAATAACTTAAGCCATGTGATGAAAATGTTCATGTGCGTTGAAGGTGGGACAATCATTGTCCCAAATCTAGTTCCTGTGATGCACGCTTACTTAATATAGCCGCTTTTCATACAAAAATTTCGTAACTGCAGCTTGAAACAAGCTGCAGTTACGAGGTTTTTGTTGAAAAACAGTGTTATACAAACGGACAAACAAGGTCCGTTGTGATCAAACTAAAAATAAACTATATAAATAATCATTCCTATCGATCATTTTTACACCCTGGGACATCTGCAGTCGACGTACGATTTAGGTTAGCAAAGGCCAGTTTCATCAAAACATTTAAAGGGACATTTCACATATATTTTCCCATAAGTCTTAGTTTAAATTTAGCTGAAATTTCAAACCAAAGTATTGTGTCGTTTACGGGAAATTTAATTTTCTTTAGATTAATCTAATTAATGTATACAGCATTTCATATGTAAAAGAAATTTGTCATTTTCGTTTCGACTTCAACGGTGTTTCTTTTGCTTATCAGCAACAATTAAAATCAAAGTACTGACAGTACTGTTTGGAAGCAAATTTTTCAAAAATGTAGGCCTGTCCAGGCCCAAGTTTCTCGAAAAAAAAAACTTAAGTATATTCTCATGAGAACATGCTCAACATCAAAGGGATACTCTCCAACGTTGAAGGGTATTCCATTGAAGTTCACGTGGATTTCATGCGATTTGAGCACTGTGTTCAGATTTGAGCATGAGAACGTACTTAAGTTTTTTCGAGAAACCGGGGCCAGAAATAGAGTAGTTTGATTAGGTACTTTGATTATCCATTTGAATACCTTGAATACTTTGATTCGTAGAGTATTTTGATTAAGTACTTTGATTATCCAGAATACCTTGCATACTTTGATTTCATGATGGAGTTGTATTTATTTTTAGCACAACTTCATGCATATTAATCGTTTGTGTAAGCTGAATATATTTCATAGTTCAGTAAACTCGACTGACCCATTTACAAGGAAGGCCATTGGACTGATCTTTGAACCATAATAAAGCAAATTACTACCTGGATCTTTTCATCTCTCAGAGACATGATTAATTGAATGTTTCATTTTCAGTCACACAATTCAATATCTACACATAACTTTAGACTTACATATTGAATATTCGAATGACTGTTACCTCATTAATCTTTGCTTTTGATAGAACTATTTATAGTGAGGAAGACCGGAAGATGTTGTGTGGTATGCAGAGAATGGTAAAGTGCAGAGACGCACGGCTGCTAAGAGAAGCAAATTTGGAAAATTTGCTTCCAAAAACTGGTGGCATTTATACGCATTAGAATAATCAATCAAGATTAACCATCAAGACTTACTTTAAAAATGAAATGGGAATGTTATGTCCCTTTCGCCCTTTCCCAAACGGCAAAATTTTATGGTGGTCCATTTCAAAAGCTGCTGAAAATGGCAGAATAAAATTAATGTTAATGAACAGAGGATTTGTGTAGGTCTTAGCTCAGAAATTATAGTGACAAAAGAAGAAATGCTGGTCATCAGCATTTCTTCTTTTGTCAAATGTTTTCCTGTGCCTCTTAGATTAGAGACGTCAAAACCATGTCCTTATTTGTGGAAAGGACAAAGGATTATTTTGTCCTACAAATGCGCTCGAAATATTTGGAAAAAAACAAGTCCATTCTCTAGACCTTTCGCGTTTGAACGTTAAAGTTATAGAACGGTGGACGATTCAAATGAGTACCCACAACATTTGGTTTGGGTTTGAAATACAAAAAAAACTTTTTTTAAAATGCATTATTTCACTATACTAATTGTACAATAAACCATGAACTGTGGGCACTTATTTGTATTGTGTCATCATATATTGTTTGGTTTAAGATTTTTAAAAGAATGCTAAAGAATGGCATAGTGCTTTTACACCCTTTATCTGTTGTTCTAAAGTTATCGACAGAGATGTCAGTGCTTGACAGATTATTTGTAATACATGTGTACAATACATCGTCTAGATATCATAAATATGGCGTACTTGATTTATGTTTCTTTATTTGTCCGAATGAGTAATAAGCGAGGTATGTATGGCGAATCATGTCTCATTGTATAACGCTCGATAATTAATAATTATCATTATTATCATTATATTGTTATATGAAATAAATTCAATATGTCAACTCCGTGGTGGATCTGGAGGTGGTTTGGGTGTTCGTTTTGTTCGTGGGGTTCAAACGAACCCCCTCTGTAGCCTGAATATTAAATAGAATTACAGACAATCAGTCAAAATTGTGTAATGTGTGATATTAGGGAAATGAGTCTCGCTATAAAATGTTCGAACCGCTTCACAGAAACATGGATTTGCCACTACCACTAGTCTGTTCTTTTGTCCAATTGAGTATATAATGTTGTAAAAGTACATCACCTACGTATCATATAATTCTATAATCATGACAGACTTGTTTCTGATTTGGATTTTTCATTTGTTCGCAGTGACCAGCCATAAAACCGCAAATAGGCGTTTCAAAGCGGGTTATCCCCTGTCCAAATATGACCTGGTTTAGATGCCCCCCTTGCATAAAGGCCTACGAGATCACAGAGGGAAAAATGCTGATGACTAACATTTCTCTCTTTGGTTAAATATTTTCTGTGATATATTGTACATAACTCCTGTATCCATTAAGATCCGTTTCGTTGCCTGAAGCAGCTTTCAAATTTGAATAATTCTTTGCCTCCTGGGAAATGATACACAGTAAATGTGGTCAAAATATGGCCACGAAAATGTTCATTCGTGTAAATGTGGTCAAAATATGGCCACGAAAATGTTCATTCGTCGTGTAAATGTGGTCAAATTGTACCGCGATTATTTTCGTCTGTGGTTAGACCTAAATAGTTCAATGAATATACTTATAGATGAATGATTTCTTTTTGCGTCAATGTTTATCAATTCGTGATTTTGTATGATAACAATTAAGATGCGCAAGTAAACAATATTTAGTCAAGTTTGGGCGTAGACGGTTTGACTATTCTTTGCTTAAAGGACAATGCTACTGTTTCGACATTCTTTCCCTTGTTATAGAATTGAATCATATTTTCTCTGCAGACAGTACATGTTATTACCAACTGAAAAAAATAGATAAAAAGGGAAGGTCATCGATCTTTTTTTAAGAAAAAATCCGAGTTCTACCATGATCTATCGTTATTTAATCACAGTTCTTAATTAGGCAGCACAATCAATAATCCGAGTGGATATTTAGACGTCTTCCTCAGAACCATGGTTACATAACGATATACTACTATAGAAGTCGGATTATTTCGATTTCTAACATTTTTTCTTTAGCAAAGTTCGTTACCAGAGCGTCTCAACAAAGCATCGCCAAAGGTGTGTGGCTATGCATATGTCCCAGAGTGCTTCTGATTCATTATACAAAGTTGTATATGAATAACAACCACGATGGGAAACCATATGACACAGGAACAACAATAACTGCAGGAAATCTTCAATAATTCTGTAAAAACAGATTTGAAAATGGCTTGAAAGAGATAGGGTGTGAAAATGTCATGGATTTGTTTTAGTCGTATTTAACTAATCATCGGATTCTATTTGGAAGTCCAATTTCATCAAATTCCTAGTGTGTTTCCGTCTTCTCTGCTTCAAACCAATTTCAAATCGTTTATGTTTTACTAAAGTTATTGAGGATTTTCCCCAATTGTTTTTGTTGATGTTGTTTTTGTTGTGTCACGTGGTTACCCTCTGTGACTATAGGCCTACTTACTGTCTATCGTACAACACGTTCCATGTAAACAAAACGATCCCAGTGGACATTTGTAATACTTTGTACACTTTGACGTCGGGAGAGTTCCGAACGGACACACGGAATTCGCTAGGCAACACACACCACCGTTGCACGTATATCCAAATGGACATGGCCTTGACCTTTTAAAACTACACATTGGTCCTTGGATTTGGCCCCGTGGGCATAAACTCGGTGCTTTACAACAGATTCCGCCGAATAGTCCGTCAATCGGCGACAAGCTGTGTTGTTTAATGCACACGTAGCCTGGTTTGCAGCCAAATTTGAATCCCGGTCGACATCGGCTTTTTCCGTATTCTCCATTCGGACAAGTCCGCCAATTGTATGGGTCAATGAAAAACGGTATGTGGGTTCCGAAAGTTCCATGAATCCCTGAAAGGAGAAATAACACATTATATTAAATACTTTTGATACCATATAAGATAACTGATTTTGTGGAAACAGTTTGAAAAATGAAGGCATGTTTGTCGAATTCATTATTTAGAACCAACGTTATTTGACCTTGACCTTCAAAGCTTATCCTAAAACAATACATTTTAAGATTATGAGCTAATAGGATCATAGTATGAAAATTAGTTTATAAAGTGAATTGTAAGACATAAATTCATTTTCATAACAGCCTTGTTGTAATTACTTAGTTCAATGGGAAATTCACGTTTGATCCTGACACCGACGCATATAATGGCCTAATAATGATTTTGAACAGGCAAGTGGACCATTTCTTTTTAAATAATCATTATCATTCTGCATGTCAAGGTCAATGTCTACTGTTAAATTAGCATTGAACTCACATATAACAGCTTTAATATAATACCCGTGACTTTATTTTTTATGACAATATACATTTACTTCATTTATCGCTGTTTTTCAACCTTGTAACTCCAACCTAAAACAAGCTGCAGCTACGAGGTTTTCGTTAAAAAGCGACGATATATGCCACTATACTTTATAAGACCATTTTTGCCTCTTGAAAGATTTAGCTGGAAATTATAAAATGTAAAAAATGTAGAATGACCGTTGATCGAAGGTCAGAGTACAAAAAGCGTTTTTATATTTTGAATTCGACTCAAGTTTACCCAAATTTAGCTTAATGATATTGCATTATGTTCAGAAGATATCTTGGCAATTCATATGAAAATGAAAAAAAACTGTAGAGTTTCGTAAAATTAGTACATAAAAAATAAGCAAAATCTAAGATTGGCAGAAAAGAGAATACATGAAATCAACAAACTTATGTATATGATTAATGATTCATTAAATGCGAAGTCCTTGCTCCATTGGAAGTGCATGTACAATCTTATTTTGAACTGATCTATACAAAAAATGTTATTAAACTTCAACGTAAAAAATCTATTCTCTTGTCAATTTACTCCACCGCTTTATCAGCTACTTTCTCCATAAATAAGCCCTCACCAGATTGTCAACAAATACATATTGAAGAATTAAAATGTAACCCTATCAATTTACATAATGTTTAAAATAGCTCTTTTTGCAACCTATTCTTTTGTCGTATAATTTTTCCATACTACAATGCACATGGTGTTGCACAGAATAGTTTGAAGCTGTAGTGGCAAATTATATTACTTTAATTGAAAGACCTAGAACGACCATTCTCAGAAAATGGGTACAATTACAAAAGATCCTGTCGCCGTGCAGTTAATCGGGATAATTCGTACTGTTGACTAAAGGCGTTCATTGTTGATATTTTTTTTTTTCGTGTTGTAACCCATTTCTCCGCGAAATGAATGTATTTTATATGCACAATAATTTCTTTTTCAAGTCATCAGTATCTTATTAAGTTAATTGGGGTGCCAATATTTGCTTGTCGCCGGCAAATTTTATAATGAAACATGTTCTATTACATCTGCAACAAAAGTGAAAGATAGTTATGTTAAACATTTTCGGAATTGACCAAGTGTCCTTGAAATATTTATTCCAATCGTAGGAACTAATAGTCACAATTTTAAAAAAAAATTGCCTGAAAAGATATGTCGCAGAAACTTACTAATTTCCGTAACGGTTGATTTGAGCCACACGTTATTGTCTTAAAATTTGCTTAATTTCAAGAAAACTCCGCCTATAAGAAGAGGGACAATACCTTTCGATAACTGTGTGACAAATGCTAGCTTTCTATTAAACAATGGTGATTTATTGTTCAAAAACTGAAACTCATACGTTTTTCACACGAGGTCTTCTAATATGCATTACGGTCTTTTATACAGCAACCCGTATGTTCTCCACGATGAGAATGTTATCAAATTGTTGAACTAATTAATATAAGGCAAACGAGTTGGTTTATCGAGACATTTTTGTTCATTTCACGTATTTAGAAGGATTTTAACATACTAAGTTATAACTTCCATAACGGCTAATTAATGTCCATAACGATTTTTACTTCTCGTAAAAGTCATCTCCCTTACCGTGTATTGAAAGATGACTACCATCTCTTTAGGTAAAAATTGAGAAAAATTACTTCGTTTCGAGAAATAAGTTCCAAAATTGTCAAAAAGAGTATTCTATTTTCAAAACATATGGTTCCACCATGAAAAACCAACATGGCTGCCTTTTTTTCAAGATAGCCAGCATCTCTACAGGTGAAGAGAACCGGAAAAAACACTTTCATTCAAGATACAAACACCAAATTTTGCACAAACCTTCATAAGAGTAAACCTTCTTCAAAAGATATGGTATCCATTATGAAAACCCAACATGGCTACCATTTTCCAAGATGGCTGCCATCAATATTATAAAAGGTAAAAAACGGAAAAACTTGACTTTGACATAAAAACACCAAATTTGGCACAAATGTTTCTCAGAGTAAACTTTCTTCAAAAAGCATGATGTCCACTATGAAAACCCAGCACGATTGCCATTTTCTTAGATGGCCACCATTTCTATAGAAGAAAAAATAGGAAAATCCTTGACTTTGACATATGGAGGTCTATAACAAAATTTGGCACAAATGTTTCTCACAATTGTTTCTCAGGGTGCATTGTCTTCAAAAAGCAAGGTATCCATCATGAAAACTACACTGTGACCATTTTTAAAGATTAGGTGCTTATATCATTAAGAGAAGGAAATTCTTGGAAAATGGCAGTCATGTTGGGTTTCCATGTGGGTACTAGGTATTTTGAAGGAAGTCTACTGTGAGGAGCATTTGTGCCAAATTTGGTGCTTCTATCTTAAAAAAGAAGGATTGTCTTCATTTTCTGTACCTAAAGGGATGGTGGCCATCTTGGAAAATGGCAGCCATGTTGCATGTGTTCTGAAAATAGCATACTCCGACAAACATTTTTGTCAAATTTAGTGCTTGCATCTAGAAACGATTTTTCTGATATTTGTTACCTATAGAGATGGCGGTCATCTTGGACAAAGGTAGCCATGATGGCTTTTCATGGTGGATATCATTTGTTATGAAAATAGGATACTCTCAGGCACATTTGTGCCAAAGGGGGGTTTCCATAAGGCCGTTTTCCTGGGACCTAAATTTTCCAATGATATTTTTAGTACAAATAGATATATAAAGGGGACGTGTTTTGGCGAAAAGTCTGAATCGAACGGACCTTTGGTTTGATGTATATTGCGTATTGAAAGTGGGTGGGGTAATTCTATGCAGGCGCTACCCAAGGTTCTTATTTATCAATTTTCTATCTAGATGTAAATAATTGGCAAATTATTTATGTTTTGTATATAAACCCGTGTTAAGATGACATGAAATTTATTGGCTTGCTTATTATAGATATTAAAATATTTGGCATTTTATGTAATTTTTCAATTTTTTGTATATTTCCATCTCCCAACTTTGGGAAAAACATCAACACGTTTTTATAAAGCGACATATTGAAATAATATTTTAGGTGAGAACTAGTTAATAATTCGTGATTGCAAAATTATGAGGGATTTTTGATTGCTAGTTGGGAAAATGAGTTACGGGCCCTTGAATGCACGAAAACCCATGACAAATTGTGGAATAAATAACAAAATACATTTTTTCTGGCTTTTCTTCACACAGAAAGGCAGAAATGATTACTTAGCTTAAATTATAGCTGTACTCAGCAAATAGTACTACAAATAAGCTATTGTGGTCAGTCTCGTCTGTTGTCCGTCCGTCTGTCTGTCTGCCCGTCCATAATATCAGGTTTACACTCTAGAATCCACAAATATTATCCGATCTTCACCAAACTTTAACAAAATGTGTATGGTCATAAGCCCTTTTGTAGGATTGAGTTTGGACGGAATTGCTGCAGAAAGTGCTGAGTTATCCGCCCTTGAATATCAAAAAAATGCTATTTTTGACAAATTTTGCATTATAAAATTTACAAATATAGCCTAATCAAATGCAAAACCAAATGAAAATGTTTGCATTTATAATATCTTGGGTGAGTGTGAATTTCATTAAAATCGAAATTGCAAATTTTGAGTTATCTGCCCTTGAATTTGGCAAAATTGCTATTTTTCGGCTTTTTTTCCCATGTAGCATCCACAAATAAGGAGCAATTAAAACGAAAAGAGGAAAAAATATTTCTGTCTATAAAATATCAAACATGTAACAATTTCAGACAGATTGAAAATGCATTTTCTGAATAATCCGCCCTTGAAATTGCCGTATTGGCCATGAATTTACACGAAAACCCACAATTTTGTCTAATACAAGGGCAGATAACTTGGAATGAGCAATTCTAATGATGCCAAAAGTTTAAACGATAAAAGATCTTATGGACATCAAAAACGTGTTCAAGTTTTGCTTTGATTTTCGAATATTTGTGGATGCTAAAGAGAAAAATAAAGTCAAAAAGAGCAATTTTGCCAAATTCAAGGGCAGATAACTCAAAATTTGCAATTTCGATTTTAATGAAATTCACACTCACCCAAGATATTATAAATGCAAACATTTTCATTTGGTTTTGCATATGATTGGGCTATATTTGTAAATTTTATAATGCAAAATTTGTCAAAAATAGCATTTTTTGATATTCAAGGGCGGATAACTCAGCACTTTCTGCAGCAATTCCATCCAAACTCAATCTTACAAAAGGGTTAATGACCATACACATTTTGTTAAAGTTTGGTGAAGATCGGATAATATTTGTGGATTCTAGAGTGTAAACCTGATATTATGGACGGGCAGACAGACAGACGGACGGACAACAGACGAAACTGACCACAATAGCTTATTTGTAGTACTATTTGCTGAGTACAGCTATAATTTAAGCTAAGTAATCATTTCTGCCTTTCTGTGTGAAGAAAAGCCAGAAAAAATGTATTTTGTTATTTATTCCACAATTTGTCATGGGTTTTCGTGCATTCAAGGGCCCGTAACTCATTTTCCCGACTAGCAATCAAAAATCCCTCATAATTTTGCAATCACGAATTATTAACTAGTTCTCACCTAAAATATTATTTCAATATGTCGCTTTATAAAAACGTGTTGATGTTTTTCCCAAAGTTGGGAGATGGAAATATACAAAAAATTGAAAAATTACATAAAATGCCAAATATTTTAATATCTATAATAAGCAAGCCAATAAATTTCATGTCATCTTAACACTGGTTTATATACAAAACATAACGTCTTAAAATAATTTGCCAATTATTTACATCTAGATAGAAAATTGATGAATAAGAACCTTGGGTAGCGCCTGCATAGAATTACCCCACCCACTTTCAATACGCAATATACATCAAACCAAAGGTCCGTTCGATTCAGACTTTTCGCCAAAACACGTCCCCTTTATATATCTATTTGTACTAAAAATATCATTGGAAAATTTAGGTCCCAGGAAAACGGCCTTATGGAAACCCCCCCCCCCCCCCCCCCTTTGGTGCTTGTATCACAAAGTGAAGTATTTTTGGATAAGGTCACCCATATCTTCTATTTCCCGTAACGAAGTAAAATACTACATTTTTTTTCTGATTTTTGTACAAAATGGCTGAAGTCGGGTTGGTCAAAATTTGAGAATGATATTTTCGATTGATAGGCAGTAACATAGTATAAAAATTTTAACATTCTGTTATACTTGAAAATTCGAGATTTTTCTATTCGTAATTGAACCCATTTTCTGATAATGACTGAGAAATGCATAGTGTTTATGTAAATGATTGGGAATAAAAGATAGTGGGAAAAGAAGATATTGCTCATTTTGAGCATTTTTTTCTTTTCCCATAATGTTTTTATATACATTTGATATATTTACATTAATAAAAATGCGTTAATTATCAGTTTTTATACATATATGAACTACTTCAAACTCCTTCTATTTGGTGACCATTTTAAGGAATTTTAAAAGCAGTATGGTAGGCCCTACTTTTAAAGCTGCAGGTTAATAACACTGATTTACTTGCAGCCGTAGTGAGGCCACTACAGATTATTGGTATCGGGAGAAGACGGATACATAATCCACAGAATAATATTTTTATAAAATTACTTACCGACAAATGCGTTTATCAAAACGTAGGTCAGTAATTCCAAATCTATTGCCCTCATTTTTGTTGTAGAACGCGAAAAGTCGAAAAATCACAAGTTTTCAAATAAAAACTTCACGAAAAGTCCGAAAAGTCGGGAAAGATAAATCCATAATTGTATCCATTCGAACACGCGTTTTAAAGTCCCACATTGTCCACACGTTTATCACTATCAAAATGTCGGGGGAAAAATGTCGAAAGTTTAAAAATCGAAAGTTCTTGCTTCAAAATAACACCTCATTTAGTTATATGTAATGTTTCAGTTATATTTTATAAGATATATATTTATCAATTCTTATTTCCGAAAGTCAAGAAAACTCTTCGAAGCATTCTGATGTCGTCATGCTTTTTCAATTTTCTGTTAAGAACCACATGATCTTGTACATAATCCACGAAAAGGCCTGTTTCGACAATATGATTTAATTTTGATCTAATGTTTTGTGTTTAATTATTATCATGCCTAATCAATTTAATTCATTTCACGTGACGTCAGATTTTGGATTATTCACTTAAATAATTAATATCCTTTACACCAAAAAAACTAGAAATAATTTCTAATAATATATCCGTCTATAAATTATCGGTTCGAAATGCAGAAGGACTGTCGAAAATCTGACAGTTGTCGTAAAACGCAATGTTCGTTTTTGTGACGTTGTCGTAAAAGGGACTGACCATAAATTTCCTAAACCCTTTCACGTAATAAGTCCTTATTTAACGTTCATTGTTGGAAAAATCTTTTTGAAAACATTGAGACAAAAGAAGAAAATGCTGATTATCAGCATTTTCTTCTTTTGTCTCAATATTTTTTATATCATTAATACACGAATCCCATATTTACCGGCCCACAATTTATCGTCTTCATAAGCTTTCAGATTGGAACAGTCCAATTGTCTGTCGTTTGGAAAAGGGTTAACCCATTACCACACATAGACGCCTTTTGACACCCTAGAAGAAAATGGTTACGAAGACAATGTGGAAAATGAAGAAATTGCTTGTCACAAGCAATTTCTTCATTTCCCACATTGTTTTCTACCAAAAAAGACCAAAAAATTTAAAATTCCAATGACTTTAAGTTGTCGTCTGCAACACCTTTCAAATTGGAATTATCCAAAAATTTTCCGTCTGGAAAAGGGTTAACGCATTACGAAGTGAGATGACTGCTCATAAACAGCTAATAATATGCTTGATACCGATGACCAACTGACCATGTACGTATAATTTATATCTTGTCCGTCAAGGTAAAGAGGAACAAATTGACTATATGTATTAGATAGAGGCTGTATACATGTAGTATAATCTACGCGATATAAACGTTCAAAAGGCGCAGCCTTTGAACGTTAATGTCGCGTAGAATATAGTATACAGACTCGATCTGACTTAGTGTTCGTCAACCAATGAAAATATACGCTCTTCAAACCACGCCTCAGACCGGAGCTACTATCAAGCGGATCTTACTGGAATTACATAATTTTCCCAAAAATTACATCGTTTTCCCAAAAATATTACATCATTTTTCATAACTGCACAGGAAACGGGGGCATGGCTATGTATAAACTGACCGGCAGTGCGTTTATGTGAAATATAGCGCCGAAATTTTCAAATATGCTGCAATGTCATTGGTCCAAAAACTAGGACGAACACTAAACAAAGTTTAGTTGGCACTAGTTTTATTTTATATGGTTTAGATTTAATGGAGTTTACGTCCCACACAACGGCTAAGTTCATAATTACGGAAACGGAACCTCGGTTTAAAGTATCATCTGAAAAACTGCATGACTATGGGTATCGAACCTGCGACCCCTGTGTAAGAAGTCTATTGTGTTACCACTACACAAAATCCGCCCCTCTAGTTTGCTGGGATCGATTTAATAATTATTACTACATGGGAAAATTTAACCAGACCGGTATTTACTATTTAACCATTTGGTAAACGCTTGCCAAAGTTTAGGCTTTTGAGCCCTGAGACATATACAAATGTACGTATTTTGGTTCTTTAGAACCATAAAGAGTATGCAATCAGAGTTGCCTAGTAGGATAGTGTGGCTAAAGACTACAACTGAAGTGTTGGCTATGATTCAATACAGAATGTGATTCATTCAACAAAGTTCTTCATTGCGTCTCGTGTAACACAATGTCATGAAAATCGTGTCGAAAGAAAGAGCTTATGAAAGCTTATAATGGCCATTAGGACAGCTTTAAAGACCAAATTTAGTGAGCAGGAAGGTCTAAGTCAAAGGAAAGGTTCCTTCTCAAGATTCATTTGCGTTCAGGGGCGATGCTTTTTTCCTTTTTTTCAAATTCTTTAACACTAAGATTACAGTAAGACTAAGAAATGTCATTTCCACACGACTCGAACGTAACGTAACGCACATAGCAACAGGTATTACGGTAAAGAAATCACGAAATGATGATGTGAGAATTTAGAAATATTTTCTTTTTCTTTGATTATCATTCACAATTTTTCGAGTTTCATTCTGCCATATTTTACCCAAAAATTGCGCGTATATATAGGCTAGTTTTCATTGTAAGCCTTTGTGACTCTGCTGAAGTTGACGTCAAAGTAACGTTATACCGACGTTAGTAGACATAGTATAATTTTGTTAAGTCATTGAATCTTACTCAATACCATTGTGGCGGCGTGATGAAACGCATATCGTCGTTCTAAATGTGAAACCTCGTATCTCGTTTTTGGAAAATTTCAAAGGGGAGGGAAAAAAGTGTAATAACTTTTCCCAAACTGAAACGTTTTACTTGAAATGTTGAAATATTGTTCACAAATGATGTGTCCTTAATACTGATCAGTAAAAATATCTCAAAACCTGCGAGAATTGTCTAAACTGGGCACACAAGTTTGTACTTTGGAAATCGTAAGAATTTGCGTACAAGGTTTTGCATTTACACCGACGATATATTGTTATTTTCTAGAAAAAATACGTAAATATAGCTTCCATTGGCGATTTATTCATACGACGTTTTTAACGTAACCGATGATATACAATGTAACCAATTGTCTCAGTGAAACCATACTACCGTCACTAGCTGTGAACGTCAAAGAAACGTAAGTCTGCATCAGCGAGAATAGACGTTAACTCATAAAACTAAGACGTGGGGTTTTAGATAATATGTGATAGAAGTTACAATAACAAGGCCCTATATCCTGACGGAAAATGACCGAATAGACAACGAGGCGAAAACGCATCAAAATCTAAATAAAACTAACACAAACTACTACTTTTGCTAACTAATGCAAATTAACGTTACGTAGACGTATACTTATTTCTTAGAATTTGTTTCAAAAATCAGTTATCATCTTAACGGAATGGTGTCAATGCTTATAACTGGAACTTTGGCGTCCAATAAATATATGTTTAGAGCTTTTTATAGTTTTTACGAATTTTACATAGATACGTTTGAATTAAATTCGATTCTTTTCAATAATTCATTCTAGTAGTAGGCGCATAGTACAAAAGATGATAAACATACGTCTCGTCCAACCAGATGGCTCGTTATGTAATTTAGATTTAGACAACCGATTTAGATACAGTCGACACTCGTTGTGTCGAAGTCAGAGGGGTCGTTCAAATACCTCGACATATCCGGAGCTCGACTCATCCGATTTTGATTATTTTCGATGAAAACGATATTTAACCAATTTTGATGGGCATCATATGTGCCCATGGTTGAAATATAGTAGAAAAGGGAAAGAAATTGCTCGAAACGAGCAATTTCTATCCTTTTCCTACTAAATTTCAATGGCTGTATTTGTTTCGGAATTAATTTTGATATCCATATGTTGAGGATGGGACATTACTTTCACTTCGATTTAAGCAGAATTTCGACTTATCCGATGTCGACATAACGAGTATCAACTGTATTATGTTAATGCGGGGGTTGACAATTACTTAACTTGGATGACGCGGCGATCACGTCTACTTTATTTTACAGTTTATTTCGATAAAGCAAGACCTAGTTTTGGACAAAAATCTAGGACAAAGTGAAAGCACATATAATGTACACTCACGGTCATAAAAAAGAAGCCACTTTTCAAATACCCCTAATTTCACAATTCTTTATGTCTTTGTGTTTTTATACATTTCCAGACATTTCCAATAGCTATTTTATTTAAATTTCAGTGAAATATTGCTTTCAACATGCCTGACATCTTGTTTAATTGCAATGCGTGCTCAAAACAGTATTTTCGAATACAAAGTTCAGTTTCGTTCGCTAATAATAGAACTTTTCTGCAGAAGTAAAAACTGTTGAAATACAAACAAAAGTTCCATTCTAATTTTTCAGATATTCATTTCGTGAATTCTTTTAGACCCATGAAAATTTAGCACTACCAGTTTTAGCATATCTCAATATTAAATGTTTGATGAAAACAGGCAGTGGATAGTGGGTAAAGCAAAGAAAGGCATTTTCTTAATTTGGAATTAGCTACATACAAAACGGAAACAAAATGTCCATGGATAGACTGTTTGAGTGAAACGGCAGTTAGTTTGGATAAAATATTAGACCGCAATTTTGCAAGGGATATTTGTTTAATGAAAATCACCTCAAATCGCGTGAAGTTGCAAGTTGTTTAACACCTTCACATATTAGACATGGATTTGACGTCCTTGTTAGAAATAATGAACAATTTCTCCTTTTCCCGCAATATCTTATGTGATATCACTTACACAATTTCTACCTTTGATATCAAACGTGTGCAACTCCTTCAAATTTGGATTCGTCTAAAATTTCACCCTTTAACCCATTACCACACAATGACTCTTTTTGACTCCCTACAAGATATTGGCTTTGGAAAACATTGTGGCAAATGAAGAAATTGCTTGTGACAAGCAATTTCTTCATTTCCCACAATATTTTCTACCCCAAAAGATCAAAATATTTTAATTTCAATCACTTAAAATTGTCGTCTGCAACGTCTTTGAATTTGGAACAGCCCAAAATTTTGTCGTTTGGTAATGATTTACTGCCGCGGACACAGGATTTCTCGGAGGGTCGAATATACAAATCGGGAGGTCTTTTCCCCAGTATTACACAATTTAGACTGATTTTCTATTTTAACCCTTTCCCAAACAAGACCTGGTTATGATGTCCCTATAAGAAAAGGCTTGGGAAAACATTGAGACAAAAGAAGAAACTGCTGATAACCAGCAGTTTCTCCTTTTGTCTCGATATTTTCTGTGCTATATTGTACACAAATCCCTTCCTTTTTAACATCAATTTTGTTGTCTAGAGCAGCTTTTGAATAGGACCACCCTAAAATTTTCTCGTTTGGGAAAGGGTTAAAATGAAATAATCAGGCTGCAGAAGGGGGTCGTTTGAACCACCAGAACCTCTTGGGTCCGCCACTGCTTTGTGGTAAAGGTTTAACTAGTCAGGAAAACTGCAAAAATAAAATCCGACAGAAGACGGAATTTCCTTATCTAATCCGCACGTTGCCAGACGGCCAATCGTAGATTATATACAGGTTCAACTTGAGGTTTAAAGACCCTGAAAAAATCTACACTTTCTAGCCATACGAAATGCACCAAATTTCACACACTTTGAAATACTCTTCACATAAGTTGATTCACCGTGCCGGATTTCAAGATTGTGCTTCAAGAAGAAAATAATTTACAAAAAATATTTTACTCTATTTTCATAATGCAAGGGAGGTAATTTTGAACATTTTTGTCAAATATTTTCATAAGTATGCGTTAATTCAAAACTCTAAACCGTGCAAAATGCTTATCTTTGTATTTGGAATGGAAATATAACACTGTTTAGGAATTATTTGCACTTTTCAAATTTCGCCTCTGGCTCTTTGGTGCTTTTGAGGGGTCGGACACCTTAGCTCTTTTGCAAAGATAAAACCAAAATTTGTTCCATCAGTATTAAGAGACTTTGCAGACGGAAAAACATAGACCTACATGTCCTCCTTTATATTATAATCAAGAAACTTCTGAAGGAACGGAAAAAGTTCGGTCAATTGAAATTCAATTTCAACAAAGCAAGGCATAGTTTGGGTAAGGGTTTAACTTTTGTATTGGTATTTTTAAAAGAATCAACCCGTTCGTTCACAACGGACACGACCACGTTTCAGTGATGGTGTGGACTACAGACATATTCAGTGTTGGTCCTAGTTTTTGGACCAATGAAATTGCAGTATATTTGAAAATTTCGGCGCTATATTTCACATAAACGCACTGTCGGTCAGTTTATGTCACGGATATACATAGCCACGCCCCCGTTTCCTGTGCAATTATGAAAAATGATGTAATTTTTTGGGAAAATGATGTAATTTTTGGGAAAATGATGTAATTCCAGTAAGGCATTGGCTGACGAACACTAAGTCAGATAGAGTCTGTATAGTAGATTCTACGCGACATAAACGTTCAAAGGCTGCGTTGAATCTACTATACAGCCTCTATTTAATACTTAGGATATGTGAACTCTATAACAGGATGTGAGCTTTCGGAAAAGGGGACACCATTTCTGTTTTTCAACATATTCCTTATATTCCTTTAAATGGTTTGGAAATCTTTCTGGGCTATGCACAACCATAAGAACCCATAATTGTTTGGAGAAAAGTTAATTTGACAGTGAATTGTGGGTCAAGATAGCCACGCCAATTCAATCATTCATAGTTTTTATGAAATGTTGTAGATCTAATATTTTTTAGTTTCTTCAAATATTTTCAGTATAACATACATCAAAGCCAGGAAATGTTTGGGAACGGTCTAATAGCGATTTATTACTGACAATATGATGTCAAATTGTAGTAACCGATCTGAAAACGATTTAACCCATTACCAAACAACAAAATTTTAGGGGGTTCCAAATTCAAAGGTGTTACAGACGACATTTTCAATGTGATGAAAATTTGGAACAATGCTCTTTTTTGGGTAGAAAACATTTTGGGAAAAGCCGAAATTGCTTGTCACAAGCAATTTCTTCATTTTCCACAATGTTTTCCAAGCCATTATCTTGCAGGGCGTCCAAATGAGTCACTTTGTGGTAACGGGTTAAACAAGACAAGGTGGAAAAAACGTCAGGCATTAGATGGGTGTGGTATACATCTTTTTTTTTTAATTCAGCTGATAGAAAAAATTATCGGCAACCAAGTACATTGTACTTGGTCGCCAAAAAGCCTTTTTATCAGTTGATTTTTCAAAGATCTACTCCATTCAGCAAATCTCTGTTGTATTTCCGCCTTCGTTGCTTTGTTGCTTTTAACCATCTTCGAATCGGTTAAGCATTAACAGAACTATTTTCTAGATTCAACAAATTGAAGGTGGGCCCATTTCCTTGAAATTCCACAGGTCAATGACGGATCTGTACTCAGTTTAGGGGCAGTTTGAAAGCTCATTGGCTCATTGAAAGTTTTGGATGGTGTGACAACTTGTGGAAAATGTGGATTTTATGTAGAATTATATAGGAGCCCATATGAGTGATCTGCAACCTTTTGCTGTTGTTGTTGATGATGATGTTGTCGTTGTTGTTTCCTTGTGTGCACGTGTGTTGGGGCGGGGGCGGGGAGTCAATGCTAAAATTAGGTGTCATTTCTAGATCAAAATTTGACCTACTAGCAATAATATAATACGAATTATAATGAATCAGAATACCAACCCTTTCCAACACAACACAATTTTAGCATACCCCAAATTCAAAGAAGTCGCTTGCGGCAGCATAAATGTCACCAAAAAGCAAAAAAATTATGCGCTATAGTTCGGAAAACACCGAGGCAAAAACCAAAAAGTGCTGGTTATTAGCAAAATTTTCTTTTATCTCAATACTTTTTCAACCTTTCTTCAATATCGCCAAATCATGGCATTGCTAAGGGAATGGGTTAACCCTTTCCCAAACAGCAAATTTTCAAAATTTCCATATAAAAAGCTGCTGCAGACGACAAATGGGCCTTGTTTTAAATAGAATTAGTGTATAGTAGGCCTATAGCACGGAAAATATTGAGACAAAAGGAGAAACTGCTGATTATCAGCAGTTTCTTCTTTTGTCTAAATGTTTTCCCAAGCAATTTCTATCAGGGACGTCAAAAACTGGTCTTGTTTGGGAAATGGTTAAAGCATGCTGAACTTGACATGGATATCTCAATTTTACGATATTATAACGGTTTTTTATATGAATCATCATAATAATTATATTCTTATTATTATATTACTATTATATATAATAGTAGCCTATTTATATAATGACGGTCAAGTGTGAATAAACTGATTACATATGCGAAAAGTCTCGGTCAAGTTCAGCCCGCGCAGTTTGTTAGTTATATCATTGCCACCGAACTGTATTAGACGATGCTTATAAATGCAATGTGATCAGAAAAAATTGCATTCTAACTTCTGCTAGCTTAAAGTGACACTTCATAGTTTTTTTCATAAATTTTACTTTTATTTATATCTGTAAGAGCATAATATTGTCTTATGCAAAGTTTGACAATTTCAATCCAAAGTATTGCACCGTTTACGAGAAATATGTATGATTTTTGTTAAAATTAAACAAATTGATGTATACAGCAGTTCAGGTGTATGAATTTGTGAAGTCTGTCTCAACTTTAAAGGCGTGTTTTTCGCTCATCAACAACAACTAAAAAACTGATAGCATTTATACGCATTAGAATTTCCAATCTTGGCATCAAAACATACTTTTAAAAATGAATTGGGAATGTGTAATATAATAAACTAGAGAAATATAGGACTAAGTGTAATGGGCGTAAGTGAATGATGATCAAGATCCATATTAGCCACTAACGCTTTAACCCTTTACCACACTTATACTCTATTTTACTCTCCACAAGGAAATGGCTTTAGAAAACATCGTGAAAAATAAAGAAAATTCTTGTGGCAAGAAATTTTTTCGTGTCTTACAATGCTTTATATACAAAAATTGAATTTTGGTAATAAGTTCAGATCCCTCTTTTCCATATCCCAATTCATAATCATAATTATATAATGAGGCAATTTAACGCCTATACACATCATCAGGAATTCAGCTTTTGACCTCAATATATCTTTTATGGAGCAGTATGTTCCATGTCGAATTGATTCCAATCACTTTATGTGATTATTATTTGTCCATATTTACATAAATTATCATTTTTGATGGCGTCCTTGTAAGAGAGAATGAGAGGGCGTAAGAAACATTGAATGGAAAAAAACATGAAAATGCAGAAAAAATGCAGAAAGCAAGTTTTTTCTTGAAGTTAAGCTGTGTCTCATTGTCTTAACTTAAGTAGATCCTATGTTCGTCTGCAAAAGTTTACAATTTTGATTGGTGCATGATTGATTATGTTAATAAAATTGCCGTTACTATAACTTGTTAGAACTGCAGTTGTGAAGTTTTCGAATGTTACCAATTGTATTACTACCCACCGGTCCCACTGAGCCCGATTTCAAAAATATTCGTAGTGCCTCGGGAGAGCGCATTGTCACCGATTTACTACGAATATGAGCCGATTTTTCCCGTTCGTCCATGGATGAGGCGTATTTTCTTATAAGACTAGTTTGTTCCGTCGCCGTAGTTCATCTGCGAGAATCGACAGTAACTCGTAGTGCATCGACATTATTCGTTGTTCATCGCCGAAGTCAGTATGACGAAATAGGCCAAATATGTCGCCGAATATTTCCGAATTACTAACCCGAACAACAACGCTTAGTACGAGGTTCACCGATTTTACCATTATCGATTTTCGAAATCAGGAGAAAAAAAATTGCGCATGTTGAAATTTTTGTCCCGATTCATTTTTGATCCCGATTTTGGGCAATCAGGACGAACTACGACTCTCCCGAAGTAACTCGATTTCCGTCCGATTTCGAAATTTTCGAAATCCAGATTAAATCGGGCTCAGTGGGACCGGGGAGGGGTTAAAGTTATTGGAAAACTTAGAGGCATTTGACTACTTAAATGTATTAGTCCATGGGCCCATAACCGAAACCCTCCCCCCCTAGTGGGATTTTTGAAGACCTATATTTTCTTGAAGCTTATTATGTATAGTAATAGATTCAGGTTGTTGTTCAATTTAAAAGTGCTGGATAAGCAAATGGCGGGCTAAATACCATGGCAACCGTCAATTTTTCTACATTCCAGCGCTTGGATCAATTAATTGCAATAAAATTACTTGTTTTTGTCATAGATCTTTCAAAATAGTTTTAAATTATTACCAAGATATTTCTCTCACAATATAAATATTTTTTAGAAAATTTGCTAATTTGCATAATCATGAATATTAATGAGAAAGTAGAAAAATGTGTTTAATTCGCTAAAACAAGACTTTTCTAGTGAATTTAAACCTCCCTATCAGGTAGGCTTTTTGAAGATCTATATTTTCTAGAAGCTTATGATGTATGTTAATACGTTCACATTGTTATTTGATTTAAAAATGCTGGATAAGCAAGTAGTTGGCTTGTTACCATGGTAACCACCCATTTTCATTCGTTCCAACGCTCGGATCAATTAATTGCAATAAAATTACTTATTTTGGTCAGAAAACATTGAGGCGAGATTAAATATGTTGTCATCACATTTTTCTGACATCCAAGATATTTTTCAGAAAATTTGCTAATTTGCATATTCATGAATATTAATGAGATTGTGGAAAATATGTGTTTAATTTGCAAAAAGACGACTTTACTAGTTTACTAGCGAATAGAAACCCTCCCCACCATGTGGGATTTTTTAAGACCTATATTTTCTTGAAGCGCAGGAAACATGTTAATGAATCCAGGTTCTTGTTTGATTTAAAAGTGCTGGATAAGCAAATGGCAGGCCTGTTACCATGGCAACTGCTCATTTTCCTACGTTTCAGTACTTGGATCAATTAATTGCAATAAAATATTTTAAAATACTTATTTAAAATATATACTTATTTTGGTAATAAAACATAACACTAGTTTTAAAATTTCAAATAGACATTTTTCTTGAAATCATTTTATTTAGCTAATTTGCATATTCATGAATCTTAATGAGAAAGTAGGAATATGTGTTTAATTAGCTAAAATAAGGCTTTTCTAGGGAATAAATATGCTGAGGCATTTCGTTTTTAAAATGCTTAATGTTTAAAACGGATAAAAATACTAATAGATCAATAATAAGTTCATAAACCACTCATCAGCTACACAGAACAAGCGAATACGGGCTTATTGGCATTCACAATTATTTGCATACTTTTCTCTAAATGGCAAATGAAATCTCAAATATTCTCTAATCATCTTAATGACTTTCATTTTTGCATCTTTTTCCCAAAATTGTGTACTTGTTGTGTCTGAAAACTAAAATTTCATGATTTACCAATTAAAAGGGAGAACCTTAACAATATATGCTCTGAAAAATTACCGTATAAATGGCAATAAAATTCCATTTAGCGCAAATGACATGCTTAAACCTTTAACCTACTTTCTTTGATTTTTTATGTGAAATACAGTTTTCTTTTATACAAGAAACTTTATGAAATTGTTAAAGTGAAGTACTGAAAAATTGTAAAGCGTTTTTAATAATGAGTTCCCATTGGAGAACATGTATGGTCACCTTTGATTTATATCATTTTAACCTTGCAATGCATGCTTTTTTACATTTCGTCGGTGTGAATACAAAACCTCGTATCTCGTTTTTTGGAAAATTTTAGAGGGGAAGATAATAGTTTAATAACTTTTCCGAAACTGAAGGGTTTTACATACTGTTCACATATAATGTGTCTGTGAAGAAGAGAAATGTTCCCAACCACTTCTATTAATTGGAATGCTATGTTACAGGAACACAGTTTACCAAATATATTCTAATAAGCGATAGTTGAGACTGGACATTTTCATATTTGCACTGTCATGTGCATTAATTGATGATTTAAAATTGCCTATAATAGCAACTGAATTATTCATTTCTTTATCAAATTGCATTCAAGTGACATCATTTTACACCTTTATAATTCAACATACTTATATGTGATAATATAAACCGTTATAAATTGTACTTAACAAAATTTATGTACCTTATTGGATACCAGTACTTCGAAGACACTTGATTTGTGAGGAATCCTCGTATTCGTGTAACAAAATGTTGTTTTGAAAGATTTCGTTTAAATAGCAAACACAATTTGCAGTTTCTGTTGATTAGATGAGAGGGAAACACATCATATTCCAACTTGTCGTGTTGTAATATGTCGCTGGCCGAAGATTTGAAATCCTTTGTTTTGTTATCAGTTTTTAGATATGCTCGTGCATTTCTTAATTCATTTCAAACATCTTCACAACAAACTAGTTTTTGGAATTCTAACTTTTTTGGAAGACAACAAGCTAACCTAAGGATGAGGTAAAATCCATAAAACACAAGAGCTAGCTATGAATAACACATATAAGCAATTTCCAATCAACCAAGGAGTCCGCGATTTATTTATGTCAATATATGTGCACAAAATTGTCTAAATATACGGCTATTAGAAAGCCGTTTCACAAAAAAGGGAGAGCCTGCTTTGGTTCGACACTTGTATTGAAAAGGGAATGAAGGTAAAACATGCATGATGAGTTTACTGGTCTTCTGTACCATCTTATTCTCAAGTAAAATATCGTGGTGGTGGTGGCAATGGTGGTGGTGGTGGGGGAGGGGTCGGGTTATAACGCGACAGAGAAACTTAAGAAGATGATGCTCGGTCTGAAGGCAAAGTTGCAACCACTGTCGACAGTACGTGTCATAAATTCACCGATCTGGTATACTTGATGAGCGAATTAAAGTAAGAAATAGTCCATGCATTTTCTTTTTCAAAATTATTGCTTGATCGCAAAACGATGCACAAACTTGCAGACTGTTGGGTCTAAAATTCCTCAACGATAAGCAAATGACAAAGAGATTACCAGTACTTGTTGCATTCTTATGAACGAGAAAATGTCCAGAGTCCTAGGTACGTTGGTATGGAATCCCAAAGGCCAAGAAAATTATTCAATATATTACAGACAAGGTTCAGTATACAATGTTTTGGGACAATTGGGGGTTGCAATAAAATATTTTGTTGGACACATTACCCAAGAAAGGTACAATTAACGAATCATACTATGCCAAGTTGCTAGACAATCTGAAACAGACCATGCTTGAGAAACGTTGCGGCAAACGCTCAAAATCTGACCGCTGCTTGTAACAGGAAATTACATTTGTACACAATTGCCAAATTATAATGGATGCTGTCGAGAAAAAATGGGTATCAATTTAGATCAAATCCTTCCTATCCACATGACCTTGCTGCTATCGACTTCTTTCCTAAAAGGGATATGAATGGTTGCAATTTTAAGTCTCATGAAAAAAGTTATTAATGCAGTTTAGGTGTGGTTCTTTGGAAAGTTCTCCGACTTCTTTACTTCTGGACTGATGTCACTTGACCACCTTTAACGTTGATTAATTTGAGTTTAACTCCTTTTTCAACTGCTATGATCATATCGTTTGGTCAAAGCGCATATGCCTGGGTGGAAAGTATTTCAAGAGAAAAGATGTCGATCTAAACATAAAAAAGGTTAGGTCAGTCATTCATTGACCCATGCTCGTATTGAGCATTTAGGCAGATTACATAAAATACATATTATTTTATTGTATTATATGTCATGTAAATTAATAGTGATGAAGCCAGTTTTAGCGTGGCGAAATTGTTGATATTGGTGTTTTGTATTCAACATATCCACCCCACAGTAAAGAGCTTAAACGCTGTATGACCAAAATAAGCCTTAATGTCTTTATATCATCTATAACACCTATTATCCAAAGCGTCCCTTGTCCATGTAAGACTTAAAACCTTCATGCAAAAAGATGCCAATGACATACTCCAATGTGGACTCATTATTAAAGAATCGGGTACATGGTTTCTGTCAAAGAGGAGAATCTCTCCTAGAAAATAATCAATTTGGATTTTCTTCAGTACTTAATTTATGGGAATGGGGATTTATTACCATTTATACGGTAATTAGGACCGTTTTGGAAATATATATTTTCAAGGTTATGTCATTTATTTACTTGTTGAATCATGTAGTTTTAATAAGAAATTGAAATACATTTGAAAATACAATACTGAGTGCAGAAGATTTGCAGAAATGAAAAACATTTTACATCATTTATGCATATTTGAGATTTTGGCGGCCATTTTGAATTAAAAAAAAATGACAAAAAAGCCTATTATAAGCATGGCAGCACTCTTTTACATTTAACATACTCAATTTTCCTAAGAAATGATCTCATTTACATACAGAACATGATAACAAATTATAGGGCAGTGATATTTCGATATTTAGACAAGTGGTCATTTTGCGGCGGCCATCTTGAAAATCGTTTGAAATGTCGAGTATATCTTAGAATGTCGATAGTAAACACTTTGATTTTTATTACAAGGCATCTAATAAACACTTTAATACAAATTCTAGCAATTATTCGCTGTGGAAATGATTTCCAAATGCAAAGATAATATAAACAAAGGCAATATATATACTATTTTTCTCTTGTTTTACATATTCAAGGGGCATAATTCGTGCTAATTTTGGTGTGACATTATCTTTTACTGTTTAATGATGTGAATTGAAAAAATCTATAAGCATTTTGGTCATTTGCTCTTAAATCTGGGTTATTTTGGATCCCATGAATGTGTATATGGTGAGTTATAAACAAGTATTTTTTGTAATTCAAGGGGAGATAATCAATCGTTCCGCATATGCTTATCCAGCACTTATATATCAAACAACAAGTTGCATTGGAAAGGGAATTCATTAAGCTTTACAATGATATAGGTGTCATAAAATCCCGGTAGGGGGGGACCTAGGGTGTAGCCAGCCCACGGACTATATACATGGTTTTTTTGTGTTAAAACTTTTTGCGTTTTCCAACTTCATGCCGATACCATAAATAACGTATTCCAACCATCATCCGATACTAAACACTTTGTGAAATTTTGTTGTCATCCATGGCAACGGAGATTGACGCCTGATGTTATCCGGAATTTTATAATCCGGATATCTTTGTCAAATTTAATTATCATTGAATCCCCAAAATTGCACGAAATGGCTGGAATACGTTAATTAAAATGAGAATAGAAGTGAGGCAATGTCCAAATTACCCTCACCCAATAGGAAATTTATTTGTTTCTTCTCTATCTTAATGAGCCACGGCCATGGTGCAATCGGTAGCGCATTGGAATCTCATTCATGAGATCCCAGGTTCGATCTCCGGTCGCGGCAATTGTCCTTCCAAACAAAATAGTTTCCCAACAATAGTTTGGTAATCGTAATCGTGTTGGGGAGCAGCCGGAGGCTCGGTAAGGATGTTGTGGAAATACTGGTATGAGAAATGATAGGAATCCATGGCTAGGTGCTTCAGCCACTGCGATATGACTATAGTAGTTGAAAGAGGCGTTAAAGCAAAATAAATCAAATCAAACCATTCGATGACTTAGGCCCTACTTACTTATACTTGGTAGCACTGGTGGTGAACTCGGCCAAAGCGAGGGACGTTTTTCGCTACAACAAGGTATAGATATTTTGCGTTTAAATATGAAATTAAACATCAGTTTTTTTCTAATGACAATGAATTTGTT
This sequence comes from Fragum sueziense, assembly GCA_963680895.1. Classification (NCBI taxonomy): domain Eukaryota; kingdom Metazoa; phylum Mollusca; class Bivalvia; order Cardiida; family Cardiidae; genus Fragum; species Fragum sueziense. Next base: position 17,665,808 of record OY804610.1, read on the forward strand.
CTAAAAATACACTGGGTTTACCGTTTTGTATTGACAAACTGTCGATGTTGTTATAAAATCTCGTAACAACGGCTTCGATAAATCCGTAGTTACAAGGTTTTATAACAACACCACCAGAATACATTGTTCGCGAAAAAACGTCCATCGCTTTGGCCGAGTTCACCACCAGTTGGTAGAATAGTTATGAAAAAGACATATATCTCACACCTAATCATGTATGCAACATATGACCCGAATATTTCTGCTTAATGACAGAATATAGGTGATAATATTGACAAGTCTTCTGTCGGCTTCGTTCAAAAATGTCGTATCTATAGCTTGAATAATCTGTAGTTACGGTGTTTTTCAATATGGACGACGATTAATTGTGGGCAATACTTGTATGATGACTCGTTATTACCACAATTAACACTTTCCCAAAATAGCAAATATAAAGATATCCATTTTGAAAGGTAACGCAGATTACACAATAATTTATTGATAAAATAGGATTTGGATACAGTGCATTCCAGAAGATACTGAGCCATATGGACTGGGCGCTGGTTATCAGCATTTTCTTCTTTTTTCTCATTTTTTCTTGAGCATTTTCTGTTAGGGACGGCCAAACCATGTCTTGTTTGGAAAGGGTTAAACACGCATTGAACACCTGTTGCTTATATTGGTTACTTAACACTTTTTAATATGGTTGAGCTTACGAGAGTCTTCTAAGTCGAATTATCTCCCTTGGACACAACAGAAAATCCTGTGAAATAAAAATTGTAAAAATTGTAGAAAAAGTTCAATAACATTGAAATGTGTCTCCGATTTGAAAAACAGTTTGAAGCAGAAAAGACTGAAATATGACAGGGATCAAACGGATTTTGTAGTGTTTTTTTTTTTTTTTTTTTTTTTTTTTTTTTTTTTTTTTAATCAGCTGATAAAAAAAAGTTATTGACATCCTATAGATCTACCACATTCGTCGAATTCCTGGCATTTTTTTCTCCCTTCTCTGCTTCAAATTTAATTGGTCACTATGAGGGAATTATTGATTTTTTTTCTAAAAAATTTGCGGCGTCGCTTTTTTGAATGCCTTTCTATCTAGCCATCTAATGCTTTCGTGCAAACCTACGCGTCATATCAATCGTTCTCCAAACTTTAATCGCGGGATTAGAAAATCATGTATTTTTTATCTTTTTTTTTCTTCTTTAAGCTGTAAAATATGTTTCTTCAATGTCTACAAGCAGAGTAACAGAAAAGAGAGGGTAAATTACATTCTAACATTGTTATTTCAAATTAATCCCTGTGGTGTGGGTACTCAATAGAATCGTCTCAATGAGACGATTCTTATGAGTACCCACATCACATGGTTTGATGAACAATCAAAGTGACATTTCAGAATTTTTTGTCATAAATATTACTTTTATTTTCATCTGAAAGAGCACATTTCCTTATGAAAATTCTGAAAATTTCAAGCCAATATATTGCGCGGTTTATGAGAAATCTATATTTTTGTGCTAAAATTGAACAAATTGTAGTGGACAACAGTTCGGATTTATATGCAATTTATCGATTATGTCTCAACTTTGAATGTGTGTTTCTCGCTTATTGACAACAACTTAAAAAAACTAATAGTATTTATACTCATTAGAATAATCAATTTTGGCATCAAGACATATACTTTAAAAAATTGAAATTGGAATGAAATGTCCCTTTAATGTAATAATGTATTTTGAAAAGCCATTGCCACCTTTTATAACTATTCTACTTGCTTCTGTCACAACGCTGAGTAAAGTTGATCTTTGATTGAGAAAAAAAAAAACTTTCAAATCAGTCCTTTTTACAATTAAGTTATCATTATAAACGTGCCCGATGAGTAACAAAAATGACCAGTAATGTGAATGTAATCGGAATGGCTTCTTCAGGAATAATGATGTCTGCGGTTCATATTTTCAGCTTTCGACTTGTATTATTTTGTCTTCTGCAACTCCTTTCAAATTGGCATGATCGTATTTGTTGTTGTTTGTGAAAGGATTTAACCCATTACCACTCAATGGCTCTTTTGACTCCTTACAAGACATGACTATCGAAAACATTGTGGCAATTTCTTCATTTCCCACAATATTTTCTATACAAAAGGACCAAAAAATGTATCATTTCATCAACTTGAAATTGTCGCCTGCATCACCCTTGAATTTGGAACAGTCCAAAATTTTGTCGTTTTGTAATGGGTTAAAGAAAGACTAAACACCAAACAAAAATTAGAACTTTAAGCTCGTGTTAGTCACCAGTTTGTTCCTTATCTTGTATTTATGGTCGAGAAAGGAAATCTTGCATAAAACTAGGACATTTGCCACACGATCGTCCACTTATGTTGAAACCCCCTTTTTGGAACTTCGGGGAGAGATATCTTGTCTTCAGATTTGGAATAGAGTTTTAAAAATACAGGCAAAAATGAAGACTTTACTGATACTTTTAGCCGCCATTTTTGGATACACTCACGCTAACAGTAAGTGTTGGAATACGTCGCTTTTGTTTGCAAATTTTTGGACTGCAGCTATAAAGAATCCTTTAGCTATCCTTCTGTTTACTTCTTTCGTTCAAAAACCTAATTACGTGATGCCCTGATATGCAGGTGTATTACGTAATCAGATAGGATTATACTCGATACAGCGAGATTTTACTATTTATGGACAGAGACCCTTCGAGGAAAATAGGGAAATGGTAAAATTTCAGCTCTATTTTCAGTTTTCTGAATCATTCGCCACAAATCCCCGATCGAGGATATTTGAGTGACGTTAACTGTGCGTAATTGTATATGAATAATACACTTTTTGTACGATAACAACCGGTTTCTGTTTGTTATTGCATACATATAACGACCCGGATACCCGGATTCGCTGTCCTGATTTAATGTTCCAGTAATGTAATTGTTGTTATAAGAGATTTGCTGTGTGTGGCAGATCTTTTAATAATCTGCCTATATAAAGTTGTTGACGACCAAGTAAAAATCTATTTGGCGGCCAATAACTTTTTATGGACAGTTTTTAAAAGATCTAGATCTACCACATCTATTAAGACCCTAATGTTAGTCCACCTTCACTGCATCAAATTCAAATCGGTCACGAACAGAATTACTGACTATCCTCTGAAATTGTTGTATTACGGTTGAATACCCGTAATGTGGCCATTTTGAAATTCATAAAACATCGATTTTTTTTCCGAGGGGCGTACTTACGTATCCGAACATATTCGGGTTTATTGGGGTTTTACGCCGTTTTCAACTACCGGGGTCATATTGCGGCGGCTGGAGCACCTACCCATGGATTCCTATTGTTTCTCAAGCCAGTACTACCACAACACCCTTACCGAGCCCCCAGCCGAACATATTCGGGCGCGGTCGTAAACATTCGCCGGCGGAAAGTTCTACCGCCGAATGTTTTCGATGACGCCCGAATAATTCCGACGACGCGCGAATCTCATTAGGGGTGGACTATCTTAAGTGATTCCCCGCCGTGAAAAGGTATGCTCTTGATTTTTTCAGCGTGCACGAGATATTTGTACGGCACTTTTTACACTATATTTGCCGGCTTGTCCAGTTACTGTTCACCCGGCCATGTTACGTGTATTTTGATTGCCAATGTTCAATCCACACACCTGTATGGAATAGCTAGTAACGTCAATCACATAAATATCAAAATGCCATTTTCTTATCAAATTATCTATGTTCTGTCATTGTCTATCGTAATTTAACCACGGTTCAGAGTTAGGTTTGTTAATCAATAATTCTTTCGGCTTTCGCCGATATTGATTATTTATTGTGCCACCCAACGCAGAACCGTGGTTAATTAACGATACACCACGGTATAATATGGATTATTTCTTACCAACACGACAATTTTCAACAAAAACCTCGTAAGTGAACTCTGTTGTAAGCTGTAGTTATGATATTTTTGAAGAAAAGCAGCAATATCCTGACTTTTTTCAGCGTGCACGAGTTATTTACATGGGACCTGTTACAATCTATTTGCCGGTTTATCCGGCTACTGCACACCCGGACATGTTTATACACTGAACTACTGTGGTGCTCTACAAATGTGCTGTTATTATAAACAAAGTTCTTACGTCACTGCTGCTCCCGTGACGTCACGACCATATACGTCAGCACCAAGTTCTGGAAGTTCTGGGTAAATATCTAAACTATATGGGCCTAGAAACAAATTGGATCATGGAATCCGCTAATTCAACCTATTCTCAGAGAGCAAAACCATAGAATTAAAAGATGTTACAAACGACAATTTAAAGTAGATCTAAATGAAATCTAAAATTCTTTGGTCGTAGAAATATTGCACAGTAGGAAAGGAGGAAATTACTATTGGCAGGCAGTTGTTTCATTTTCTACAATTTGCTTAAAGCATTCAACTTGTGTTGCGTCAAAAGCGTCATCATGCAGACCATTTGATGTGGACGCCGAATTCTGCATGTGACCAGGCCTTTAAGACAATATTAGACAATGTACGACCATTGCATTACGCAGGTTTCTCAGAATAATGCTGGTGAACTAGATCTATAAATCAAAGTACTGAAAGTACTGTTGGGAAGCAAATTTGTTAATAATGTAGGCCTGTCCAGAAGTAGAGTACTTTGATCCATTATCTATTTGAATACCTTGAATACTTTGATTCCATGCATCTAATTATAGCTTTGAATATATTTCATAGTTCAGTAAATTGACTTATCCATTTACAAGGACGGTCATTGGACTGATCTTTGAACCATAATAAAGCAAATTACTACGCCAGTCTTTTCTTCTCTTAGAGACATTATATTAAAATGAATGTTTCATTTTCAATCACACAATTCAATATCTACATGTTTAACTTCAGACTTACATATGAATATTCGAATGACTGTTACCTCATTAATCTTTGCTTTTGACAGAACTATTTACAGTGAGGAGGACAGGAAGGTGTTGTGTAGTATGCAGAGAATGGTAAAGTGCAGAGAAAGGCGGCTGCAAAGAGAAGCAAATTTTGCAAAATTTGCTTCCTAAAAAGGATATTAATAAAGTATCGTCGCTTTTCAACAAAAACCTCGTAACTGCAGCTTGTTTTAAGCTGAAGTTACGAGGTTTTTGTTGAAAGGCATCGATGTCTTGTTTACAAATATGAGTATTTTATCAATAGGGAACGATTTTATCCGATTAACCGTGACGTAATTTCGAACAAACAGTAGAAATTGGTAGGTTTTGTTTTAAAAATCTCGTAACTACGGCTTGATTCAAGCCGTAGTTAAGAGATTTTATGACAACACCGACGGATCATCAAAATATAACGGTAAACTCAGTCTATTTTTAGCACAAAATTCATTGCTATTCCAGGTCACATGGTACATGCGGGACGTCGCTGGTAGGGTCAACTAACAGAATAGTCGGCGGATCTGTCGCACAACATGGCGAATTCCCATGGCAGGTAAATTCGTCACTTTTCAACAAAAAGCTCGTAACTGCAGCTTGTTTTATGTTGTAGTTACGAGATTTTTGTTCAAAAGCAGTGGTATATTTTTATTGAAAGTGAGTATATCCTATTCCAGGTTTGCCATTTTGTATAAAAAACTTGTTTAGACATTCAATTTCGTCCCCAATTTGGTCAACTAACAGAATAGTCGGCGGATCTGTCGCACAGCATGGCGAGTTCCCATGGCAGGTAAATTAAAAACAAAAACCTCGTAACTGAAGCTTGTTTTATGTTGTAGTTACGAGATTTCTGTTGAAAAGCAGCGACATACTTTAATTGACAATGAGTATATCGTCGGTCACCTTCGAAAATGTCGTAACTACAGCTTCAATAAGCTGTAGTTACGACATTTTTGAAGGTGACTGACGATATCATGGTATTCCAGGTTTGTCATTTTGTATGATCAATAGTTTTTGGAAAGCAAATTTGCAAAATTTGCTTTTCTTTCCAGTCGTGCTTCTCTGCACTTTAACATTCTCTGCATACCACACAACATCTCCCGGTCCTCCTCACTATAAATAGTTCTATCAAAAGCAAAGATCAATGACAAGAACAACCTTTCGAATATTCAATATTGAATTCTATAGTTGTACACAAGATATTCAATTGTGTGACCGATGATAAAACATCCTATTAAACATGTGTTAAAAGAGGAGAAACGATCACGTAGTAATTTGCTTTCATTACGGTTCAATAGCCAGTCCAATATCTTTCGTTGAAAATGGGTCAGTCAAGTTTACTGAACTATGAAATATGCGACCCACTTCAAGCGCTAAAAATAGGAACTAGGACACGTCTATTTTTAGAATCTTTCTATGCCCAAATTCTTACACGTTTTAATGTCCGAAACTAAACAATGATATTCGATAAGCCATGCATTTAATCGCGTTCACAATAATTGATTGATCAACTAAGTGGTTATTTTGAGGTTAATGACATAGACATCTTGTCTAATAGGCCTTGCTAGTATTCGCGTGTAGCTATAGGCATTTCAAAGCGAAAGTAGAAATCTGGGAAACCAGAATATGTGATGGTATGCTCAAAATGCATAGAAATCAGACTAGCAATCCTTTCACCACTTGGTTTAAAAAACGGTGTTAACTTTTTAATCTATAGATATCACGGTGGATAACCCATGTGACTTTTGGGAAGCGTTAACACCGAAAAAATCGTCCGCTTCAAGGTATGTTTGGTTTAATTTCTCAGCTTATACTCTGTTGATTTTGACGAGATAAAGTGCACGGAACGCGCATTTGAGAGGGCTATTCCCGTTTGTAACTCTGATCCGATCCCGTGATTTCTTCAAACATTCAAGCGAAAGTTTTCTTCGGTGCATGTGAATGCTTCCCACTTTCGTTTTGCACTTACAAACACTTTGGCTCGAATGTTTGAAGAAACCACTGGATTTGGAGCAGAGTGAATTAGAGCCGGGAATAGCCCTCTCAAGGGCGCGTTCCGTGCACTTTATCTCATCATAATCAATAGGGTATAAGCTGAGAAATTAAACAAAACATACCTTGAAGCGGACGATTTTTTCGGTGTTAACGCTTCCCTAAAGTCATGTGAGTTACCCACCGTGGATTTAGATCTAGATGAATAGGCCTACATAGAATCAAATCAATTTACATTGTTGGTATGTTAACCATTTCCCAAATAGAAACATTTCAGATTGGTCAAAATAAAACAAAGCCGTAGCAGACGACACAATTGGTACATACCTAGATAAAATTAGAACTATTTGTAGATAATACCAAAGACAATATCGAGGTTAAAGTAGAAAATTCTGATTATCAGCAGTTTCTTCTTTCATCCCAATATTCCCCCGAACATTTTCTTTTCGGGCTGTCAAACCCGGTCTTATTTGGGAAAGGGATAAAGTAGTGACGGAACACATGTTTTAGCAAGCAAGACATGTAGTTTTCAGAGATCAAATGCTTTCTAATTAGGGTATAGACTCCTTTCATTTATGTTTTAGTCCGTACCCGCAGAACACTTCCGGTAATCCGAGACTTCTCTGATGAAAATTCGCTCGATGATACTTGGATGTCGCTATTTACAACGGAACGCTGTTCCAGTCAAACACAAAAGAAAATTCCGACACAGCGACATAACTTGTGTCGGAATTTTCTTTTGTTTTTGAATTGGACAGCGCTCCGATGTAAATAGCGACATCCAAATATCGAAGAGCGAATTTTCATCAGAGAAGACTCTGATTAACTTCCGGAGGCAAACAATGGGTTTATGGGAAATCAACATTGTATACATGTGAATTGTTACTAAAAATAGTAACAAATCGACATTTTCAAAACGAGGCTCCCACAAAATGCGGAGAAATCGATGACGACGCACGTGCATTCAATATACAGCGATTAAGCACACGTGCATTCAATATACAGTGATAAAGAGAAGTTTTAAGTGGAACAAAAACTACGAAATTGAATTAATTCGTTGATAGCCGGTAAGATGGTTATTTTATTTGATTTACAGTCAAGAAAATTCGGCATTTTTGGCCAACATTGGAGGGGCTTAGCCCCCCCCCCTCCCCCCCCCCAGCCCGCCCCCCGCCCCCGCCCCTAGCCCCCCCCCCCTGTTCCTACGGGCCTGTACATCAAATAGATTTATGAACCGTGACCTGTCGCACTAGTCTATTATACAAGAAAACCTACTTCAGGACATGACATTGGGTATAGGAGAACATATAGGCTGACTTCGTTTGGCACTATAGCTCGCGAGGACGAGAACCATTATTGGGAACCAGCGCTGTTCCATCAATTGAATTCCTCCCCGTCCTGAGTCAGCCAATCAAAATCTTTGTTTACCTCGACACTGATTGGTTCGCAGTTATCCGAGGTGTTCCGAATGACGTAATTGCCCGGATGGCCGGACCACACTTTTTCCGGTGGTCGGACTATAGCTCGGACCATTGCCGTTCGATTGGAGCTATAGCTGCGGAAATGACGTCAATAGCTCGCACTATCGGTGTTCGCTTGGAGCTATGATCGAGCTATGATCGAGCTATCGTCTCACTCGAAGTCGGCCATAGAGTGCTAGAATGCCTTATAATCGTTTTCGGCTGGGAGAATTCGACATTTTAAATTCCCTATTTGTTTATGTCAAAGGGGGGTAATTCACAAAATTGACAGATTAGACCTTTATTTTAGAGCTTGCTACAAGTGATAAGAGAGATGTTTTGTGGTTTTTTGGCAACCCGGATATGACCAATTCCGTAAAAATAATGAATCGTTTATCGCGCGTATGTGGCATTAGATGAAATTAGCTGTAAATGCATTAAGGGCCGTAACTCTGACATTAAAGGAGACAAGGCAGTGAAACTTCGACAAAACGATTGCCGAATGCCATGGAAATATTGTAAAAATAAAATCAGGCTTTTAGTTAGATACTTTTTCAGAAACAAGAAATCTTGCAGCGTAAAGTTTTCTCTTTTGTTCAGTATATTTTGCTGATATGGAACAGACATTATCCTTTCATAATTTGTATTTTGTAACTTTCTAAAGAATCAAATTCAATTAATTACTTTTATCCAACTTCGTGTAATTCATATTGCTAACAACTAGAAAGGCCTTTAGACATAATCAGCAAATTTGCTTTCCAACAGTACTTTCAGTACTTTGATTATTATAGACATTCAATTTCGTCCCTATTTGGGCCAACTAACAGAATTGTCGGCGGAGCTGTCGCACAGCATGGCGAGTTCCCATGGCAGGTAGGCGAATAATGATGACATGCTTTTATTAACCCATTACTGCACAGTGACGCCTTTAAACTCCCTCACATGAAAAAGGCTTGGGAAAACATTGTGGAAAATGAAGAAATTGCTTGTGACAAGCAATTTCTTCATTTCCCACAATGTTTTCTACTCATAAAGACCAAAAAATTCTAAATTTCATTCACTTGAAATTATCGTCTGCAGCTGCTTTCAAATTGGATCACCCTAAAACTTTGTTGTTTGGGAAGGGGTTAAGCTATATACTCGTACAAGGGCAATAGACATTTTGTTACCTTATATATATACCTTTTATACTTTAGGTATCCTCGGTGTTAATGCAAAACCTCGAATCTCATTTTTCGGAAAATTTTAAGGGGAAGAATAAAACTAAATAATTTTTGAATCTGAAAGGTTTTACTTGAAATTCGTAGCCTATATATTGCCCACATAGGCTATAATGTGTCATTTATTATACTGCTTAGTCAAAATATAGCATAACCCGCAATAACTGTCTAAACGGGATACGAAAGTTTTTACTTTGAAAATTGTAAAAAAAAAATTGACTTACGAAGTTTTTCATTTACACCGACGATATGAAATTGCTACTTTAGAATTCAATTTCATCCCTAGAAGAGAAAGCTAACAGAATTGTCGGCGGACCTATCGCACAACATGGCGAGTTCCCATGGCAGGTAAATAAAAAAAAACAAACTCGTAACTGCAGCTTGTTTCATGTTGTAGTTACGAGATTTTTGTTGAAAAGCAGCGGTACACTTTAATTGACAATGAGTATATCGTCGGTCACATTCGAAAATGTCGTAACTACAGCTTCAATAAGCTGTAGTTACGACATTTTTGAACGTGACTGACGATATCATGGTATTCCAGGTTTGTCATTTTGTATGATCAATAGTTTTTATTATAGACATTCAAGTTCGTCCCTAGTTGGGTCAACAAACAGAATTGTCGGCGGATCTGTCGCACAACATGGCGAGTTCCCATGGCAGGTAGGCGAATAATGATGACATACTTTTATTAAGCTATATACTCGTACAAGGGCAATAGACATTTTGTTATAATAGACTTTAGGTATCCTCGGTGTTAATGCAAAACCTCGAATCTCATTTTTCGGAAAATTTTAAGGGGAAGAATAAAACTAAATAATTTTTGAATCTGAAAGGTTTTACTTGAAATTCGTAGCCTATATATTGCCCACATAGGCTATAATGTGTCATTTATTATACTGCTTAGTCAAAATATAGCATAACCTGCAATAATTGTCTAAACGGGATACGAAAGTTTTTACTTTGAAAATTGTAAAAAAAAATTGACTTACGAAGTTTTTCATTTACACCGACGATATGAAATTGCTACTTTAGAATTCAATTTCATCCCTAGAAGAGAAAGCTAACAGAATTGTCGGCGGACCTATCGCACAACATGGCGAGTTCCCATGGCAGGTAAATAAAAAAAAACCTCGTAACTGCAGCTTGTTTTATGTTGTAGTTACGAGATTTCTGTTGAAAGGCAGCAGTATACTTTAATTGACAATGAGTATATGGTATTCCAGGTTTGCCATTTTGTTTCAATAGTTGTTATTATGGACATTCAATTTCGTCCCTATTTGGGCCAACAAACAGAATTGTCGGCGGACGCGTCGCACATCATGGCGAGTTCCCATGGCAGGTAAATAAAAAAAAACAAACTCGTAACTGCAGCTTGTTTTATGTTGTAGTTGCGAGGTTTCTGTTGAAAAAATCAGTTGCATACTTTTATTGGTGTTGATCGGTGAAAACATATGCCATTCTATGACGAAAGTTTTGTCATTCTGTAATGATAGTTTTCAGACAGAGTTGAAGATAAGAAGGGGTGATGAGTTTTCAAAATGCAATATTTCATTCATTCTTCCTCAAATCTCGATGACACGATTCAGATGAGTACCCACAACATAGGGTTTGGAATTGAAATAGCAAAGTTAGAATGTATTGATCCCAACTTATCTATTGCTGTGATTCTATTCACATACCTTTTTGACAGTGAATATATGCTATTCTTTATGGAGGGGAATATCCGCCAATTCTTCTTACTGCTAAATTACATTAGTATTGTACTAAATTTATGGTTTTATTCGACTTTTTACAAGTGCATTCGTCCTAGTGCTAAATGCGTACTTCATACTTCCAATTTTTGTCGGTCAAAAGTAAGAAAAGTGACATCAAATTTGTAAGTATGCACTAAGCAGTAAGTATTTGTACACAGGTACCAAGAAGATCTCAAAAGGCATTAGTACGAATGTGAAATGCATTAGCATGAATTTAGTAAGAATTCATATTCATATAACTGCGGGGAACCAATATCTTCGGTTGTTTCCGTAAGTTAGCCCTGCCAGTGACGTCACATTTAATATATTTCTTTCTCGTATTTTTTTTTAATTTCTGAAGTTAATCTAAGCAAAACATTTAAGATACGCACATATATTATTTTATACAAATACGTTTCAGAATATTATTTATTCAATTCTACTAAATTATAACTTTTTAAATTATCATTTATAGTTTTTATGTAATTTGCAAAAATGTTAGAAAAGTTGATAAGACAAAATATATAGACTCGTTTGAATCGCCTGCTGATTGATGGTGACCTAAAAGTACAGTTATATACCGTCAACAAAACATGACTTTCTGTTATAGCAAATGCTTACAATCATGATATAAGATGCTGACATTCGTTCATAAAAATGCTCATATTCACATGATTAACTACTAAGGTAATATTTCCCTTCATATGACGTCCTTCCATTGGTAAAACCTACGAGGAAAAGCAGCAAAATGATTGAGCTGATCGCAGTGAATCGAAACATACCCTAATATGCCTAATTAAACCGATTGTGGCCTGGGCCACAGCATTGCCGAAATTCACAGTGGTGTGGTCTTAGAAGCCAGGGATTTATGGCATCAGACACTCTGAGATCTGGAGCAAGATGTTTCCCCTGCAGATTAGTGCTCTATGAAATCTTGGCATCAGCTTCAGTGATGGTTTCAATAAAATCAAGCCATTTGAAGCATAATCTCGGTTTTTTCAGCTTCGTTGACGCTTCTACATTGTCCAATTTATCACGAAATCCAGAACTTATTTCAAGCAAAAGTCATCTTCACTTGCAAGTCAACTTAAAATAATCAATATTTTTGTTAATAGTCTGTCAATCTCAATTTGGTTTTAAAAAGCAGGAATGGTTGAAAAATGCTAGGAATAAGCTGAATGTGATTGATTTTTGAACAATCAACTGATAAAAAGTTATTGAAGATCAACCAAAATTTTGGTTTACCTCCAATAACTTTTTTTCTGTTGATTTTTGGAACAATCCACTAGGCTTACGTTCATCTTATGCGTGACGGCTGTGCACCTTTTGTGCTACAAACCGAATTCAAGTCGATCACGTATTGAAATAACAAAATTATTGAAGGTTTTGTGATATTGTTGTGTCACGTAATTACTAGTATCCACCGTGTCTTGAAATAACGAGAAACTCCTGGTTAACGGAAGTTTCTTCTGTTTCCTCCCCCACCCCCACCCCCCCCATACAGCCTCAATAGCGCAATGGTTAGAGAACTCGGCTTGTAACCCGGGGGACTCGACTTCAAGCCGTCCTCGGAGATTTGTCTTTTGACAAAACACTTTATTGTCTCAGTCTACCCAGTTGTATTGAGTGGGTAGCAGTGAGTGACCCTCCAAAGGGTATCCGACTATAGATCTCGAAGCCTAGCTAACATCATGAGCGTTCAAGCTCCATACCAATGATGGGTTTCAAAGTAAGCAACAATTTCAAGGGCAAGTTGGCATTGGAGGAGGCCACCATCTTAGTTAAATATGATAATTATCTAACGTATAACCAAGTCGTGCAGGCTGGTATAGGCCTAATCACGACAGTGAATCGACTGGCACAATATTTTCGATTATTTTTAATAATTCTGTCAAGATAAATATGACCAATTCGAAAAAAATGACCTGAAGCAGAGAATGCGGGAAACAACAGGGATTTGCTGATTCATACGAAGGATCTTGAAAAATCAGCTGATAAAATGTTTTTGACGACCAAACAAAACTATTTTTTTTCATAAAATCTACCACACTAGATGTAATCTAAATCTTAACGTTTGTCTACCTTCTCTGTCTAAAATAATTTTCGATTTGGTCAGTATTTCAAAACAGAACACTCTAGATCTAGATCTTGAAGATTTTCTGTAGGCCTAAGTGTTATGTCACATGATTCTCGATCGTGATATGCATGTTGTTATTACCATCAAAGACATAGACTAGATCTTCCCTCACCTGAGCATTATGGTGTAGGCTTTTACAAAGTCACATCTCGACAAGAAAAGAAAACTTTGTTAAAAGCATTTTATTCTGTTCCCTCGCCATTTCAAAAATCATTTTTGGAAGCAAATTTTCCAAATTTGCTTCTCTTAGCAGCCATGCGTCTCTGCACTTTACCATTCTCTGCATACCACACAACATCTTCCGGTCTTCCTCACTATAAATAGTTCTATCAAAAGCAAAGATTAATGAGGTAACAGTCATTTGAATATTCAATATGTAAGTCTGAAGTTATGTGTAGATATTGAATTGTGTGACTGAAAATGAAACATTCAATTAATCATGTCTCTGAGAGATGAAAAGATCCACGTAGTAATTTGCTTTATTATGGTTCAAAGAATTAGTCCAATGGCCTTCCTTGTAAATGGGTCAGTCGAGTTTACTGAACTATGAAATATATTCAGCTTACACAAACGATTAATATGCATGAAGTTGTGCTAAAAATAAATACAACTCCATCATGAAATCAAAGTATGCAAGGTATTTTGGATAATCAAAGTACTTAATCAAAATACACTACGAATCAAAGTATTCAAGGTATCCAAATGGATAATCAAAGTACCTAATCAAACTACTCTATTTCTGGCCTCGGTTTCTCGAAAAAAACTTAAGTATGTTCTCAAATCTGAGCACAGTGCTCAAATTGCATGAAATCCATGTGAACTTCAATAGAATACCCTTCAACGTTGGAGAGTATCCCTTTGATGTTGAGCATGTTCTCATGAGAATATACTTAAGTTTTTTTTTCGAGAAACTGGGGCCTGGACAGGCCTACATTTTTGAAAAATTTGCTTCCAAACAGTACTGTCAGTACTTTGATTTCAATAAGGGATAGTCATTAAAATTACTTCCCTTTATATGTCTTATTAAAAAAATGAGAAATATAGCTTTTACTCATTTTATAGGATAAATATTCAAATAGTCGTTTGTTTTTATGCAAGAATATACCGTTTATATAAGTATATTTACTTTAAGTGCTTCTGAGTGATCTAAAATGTTTAAATTAAAAATAAATTTTTAGACTTTTATGTAAACAACTTTTAGCCCTCCGGTTTACGCTGTAGCCAATCATAATAATTATTCTTCCCTACTATACCAACCTAAATTGAATCGAGCCTCTTCCCCGGGCGTCTGCTGTAGAAATCAAAGTGCTGAGAGCACTGTAATTGGACGTCTCTGATTGATTGAGCGGGATTGTACATGAACGAAAGATATTTTATTCATTCTTCTGTGTTTAATTCTATAAGATCGGTTTCGGACATACGAAATCGGCTTTAATACCAGAAAACCCTTCTCAGGCTTCAAATTGATTTGATTGCCGTTTCAAGACAACTGATTTGTCTCTATGAATAATCACTATTAATTTGATTACCAAATTCAATTAAGGCCATGCGATTAGCACTTTTGTCTTCTTGTTTCGGTTTACTATGAGTATTGTCGTCAGTTATACTTTTCATTGATTCTATAAAGTACGCTAAAAAGCAATTTATTCAAAATGTAAGCCAACGCGCTACATAAATGAAAGCCGCGATAGCTCACTTAGCAGAGCATTCACCTTGTACTCTTTACACATGTTATATCCGGAAGGCCCTGGGTTCGAATTCTACTCAGACATTGTTCTTTTTAATCATCTTTTTTTATACGCCGCCGGAGGCGGACGTATATTGGCATCATCTTCTTCGTCTGTCCGTCCGTCCATCCGTCCGTCCGTCCGTCCGTCCACTTTTCTTGTCAACGCAACTCCTCCTAAGTTTCTGGCTGGATCTTCTTGAAACTTGGTCAATGTTATCACCTCAATTGAAAGATGTGCATGAAGGAAGATTTTTTATGGTTCGTTGATTTTTGCCTGAGTTATGCCCCTTAAAAACTTAATCTCTGGGGCTTATTGAATTTGCAGCCTTGTCAACGCAACTCCTCCTAAGTTTCTAGCTGGATCTTAATGAAACTTGGTCAATGTTATCACCTCAATTGGTAGATGTGCATGAAGGAAGGATTTTATGGTTCGTTGATTTTTGCCAGAGTTATGCCCCTTAAACACTTAGTATCTGAGGCTTAATGAAATTGCAGCCTTGTCAACACAACTCCTCCTAAGTTTCTGGCTAGATCTTAATGAAACTTGGTCAATGTTATCACCTCAATTGGTAGATGTGCATGAAGGAAGGATTATATGGTTCATTGATTTTTGCCAGAGTTATGCCCCCTTAAAACTTAGTCTCTGGGGCTTATTGAAATTTCAGCCTTGTCAACGCAAGTCCTCCTACGTTTATGGCTGGATATTAATGACACTTGGTCAATCATCTCAATTGGTAGATGTGCATGAAGGAAGGATTTTATGGTTCATTGATTTTTTCTAGAGTTATGCCCCCTTAAAACTTAGTCTCTGGGGCTGATTGAAATTGCAGCCTTGTCAACACAACTTCTTCTAAGATTCTGACTGGATCCTTATGAAACTTGGTTGATGTTATTACCTTAATTGGTAGATGTGCATGAAGTAAGGATTTTATGGTTCATTGATTTTTGCCTGAGTTATGCCCCCTTCAATCTTAGTCTCTAGGGCTTAATGATATTTCAGTCTCGTGACGCAATTCCTTCCAGGTTTTTGACTGGATATTTATAAAAACCTTTTTGTGAACACAACTTTTTACAGGTTTTTGTGTGAATATTTATAAATCCTTGTCAATGTATTTTTTTTGTCTCAAGTTTTATAAGTGGCGGCGTATATTGTGACCATGGCACTCTTGTTCGACTTCTATCTCCACCATCGTTGGCGAAAAAACGACCGCAGTGATTTAGAATCGATCTTAACACAAATTCAACGAAATAAAGTAATGAAACGACGATCATTTACATACAATTCCGCTCAATCAATGAGAGGCGTCTAAATATAGTGCTCCAAGCACTTTGATTTTTATTCCTGTTTAGAGTAAAAAAAAAAAAAATAAAACACGGTAGCAGTTTTCCCTGGTTGTGGTTACAAAACAAATTCAATACATACTTTTCCTGAAACAAAATACCAGATGAATTGGAGCACCTAACCATGGATTCCTCATACAAGTACTACCGCAGCATCCTTACATCTACAGATGTGCATAAAAAGAAGAAATTGGGAACGTGCCGTCGGGAAAATGGCAGTGGAGTACAATAAGCAATTTAAATCTTTATATCATTATCAACGAAAATTTGAGAATAGCAATGTCCCTATCTGTACACATATTCATAAGATCATCCAGGTACCATCTGTTGCAGACCCATTGCTTCATCTTCTTAGCTCATTACACGTAAACGGGTCACTTGAACGAATTGAATACAGATCGCTGTCACTTAGTCTTATACTAGTAATAATCATTGTTGTCATGATCATCGATCAGTATGTAAATAGGTCATGATACTGTCGAATATCAGTGATACAGATGCTGGAGAAAAAAAAAACTCGTAAGAGCAACTATTTTTCTGAATAGGTGGATTTCACTAGTGTCTCATCTGAGGCTGTTCAGATGGAACCCCGATTTGTCATGGAGTCGAACCCGAGTTGCGAAATGAACTCACTCCCCGATAATCAATTTCAAAACCCTGGTTCCAAAGTACGTCTCGTGGAAACCCCGTTCCTTTAAATATGTCAAAGACTTAAACAACAATGATCAAAGAAAAGGAACCTATCATACACAATGCGTGCATTAAATTGGGTAATCATTCTAAAATGTGGGTTTTCAGTAAACACATCAAGAAAAACAAACGTTTTACAGAAGAAATAATCCGAACTGGTTTTGAACCAACGGCGTTCCAAATTTCAAACTGAAAAAAGGTTGCGAGGTTAACCCTTTCCCGTTTGAGCTTTCGCTGCTGCTGATGATATAGGTTATCTGTTTACATTATAACCATAGTGTATGCATGTATCGCTTTCTAAAGATCTTACCCTTTACACAATAAATATTACGAAAGTCAAAAAACTAAAAGAAAATGATTAAATCGAAAAAAGATCGTAAAGTTGGTTAAGACGTGGTATGAATTGAATCGGCCAATGAATCTTATAGTATTTGTTAGAGAACACATAGAAAGTAGGAAAAGATACGACAGTTTTCCTGTATGGTCGCAAAATCTATTTTGAATTTTGGTCAACTGGCAATTGAGTCTGAGAAAGGGTTTTTTGGTAATGAAAACCCATTTCGCCTGTCCAAAAGTGGTTATAAGAATTGTACGTCCTTTCGGACGTCCAATTAAAAATGAACTAAAAGAATCAGTCAAATTAATGAAAATTCTTGAAAGACTTTGTAATTTGGAACCATCTAACCCCGGTTTAGTATTGCATGTATGCTAGAAGAACGCACCAGGCTATATAGATTTTGAAGCCTATATGACTAGGCTAGCATCACCAGGATTCAAGCTCTCAAAATAATTAATAATTTTGAAAGATAACCTTAGATATGCTAATTATTCAATGTATAACGAAGACATGCAGGCTGGTATATATGCGGTAGGGAATAACGTGACACATTTTCAATGTTTTCCAATAATTATGTCAATATCATGACCTATTAGGCAAAAAAGATCAGAAGCAGAGAAGGCAGGGGTTGCTAAATACAAAGGATCTTAAAAATCAGTAGATGAAAAAGTTATTGACGACCAATCAAAATTTTAGTTGGTCGTCAATAACATTTTGTCAGCTGGATTTTATAAAAAAAAAAATCTACCATGCATATCTCAACCTTGGCTAGTGTCTACCCTCTTTGCTTCAAATCGTTTTTAAATTGGTCAGTATTAACAAAAATATGGAAGATTTTCTGTATTTGTTGTGTCGCGTGATACGGGCCGTGTTTTTACCATAAAATACATACCATCCAGGTCCGTATTGGGTGGGCTGAAGACCGTGTGACTGAATATTTGGGGGCTAAATAGGATATTCCCTAAATTTTCAGAATGAAATAAGGAAAATTCGGAATTTTTTGCCAACATTGGGGATGGGGGGGGGGGGGCTAAGCCCCCTAGCCCCCTGTTCCTTCGGGCCTGCCCTCATCTGCACAATGTCATGTGAACTACCACAATGTCACAACTCCACACAAGGAGAAACTTTTGTAAACCGCCCTATATATTCTTTTCATCCGTATGTTTTTTTTTTTTTTTTTTTTTTTTTTTTTTCCTTCTAAATTTTTCTGCAGAAGATATGCCTACATGATCGGATAATGACACTTACTAGCATTGATGTGAACGCATATTTTTCCTTCTGTGGTACAAACAACACGGTACGGAAACTACAGAGACAGAGCCATTGGCTCTGCCGCTTAAATCCTCTGGGGGGCTTCCGGCCATGTGTGGCTCTGTCTCTGGGGTCGTGATTTTTTGACAAAAACAGGTGAGTGTGCAACTTTGTTGTTCATTTATTTTCTTCTGGTGCTTAAAATCGAAAAACCGGGAATGTCATGCTCCCCTAAGACCATTTATCTGCCTGTTCTAATTTTGTGGGCTTCAAAGTCGGCAGGGTTTTCACAGGATCATTGTCGTCGTGGGTCGACCCTATGTGATTTTTTCTTGTTTACATCATGTATTCATGTACATTTCAACGGTAAATAGCCAATTGCTGCAGCCAAAACATGTGATATACTAATCGAGGGATAATCTCGATCAGACATAGCTTTCCCATGTAACAAAACCTTAGAAATGATTGGCCAACGTAAAGTTTGAGCAATTTCTATCGGTGGCTCTGTCTCTGGCGGCTGGCTCTGTCTCTGGCGGCTGGCTCCGCTTTGAACTGTCGGTTAATTTTAGTCTGTTTACAAAATACTTGTCCAAAGCATATCTCTGAAAGTATCGAAGCTATGATCATGAAATTTCATGGGTGGATTTATCTCAATAAAGACAAGTTCTGTATCAAAGGAGCATAAATACTCCTTACTTATTTTGTGAGTCACTGTCCTTTGTTTTCGACAAAAACACTTATCCGGACAAATGTAATGGCGGGGTATTATATCACATTAGGTGATACATAGAATTCTTATTTAGGACTGCTCCAATTCAAAATGATGTCCAGACATGCAAGGATGCAGATGGGCGCCCCCCCCCCCCCCTCTCATGAGAGAGACATGTATGTATCTGCGCGTAGCTCCGAAGTATCAAATATGTAATAGTTATCATTGAAATCTGTGAGAAAAAATATGAAAATGCTGGTTATGAGCAATTTTCTTTTCTCGCAATGCACCAGAAAAATGACTTGCTTGGGAAGGATTAAATGGAAAGCTGTCGGATATATTGGTGCAAATAAAAAATAAAAAAAAGGGGAGGGCCAGTTTCATTTTTAAGACGTATTTTTTGTCTTTGTCTTACCGATGACTTACGGCAAGTTTTGGACAAGAAACGCGTATCACCAATTTATCAAGACCTGGGGCCCGTATTATCAACGCTCGTACGATTAATTTTTGCGTAGTTACTTGTAACAACAAACCTGATTGGTCCAATCTGATTTCTCGTCCACTCAGATGTTTTGTTACACATTTTATACAAAAACTTTGTCGTAAGATCGTTGAAAATACGAGCCCCTGGATTATGCGATTGTTGTTTTAACCGATATTTAAGACATCGTTAAGTCAAAATTACTTCTTAAACGTTTTGATGAAACAGGCCCCTGACTTTTCGGAAGCGTTCACACCGAAAAATCGTCTGCTTCAAGTCTGTTTTGTGTATTTTCTCAGCTAATACTCGACGGATTTTGACGAGATAAAGTGAACCGCACGCGCGCCATTGAGAGGGACATTCCCCGGTTCTAACTCACTCCGCATCAAATCCCATGGTTTCTCGAAACATTCAAAATGAATGTTTTTGGTTGCATTTTAATAAAACTATGGAATACTTTGCATAAAGAGGTTCAGGAATGACCCTCTCAAAGGCGCGTATGGTGCAATGGCTCGTCAAAATACGTAGAGTTTAAACCGAGATATAGAACAAAATATACTTGAAACAGACAATTTTTCGGTGTGGACCTTTCCCCAAATCACGTGGATTACCCATCGTGTAATTGTTTCTTTGTCAACACCCAGTTTGTCGCCTTAAGTACAGTACTACATAGAATCATGAGCCGTGACGAAAGGTTAGTGTATATTCCAATACATGTAAATTGGAAGAGAAGCATGTTTTCCAAGTGCTGAATAAAAGCGAATAATGGCACATTTTGCGCGTTGGCCGTGAGAGTTCAGTAGCTGTCTCCAGATAGTACGATGTCTTTATCACAGGATGTTCGGTTCCGAGTCACATATTTACTTAAATCGAAATCCCTCTTCCCCCGTCAATTTAGACACGCTAATCTTTGATCATTCAAAGGACATTGTTTAATTGTAGATTTGAAATTGAACAACGCTGAATGTTCGATGTTTTGCAAAGGGTTTAATCGGTGACTGAACCATTCGCCATACACAATATGATCTATTCAGTGTGTGAGTAAATTACTTCGACACGAATTTTGCGAAAGATGAATTTTTTTCACCAAGCACGCAGAGACAGAGCCAGCCGCCAGAGACAGAGCCACCGATAGAAATTGCTCAAACTTTACGTTTGCCAATCATTTCTAAGGTTTTGTTACATGGGAAAGCAATGTCTGATCGAGATTATCCCTCGATTAGTATATCACATGTTTTGGCTGCAGCAATTGGCTATTTACCGTTGAAATGTACATGAATACATGATGTAAACAAGAAAAAAACACATAGGGTCGACCCACGACGACAATGATCCTGTGAAAACCCTGCCGACTTTGAAGCCCACAAAATTAGAACAGGCAGATAAATGGTCTTAGTGGAGCATGACATTCCCGGTTTTTCGATTTTAAGCACCAGAAGAAAATAAATGAACAACAAAGTTGAACACTCACCTGTTTTTGTCAAAAAATCACGACCCCAGAGACAGAGCCACACATGGCCGGAAGCCCCCCAGAGGATTTAAGCGGCAGAGCCAATGGCTCTGTCTCTGTAGTTTCCGTACCGTGAACAATACATCTGATATGATAGGCTACATGAGTAATGTCCTCAGTTACAAGTATGTAGGCCTAATACTTTATATTTTTACTCTTTTTTATCTATGGGTATAAATAAACACGAGATCAAACTTGCATTATCGGACGACCAAGTCAATTAAGGCACCTTGAAATGGTTGAAGGGGTGATAATATCATCATTTTGTCACGATGATTCCTCAGTCTATAAGATTCCCGTAAGTGTAAGACAAGCAATACGTTAATCACTATGCTAGTATGCAAGGGCGCCTTAGGGCGGATCCAGAATTTTTTCCAAGGAGGGGGGGGGGGGTCCAAGCCCTCCAGGATTTTTCAGGGGGTCCAGGCCAAAATGATGACTTTAAATGTGTTGAATATGTAACGTTATACTAACGTTATATAGTCAATATTTGATTATCGGCCAATGCCAGGGGTCCAATTATTCGCGTATTTTCCTTCTTTCCTTTCATTTTCTGAACGTTCTGTTACGCTTTCCCTTAAGATTGGCCGATCTGATTGTTCTTGCAGACGACGAAATTGGTGGTAATAAAGTAATGACCTGTATCCATATTAGTAGGGAAAATATTCAGGCAAAAGTTGAAATTATGTGAGGGTTAAACTCACTTGCGAGAACAAATCCAATTACCGTTCGGGAAGGATTGATTGCATTTATATTACTAGCAATTTTACCCATCTCGAAATTTGACCTTTGACCTCGATGACCTTGACCTATCCGGGGCTGACCTTTGACCTCGATGACCTTGACCTATCCGGGGCTGCACTCCACCTAATCCCGTCCCGTAACCCGTAAGCAATCCCGTCCCGTAACTAAGCAATCCCGTCCCGTAACCCGTAAAAACGATAAATTTGACCTTTGACCTCGATGACCTTGACCTTTCAAAAAATGAACCCCTCAAGCTAATATCCGGGGCCGCCCTGCACCTTCCCTCCAAGTTTGGTGAAGATCGGCCCAAGGACCTGGGAGGAGTAGGGGAACAAACAGACAAACAGACAAACAGACAAACAGACAAACAGACAAACGTTGCTCAAATTATAGTATGATATGTGGTGATCCAAATTGTAGGCATGGGATGGTGTAACATACGCGCTATCAACAAAAAGTTTTTTTTTATATATAAGTTGAAAAATATTTTTTAATTACAAATGTTTTTAACCGGACAGAAGCATTTCAACTAGATATGCATAAAAGAAATAATAGTTATTGCAAGAAAGGCATAAGCTTACAGTGATTTGATTATTTATCTATATTTATGATTATATATATGTTTATTAGTTATATTTTTTGTAAAGAGATATAAAGGGAAGTAATATTTCCATGTTTTATCCCTATCCCCCAATTGAACCCAAGACCACATTCTTACGGAAAATCCCGAAGTGAATGATATGTGTAGTGGAGTGATCTACCTTCATTAGTAATTTTGCGCTAGAAGGGAGCCAGTGAATATATTACTAATGATGGCAGATAACTCGTTCTTGTAAATGCAACTTGCTTAGTGTCTGTTTAGTACTTACTACTGCATACTTCAAGTATTTTAATTTCACATTTCTAGTGCATACTTAGTTATTAATACTGCTTACTTACGATTTTGATTACACTTTTCTTACGTATGACCGTCAAGAGTTGGAAGTATGAAGTACCCATTTGGAAGTATGAAGTACGCATTTGGCACTAGGGCGAATGCACTTGCAGAAAATAGAATGTAGCACAATACTAATGTAATTTAGCAGTAAGAAGAATTGGCGGATATTCCCCTCCATAATTCTTGGGCGAAGGTTTGAGCATTCTGTAACAATGGCTTTTTAAAAACAAAAAAAAAATGCTTATCATATTTCACAAATGTTATGAGATTTGAGAAGCTAATGTGAGGGTCTTTGATATCAAAATGAACCGGAAAGTATGGTGGGCACTTCGCTAGGTCTTTCAATATTGGAAATAAACTATACTGACGTCAAATACAAACGCCTCAGCACTAATAAATGTCCGATTATTCAGTAAATCTGATTTGAAATAACAAATACTGATTTCCATCTGTAAATTTGATGATCTGTTGTTGAAAAATGATGATAAAGAAATTATCAAATTGTTACAGTTTACAAAAAACGGTACATTTAAACAGAGCGGTACCAGAATTTCCATTTGAAAAGCAGTAGCGCGTGGTTCAAACTTTACTTTGCGACGACAAAAGATACCGTAAAACGTCTTATTTGGTAACCACAGTAAGTGAATACTAAACCCGACGTCGATTTCAACGTCTAAAGCCTGAAACGCATATGACGTTAACGTAAGACAGCTTCATGTATAACAGGCGTGACATGAGGTCTATCTGACTTTGGCCGATTGGCAAATGTTTCTGTAACTCTTACTCGTCGACCAAGATGCCTAATCGTGCAGTGCACTTGGTTTTCTCGTATTCGAAAATGGCTAATCTACGAGCTCTATTTTCCAAGCAGTGTGTCTATTTCAAACGCTATTTGCAACATCAACAGTTGCCAGAAAAACACTTATTTGGCTACCACATTTACCTTCTATTCGACAGAACGTCGATCGAAACGTCACAAACCTGAAACGTACATGACGTTAACGTGGAGAATTATCTTACTTTACAGGCGTTACGCGAGGTCTAGTTGAGCGTGGCCGATCAATAAACGTTCGCAGAATTCTAACGAGTTGATCAAGACACCGAATCGAGAAACACAATATGTTAAACTGTCTCGCGACTTGTTTGTGCATTCGTCGCATTCAAAAATGGCTTTATTACGAGCTCCTGTTTTAGAATTCAGTCTTGGAATCCTTCAATTCAGATGTTTCATAAGAAAATCTTTACATTCGTGGTAGCCTATTCACTAACACATGTTACTGCGTAAAATTAGACAGATTTCATCACGTGATGTACATACACGAAGCGCACGTAGAAAACGTGACCAGTCACCGGAAATGGACATGATAATGGATAGAAACGCATATTTTTTCATTTGCCGTAATTGTCGGTCAAAATGATGATATACAGTATATATTTCAACAACAGTGTAATGGGCATAAGGAAAATAACGACATATTTCATTGGAGCGTTTTTATTTGACGTCAGTATATAAAAAATTCAGAAGATGCATGTTATTTGAAAAAGGTAAAGGAAACATACATAACAAGGTTACAAGATTACCATCCGCATGTATGCATGCATACATTCCTTTGTTGTCAGGCATCTTTGAGAATATACAACCAACGCGTATGTGAGGGTACTTTGATTAGTTATATAGATGGTTATAAAATTACAGAAAAAATATGATATGTACATCTATTTTCAGGCATCCTTGAGAATTTACAACCAACATGTATGTGGAGGTACTCTGATTAGTGATCGATGGGTTTTGACCGCAGCTCACTGCTTTGAAGAGTGAGTAGCCTATGTACAGGAATGATATTTATATGTTATAAATAATCTTCTAACTATTTATTAAAGCAGTTTTAAAACTGATTATACTGAACTCTTAGCAGTTTTAGAACTCGAGTAGTTTGAAAACTGCTCAATCAATCTTAAGAATGCTTTTGCCTGTGTTCCGTATGTTATGCAAAACCATTCTGACGATTTTTTTTCGTTGAATTATTGATACATAGATAAAACAACGACTTAGCAGATCGTTTTACGACTGTATTTCGATTTTTTATCGATTTGCATCAAAACAGAAATAATAAATGCTATTTTGATAAGTTTCAAGACTGCTCAAAATGAGCACCGTAAGATTTGAACAGTTTAATAACTGCTCAGTTCCAAAATTGCTTCCGGCATATATACTAACTTCGATTTGGATATTTGGATATAGTTCAAGTCATCATTTGGAACCAGTGCTCTTCTATATATTAAATTAACCAAAATATACTAACTATTCAAAATCTATGTATATGGTTATATTAACAATTCAAAGAGATTTGATTACTTGTATGAAACAACCCAAGCATGTAATTTGTGATAATAAACAAACAGTAAAGCGTCGCAATGTCAATAAAATCAAATCAAAGGATTGGCATACAAGGTTCAAAGACAGAAAGTGTCGATTTTCTATCTGAATTGCCGGATATCTCATATCAGCTTACATTTACCAGTCTTTGACTACATTCTTATATAAAAAGGATTCGCCAGTTCTTTAATAATCAAAAAATGATCCTTAAAGAACATCTTTCATTTATTGCAACGGATTTCAACCACGAAGTAAAATGAGTGATCAAATACAATACCTGTCAGTGTTTCTTCATTTCCATCTAAAGTCGATATCCAGTATGATCTTCCAAAACAGGCAAGCAATTGTGAAATGGTCAGTTGTTTATCCCGTCGCTTTTCATCAAAAAACATCGTAACTGCAGCTTTAAAGGAAGCTGCAGTTACGAGGTTTTTTTTATGAAAAGCACCGATTTATTCTGTACTAGTTTAGGTACCAGCCCATACCAGTGGACAGTCGGTCTTGGTATTCAGACCCAGTCTGATCTTTTTTTACTGAAATAAATCTATCTATCTATCTGTCTAGGATTTACCAGTCGAATATCGCTCACATAGAGGCCATTTACCGCCACCATTTTCGAAACGGTTAATGGAAGCTGCAGTTACGAAGTTTTTGATGAAAACGCTTCGATTTATTCTTTACCAGGTTAGGTACCAGCCCCTACCAATGGACGGTCGGTCTTGGTATTCAGACCCAGTCTAGGATTTACCAGTCAAACATCGCCCATGTGGAGGCCATTTACCGACACCAGTCTTATAATGATAGAACCAAAGTCAACGATATAGCTCTCATGAAATTGAGTAAACCAGTCGATATCACTGGCAGGTAGGCCTAATTCTATGAAGTTTATTCATTTATTTGTTTATTCATTTTCAAAAACAATATGAAGCCACAAGACCTGTGTCGTTTTAAGACGATGCCATGTAAGCATATATAGATCTGTATCACGAGTGCGATATTGTGATGGCAGGCCTTTATGAAACATGTGTTTTATATGAAGTTGAATTTCCCTACATTTTCAGGGTTAAATAAGGAAAAATCGGTATTTTTGGCCAACTTTGGGGCTTAGCCCCCCCCCCCCCCCCCCTGTTCCTACGGGCCTGAATAGACTGCGTAAATATTTAGGCCTACCACTAGGTCGTATGTTCCCTGTGCAAAGGACTTAGTTTTCAATACCATCCTCTTACCAATAACTTTTTTCACTTTTCTTGAAATATATAATGGCATATTTATTCTATTCATTTTTCGAAGAAAAGCAAAGATCGTAATCCACATGCTTTCTCTATTGATCATATGGCAATTATGCAAAGAATTTTAATAGATCTTTTTCTTCATATTAAACCCCGCCCACATGCGCAGACCGATGCTCAGAAAGTACCACCGAACATGACTGTCCTTAACAAATCATTCAATTTTAAATATTTCCGCATTTCTTGTTTCATTTTAGGGTTTTTAATCATTTATTTTGTTGTTTCCTAAGGTAGAATACCCATAATGTGGCCATTTTGACATTCATAAAACATTTTTCTTTTCGATCGGAGTCGTTAAACTACATATCCGAACCTATTCGGGCGCGGTCGTAAACATTCGGCGGTGGAAAGTTCCACCGCCGAATGTTTTTGACGTCACCCGAATATCCCCGACATCGCGTGAATCTCATTAGGGGTGGGCTACCTTAATCGGGAATATCATTGCGCCTTTACCTAATTTTTTTTAGTTATTCATTTAATTTAATGTTTTTTAATCAGGGATGTTATTTCGCCTCTATGTTTATAATTGGTAACTTATTTTCAGATATGTGAGAGCTGCATGTCTACCACGTGTTGGGGATACTTTTGCGAATGATGTGTGCACGGTGTCAGGATGGGGTGCTACTTATTACGGTAATTATACTCTTAAGGTAGTCCACCCCTAAAGCGATTCACGCGACGGTGGAATTATTCGGTCGACTTCGTAAACATTCGGCGGTTCCACCACCGAATGTTTACGACGTCGTCCGAATAGGTTCAAATACGTGACGAATATAAACGTCGCAATGAATTTTAATGGGGTGGAATACATCGAGAAACACTTTCTCGCTCCTTTTCTTCGAAAACCTCGTAATATCAGGATTATTTCCAAACAAAGCGTTTTAAATTGACCAGAACATGTGCAATTTCGACGTCAATAACACTCATAGTTCATTCCCAAGCAAGAACTGACCCGAGATGAATCCTTTAAAAAGTGTTACGGGAAATGAAAAACATTGCCCTTGACGACGTTTTCCAACCAGATAGACATGAATTCATTCAAAATCTTTGAATGTATATAAAAATTCAAAACTTCGCCATCTGGTAATGAGACTCATGCGACGTCGTAAATATTTGGATTAATATTGTCCAGCAAGATTAACCTGGGACATCTACATTATGTAATGACCCCACTTCGACAATGTTTTGTTAAGACGCTCATTTAACGGACTTTGCACACGAAAATTAAGTTGTCCCGGGTTAATTTGGGTGGACAATACACGAATGTTTACGATGTCGCCCAAACAGGCTCGGGTACGTTATGATTGTAACGTTAATAATGTCGCACGAAAAAACCCGACGTGGTGAAAATTTTATTGTGGATGAACTATGTTAAACATAGAATTTACCAATTCTAACAGATCCTAGCGGCCACGCTCCTATCACACAGAACCTGGAATTTGTCGATCTAACAACCATAGACAACAACAACTGTGGATATTTACTCGGTTATGGGTCTGTACACTCCACACAACTCTGCGCAGGCGCAACTAACACCGGGGGAAAAGACGCATGTCAGGTAACGAATCTGTGCTTGGAAAAGAATTTGTGTATGATATAACACAGAAAATATTGAGACAAAAGGAGAAAATGTTAGTAATGGCACGTTTGAGAGGAATTGTGCTCACGAGAAATTAAGGTGCACGGTATCAGGTCACAAATTAAGTCAAATTATCTCCCTTAGATGAGCGAAGAAATTGCTTCGTGTCATATTGATCGTTCGTGTGGATTTTCATCAAAATCCGTCTATTCGTTTAGACGTGGAGCTAACGAGAAATGTGGACGGACAGACAGGGTGACTCCTTTGAGTATAATTGATAAGCAATCATTTCATAGATGTTTTAATTAAATTCATTTTATTTAAGGGAGACTCTGGCGGTCCACTAATCTGTAAGCGTCATGGAGTCTGGGAGGTTGCTGGAGTAGTGTCTTGGGGTGATGGGTGTGATAAAGCTAGAAGATGGTTTAATCATGTATATCTTATTTAAGGGTGTTTCTGGCTTAATTATGTTTATTTTATTTAAGGGAGACTCTGGCGGTCCACTAATCTGTAAGCGTCATGTAGTCTGGGAGGTTGCTGGAGTAGTGTCTTGGGGTGATGGGTGTGATAAAGCTAGAAGATGGTTTAATCATGTATATCTTATTTAATCATGTATATCTTATTTAAGGGTGTTTCTGGCTTAATTATGTTTATTTTATTTAAGGGTGATTCTGGCGGTCCACTAATCTGTAAGCGTCATGGAGTCTGGGAGGTTGCTGGAGTAGTGTCTGATGGGTGATGGGTGTGGTAACGCAAGAAGATGGTTTAATCATATACCGGTATATCATATTCAAGGGTGTATTTGGCTTAATTATGTTTATTTATTTAAGGGTGACTCTGGCGGTCCACTGATCTGTAAGCGTCATGGAGTGTGGGAGATAGCCGGAGTAGTGTCTTGGGGCGATGGATGTGGTAAAGCAAGAAGGCCCGGGGTGTACACACGTGTTACGTCCTACCTAAACTGGATATCCGGTATCATGCACTAAACCGATGTCTGACTCGAAGATTTTGGACTTTAATATTGATTTTAATTTAATAAAATCGTAAAGATTTCGTAATAATGGATATTGGTGTGTTATGGTCCCTATGACAATTAACCACAGTCATTCGTGGCTCCATGTGGGCTTGTATTTAAATAAGCATCTACGTTAAATTTTCATTTCTTTCTGCGACATGCTCGCATGACCCACCCCATCTACGAGCAGTATGGATCCCTCCATCATACATTAGGAAAGCGTTTTGCGTACACTTTATTTTCGGCTAGCTACATCAGTGATTATTGTCACGGAGGGAAATCATGTGACACAACAAGTGCCGTAAGTTTTTCAATAACTATGTCTATACATATGTGAGTCATCAAGCTACAAAGGACCTTATCCGAACTCCAAAAATCCAAATTTTGAAAAACTTGTCAGATTCAGCACAAGTCAACCAGATCCCGTATGCCGAAAAATAACAAGTGTCGGCCCTAGTCTGGCTGCGCGGACTGCGCAGACTGACTAGGGTCGATATTTTTCACACTTCCTATAAGGTCCCTTTTAGCGTGGCGGGTCACATATTATCTGAAATTGTTGCGTCACAATCATGATTCCTCGCTGTGAAGATGTGTACATACATATAGACAGACGGGTGGGGCAGAACTTTTCAAAAGTAGTTTTATTATAAACTTTATTTCATATAAATAAATAGAAGTCACCGTAAACCAAATTAAACTTTAAACAAATAACACCAAACTTCCAACACAAGTATACACTTTTAGATTAGCTGTCATCTATTAATTTGTTAAATTCGCCCTTTCCCAAACAAGACCTAGATTTGAAGTACTTAGAGGTCTTGCAAAAACGTTGAAACAAAACAAGAAAATGTTGATAAAAGGCATTTTCTCTTTCTGCCTCAATATCTTCTGTGCTTTATTGAACACATACTCTACCTTAAAAGCACTAAATTTGACGTCTGCATCAACTTTTGAAATGGACCACCATAGAGTTGTTTGGGAAAGGGATAAAAACAAATTACACAAGAGACATTCAACATATCGCTGCTTTTCAACGAAAACTTCGTACGAAGCTGAAAATAAGCTACAGTTTTTTTGTTGTTGTTGTTGAAAAACGAGGGCATACACAATTATACATGCAATCGCCTTATAATTTGTTCATTAATTTTCAGTTATTAACAAAAGTGCAAATACATACATGTAGTTGAATTCTAATACACATACATTAACCCTTTCCCAAACGGCAAAATTTTAGGGTGATCCACTTCAAAAACTGCCAAAAATGACAAAATAGATGTTTTTAAGATAAGATTTGTGCAAAATATGGCACAGAAAATATTGAGACAAAAGGAGAAACTGCTGGTTATCAGCAGTTTCGTCTTTTGTTTCAATGTTTTCCCAAGCCTTTTCTATTAGAAACGTCAAAACCAGGTCTTGTTTGGGAAAGGGTTAATCTGGAATGAGAAGTAGATACGGCATTATCATTGTACACAGTATTAATGTCACTGGTAGAACTATAGAATTAGTATAATTTGGCATTTTCTTTGACCAATTCCCACACAGTGACGCTTTCTTACACCACTGAAGGAGAAGATTAACCCTTTCCCAAACAACAAATTTTTAGGGCAGTCCTATTCAAAGCTGCAGTAGACAACAAAAATGATGTTAAAAAGGAAGGTATTGTGTACAATATAGTACCGAAAATATTGAGACAAAAGGAGAAACTGCTGGTTACCAGCAGTTTCTTCTTTTGTCTTAATGTTTTCCTCGGCTATATCTATTAGGGACGTCAAAACCAGGTCTTGTTTGTGAAAGGGTTAAAAAAGATGTGTTTGTGAAACACTAAATATAATACCCCCAAAATGGCTAACTTTAAGTTTTGGATGGACAGACAGATGGACTGACAGATAGACACTGTTAAAACAATATGTCCCCGATCTTTCAATATGGGGGCATAAAACATGGTGGAAAATGAAGAAATTACTTGTGACAAGCAATTTCTTTTATTTCCACAGTGTTTTCTTTTCTTAGTTGCAAAGGTCTTTTTTCAAAATTTCTTCAACTTGAAATTGTGATCTGCAACACCTTTCAAATAAGCACAGTCCAAAATTTAACATTTGGCAATGGGCTGATACGGTCACCAAAATGGGAAAAGATTCATGATATACAAATGTCCAGACATACATGGTAATATCAATCCTTTCCCAAACAAGACCTTGTTTTGAAGTCAAATCTAAGATGCTCGGGAAAAGATTGAGACAAAAGAAGAAACTGCTGATAATCAGCAGTTTCTCCTTTTGTCTTAATATTTTCTGTGCTATATTGTACACACACACAATTCCCTTCCTTTTTAACATCAATTTTGTCGACCAAAGCCGCTTTTTAATAGGACCACCCTAAAATTTGTTGTTTGGGAAAGGGTTAATATACCTCATTTTCAAGAAATAAAATTGTTACTATATTATCACAACCAAGTAAATGGATTTCATATCACAAAGTATTTAACCATACTAGAAAAATTGTTAGTGAAATTCTTTATAGAAAAGACTTGGGAAAATATTTATCTTTGATCAACATTCATTTTATTCATTTTTGTAGTTTTCAAATTGGAACAGTCTAAATTCTTGCTTTTTGGGAATATTCAAACAGGAGTGTGACAGATCTGATCATCGACAGACAAATCATCAACACGACTAATTACCGACAGGACAAATTTTCATCACTAATATGGAAGCACCGAATTAAAGCTTTTGCATAGTTTTAAATATCACAAAAATCATTCAATGTAATCGCAAGAAATAGAATCTAGCCTTTTTCAAATGCATGAATTTCAAATTGAATTTGGAAAACTGTAAAAAAAATAAGACAAAAATCCATCGGATAAGTGATTAACCTTCCCTTCCCTTTTGGAAGAAGGTTAACCCTTTCCCAAACAAGACCTTGTTATAGAATAGGCTTTGGAAAACATTGAGACAAAAAAAGAAACTGCTGATAACCAGCAGTTTCTTCTTTTGTCTCAATATTTTCCATGTCATATTTCACACAAATGCTATCTTTAATAACATCCATTTCGTCATTTGTGGCATTTTTTGAAGTGAATCATCCTAAAATTTTGCCGTTTGGGAAAGGGTTAAACAAGACTGAGATCACCATACTGCACATTTTTTATCTGGATTCATCGGAGAATTGGCTGGACAGCTATACGCTTGAGCAAAGTTTTTGGAATTCGCCATGGACGCTAAAACTCTGAAATGATAACAAACAAGAGATGTTTGTAAAACATAAATGCCTCCAAGGCCTACCTTAGATGTAGCAATTTTACAATTGAAGCTGTCAAATGGGTATTTTATCGAGTACAAAAATCAGCAAAAAACAATAACTCCACAAATGTGATATTCCTGTCATTTTCTTTAAAAATAGGCTACTTCCACAACATCCATTCCGATGCCCCTGCTGCTCATGCCATTAACCCATTACCAAACAACACAATTTTCAAGCTTGTTCAAATTGAAAGAAGTCACAGACGACATTTTCAATGTAATGAAATTTTGAAAATTCACAATAATTACTGTAGAAAACATCTTGGAAAATGAAGTAATTGCTTTTTGGAAGCAATTTCTTAATTTTCCATAATGTTTTCCAAAATCTGTATTTGATGAAGGGTCAAAAAGTGTCATTTTGTGGAAATGGGTTAACCCTTTTCTAAGCTAGACCTAGTTTTAATGTCCATAAAGAAAGAGGCTTTGGAAAAAATTGAAACTAAAGGAGAAAGTCCTGATAAGTACAATTTTCTCGTTATGTTTCAATATTTCTATTGTACACAGATCCCATCTTTATCATTTTACCATTTTCTATTCTACAGCTGCTTTCATATTGGATCACCTTAAAATGCTGTCGTTTTGGAAATGGCTAAGAATTACGGCTACAGTATAGGGAACAAGTACAGTTCTCCAATATAGAGACTACCTGGCTCACAACTGAGCAATATCGCAAGCTTGTACAACAATGTAGGTACTGACCATCCAGTTTTACTGAAGAATTAGCAATTGTCTAATGAAGAATAAAACCTTGTAACTCCAGCTTGTTCAAGCTGTAGTTGCAATGTTTAGACCTCTCCCTAACAAAGAATAATGAAAAACACTGGCGGATCCTGAGGTGTCGAGTTGGGTGATCAAACAACCCCATTTTATTC
Source organism: Fragum sueziense (assembly GCA_963680895.1). Classification (NCBI taxonomy): domain Eukaryota; kingdom Metazoa; phylum Mollusca; class Bivalvia; order Cardiida; family Cardiidae; genus Fragum; species Fragum sueziense. Next base: position 17,699,404 of record OY804610.1, read on the forward strand.
TAATTTTGTTCAATTTTAGTATTAACCATTTCAAAAACATGACCTGATTTTGACATCCTTCATATAACAAGAGCCGTCAGAGACGGACAATGCTCCCCCAATAAGGCATTGTCACAATAAATTTATGCCATGCAGAGCTAATATAAAGCTAACAAATGTTAAGCCCCCTTTTTCCTTGACATATTTTTTATACGCAAATTTTAAATAGTAAATTGTCAAGGGCATCTGATTTGCTACTCAAATATGAAATTTTATCAAATTCTGACCATTAGACTAGGAGAAATTAGAGAAAAACTGTATTTAACCTTAAGTCCCCTTTTCCCATGACGAGGCATCAAATCCAAAAAACGGGAAAAGTACATCGGCATTATGTCATTGGGAGTTCACATGGTAAGTTTCATTTGATTTGGCCCAAGGGTTATGGAGAAATCGCTTCGGACGGATGGACGGACGGAATGACGGACGGACAGACAAAGCGGCGACTATATGCTCTCCCTTCGGGGAGCATAAAAAAGCTTCGGAAAATATAGAGACAAAAGAAGAAAATGCTGATAAATTCTCCTTTTATCTCAATATTTGATGGGCCATACTATACACAAATACCATAGTAATTTAAACCAATATTGTCATCCTTGGCAGCTTTCAATTTGGACCACCCTACAATTTTGCCGTCTGCGAACGGGTTAAGCTATCTCTTTTGTTGAAACTATTCTCATTTAAACCCCCGTTGGAGAAAGTCGCTCCCCCTATCCCTTGAAGAAATTGTGGATCCGGCCCTTGAGTAAGGAAGAATATTTACATACAGAGAAACAGATAAGAGAGGGTGAAGACATTCTAAATTTGTTCTAAATCCAATCCCTATGCTGTGGGTACTTATTTGAATCGTCTCAATGAGACAATTCTAATAAGTACCAACAACATAAGGTTTGAATTTGAACAATAAAAGAAATATTGTACTTTTTTAAGACCATCACTCCCTGTTGTCTGTAGTTCTTAGAAAGAATATTTACCTATATTTGGCAATGGAATGTACATCTGTTAAAATGGCTTTTTGAGTATATTCAGGAGTGTAATGAGAACACCACAGCTGAAAAATGTGAAAAAAAAGACTCAAAATGTGAAGAAATGTGAAGAAGGTCGTCATGGATTGAAAAAACCATCAGTATTGTTTTATAAAATCTCATAACCACAGCTTGAATCAAGCCATTGTTATGAATTTTCTTAACAACACCTACAGAAATACTTTTGGTTGTCCAAAAGTATGTCATGGTTAACTTTATAAACTTTTCAAAAGACTTGATTATATCATGGTGGCTGGGTCACCTAACCATGGATTCCTAGCATTTATTTTACCAGTGCTATAACAATATCCTATCCTAGCCTCCAGCTGCTCTCCCACTTAGATGATTCACATCAATTGGTGAAAGACAAATGATATTTGTAAAATGTCAGAAACAATATTGGCTGAGGGGGGTTCAATTCTACACCCCCAGGATTGTTAGACTATGACGTTACTGACTGAGCTATAAGCCTATAATGAGATTTGATCGATTGGGGTTTCAAACTGCTATGGTTATATCATGGCAGCTGGAGCACCTAACCATAGATTCCTGTCGTTTCTCCTACCAGCACTACCACAACATCCTAACTTAGCCTCCAGCTGCTCGCACACATAGGTTAACGATATCAATCCATCGTTGGGAGAAAATTTTGCCTGAAAAAATATTCGCCCCAACCAGGGATTGAACCAGGGACCTCAAGAGTGAGAGTCTGATGCGTTACCAAGAGTGCCATGGCTGCGGAGAGCTGTAATAGGATTCGCTTTTATTGGGAAAGAGTTAAGGTAGTCCCCTAATGAGATTCGCACGACGTCGGAATTATTCAGGCGCAATTGAAAACATTCAGCGGTGGAACTCTCCACTGCCGAATGTTTATGACTGCGCCTGAAAAGGTTCGGATACGTAACGACACTACTCGAAAAAATCAAATGTTTTATGAATCTCAAAATGGCGTCATTATGGGTATTCTACCTTAATGTAATCTTACCTGAGCCATTCCAATAAAGAATAGCTGATCTGGGGTATATTCTAACCCAGGCAGTTTGAATGAATCATCCCCCCTGTTTGAAGCTCTCCAATGTTGGAAGGCTAAATAAGCCATCTTCATTCCACCATTGTCGGCAATGTTTTCTGACAATGTTAATGCACCATCCAACTAAAATAGGAAGAAATCACAATATTTGAGCCAGGATCTGGAAAAAGAGTCATTATAGCATTTGGGAGGGACCTTAATACACTTTGATAGTTGCTACAGGTCATGAAGACGCTTTTGGAGAAGAATGTTTTTTTTATGGAAGTGCATACAAAAATTAAGAATGGAAATCAACAAAGGGTAATAACTCTATAGATATGATTGGCAGAGATACAGTTATGCACTGCTTTTTTCCATAATAAAATGTATCCACATATGAAGTTTCATTATTCTACCTTGCTTACTTCTATGCTCCGCACAAATTTGGTCTACAGACCGACCATCGGACGGTAAGACAATTGCAAAATAATATATCCAAATTTTCTTCAAAAGGAGGCATTATAAAAGATTTAATAGTGTGTTATCTCACAGTATTGTCTACATGTACTTTTATTCGATTCAAAGCCAGGAATTTCTTGACAAAGTGTAAAATATGACCACTCACTTTAGTTCCAGCTTCAGAATAGTTGCCGTAGAAATCCACAAAACATTGAGTTTTCTCGTCAAATTTTTTGGTAGATTTGTTTGTCCACCAATTGTTCATGTTTCCCATCTTGTCAAAATTTCTTCCTAAAATGTAGAACAGAGAGACGGATATTGAAGAGATCTTATGGCAGGTCAATTAAAGGGGTATGTTGTCAAAATTTCTACCTAAAATGTAGAAGAGACTGAGAGGAAAATTAGCAGAGATCATAGTTTAACCTATTACCACACAGTGAAACTTTTTGACGACCTTAACCCGTTACTACACAAATACATATGACAAAATGGGTACTAACAGTCTTTAAAGACCGGATTTGGTGTCCAATTTAGCACAGAAAATATTGAGGCAAAAGATGAAAATACTGATTATTAGCACTTTCTTCTTTTGCCTCAATATTTTCCCAATCCTTTTCTAGCAGGTACATGAAAAGGCATAATTTTTTTAGTTTCTGATTCAAACTTTTCTGTAGATTTGTTCGCCCACCAATTGTTCATATTGCCCATCTTGTCAAAATTTCTTCCTAAAATGTAGAAGAGAGACGAAAATTAGAAAATATCTTATCATTATGGCAGGTCAATTTAAGGGGTATGTTGTCAAAATTTCTTCCTAGAATGTAGAATAGAGATGAAAATGAGACAAGATCTTATCATTATGGCAGGTCAACTTAAGGGGTATGTTATCAAAATTTCTACCTAAAATGTAGAAAAGAGACGAAAATGAGCATCTTATGGCAGGTCAACTAAAGGGGTATGTTGTCAAAATTTCTCCCTAAAGGACAGAAAAGAGAAAGAGACGTATATTGAAGAGATTTTAGTTAAACCCAGTTCAACACAGTGACGCCTTTCGACGACATTAACCCATGGGCGGATCTAGAGGGGGGGGGGGGGATGGGGGGGGGGGGGGTCCGGACCCCCCTGGCATTGGCCGAAAATTAAATTTTGACTATATAAATTTGGTGTTACGTTGCATATTTATTACATTTTAAGCCATAATTTGAGCTTGGACCCCCCCTGGAAAAAATCTTAGGCTTGGACCCCCCCTGGAAAAATTTTCTGGATCCGCCCTTGTAACCCGTTACTACACAAATACAGATGACAAAATGGGTGCTAACAGTCTTTAAAGACAGGATTGGCGTACAATTTAGCACAGAAAATATTGAGGCAAAAGGAGAAAATGCTGATTATCAGCATTTTCTTCTTTTGCTTCAATATTTTCCCAATCCTTTTCTAGCAGGTACATGAAAAGGCATAATTTTTCGAGTTTCTGCTTCAACTTTTTCCATAGATTTGTCTGTCCACCAATTACAGGGTGCCCACCCTTCATCTGGAATAAAATTCCCTGACTTTTCACTGACTTTTCCCTGACCAAAATTCATTTTTCCCTGACCTTTTTTCACGCGTAATGGCCTCCCTAAAGCTGTCCGATCAATCTGCTATTTATTAAGATTTCTTACAATAACAATTCCAATGTGATGGTTGAACTTACATGTATTAGTAGAATCCTTAAAATGCTAATTTTTTTTAACATGATGAAGAGAAAAGTTCGTTTGTCCTGCTTGAAATAGTTTAAAAATACACTTTCTTTGACAACAATTGAAATGTTAATACTTATGGTTGAAGTTATGACTTGGGCTTTAAAATGAACACCTCAATACATTAGAGGAAATGAGAAATACTTGTCTTTGTCTTACTTAAACTGTTTCAAACAACTTTCTGTGAGCATCATTCTCATGAAAGGTGTTTAAAGGACAAAATCCAACCTTTTATCATCTTAAATATTAACTGACCAATTAATAAGGCCCTAACTTAACTATATACATTCCAATCAAAATTTCCTGCATTGATTGCCTTTCACATTTACTTTAACTTAAAATATATTCTGTAAATAGTAGTTATTTTCAGTCATTTTCTGGACAAAAATGGATACCTCTGTGCATGTGTGAACAGTTTGTTATAAGCACAATTTAATGTACATTTTTTTGGCGTACTGCATGCTCAAATGTTGCACTTTTAGAGCATTTTATAAAACCAGCTTTGTGCTAAAATTGATTTTTTATCAATCAGATACAAGTGTAACTAATGAATGTTTGTAGGAAACTTGTGATAATGGATATATTTGAGGGCCTTATTCACTTGATATCAAAATGTCACTGAAAGAAGACAATGGTAATTATCCAAGTGATTTGGAAGGAGATGGCATTATGACCTAAATCATGTTACACTCGTCATCAAACTCAAAAGCAATTAAACCCAAACGGTGCACAGTCCTTGCAGCTGTACAAGTATTGATCCACATAATGTAACTACCCTCTTAGTATCAATATTTCTTCAACCTCCTCTGAAGATGTTCAATATTCTTCTCTTCACTGTCAGCATATTTCCTCTAGTTTACAGATTTAGCCCTCAGAGCATTAGATTTCAATAGAAGATCCATATCAAATGTTAAGCCTTAATTTAAATGATAAGTGCAGAGTCATGTATAAAAGAACAACTGGTTTGTTAATTAAAACCTGAAAAATGCCATAGCTATGATTATCTGTTTTACTTTATTTAATTTTTTTCTGTTTGTTTTGTTTGAGCAAAAGAAAATTCCAAAATTCCCTGACTTTTCCCTGACTTGTTTAGCTTTTCAGATTTCCCTGACCATTTTTCAAAATTCCCTGACTTTTCCCTGACCTTGAAGAAAATACAAATTTCACTGACTTTTCCCTGACCAGTGGGCACCCTGAATTATTCATGTTTCCCATCTTATCAAAATTTCTTCCTAAAATGCAGAACAGAGAGACGGAAATGAGCAGAGATCTTAGTTTAACCCATCAGACACAGTGACGCCTTTGGACATCCTTAACCCATTACTACAAAGTGGCGCCTTTCAATGCCCTTAAACCATTATTAGACAGTAGCGCCTTTTGACACCCTTAACCTGCTACTACACAACAACGCCTTTAGACACCCTCAACCTATTACTACACAGTGGCGCCTTTCAACGCCCTCAACTCATCGCACTTAATGACCCCTTGTCACGCAAATTCTTCATTTTCCACAATGTTTTCTAACCAGAAAAAAAAACCTTTTCTGTAGATTTGTTCGCCCACCAACTGTTCATGTTTCCCATCTTGTCAAAATTTCTTCCTAAAATGTAGAACAGAGAGACAGATAATGAAGAGATTTTAGTTTAACCCAGTATAACACAGTGACTGCCTTTGGACATCCTTAACCTGTTGCTACAAAGTGGCGCCTTTCAACACCCTTAACCCATTACCACACAATGCGTTCAATGCTCCACATGATATACATTTCGGAAAACATCATGGAAAATGAAGAAATTGCTTGCGACTAGCAATTTCTTCATTTGCCACGAAATGTTCTACCCACAAAGACCAGAATATACGAGGGATGGTCGGAAAGTAGTTGGACTTTTCTTGCTGCTGTCTCTCCATTTGCAACTGTATAAACACATTATATATTGGTGGAATCTACATCCATTTGCCAATAATGTGGTGGGTTTATCTTTAAAGATAGTTGTATATATACAATATTCTGTCCACTTATATGTGATAGGTGTTTTATGTACCATAGGCTATTTGTTAGAGGAACAACAAGGGTAACCAAAACAAAAGAACATTCTAGTCATTCTAATCGTGAAAGAGTTAAGTTTTTGAACCACATTATTACTGGAGATTAAATAAGGGTTCATAATTCCGAACTTTGGATAAAAAAAATCAGTCAAAGCAGTCATGGAAACGAGCCGGTTCCCCACACCTGAAAAGATTAAGCTGTTACCTTCGGTTTGTAGTCATGTTTGTAGCTTTTGGGGATTCACGAGGATTGATAGTTACTCGTTTCATGTCAAATGGTTAAAACTGTCATCTCTTAGTACAATTCTGAAGGAATTCAGCGAAATCTAAGAAAAAAATGCTAAAGTAAACGCGTCCCAGATTAGCAAAGAAAACTGTTTCTACTTCACGATTACGCACGCTCCCATACTACCGCATCTACAGTGGAGATTATCAAATATTACACGTGACAATAGTTGTTTTACCCTTCTTATAGCCCAGACCTCACCCAACGTGACTTTTATTTGTGTCTAGAACTGAAAAAAATGCTTGCTGGGAAGAAATTTGAGACCAGGGCGCGTTTGATACCAGCTGCTACACTGTACCTAATACAGTGGGTTTACGTCATGGTTAATAGTGGGAATAATAAAGCTGCTACGAAGATGGCAAAAATGCATAGACATAGAAGGACAATTTGTTCAAACACTGCAAAAAGAATTTTGTTAAAAAGTTGAATGGTTTTAGAGAACTAGTCAAAAGTCCAACTACTTTCCGACCGTCCCTCGTACATATAAAACTTGGTCACTTAAAATTGTCCTCTGAAACGAAAAGCAGTCTTAAATTGTGCCGTCTGGTAGTTTAATCATATCTATTTTACATTGATTTGGACGAAAACCAGAAGCCTGTGTTATTGTCTCTTGATTCTGCTTCCTTGGAAATACACCAGTAGCCTATCGAATGTGTGGGCTAATGACAAGCCAAGAACAACCTCCGTTACCAGGGTTCAAACTCTGGACGTCTTGTTTATCAGATTGTGAAGATGGCCTTCTACTACTACTGGACTATGGACACCTCACAGCAAGGATCTTAATGAAGGACCCCATGGCATTTTAATCATTTCTCAAATGTCAAATAAGGGTTGGCCAAATTTCAAAGGTGATGCTAATGAAAAGCGTAATCTGGCTGTCAGATTGAACATTCTTTTTGACAGGTTGGAAAATATTGATGAAGCTGATATTGACTGGTAATCAACATTTTCTCCCCCTTCTTCAATATTTTCAACAGTATTACCACTTCAAGATGCATAACAAGAGCTGTCCGAAGACAGCGCACTCGACTTTCTAAGTTGCTTAGTATAAAGGGGGCATAACTGCAAACATAGTGGAGCCAGGGTAATGGGCCCTGGTAGTAAGGTGGAGGGTATAATGGTGAATAAGTATTCCAAGTTTGGGTTGAATCCCTTTGATAGTATGGAAGTTATTGATGTTTGAAACTAGAAGACCTGAAGGTCTTGAGGCGCTCCACAGGCCTGAATTTCATGTAATATTTAATCCAAGTTTTGATTAGATTGTTCAAGGCTTGTGTTTCATAGAGCTAAAAGAAAGTAACAAAACTAGATTGTTCAAAATGTGTGGTTCTTGAAGCAAAGAAAGTAAAATTACATGTTTGCCATTTGAGAAAGGGTAAAAGGAAATGGGAGAACATTCTAGCTTAGGATGTCACAAACAATTAAAATTTTCCTTCTTCCCAACAGATCTAAATTAACAGAACATTGATTACTCCAAAATATTTCATATTTCTAAAAATAGATTTTGAGCTAAAAATAGATTCTGGGAAAAACCCTTTTCCAAAAATAATGCAAATGGCTGTCAAACCTGAATTTCTTGTAATATCAAGTACAAGTTTTCACTAGATTTTTCAATATGTGTTGCTCTTAAAGCAAATACAAAGTAACTAGAAAGCTGAAAATACATTCATATAAGATCTATTAGTTACCAAGCTTTGCAACAGTCTTTATTAGAGTGAGTTTGGCTGTTAAAGTAAAAAAAAAATACAATTAGCAATTTTGTCAAATTGAAAGGCATATAACTGATGATTTTATATTCCTATCTAGCTAAGAATCACACTAAAGCAAGATCCTATCTTCACCTACATCTTGTTTAAGTTTTCACCTGATTATTCAATATTTGTGGGTGTAAAGAGTGTAAAATCAAAGTCGAAAACAACAATTTTGTCAAATTTAAGGGCAGATAAATCATGATTTAAGATTCATATGAAGCTGAAAATTACACCAACACAAGATCTTATGGCCAGTAAGATAATGTGAAAGTTTAATGTTAATTGGTGGATATTTATGGTTGTTTGAGTAAAAATAAGGTCAAAAATGGTAGTTTTGCCAATTTCAAGGGCACATAACTCAAGACGTAATATTCAGATCAAGCTGAAAATTGTACTCAGGCAAGATCTTATCAGCACCAACATTCTGACCAAGTTTTGTATTGATTGATTAATATTTGTAGTGGCTAGAGTGAAAACAAAAGAAAAAAACCATTTTTTAATTCAAGGGCAGATAACCCCAGACTTTATGGTTCAATCAGAATTAATTGAAGGAATCTGATAGAGGGCCACTTAAGGATCATTCCTGTGAAGTTTGGTTGAAATCCATCAAGTAGTTTCTGAGGAGAAGATTTTTAAAGAAAAAGTTGATGACCGGACGCACGGACGGACGGACGCATGCACGACGGACACAACACCATGACAATAGCCCGCTGGCCTGAAGGCCAGTGGAGCTAAAAACTTTAACCTTTGTTGCAACGCCGACGCCCAGGTGACAGTATAAGCTCTTATTTTCTTCGAAAAGTCGAGCTAAAAAGGGGTCAAAGTTTATGTAAGGCTTAATCGGCCACCATAACAGCATGGATCTTGATCAGACCATGCCTATACACAGGCTGATATGGATCATTTTGGTACTAGGGACTTTTTTGCAGATCCTGGCTCAAATGCAAATTAACCCTTTTCAACACAATGACTCTTTTTGTTGCCTCAACCAAGAAAGGCTAAAAAAGCAAATTTGCATGATTCCTTTGAAAATTTTGTCTGCAACATCTTGGACCTGTATAATGTTTCGTCCGTGTAAATGCAAAACCTCGTATGTCGGTTCTAGCGATTTTCAAAGTACAAACTTGTGTGTCCAATTTAGACAGTTCTTGCAGGTTTTGAGATATTTCTACCAATCAGTATCAATAATACATTATTTATGAACAATATTTCCAAATTTCAAGTAAAACATTTCAGTTTGGGAAAAGTTATTACACTTTATTCCCTCCCCTTTAAAATTTTCCGAAAACGAGATACAAGGTTTTGCATTTACAATGACGATTTGTTGTTTGGAGGTTAGAGATAAAGGGATAAAGTATTACCTCTATTGTCGAATCCATGGGTCAATTCATGTCCGCAAATCATCCCAAAGGAACCAAAATTGAAAGACCTGGAAAATGTAAATATACATGCATGCATCAATGAATATAAAATATGGCAAAAATAGAGTAGACACACACACTATCTTAACCCTTTCCCAAACAAGACCTGGTTTTAACGTCCCTAAGAGAATAGGCTTGAGAAAACATTGGAACAAAAGAAAAAACTGCTGATAACCAGCAGTTTCTCCTTTTGTCCCAATATTTTCTGTGCTATATCTTATGCAAATTATAGCTATATTAGCATCCATTTGATCGTCTGCAACCACTTTCATATTGGACCACCACAAAATTTTGACATTTGGTAAAGGGTTAATAGATTCACAAAGTGTCCCATATCTACCCATTTATAAGTAGTACTGATTTCATTTGACATGGTGCAGCATGAGCTTTTATTATCATAAATTACACACTTAACCCTTTCCCAAACAAGACCGGGTTTTGATGTCGCTAATAGAAAATGCTTGGGAAAACATTAAGACAAAATGAGAAAATGCTGATAATCAGCATTTTCTCCTTTTGCCTCAATATTTTCTGGGCTATATTGTACACAAATCTAATGTTTTTCAACATTCATTTTGTCGTCCGCAGCATCTTCCGAAATGGAACACCCTTAAATTTTGCTGTTTGGGAAAAGGTTAAGGGACATAACATTCTTATTTCATGTTTTAAAGTATGTCTTGATGCAAAGATTAGTTATTCCAATATGCATAAATGCTATAAGTTTTTTTAAGTTGTTATTTATCAGTGAAAAAAAAAAAAAACGCCTTTAATGTTGAGACAGAAATGGCAAATTATATATAAATCCAAACTGTTGCAAACAACAATTTGATTGATTTTAACACAAAATATACATTTCTCGTAAATGGTACAATGTTTTGGCTTGAAATTTTCAAAATTTTCATAAGGAAATATGTTCTTTCAGATAAAAATAAGAGTGAAATTTATGGGAAAATATGAGAAATGCCACTTTAAGCTTTTTCCTATAAATTGTTCAGTCATATTGTCTTTGGTTTCCTTTTAAGGCTTACGAACTGAGAATGAAAACACCACTTTCTAGCCATACGAAGTGCATCAAATTACACACACTTGTAAATACACTTCACATAAGTTGATTCACCATGCCGGATTTCAAGATTATGCTTCAAGAAGAAAATAATTTACAAATATTATTTTACTCTATATTCATATGCAAGGGAGGTAATTTTGAACATTTTCGTCAAATATTTTCTTAAGTATGCATTAATTCCAAATTCTAAACCATACAAAACTCTTATGTCTGTATTTGGAATGGAAATGTAACACAGTTTAGGAATTACTGGCACTTTTCAAATTCCGCCTCTGGCTCTGCATTTCATTCTCAGTTCGTAAACCTTAAATCCGTGTACTATGATTTAAGTCTCTTTGGTGTAAGTTATTGATGCTATTTGCAAAATATGAACATGACTTGCCTAAAGATCAATGCCATGTCAAATGAAATCAGTTATAATTCAAGATAATTATATAAACATAAATCTATGCCATCTGTGTTACCGTCTATTGCGTTCTGCGGCAACACCTATCTGTTTACAATAATAATAATATGATTCCGCAAATGTTCATAATATCAGTGTCGACTCATAATAGAACAAAATCATTTCATTGATTCAATACCAGATATATATAGATAAAATATGTTTATTACCAGGTGCAAAGTGGCATGGGAGCTGTTGATCAGTGTCGGCTATAAAACTAGCTTATTCTTTGATGATTAACTACCAGATATCATACTCTGAATCCAGCTTTTGGTGTAAACAGACCTGGGAGCTGTTAATCAGTGTCGCCAATAGAAGTAGCTTATTTTGTTGATATACTACCAGATGTCATACTCTGAATCAAGATTTTGGTGCAAACAGGCCTTGGAGCTGTTAATCAGTGTCGCCAATAGAAGTAGCTTATTTTGTCCATTAATACGAGTTATCAAACTCTGAATCAAATTTTTGGTGCAAACGAGCCTGCAAGCTTTTAATCAGTGTCGCCTAAAGGACTTGCTTATTTTGTTGTTTTACTACCAGATTTCATAATCTGAATCCAGATTTTGGTGCAAACGGGCCTGGGAGCTGTTAATCAGTGTCGCCTATAGAACTAGCTTATTTTGTTGATTTACTACCAGGTATCATACTCTGAATCCAGATTTTGGTGCAAACAGGCTTGAGAGCTCTTAATCAGTGTCGCCTATAGAACTGGCTTATTTTGTTGATTTACTACCAGATATCATACTCTGAATCCATATCTTGGTGCAAATGGGAATGGGAGCTGTCAATCAGTGTCGCCTATAGAACTAGCTTAATTTGTTGATTTACTACCAGATATCATACTCTGAATCCAGATTTTGGTGCAAACGGAAATGGGAAATGTTAATCAGTGTCACCTATAGAACTAGCTTAATTTGTTGATATATTACAAGATTTCATACTCTGAATCCAGATTTTGGTACAAAAGGGCCTGGGAGCTGTTCATCAGTGTGACCTATAGAACTAGCTCATTTTGTTGATAATATACTCTGAATCGAGATTTTGCTGCAAAAGGACCTGGGAGCTGTTAATCAGTGTTGCCGATAGAACTAGCTTATTTTGTTGATTTAATACGAATTGTCATACTCTGAATCCAGTTTTTGTTGCAAATGGATCTGGGAGCTGTTAATCAGTGTCACCGATAGAATTAGCTTAATTTGTTGATTTACTACCAGAAATTATACTCTGAATCCAGAATTTGGTGAAAACGGGACTGGGAGCTGTTAACCCTCTCCAAAACAAGACCTGGTTTTGACGACCCTAATAGAAAAGGCTTAGGAAACATTGAAACAAAAGAAGAAACTGCTGATAACCAGCAGTTTCTCCTTTTGTCTCAATATTTTCTGTGCTATATTTACACAAATCCTATCTTTAATAACATACATTTGCCATTTGTGGCAGTTTTTGAAGTGGATTACCCTAAAATTTTGTCGATTGGGAAAGGGTTAATCAGTGTCGCCTATAGAACTAGCTTATTTTGTTGATTTATTACCAGAAATTATACTCTCATTCCAGATTTTGATGCAAACAGGCCTGGAGGCTGTTGATCTCTGTCGCCGATAGAATTAGCTTTTTTTGTTGATTTACTACCAGATATCATACTCTCATTCCAGATTTTGGTGTAAACAGGCCTGGGAGCTGACAGTGTCACCTATAGAACTAGCCTATTTTGTTGATTTAATACCAGTTATCATACTCTGAATCGAAATTTTGGTGCAAACAGACTTGGAGCTATTAATCAGTGTCGCCTATAGAACTAGCTTATTTTGTTGATTTACTACCAGATATCATACTCTGATTCCAGATTTTGGTACAGATGGGCCTGGGAGCTGTTAACCAGTGTAACCTTTAGAACTAGCTAAGTTTGTTGATCTAGCACCAGATACAGTACAGCTCGCGCGTTTTTTGCCTATCTCCGCGCATCGCCGCGATTGAATTTCAGGTGGTTTCCGGTGGAAAAACGCGGTGGCCGCGGCGAGCGTGTTTTACCACCTGAAATCGCGGGAATCGCCGCGATTTATTCGCCGCGATTCGCCGTGATTTGCGCGGACAGGTAAGCCTGTATTTTCTGGCTGATTTATCGTAATTATTGGGTTTTATATAATTATATATTAGGTTTTGATAAGATAAGAATGCCTTTGCAGATTTGATTTTTGTTAATTTTGAATGGGTTTGTGGATTCTTCTTCTACTTCAACAGAAAAATGACCCTTTTGCCTTCTTTTCAACGTATTCGAAGTTATTTTTCTTTTATCTTTGCTACACGGCCTTCATGCATATAGATTACAAAATAATTGCAGATACTTTGTGCAGTGATGATTGCACAAAATTAGTTTTTTTGGAAGCACATGTAATTATAGAATAACACATACATACACAAGACTTGAGAACAAATTGAGACAAAAGAAGAAATACTGATGATCAGCATTTCCCCTGCTACCGCAATAGTTTCTATGCTACCTGTATATTGTAGACAATTTTTTATCGATATTTTCTGATCTGTTTTCTGCAGTGCTCAGCTTTGTTATTGGATCCCCGGATATTCTTCCCCTCGAAAGAGAGTGAAGGGCTATCGTTGAAATGATTTGAGAATATTAAGATAAAAGAAGAACATACTGATTACTACCCTGGTCTTCTTGTGTCTCATTATCTAGTTCCTATTGTTGTAATATATCCTTCACAATCCTGTTTTCAGCAACATCCAACTTATCGTATGAGTAGATTTTTAATAGGACGTACCAAATCGTAGCAATTTTGGAAATGGCGTAACTAAGAATGTAGCGTCAGGCATAAAACATCGGTGTTTCTTTCAACATGCATGCAAGTTCCAACATGGTAAAAATAAACCTTAAATGCCAGTCGCAGGTTTACTGGTTTATTTTGTAAACTGAAAAGTAGTCAAATACGCATTACTTTTATATGTAATTCAAACAGAGAAACTTTTCGTATTTATGACCGGGAATCCAACATGCAGTTTACGATTTCACGTACATGTATCTGCAAAAAACAGAATATTAAATCAAAAGTTAATTGAATTAAATCAAGCATAACAAAGCATAATATAATGTACAAAGAAGCGGAAATAACCTGTTCTATACTATATAATAACCTATAACTATATATTTTGATTTACAAAAACGATGTGTTATTACCGGACTTCATAGAACTTTATAGAAAACATTTGTATTTAAGAGAGCCTGACACGAACCATCAAGCTTTTTTGGAAACTCAAAAATTTTCGATTTTTATTTTTTGACTTTAAACTGACCACAGTAATGAAACTAGACATATGATGCCATTCATTTTCAATTTTTTTCATTTTTTCTATTTTTTTGGATTTTTTTTGTAGTTGCCATGGATACTGAGGAAATGAAATGATTTTTCACGATTTTGAAGTAGATTTTATTTACATTTACAAATATACAACATACTTCAATACCTTATATCATAATTCAATAACATATCAAATTTCACAAAAGAATGTTTTTAAAACTTTAAACCCTATATTTATGTTGCTATGGTTACCAAAAGTTGACCTACTTTTCAATAATTCACAATTTTGAAAAATTGCCCTAATTTAAAATCGTTTTTTAAAAATCTGCAACCAGATACATATAAACCACGCAGTGTCTATTATTGAGGAAGAGTTCCTTTACAAGAATCATTAATAAAATTTTGCAGCACTCTGAAGGGAAATGTGTAAAAAATGCCCAAAAATCACAAATTTTGGAAAAAATGATAAATACCATTAATAGATTTAACCTTAAACATAGGCACAGTTTTGATCGTTTTACCTCAAAAACAGCATAAAAACAAATAATTAGGTTGAGAAACATGTTATAAGTACTTGGACATTTCCATAGCAACCGTTTTTATTCCCTAGCAACTGTTTCTTTTCCTTAGCAACATCATGAAAAATGGAATTTTAAGTGAAAACATATTTCATTTTGACATATAAAATAGGTAATCTTGAAAATAAAATGACAATATTAATAATCTATAATGTATGAAATTTCACCACTGAAACATTTCAAAGGTTTAAAACATACAGGTATGTTGCTATGGAGACCACAAACAACACATATTCAGACTTTCTGGAATTTGAGAAAAAACCACTTGTATTATGACGATTATTTTTCAAAACTGCAACTAGATGAACATGACACACTTGGTGTTTTATATTGGGGATAAGTATATTTACAAAAATCATCAATATAAATTTGAAGCACTTTTGGGGAAAATGTGGAAAAATTGCATGAAATATCACAAATTTTGGGAAAATCATAAATATCAATACTGGAGTCAAACTCAATCATATGCACAACTTTGAACTAATGTACTTCAAAAACAACAATTAAACAAATAATCATATTGAGAAACAAGTTATAACTACTTTCGCATTACCATAGCAACCATTTTTATTCCTTAGCAACCGTTTCTTTCCCTTAGCAACATCATGAAAAATGGAATTTTTAAGTGACAAAATATTACATTCTGACATATAAAATAGGTAATCTTGAAAACAAAATAAAAAATTATAGGGTTAAGAAACATGTTAAAAGTACTTAGGAATTACCATAGCAACAATTTTCATTCCTTAGCAACCGTTTCTTTCCCTTAGCAACAACATTAAAATACGAATTTTGATTAAAAATTATCTTCATTTCTGAGCATGAAAACTGAAAAAGAAACTTTGGAGAGGTTGTTTTTCCACCATAATTTTTTTTTTAAAAAATATTGAACAGTTTGAAAATTAATGGTTGCCGTGGTAACCCAAAGTTAACACTCTTTCCATTAAATCGTAAATTTAAAAAGAACCCTGATTTAGGACTCTTTTTTCATATCTGCATTTAAGTATACATTAAATGTTTACAAAGGAAGAGTCCTTTTACAAGAATAACAAATATAAAGTTCTGTAAACATTTTTGTTGCTAAAAAAAATGAAAAGAATACATGAAAGATTCTGAATTTTTGGAAAAATGATAAATATCAATACTGCTAGTTAAAGGTTATCCTGAGCTCAGCATTGTTATTTTCATTGCAAAAGAAACAAATAAACAAAGTATTATGTTGATAAACAAGTAACACATGCATGTTTATTACCATAGCAACTGATTTTATTCCTTAGCAACAGTTTTTCTCTCTTGGCAACAGAATTAAAAACATATTTTAAGTAACAAAACACTTCATTTTTAGCTCCACTGGCCGTCAGGCCAGCGGGCTATTGTCATGGCGGTGTGTCCGTTGTGCGTCCGTAAGCTTTTTCTTTTAAAATCTTCTTCTCAGAAACTACTGGATGGATTTCAAGCAAACTTCACAGGAATGATCATTGGGTGACCCTCTCTCAGATTCCTTCAAAGAATTTGGATTGAATCAGAATAACCCGAGTTATCTGCCCTTTAATGTCAAAAATAGCTGGTTTTGACTTTATTTGTACTCTAAGATCTACAAATATTGATCAATCAAGAAAACACTTTCACAGTATGATGGTGACTATAAGATTTTACGTGTGTATAATTTTCAGCTTGATCTGAATTTTACATTATGAGTTATGTGCCCTTGAAATTGACAAAACTGCCATTTTCGGCTTTATTTTCTCTTTGACAACCATTAGTATTTACTAATCAATACAGAACTTTCACAGAATCTTACTGACCGTACAATCCTATTTGCTTGTAATTTTCAGCTTGGTCATGCATTTGCTTGTTTGCGCAGCCTGAACCTTTGAAATTGCATTCAACAAGACAAACACAGTCAGGCCTGTGGAGCGCTTCCAGACCGCCAGGGCTGTGTAGTTTAACAAGAAAAGTTTAATTAGCTTTTGAATGTTCATATATTTATCTACAATATACATACTTGAATTCATATACAATATTCTTTAATTCATCACAAAAATATTTCAAAAATTTGTAACTTAACCCTTTTCCCAAACAATACCTGGTTATGACGTCCCTAATAGAAATGGCTTGGGAAAACATTGACACAAAAGAAGAAACTGCTGATAACCAGCAGTTTCTCAGACATGGGGAAATCCGTCAGACAATCTGACATATCTGACAAAATTTTCCTTGGTCTGATGATTTTTTGCTAATGTCAGTCCAAATGTCTGACACTCCTTTTGATCTGTCAAGAAATTTGAATGAGAGTTCTGTCTGACAAAATTTGATTCGGTCTGACAGATTATTCGGTACTGTCAGACCAAATGTCTGACAAAGATTTCTGGTGTTCTCTAAGTCTGGTTTCTCCTTTTGTCTCAATATTTTCAGTGCTATATTGTACAGTAATCCTATCTTTAAATTAATCTATTTTGTTGTCCACGTCATCTTTCAAATTGGACCACCCTAAAATTTTGCCGTTTGGGAAAGGGTTAAACATATGTTGACAAGGTAACCATGTGTTATTCCCCCCCCCCCTTTCCAAAAGTTAGCAATTTGAAAAAAAAACCCTTGCCTTATGTCCATTTTATTAAAATAGTTAATTAAAAATTGTTATTGGATAAACAAAATATTTATATATTGTGCTTACAATTATTGAAGAGTCCCATAGCAAAATGCATTTTATCTAAAATGTTGAAAAATTGCCTAACAATCTTGATTTTTTCAGAGACTTCATTACCATCATTACAAGATCCAAATTCAAAGAAATGTACATCTTTCAATCATTGTAATTGAATTTTTAGCAAAAAAAAGGTTACAGAACTTTATATTTGTGATTCTTGTAATAGGACTCTTCCTTTGTAAACATTTAATGTATACCTAAATGCAGATATGAAAAAGAGTCCTAAATCAGGGTTCTTTTTAAATTTACGATTTAATGGATAGAGTGTTAACTTTGGCTTACCATAGCAACCAATAATTTTCAAACTGTTCAACATTTTTTTTTTAAAAAAAAAATATTTTATGGTGGAAAAAAACACTCCAAAGTTTCTTTTTCAGTTTTCATTCTCAGAAATGAAGTTACTTTTTAATCAAAATTCGTATTTTGATGTTGTTGCTAAGGGAAAGAAACGGTTGCTAAGGAATGAAAATGGTTGCTATGGTAATTCCTAAGTACTTTTAACATGTTTCTTAACCCTATAATTTTTTATTTTATTTTCAAGATTACCTATTTTATATGTGTAGAATGTAATATTTTGTCACTTAAAAATTCCATTTTTCATGATGTTGCTAAGGGAAAGAAACGGTTGCTAAGGAATAGAAATGGTTGCTATGGTAATGCAAAAGTAGTTATTACTTGTTTCTCAACATGATTATTTGTTTAATTGTTGTTTTTGAAGTACATTAGTTCAAAGTTGTGCATATGATTGAGTTTGA
Organism: Fragum sueziense; assembly: GCA_963680895.1. Classification (NCBI taxonomy): domain Eukaryota; kingdom Metazoa; phylum Mollusca; class Bivalvia; order Cardiida; family Cardiidae; genus Fragum; species Fragum sueziense. The sequence continues at coordinate 17,718,035 of OY804610.1, forward strand.
CTCCAGTATTGATATTTATGATTTTCCCAAAATTTGTGATATTTCATGCAATTTTTCCACATTTATCCCAAAAACGCTTCAAATTTATATTGATGATTTTTGTAAATATACTTATCCCCAATATAAAACCCTAAGTGTTTCATGTTCATCTAGTTGCAGTTTTGAAAAATAATCGTCATAATACAAGTGGTTTTTTCTCAAATTCCAGAAAGTCTGAATATGTGTTGTTTGTGGTCTCCATAGCAACATACCTGTATGTTTTAAACCTTTGAAATGTTTCAGTGGTGAAATTTCATACATTATAGATTATTAATATTGTCATTTTATTTTCAAGATTACCTATTTTATATGTCAAAATGAAATATGTTTTCACTTAAAATTCCATTTTTCATGATGTTGCTAAGGAAAAGAAACGGTTGCTAGGGAACAAAAACGGTTGCTATGGAAATGTCCAAGTACTTATAACATGTTTCTCAACCTAATTATTTGTTTTTATGCTGTTTTTGAGGTAAAACGATCAAAACTGTGCCTATGTTTAAGGTTATATCTATTAATGGTATTTATCATTTTTTCCAAAATTTGTGATTTTTGGGCATTTTTTACACATTTCCCTTCAGAGTGCTGCAAAATTTTATTCATGATTCTTGTAAAGGAACTCTTCCTCAATAATAGACACTGTGTGGTTTATATGTATCTGGTTGCAGATTTTTAAAAAACGATTTTAAATTAGGGCAATTTTTCAAAATTGTGAATTATTGAAAAGTAGGTCAACTTTTGGTAACCATAGCAACATAAATATAGGGTTTAAAGTTTTAAAAACATTCTTTTGTGAAATTTGATATGTTATTGAATTATGATATAAGGTATTGAAGTATGTTGTATATTTGTAAATGTAAATAAAATCTACTTCAAAATCGTAAAAAAATCATTTCATTTCCTCAGTATCCATGGCAACAACAAAAAAATCCAAAAAAATAGAAAAAACGAAAAAAATTGAAAATGAATGGCATCATATGTCTAGTTTCATTACTGTGGTCAGTTTAAAGTCAAAAAATAAAAATCGAAAATTTTTGAGTTTCCAAAAAAGCTTGATGGTTCGTGTCAGGCTCTCTTAATATAACATTCTCTTTATTTCTGAAATAGTTCTGTAAATCAATTCAAAAACACACTCAGGATGAAATAATATAAACTTAACAAAAACGCATTTAATACTGAGCACTGTAGGATAACATTGGCCTTACCTGGCATTTCCACCCGAACGCGGCGATCGCCGCGATTTTCCCCCCATCGCGGCCATTCGCGGTGATGCAAGAAAATTTCGAGTGGAAAAACGCTGTGGCCGCGATGGCAAATCGTCACGATTTTCCACCCGAATTTTTTTTTTTGACCGCGGTGGGCGAGCGTTTTAGGCAAAAAACGCGCGAGCTTTACTGTATCATACTCTGAATCCAGATTTTGGTGCAAACGGGCCAGGGAGCTGTTAATCAGTGTCGCCTATAGAACTAGCTTATTTTGTTGATTTACTACCAGATATCATACTATGAATCCAGATTTTGGTGCAACTAGGACTTGGAGCTGTTAATCAGCGTACCTATAGAATTAGCTTTTGTTGTTGATTTAATATGAGTTATCATACTCTGAATCCAGTTTTTGGTGCAAACAGACCTGGGAGCTCTAAATCAGTATCAACGATAGAATTATTTTAGTTTGTTGATTTACTACCACATATCTTATTCTGAATCCAGATTTTGGTGCAAACAGGCCTGGGAGCTGTAAAGCAGTGTCGCCTATAGAACTAGCTTATTTTCTTGATTTACTACCAGATATCATACTCTAAATCGAGATTTTGGTACAAACGGGCATATGGGAGCTTTTAATCAGTGTTGCTTAAAAAACTAGCTTATTACATATTGTTTTAATATCAGATATCATAATCTGAATCCAGATTTTGGTGCAAACGCACCTAGGAGCTGGTAACCAGTGTCACCTATTGAACTTGATACAATTGTTAATTTACTACCAGATATCATACACTGAATCCAGATTTTTATGCAAAAGGGAATGGGAGCTGTAAATCAGTGTCGCCTATAGAACTAGCGTATTTTGTTGATTTACTATAAGATATCATACTCTGAATCCAGATTTTGATGCAAACAGGCCTGGAAGCTGTTAATCAGTATAACCGATAGAACTAGCTTATTTTGTTGATTTACTATGAGATATCATACTCTGAATCCAGATTTTGATGCAAACGGGCCTGGGAGCTGTTAATCAGTGTCGCCTATAGAACTAGCTTATTTTGTTGTTTTACTATAAGATATCATACTCTGAATCCAGATTCTGATGCAAACGGGCCTGGGAGCTGTTAATCAGTATAACCTATAGAACTAGCTTTTTTTGTTGATTTACTATAAGATATCATACTCTGAATCCAGATTTTGATGCAAATGGGCATGGAAGCTGTTAATCAGTGTCGCCTATAGAACTAGCTTATTTTGTTGTTTTACTATAAGATATCATACTCTGAATCCAGATTTTGATGCAAACCGGCCTGGGAGCTGTTAATCAGTATAACCGATAGAACTAGCTTATTTTGTTGATTTACTATGAGATATCATACTCTGAATCCAGATTTTGATGCAAACGGGCCTGGGAGCTGTTAATCAGTGTCGCCTATAGAACTAGCTTATTTTGTTGTTTTACTATAAGATATCATACTCTGAATCCAGATTTTGATGCAAACGGGCATGGAAGCTGTTAATCAGTGTCGCCTATAGAACTAGCTTATTTTGTTGTTTTACTATAAGATATCATACTCTGAATCCAGATTTTGATGCAAACCGGCCTGGGAGCTGTTAATCAGTATAACCGATAGAACTAGCTTATTTTGTTGTTTTACTATAAGATATCATACTCTGAATCCAGATTCTGATGCAAACGGGCCTGGAAGCTGTTTATCAGTGTCGCCTATAGAACTAGCTTATTTTGTTGTTTTACTATAAGATATCATATTCTGAATCCAGATTTTGATGCAAATGGGCCTGGGAGCTGTTAATCAGTATAACCTATAGAACTAGCTTATTGTGTTGATTTTCTATGAGATATCATAATCTGAATCCAGATTTTGGACAAACAGGTCCGAGATCTGGTAGTCAGTGTCGCCAATAGAACTAGCTCATTTTGTATTGTTTTAATACCAGATATCATACTACTCTGGATCCAGATTTTGGTGCAAACAGGCCTAGGAGCTGTGTTAATCAGTTTTGACTATAGAACTAGCTTAATTAGTTTCTTGCATTACTACCAGATATCATACTCTGAATCCACATCTTGGTGCAAATTTGACTGGGATCTGTTTATCAGTGTCGCCAATAGAACTAGCTTATTTTGTTGATTTACTACCAGATATCATACTCTTAATCAAGATTTAGCTGCAAACGGACCTGGAAGCTGTTAATCAGTGTCGCCTATAGAACTAGCTTATTATGTTGATTCACAACCAGATATCATACTCTGAATCCAGATTTTGGTGCAAACAGGTCTGGGAGCTGTTAACCAGTGCCGCTTATAGAACTAGCTTATCTTGTTGATTTACTACCAGACATCACACTCCTAATCTTAGATCTTGGTGAAAAAGGGACTTGGGGCTTTTAATTAGTCTTGCCTATAGAACTAGCTTATTTATGTTTTTATCTATTACCAGATATCATACTCTGAATCAAGATTTTGGAGCAAACAGACCCAGGAGCTGTTAATCTGTCTTGCCGATAGAACTAGCTTATTATATACTGTTTTAATACCAGATATCATACCCTGAATCCAGATTTTGGTGCAAAAGGGACTGGGAGCTGTCACTCAGTGTCGCCTATAGAACTAGCTTATTTTGTTGATTTACTACCAGATATCATACTATGAATCCAGATTTTGGTGCAATCTGGCCCAGGAGCTGTTAATCAGTGTCCCCTATAGAACTAGCTTAATTGGTTTACTTAATATGAGTTATCATACTCTGAATCCAGATTTTGTTACAAACGGGACTGGGAGCTTTTAATAAGTGTCGCCAATAGAACTAGCTTACTTTGTCGATTTACTACCAGATATCATACTGTGAATCCAGATTTTGGTGCAAAAAGGCCTGGGAGCTGATAATCAGTGTCGCCTATAGAACTAGCTTATTTTGTTGATTTACTACCAGATATCATACTCTGAATCCAGTTTTTAGTGCAAACATGCATGGAAGCTGTTAATCAGTGTGGCCTAAAGAACTAGCTTAGTTTGTCGATTTATTACCAGAAATCATACTCTGAATCCAGATTTTGATGCAAACTGACCTGGTAGCTGTTAATCAGTGTCGCCTATAGAACTAACTTATTTTGTTGATTTACAACCAGATATCATACTCTGAATCAAGATTTTGGTGCAAATGGGGCTGGGAGCTGTTTATCAGTATTGCCTATTAAAATAGCTTACTTTGTTGAGTTACTACCAGATATCATACTCTGAATCCAGACTGTGATGCAAACAGACCTGGGAGCTGTTAATCAATGTCACCGGAAGAACTAGCTTATTTTGTTCATTTACTACAAGATATCATACTCTGAATCCAGATTTTAGTGCAAACAGGCCTGTGAGCAGTTAACCAGTGCCGCTTATTTTGTTGATTTACAACCAGATATCATACTCTGAATACAAATTTTGGTGCAAAGGGCCAGGGAGCTGTAATTCAGTGTCGCCTATAGAACTAGCTTAATTTGTTGATTAACTACCAAATACCATACTCTGAATTTTGATTTTGGTGCAAACGGACCTTGGAGCTGTAAAATCAGTGTCACCTATAAAATTATCTTATTTTGCTGATTAACTACCAGATATCATAGTCTGAATTCAGTTTTTGGTGCAATTGGACCTGGGAGCTGTTAATCAGTGTCGCCAATATAACCAGCTTATTTTGTTGATTTACTACCAGATATCATACTCTGAATCCAGATTTTGGTGCAACTAGGACTTGGAGCTGTTAATCACTGTTGCCTATAGAACTAGCTAATTTATTTCATTTACTACCAGATATCATACTCTGAATCCAGATTTTGGTGCAACTAGGACTTGGAGCTGTTAATCACTGTTGCCTAAAGAACTAGCTAATTTATTTCATTTACTATCAGATATCATAATCAGAATCCAGATTTTGGTGCAAATGGGACAGGGAGCTGTTAATCAGTGTTGCCTATAGAACTAGCTCATTTGTTGATTTACTACCAGATACAGTACAGCTCGCGCGTTTTTTGCCTAAAACGCTCGCCCACCGCGGTCAAAAAAAAATTTGGGTGGAAAATCGCGGCGATTTGCCATCGCGGCCAGAGCATTTTTCCACTCGAAATTTTCTTGCATCACCGCGAATGGCCGCGATGGGGGGAAAATCGCGGCGATCGCCGCGTTCGGGTGGAAATGCCAGGTACGGCCAATATTATCCTACAGCGCTCAGTATTAAATGCGTTTTTGTTAAGTTTATATTATTTCATCCTGAGTGTGTTTTTAAATTGATTTACAGAACTATTTCAGAAATAAAGAGAATGTTATATTAAATACAAACGTTTTCTATAAAGTTCTATGAAGTCCGGTAATAACACATCATTTTTGTAAATTAAAATATATAGTTATAGGTTATTATATAATATAGAACAGGTTATTTCCGTTTCTTTGTACATTGTATTATGCTTTGTTATGCTTGATTTAATTCAATTAACTGTTTATATAATATTCTGTTTTTTGCAGATACATGTACGTGAAATTGTAAACTGCATGTTGGCTTCCCGGTCATAAATACGAAGAGTTTCTCTGTTTGAATTACATATCAAAGTAATGTGTATAATTTGACTACTTTTCAGTTTACAAAATAAACCAGTAAACATGCGACTGGCATTTAAGGTTTATTTTTACCATGTTGGAACTTGCATGCATGTTAAAAGAAACACCGATGTTTTACGCATGACGCTACATTCTTAGTTACGTCATTTCCAAAATTGCTACGATTTGGCACGTCCTATTAAAAATCTACTCATACGATAAGTTGGATGTTGCTGAAAACAGGATTGTGAAGAATATATTACAACAATAGGAACTAGATAATGAGACACAAGAAGACTAGGGTAGTAATAAGTATGTTCTTCTTTTATCTTAATATTCTCAAATCATTTCTACGATAGCCCTTCACTCTCTTTCGAGGGGAAGAATATCCGAGGATCCAATAACAAAGCTGAGCACTGCAGAAAACAGATCAGAAAATATCGATAAAAATTGTCTACAATATACAGGTAGCATAGAAAATATTGCGGTAGCAGGGGAAATGCTGATCATCAGTATTTCTTCTTTTGTCTCAATTTGTTCTCAAGCCTTGTGTATGTATGTGTTATTCTATAATTACATGCGCTTCCAAAAAAACTAATTTTGTGCAATCATCACTGCACAAAGTATCTGCAATTATTTTGTTATCTGTATGCACGAAGGCCGTGTAGCAAAGATAAAAGAAAAATAACTTCGAATACGTTGAAAAGAAGGCAAAAGGGTCATTTTTCTGTTGAAGTAGAAGGAGAATCTACAAACCCATTCAAAATTAACAAAAATCAAATCTGCAAAGGCATTCTTATCTTATCAAAACCTAATATATAATTATGTAAAACCCAAAAATTACGATAAATCAGCCAGAAAATACAGGCTTACCTGTCCGCGCAAATCGCGGCGAAAAAATCGCGGCGATCCCCGCGATTTCGGGTGGTAAAACACGCTCGCTGCGGCCACCGCGTTTTTCCACCCGAAATTCAATCGCGGCGATGCGCGGAAATAGGCAAAAAACGCGCGAGCTGTACTGTATCATACTCTGAATCCAGATTGAGGTGAAAACGGACCTGGGAGCTGTTAATTAGTGTCGCCTATAGAACTAGCTTATTTCGAAAATATACCACCAGATATACTCTGAATCCAGATTTTGGTGCAAACAGGCCTGCGAGCTGTTAAGCAGTGTCACCTTTAGAACAAACTTAGATTGTTGATTTACTACCAGATATCATACTCTAAATCCAGATTCTGGTGCAAACAGGCCTGGGAGCTTTTAATCAGTGTCGCCTATAGATCTAGCTTATTTTGTTGATCTACTACCAGATTTCACACTATGAATCCAGATTTTGGTGCAATCTGGCCCAGGAACTATTATTCAGTGTTCCCTATAGAACTAGCTTATTTTTTTTTACGTAATATGAGTTATCATACTCTGAATAAAAAATTTGGTGCCAACGGGACTGGGAGCTTTTAATCAGTGTCGTCTATAGAACTAGCTTATTTTGTTGATTTACTACAAGATATCAGCTTATCCCATTACTGCACAATGACGCCTTTTGACTCCCTTTATAAAAAACGCTAGGGAAAACATTGTGAAAAATGAAGAAATTGCTTGTGACAAGCAATTTCTTCATTTTCCACAGTGTTTTCCAACGCAAAATGCAAATATTTTTAAAATTTCAACAACTTGAAACTGTCGTCTGCAACAGCTTTCAAATTGGAACGGTCCAAAATTTTGTCGTCTGGTAATGGGTTATTTTGTTGATTTACTACCAGATATCCTACTCTGTATTCCAGATTTTGGTGCAAATGGACATGTCATTGGATCTGTTATACCAAGTCACCTATAGAACTAGCTTATTTTGTTTATTTAGTATGAGTTATCATACTCTGCATAGAGATCTTGGTGCAAATATGCCTAGGAGCTGTTAATCAGTGTCACCTGTAGAACTAGCTTATTTTGTTGATTTACTGCCAGATGTCATACTCTGAATCCAGATCTTGGTACAAAAGGGTCTGGGAGCTGTCAATCAGTGTTGCCTAGAGAACTAGCATATTTTTTTTTATTTACAACCAGATATCATACTCTGAATCCATATCTTGGTGCAAATGGGACTGGGAGCTGTTAAACCATTACCAAACGACAAAATTTTAGGGCGGTCCAAGTTGAAAGATCCTGCAGACATCAATTTCAAGTGAATGGAAATTGTAATTGTTGTGTCTTTTTGGATGGAAAACATTGTGGGAAATGAAGAAATTGCTTGTAACAAGCAATTTATTCATTTTCCAAGATGTTTTCCATTGCCATTATTTTATGAAGAGTCAAAAAGAGTCTGTCATTATGTGGTAATGGGTTTAATTAATCTGTGTCGCCGATAGAACTAGCTTATCTTTAATGATTTACTACTAGATATCATACTCTGAATCCAGAGTGTGGCACAAACAAGCTATGGAGCTATTAATCAGTGTTACCTATGGATCTAGCTTATTTTATTGATTTACTCCGTGTACCAGATATCATACTCTGAATCCAGATTTTGGTGCAACCAGCCTGGGAACTTTTAATCAGTGTTGGCTATAGAACTAGCTTATTTTGTTAATTTACTACAAGATATCATACTCTGAATCCAGATTTTGGTGCAAATGGGCCTGGGAGCTGTTAAGCAGTGTCACCTATAGAACTAGCTCATTTAGATTAATTTGCAAAACAGAGGCAAAAAGAGGAAAATTCTGACAATCAGCATTTTCTTTTTTTGCGTCAATATTTTCCCAAGCTTCTTTTATTTTAGATAAATAAAACAGCATAACTGTTTGGTAAAGTTACTTAATATGTATTTACAATATCATTTGACTTATCCAATTAATTTGGTAGCTTCTACTTTTGACAATAATGGATTTTATGTTACATTTGAAAACATCTTAACAACACCTTCAAAAAGAGTACCATGATGGTCCTATATCGCTCACCTGAACCAAAATGATATGAGCCACAGTTTTGTTCAATTCAATTAATATCTATGACTTTAAGGCAGAATTGTAATCAACATCATATTGAAATTTCATCCTGATTGTTCATTATTTGTGGTTGTTAATCAAAACAGCAATTTTGTCAGATTTAAGGGCACATGACTGACAACTTTCTCATTCAATTAGAGCAAAATTCAAATTCATGCAAGGTCTTATAATCAGCATCATAGTTTCCAATTTTTTTCTCGGTTAATCAATGATTGTTGAATTCTAGAGAGTAAACAAAGGTCAAAAACAGCCAAAAACGACGACAATTTTGTCAAATTCAAGGGCACATAACTCTCAACTTTCTTATTAGATCAAACTGAAAATCAAATTTGTCAGAGATCTTATAGTCCCCAATATTGTGTCCAAGTTTTGTCTTAATTGATCTATAATTGTAGATTCTAGAGTGTAAACAATGTCAAAAACAGCCAAAAACAGCATTTTTGTCAAATTCAAGGGCAAATAACTGTCATCGTTCTTATTCAATCAGACCAAATATCAAACTCATTCATGATCTTATTGTCTCCGACATTGTGTCCAAGTTTTGTCTTTTTTGTTCAATAATTGTAGATTCTAGAGAGTAAACCAGGTCAAAAACAGACGAAAACAGCAATTTTGTCAAATTCAAGGGCACATAACTCTCGTCTTTCTGATTCAATCAAACCAAAAATCAAACTCATTGGAGATCTTATGGTCTCCCACATTGTATCCAAGTTTTGTCTTGGTTGATCTATAATTGTAGATTCTAGAGAGCAAACCAGGTCAAAAACAGACGAAAACGACAATTTTGTCAAATTCAAGGGCACATAACTCTTGCCTTTCTATTCAAGTCAAACTGAAAATCAAACTCATCCGAGATCTTATAGTCCCCAACATTGTGTCCAAGTTTTGTCTAGATCGATCAATAATTGTAGATTCTAGAGTGTAAACAAGGTTGAAAACAGCCGAAAACGGCAATTTTGTCAAATTCAAGGGCACATAACTCTCGACCTACATTACAGATCAAATTGAAAACCACACTCATCCTAGATCTTACAGTCCCTAACATTGTGTCCAAGTTTGGTGTTGATTGATAAATAATTGTAGATTCTAGAGTGTAAACAAGGTCGAAAACAGCCGAAAACGGCAATTTTGTCAAATTCAAGGGCGCATAACTCTCGTTTTTCTATTCTGATCAGACTGAAAATCGAACTCATCCAACATCTTATTACCTCCAACATTATGTCCAAGTTTTGTCTTGATTTATCAGTAATTGTAGATGCTAGAGTGTAAACAAAGTTGAAAACAGCATTTTTTGACATTCAAGGGCAGATAACTATGCACATTCTGGTCTGATCAGGCCAATAAACAAACTTGTTCGAGAACTTATGATCCTACTTGTTTGGCCAAGTTTGATCAAGATTGCCCAACTTTTGTGGATGCTAGAGTGTAAACACCCCAATTGTGGACAGATGGACGGACAAACGGCCAGACGGAAGACGGACAAAAAGTGACCACAATAGCTCACCTTGAGCACTTCATGCTCAGGTGAGCTAAAAAGCTGTAGTTACATCATTTTACAACCTAGCTGGCACAATGTGACTAAAATGAAACATGAAAGATACCAATCTACTCACTTTGGTTTATCAGGATTGTACAGGGGTGGCCTCAAGATGCCCGCTGGAAAGGCGATCTGGTTAAAGTCTATACTGTAATATGCATTCACTTCTGTTGGTATCATATCCCATCTGTGAAAAAAATAAAATTGGTCAATGAAACACTTAACCTTTTCCCAAGGGACACATTTTTAGGGTGGTCCTATTTAAAGTTGCTGCAGATGACAAAATTCATGCTAAAACGGAAGTGATCTTTTGTACAAAACAGCATAGAAAATAGTGAGACAAAAGGAGAAACTGCTGGTTATCAGCAGTTTCTTCTTTTGTCTCAATGTTTTCCCAAACCCTTTCTTTCAGGGACGTGAAAACAAGGGCTTGTTTGGGAAAGGGTTAATTTCTACAGACGCAGCCTAATTTTCATAATGTAGCTAATGCAATGTAACTAATATGAAACATGAAACATTTTGTTTATCTAAATTGTAGAGAGGCGGCCTTAAGATGCCCGCTGGAAAGGCAATCTGGTTAAAGTCTATACTGTAATATGCATTCACTTCTGTTGGAATCATATCCCATCTGCAAAAACAACAGAATAAATTTGTTAACCCTTCACCACACATACATTTTGACACCTCTCACGTAAATCTTTAGAGAAAAAAGAAATTACTGATTTCTAGTATTTTCTCCTTTCCTCAAAATGATTTCTAGACATTGAACACACTAACACAATTGCCAGTATGAAATCTGGTTAAAGTCTATACTGTAATAAGCATTCACCTCTGTGGGTATCATGTCCCATCTGTGAAACAACAATATCATGTATCAATGAAACAAACATTTAAGGATTACAACCCATCAATAACTACAAAACACTTTGCGAATCTTCGGGCGTCATCTGTTGCAATGGAAATTAAGAGAATAGGGGCAAGAATTCACTAATGTGACACACAGTGTGATAAGGAGTGCAAACATAAACAAGAGCTGTTTGAAGACAGCGCGCTCGACTTTCTAATTGGTTAGTATAAAGGGGCATAACTCCAAATATAATGGAGCCAGGGTCATGGGCCCTAGTAGTAAGGTAGAGGGTGTGATGGTGAATAAGTATTCCAAGTTTGGGTTGAATCCCTTTGATAGTATGGAAGTTATTGATGTTTGAAAAAACTATAACCTTTGTTGCAACGCCGACGCCAACGCCGACACCGACACCAACGCCGATGCCCGGGTGACAGTATAAGCTCTCATTTTCTTTGAAAAGTCGAGCTAAAAAGAGATGTTTTTTTAATATTCTGTTCAGACACAGATGAAGGTCAAATGTTTATGATAATTTAACTTTTTTAGATCCATGAATGTCCATGTACTTGCCACACCAAAACAAGGTGTCAAACTGTCACAAGATACGCCCGTAACACTGCTTTATGTCAACAGGGGGAGCGGGTTGGTAAAAGTTTCATGGTCCTAGCTATTATACTTTTCGAGATATGCCCTGGACGATTCAAGTATGAAAACAACAAAGGGCAATAACTCAAAATATAGGCTAAGTAGAGTTAAAATTCTTGTGCACTGCACTCCTCCTTAGTGAGATCTATACACCCATGAAGTTTCATGATCCTAGCTATAATACTTTTAGAGATATACTCCGGACAAGATTCAAGTATGAAAAACAACAAAGGGCAATAACTCAAAAAATAAGCCAGGTAGAGTTATGGTTCTTGTGCACTGCACTCCCCCTTGGTGAGATCTATACACCCATGAAGTTTCATGATCCTAGCTATTATACTTTTAGAGATATACTCCGGACAAGATTCAAGTATGAAAAACAACAAAGGGCAATAACTCAAAAAATAAGCCAGGTAGAGTTATGGTTCTTGTGCACTGCACTCCCCCTTGGTGAGATCTATACACCCATGAAGTTTCATGATCCTAGCTATTATACTTTTAGAGATATACTCCGGACAAGATTCAAGTATGAAAAACAACAAAGGGCAATAACTCAACAAGGTGTCAAACTGTCACAAGATACGCCCGTAACACTGCTTTATGTCAACAGGGGGAGCGGGTTGGTAAAAGTTTCATGGTCCTAGCTATTATACTTTTCGAGATATGCCCTGGACGATTCAAGTATGAAAACAACAAAGGGCAATAACTCAAAATATAGGCTAGGTAGAGTTAAAATTCTTGTGCATTGCACTCCTCCTTAGTGAGATCTATACACCCATGAAGTTTCATGATCCTAGCTATAATACTTTTAGAGATATACTCCGGACAAGATTCAAGTATGAAAAACAACAAAGGGCAATAACTCAAAAAATAAGCCAGGTAGAGTTATGGTTCTTGTGCACTGCACTCCTCCTTAGTGAGATCTATACACCCATGAAGTTTCATGATCCTAGCTATTATACTTTTAGAGATATACTCCGGACAAGATTCAAGTATGAAAAACAACAAAGGGCAATAACTCAAAAAATAAGCCAGGTAGAGTTATGGTTCTTGTGCACTGCACTCCCCCTCGGTGAGATCTATACACCCATGAAGTTTCATGATCCTAGCTATTATACTTTTAGAGATATACTCCGGACAAGATTCAAGTATGAAAAACAACAAAGGGCAATAACTCAACAAGAGTGCCATGGTCACAATATACACCGCCACTTATGAAACTTGAGGCAAAAAAATGACATTGACAAGGATTTATAAATATTCACACAAAAACCTGTAAAAAGTTGTGTTCACAAAAAGGTTTTTATAAATATCCAGTCAAAAACCTGAAAGGAATTGCGTTCACGAGGCTGAAATATCAATAAGCCCCAGAGACTAAGATTGAAGGGGGCATAACTCAGGCAAAAATCAATGAACCATAAAATCCTTACCTCATGCACATCTACCAATTAAGGTTATAACATCCACCAAGTTTCATTAGTATCCAGTCAGAATCTTAGAAGAAGTTGAGTTGACAAGGCTGCAATTTCAATCAGCCCCAGAGGCTAAGTTTTAAGGGGGCATAACTGTGGCCAAAATCAATGAACCATAAAATCCTTCCTACATGCACTTCTACTAATTGAGGTGATAACATTGACCAAGTGTCATTAATATCCAGCCATAAACTTAGGAGGAGTTGCGTTGACAAGGCTGCAATTTCAATAAGCCCCAGAGACTAAGTTTTTAAGGGGCATAACTGTGGCAAAAATCAATGAACCATAAAATCCTTCCTTCATGCACATCTACCAATTGAGGTGATAACATTGACCAAGTGTCATTAAGATCTAGCTATAAACTTAGGAGGAGTTGCGTTGACAAGGCTGCAATTTCAATAAGCCCCAGAGACTAAGTTTTAAAGGGGCATAACTCTAGCAAAAATCAATGAACCATAAAATCCTTCCTTCATGCACTTCTACTAATTGATGTAATAACATTGACCAAGTTTCATTGAGATCCAGCTAGAAACTTAGGAGGAGTTGCGTTGACAAGGCTGCAATTTCAATAAGCCCCAGAGACTAAGTTTTTAAGGGGCATAACTCAGGCAAAAATCAACGAACCATAAAATCCTTCCTTCATGCACATCTACCAATTGAGGTGATAACATTGACCAAGTTTCAAGAAGATCCAGCCAGAAACTTAGGAGGAGTTGCGTTGACAAGAAAAGTGGACGGACGGACGGACGGATGGACGGATGGACGGACGGACGGACGGACGGATGGACGGACGGACGGACGGACAGATGGAGAAGATGTCGCCAATATACGTCCGCCTCCGGCGGCGTATAAAAAAAAAGCCAGGTAGAGTTATGGTTCTTGTGCACTGCACTCCCCCTTTGTGAGATCTATACACCCATGATGTTTCATGATCCTAGCTATTATACTTTTAGAGATATACTCCGGACAAGATTCAAGTATGAAAAACAACAAAGGGCAATAACTCAAAAAATAAGTCAGGTAGAGTTATGGTTCTTGTACACTGCACTCCCCCATGGTGAGATCTATACATCCATGAAGTTTCATGATCCTAGCTATTATACTTTTAGACATATACTCCGGACAAGATTCAAGTATGAAAGACAACAAAGGGCAATAACTCAAAAAATAAGCCAGGTAGAGTTATGGTTCTTGTGCACTGCACTCCCCCTTGGTGAGATCTATACACCCATGAAGTTTCATGATCCTAGCTATTATACTTTTAGAGATATACTCCGACAAGATTCAAGTTTGAACAAGAGTGCCATCGTCACAATATACGCCGCCACTTATAAAACTTGAGACAAAAAAATGACATTGACAAGGATTTATAAATATTCACTGAAAAACCTTTAAAAAATTGTGTTCACAAAAAGGTTTTTATAAATATCCAGTGAAAAACCTGGAAGGAATTGCATTCACGAGGCTGAAATATCATTAAGCCCCAGAGACTAAGATTGAAGGGGGCATAATTCTGGCAAAAATCAATGAACCATGAAATCCTTCCTTCATGCACATCTACCAATTGAGGTGATAACATCCACCAAGTTTCATTAAGATCCAGCCAGAAACTTAGGAGGAGTTGTGTTGACAAGGCTGCAATTTCAATAAGCCCCAGAGACTAAGTTTTTAAGGGGCATAACTCAGGCAAAAATCAACGAACCATAAAATCCTTCCTTCATGCACATCTACCAATTGAGGTGATAACATTGACCAAGTTTCATTAAGATCCAGTCAGAAACTTAGGAGGAGTTGTGTTGACAAGCCTGCAATTTCAATAAGCCCCAGAGACTAAGTTTTTAAGGGGCGTAACTCAGGCAAAAATCGACGAACCATAAAATCCTTCCTTCATGCACATCTACCAATTGAGGTGATAACATTGACCAAGTTTCAAGAAGATCCAGCCAGAAACTTAGGAGGAGTTGCGTTGACAAGCCTGCAATTTCAATAAGCCCCAGAGACTAAGTTTTTAAGGGGCATAACTCAGGCAAAAATCGACGAACCATAAAATCCTTCCTTCATGCACATCTACCAATTGAGGTAATAACATTGACCAAGTTTCAAGAAGATCCAGCCAGAAACTTAGGAGGAGTTGCGTTGACAAGCCTGCAATTTCAATAAGCCCCAGAGACTAAGTTTTTAAGGGGCGTAACTCAGGCAAAAATCGACGAACCATAAAATCCTTCCTTCATGCACATCTACCAATTGAGGTGATAACATTGACCAAGTTTCAAGAAGATCCAGCCAGAAACTTAGGAGGAGTTGCGTTGACAAGGCTGCAATTTCAATAAGCCCCAGAGACTAAGTTTTTAAGGGGCATAACTCAGGCAAAAATCAACGAACCATAAAATCCTTCCTTCATGCACATCTACCAATTGAGGTGATAACATTGACCAAGTTTCAAGAAGATCCAGCCAGAAACTTAGGAGGAGTTGCGTTGACAAGAAAAGTGGACGTACGTACGGACGGACGGATGGACGGATGGACGGATGGACGGATGGACGGACGGACGGACGGACAGACGGAGAAGATGACGCCAATATACGTCCGCCTCCGGCGGCGTATAAAAACAACAAAGGGCAATAACTCAACAAGAGTGCCATCGTCACAATATACGCCGCCACTTATAAAACTTGAGACAAAAAAATGACATTGACAAGGATTAATAAATTTTCACTGAAAAACCTGTAAAAAATTGTGTTCACAAAAAGATTTTTATAAATATCCAGTGAAAAACCTGGAAGGAATTGCATTCACAAGGCTAAAATATCATTAAGCCCCAGAGACTAAGATTGAAGGGGGCATAATTCAGGCAAAAATCAATGAACACAAAATCCTTACTTCATGCACATCTACCAATTAAGGTAATAACATCCACCAAGTTTCAGCCCCAGAGACTAAGTTTTAAGGGGGCATAACTCTGGAAAAAATCAATGAACCATAAAATCCTTCCTACATGCACATCTACTAATTGAGGTGATAACATTGAACAAGTTTCATTAAGATCCAGCCAGAAACTTAGGAGGAGTTGTGTTGACAAGCCTGCAATTTCAATAAGCCCCAGAGACTAAAATTGAAGGGGGCATAACTCTGGCAAAAATCAATGAACCATAAAATCCTTCCTTCATGCACATCTACCAATTAAGGTTATAACATTGACCAAGTTTCATTAAGATCCAGCCAGAAACTTAGGAGGAGTTGCGTTGACAAGCCTGCAATTTCAATAAGCCACAGAAACTAAGTTTTTAAGGGGCATAACTCAGGCAAAAATAGACGAACCATGAAATCCTTCCTTCATGCACATCTACCAATTGAGGTGATAACATTGACCAAGTTTCATTAAGATCCAGCCAGAAACTTAGGAGGAGTTGCGTTGACAAGGCTGCAATTTCAATAAGCCACAGAAACTAAGTTTTTAAGGGGCATAACTCAGGCAAAAATTGAAGAACCATAAAATCCTTCCTTCATGCACATCTACCAATTGAGGTGATAACATTGACCAAGTTTCATTAAGATCCAGTCAGAAACTTAGGAGGAGTTGCGTTGACAAGGCTGCAATTTCAATAAACCCCAGAGACTAAGTTTTTAAGGGGCATAACTCAGGCATAAATCGACGAACCATAAAATCCTTCCTTCATGCACATCTACCAATTGAGGTGATAACATTGACCAAGTTTCATTATGATCCAGCCAGAAACTTAGGAGGAGTTGCGTTGACAAGGCTGCAATTTCAATAAGCCCCAGAGACTAAGTTTTTAAGGGGCATAACTCAGGCAAAAGTCGACAAACCATAAAATCCTTCCTTCATGCACATCTACCAATTGAGGTGATAACATTGACCAAGTTTCAAGAAGATCCAGCCAGAAACTTAGGAGGAGTTGCGTTGACAAGAAAAGTGGACGGACGTACGGACGGACGGACGGATGGACGGACGGACGGATGGACGGACGGACAGACGGAGAAGATGACGTCAATATACGTCCGCCTCCGGCGGCGTATAAAAAATAAGCCAGGTAGAGTTATGGTTCTTGTGCACTGCACTCCGTAATGATGAGAAGAATATAACTGCCAAGTTTAAAGTCAATCGGACTTAAGGTGACAGAGTTATGCTCCGGACAAAGAAGTGGACGCCGCCGGACGCCCGGACGCCGGACATCACGGGTGATCCCATAATACGTCCCGTCTTTGACGGGCGTATAAAAAATAAGCCAGGTAGAGTTATGGTTCTTGTGCACTGCACTCCCCCTTGGTGAGATCTATACACCCATGAAGTTTCATGATCCTAGCTATTATACTTTTAGAGATAAACTCCGGACAAGATTCAAGTATGAAAAACAACAAAGGGCAATAACTCAAAAAATAAGTTAGGTAGAGTTATGGTTCTTGTGCACTGCACTCCTCCTTGGTGAGATCTATACACCCAAGAAGTTTCATGATCCTAGCTATTATACTTTTAGAGATATACTCCGGACAAGATTCAAGTATGAAAAACAACAAAGGGCAATAACTCAGCAAATAAGCCAGGAAGAGTTATGGTTCTTGTACACTGCACTCCCCCTTGGTGAGATCTATACACCCATGAAGTTTCATGATCCTAGCTATTATACTTTTAGAGATATACTCCGGACAAGATTCAAGTATGAAAAACAACAAAGGGCAATAACTCAAAAAATAAGCCAGGTAGAGTTATGGTTCTTATGCACTGCACTCCCCCTTTGTAAGATCTATACACCCATGAAGTTTCATGATCCTAGCTATTATACTTTTAGAAATATACTCCGGACAAGATTCAAGTTTGAAAAACAACAAAGGGCAATAACTCAAAAAATAAGCCAGGTAGAGTTATGGTTCTTGTGCACTGCACTCCGTAATGATGAGAAAAATATAACTGCCAAGTTTAAAGTCAATCGGACTTAAGGTGACAGAGTTATGCTCCGGACAAAGAAGTGGACGCCGCCGGACGCCCGGACGCCGGACGTCACGGGTGATCCCTTAATACGTCCCGTCTTCGACAGGCGTATAAAAATTCAATTTTTATGCATGTAACATTGACACATTTTTTTTCTTTTAAGACCTCTCTCCCTTCAGGGTACATACAACTAATTTTTCTCTTCTGATTATTATTTGGCCTTCATTATATTCTCCATCTGAGATTTTTTTTTAAATAATTGATTTCTAGAATTTTCGGAAACTGTTGACAAAGTGTTATTTGGTGTCAATGTTACATAAAACTGTTCATCTGTAGGTAGAAAAATGTTCCTTCCTTCCAATTCACTTATTAGAAACACTAAGGTTAATCATCTTCAAGGCTGAAAATATATCAGGAGCTTGCAGAATAATAGAGCACTATTAACATAAATGTTGACACCAAATAATTTCTGTCCATGTTACATGCATGCTTCAATGTACAAAATTAAAAAATCTACATAAAACTAAAGGCAAATGTGGCTTTAGAATTATTTTACATCAACACTGAAGCTTAATTTTGTTATTTTCTTAGGAGGAATACAGGAATTCTCTGTGTAGAATGATTATTTGTTCAAGCAATTGTCTTAATATTAAAATATAGCAACATAACATCAGATTGACACAACAAGAGGCCCAGAGGGCCTTATCGGTCACCTGAATCAAATGAGCAGACACAGTTAAGGAAAATGTTAAAAGTTAACTAATAGCGCACCCCCCAGCACCACCATTTCTTGACAGTTTTTTTTTTCTCTTGTACAAACTTATTTAAAGACTCAAATACCAAATGTGAATTCAATCCAACAATAGAACATTTCTTAATATGTACCCTATTTACCCCCTTTTGGCCCCTTTTGGGGCCTCAAAGGGAGATAACTCCATGATTTGTATAAATCTGAAGCGGCTTCCCAATGGGATGCTTCCTGCCAAGTTTGGTAGAAATCTGTCTCAAAAAAATGTAGAAAATGTTCAAAGTTTAGTAATAATGCGAACCCCTCCCATCCCCGATCCCCAGCACGACCATTTATTGACAGATTTTTTCTCTTGTACAAACTTTGTAGTCCTTGCCCTAAAGACTTTAACTTCCAAATGTGTATTCAATGCAACAGCCGGTTCATGAGAAGAAGATTTTTTAAGATGTACCCTATTAACCCCCTTTTTGGCCCTTTATGGGACCTCAAAGGGAGATAACTCCATGATTTGTACAAAATCTGAAGCGGCTTTCTATTTTAGGATGCTTCCTGCCAAGTTTGGTTGAAATCCGTCCAATGGTTCTTAATAAGAAGTCGAAAATGTTAAGTTAACTAATAACGCGACCCCCCTCACATCCCCCATCCCCAGCACGGCCATTTCTGGACGGATTTTTTTCTCTTGTACAAACTTTGTTGTCCTTACCCTAAAGACTCTAAATACCAAATGTGAATCCAATCCAACAGCCGGTTCATGAGAAGAAGATTTTTTAAGATGTACCCTATTTAACCTCTATTAAGGCCCCTTATGGGGCCCCAAAGGGAGATAACTCCACGATTTGTACAAATCTGAAGCGGCTTCCCATGGGGATGCTCCCTGCCAAGTTTGGTTGTAATCCGTCCAATGGTTCTCAAGAAGAAGTCAAAAATGTTAAGTTAACTAATAACGCGACCCCCCCCCTCACATCCCCCATCCCCAGCACGGCCATTTCTGGACGGATTTTTTTCTCTTGTACAAACTTTGTTGTCCTTGCCCTAAAGACTCTAAATTCCAAATGTGAATCCAATCCAACAGCCGGTTCATGAGAAGAAGATTTTTTAAGATGTACCCTATTTAACCCCTTTTAGGCCCCTTATGGGGCCCCAAAGGGAGATAACTCCATGATTTATACAAATCTGAAGCGGCTTCCCATGGGGATGCTCCCTGCCAAATTTGGTTGTAATCCGTCCAGTGGTTCTCAAGAAGAAGTCGAAAATGTTAAAAGTTAACGCACGACGGACGACGCACGACGCACGACGCACGACGACAGACAAAACACGGTCGCAATAGGTCACCATGACCTTCGGTCAGGTGACCTAAAAACTCCAATAGTGAATTCTTGCCCATATCCCTCACCAATTCCTGTCAACCGATTACCTAACGACAAACTTTAGAGTGGTCCAAATTGAAAGGTCTTGCAGACGTCAATTTAAAGTGTCTTAATTTTTCATTTTTTGTATTTTTATTCAGAAAACATTATGGGGAATACAGAAATTGCTTGTCACAAACAATTTCTTCATTTCCCACAAGGTTTTCCAAAGTCAATTTCTTGTAGGGAGTCAAAAAGCGTCATTGCTTGGGAATGGGTTAAGTGATGAAAATGTTATTCTTTTTTTTCTAAAGAAATAAATCTATATGTACAAGCTAGAGTTCGGAATTGTCAGACAGTCATTTGTATAACAAGCATGACACAGTATACATTACATGTAGATCTCATTACAACTTTTTGCATAAAGTTCACATTTTCTATTATGCAACATAATATTTATTATTGCAAACAAGCAAATTCGTTGAATTGATATCCCCCGCCGAATATATTTTCATTGTCAATAAAGTAGCGCGGAAACGAATATAACTCTGTATGTATATGGCTTCAACAGAACGAATGTCACTCTGTATGTATATGGCTTCAACAGAACGAATATCACTCTGTATGTATATACAGTCAGGGGCAGTAACTCTAAATTCGGCGGTCGAACCGGGTAACCCCGACGATATGCGCATGTCCACTTTGTAGTGAAGCTGTGTGCCAAGTTTCATCGAAATCCGGTCTACAGTTTTCAAGAAATAGCGCGGAAACGAATATCACTCTGTATGTGTATGGCTTAAACAGTCAGGGGCAGTAACTCTGAATTCGACGGTCGAACTGGGTAACCCCGACGATATGCGCATGTCCACTTTGTAGTGAAGCTGTGTGCCAAGTTTCATTGAAATCCGATCTATAGTTTCCAAGAAATAGCGCGGAAACGAATATCACTCTGTATGTATATGGCTAAAACAGTCAGGGGCAGTAACTCTAAATTCGGCGGTTGAACCGGGTAACCCCGACGATATGCGCATGTCCACTTTGTAGTGAAGCTGTGTGCCAAGTTTCATCGAAATCCGGTCTACAGTTCTCAAGAAATAGCGCGGAAACGAATATCACTCTGTATGTGTATGGCTTAAACAGTCAGGGGCAGTAACTCTGAATTCGACGGTCGAACCGGGTAACCCCGACGATATGCGCATGTCCGCATTGTAGTAAAGCTGTGTGCCAAGTTTCATTGAAATCCGGTTTATAGTTTCCAAGAAATAGCGCGGAAACGAATATCACTCTGTATGTATATGGCTAAAACAGTCAGGGGCAGTAACTCTAAATTCGGCGGTTGAACCAAGTAACCCCGACGATATGCGCATGTCCACTTTGTAGTGAAGCTGTGTGCCAAGTTTCATCGAAATCCGGTCTATAGTTTCCAAAAAATAGCGCGGAAACGAATATCACTGTATGTATATGGCTAAAACAGTCAGGGGCAGTAACTCTAAATTCGGCGGTCGAACCGGGTAACCCCGACGATATGCGCATGTCCACTTTGTAGTGAAGCTGTGTGCCAAGTTTCATCGAAATCCGGTCTACAGTTTTCAAGAAATAGCGCGGAAACGAATATCACTCTGTATGTATATGGCTTAAACAATCAGGGGCAGTAACTCTGAATTCAATGGTCGAACCAGGTAACCCCGACGATATGCGCATGTCCACTTTGTAGTAAAGCTGTGTGCCAAGTTTCATTGAAATCCGGTTTATAGTTTCCAAGAAATAGCGCGGAAACGAATATCACTCTATGTATATGGCTAAAACAGTCAGGGGCAGTAACTCTAAATTCGGCGGTTGAACCGAGTAACCCCGACGATATGCGCATGTCCACTTTGTAGTGAAGCTGTGTGCCAAGTTTCATCGAAATCCGGTCTATAGTTTCCAAAAAATAGCGCGGAAACGAATATCACTGTATGTATATGGCTACAACAGTCAGGGGCAGTAACTCTAAATTCGGCGGTCGAACCGGGTAACCCCGACGATATGCGCATGTCCACTTTGTAGTGAAGCTGTGTGCCAAGTTTCATCGAAATCCGGTCTACAGTTTTCAAGAAATAGCGCGGAAACGAATATCACTGTATGTATATGGCTAAAACAGTCAGGGGCAGTAACTCTAAATTCGGCGGTCGAACCGGGTAACCCCGACGATATGCGCATGTCCACTTTGTAGTGAAGCTGTGTGCCAAGTTTCATCGAAATCCGGTCTACAGTTTTCAAGAAATAGCGCGGAAACGAATATCACTCTGTATGTATATTGCTTAAACAATCAGGGGCAGTAACTCTGAATTCAATGGTCGAACCAGGTAACCCCGACGATATGCGCATGTCCACTTTGTAGTGAAGCTGTGTGCCAAGTTTCATCGAAATCCGGTCTATAGTTTCCAAGAAATAGCGCGGAAACGAATGTCGGACGGACGGACGGACGGACGGACGGACGGACGGACGGAAGGACGGACGGACATGGCAAAAACAATATCCCCCCCGAAAAATTTTTTCGGCGGGGGATAACAAGAGTGCCATGGTCACAATATACGCCGCCCCAGAGACTAAGTTTTAAGGGGGCATAACTCAGACAGAAATCAATGAACCATAAAATCCTTCCTTTCGGCACATATACCAATTGAGGTGATAACATTTACCAAGTTTCAAAAGGATCCAGCCAGAAACTTAGAAGTAGTTGCGCTCACAAGAAAAGTGGACATACATACGGATGGACAGACGGAGAAGATGATGCCAATATATCGCCGCCTCCGTTGGCGTTTAATTATGCAAAATGCCATAGGTCAGACCACTGTCAGGCGACATTAGGACCATTCGGTGAAAAGTCTATCCATACGGTAATTCAAATTCAAAGATGGCACAGACTACAGAAAACAGTCTCAAGTGAACAAATTTTATATTTCTAATTTCTTCTAGATAGAAAACATTGTGGAAAATGAGGAAATTGCTTGTTATAAGCATTTTTTCATTTTCCACAATGTTTTCCAAAGCCTTTCTTTGAGTGTTAAATAGCGTCGATGTGTGGGAATGGGTAAATACATGTACAAAACTTACTCAGTTCTATCAGGAAGTGTTCCCAACCTTTTCAAGTTTTTCTCTTTATAATATCTCATGCTCGCCAGCTTACTGTCAAAGAAGCTTCCTTCTACCAGTGTCAACTGTAAGTAAAGAATTATGTGCTAAAAATATACTCTGCCATAATGTATTGATAATCCATCAGTGTTTATGGGTGTTTATGAAGAATAAATTGATGTGACGTGCAATTTATTAAAGCCTAGAAATTATTGAGACAAAAGTTCCAAGTCTTTTTAGGTTTTTCTCTTTATAATATCTCATGCTTGCCAGTTTACTGTCAAAGAAACTCCCTTCTACAAGAGTCAACTGCAATAGCAATGAATTTTGTGCTAAAAATAGACTCTGTTTACCGTTATGTATTGATAAACTGTCAGTGTTGTTACATAGGATAAGATGCACTTACAATGTTTGTTTTTTTCATGACCTTTTATACAAGACTTGGCAAAAATTCTAAGCTTTTCTAAATTCAACGGTTTTTTAGACGACATTTTAAAGTGAATGGAATTTGAAATTTTTGGGTCTTTTGAGTAAAAAATTCTTACATTTTCATAATATTCATCCAGTTTCCCTGGATCAACGGTAAAATCTGGATACCCCTAATATCTTGGTAACAAATTGTTTGGTCTTTTGGGTATAAAATTCTTACATTTTCATAATATTTATCCAGTTTTGCTGGATCAGCTATAAAATCTGGGTACCCTATCATTTTGGTGACCGCTTGAGCTTTATCAACAGCATAATCTCTTGTCAGTTTAAATGTACTTTCATTTTATTTTGCTTGTACTTTCATTTTATTTTGCTTATCTGTTTAAAACACAACAAAATTTAAGACTTGTCAAAAATTTAATGATCTTGCAGATGACAATTTCAAGTCAACAAAGTGCATCTCATGGTCTTTCTGAGTATAAAACATTGTGGGAAATGAAGAAATTGCTTGTCACAAGCAATTTCTTCATTTACCACAATGTTTTCCAAAGTATTAATCTTGCGGGGGTTCAAGAGACGTCATCTTTTGGGAATGGATTCATAACCTTTTACAGCACCGCAAAATTTAGACATGTCCAAATTCAACGATGTTGCAGATGACAATTTCAAGTGAATGAAAATATGCATTTTTTGGTCTTTCTGTGTAGAAAATGTTGAGGGAAATGAAGAAATTTCCAAAATATTTTCCAAAGCCTCTATCTTACAAGACATCGAAAGGCTTCACTGTTAAGAAAAGGGTTACATTTTTTTTGTCTTTTGGGTATAAAATTCTTACATTTTCATAAAATCTATCCAGTTTTGCAGGATCTGCGATAAAATCTGGGTACCCAGAAATCTTGGTAACAAATTGTTAAAGTCTTTTGGGTATAAAATCCTTACATTTTCATAATATTTATCCAGTTTGGTTGGATCAGCGATAAAATCTGGATACCCTAATATCTTGGTAACAAATTGTTTAAGTCCTTTGGGTAATAAATTCTTACATTTTCATAATATTATCCAGTTTGACTGGATCAGCTATAAAATCTGGGTACCCCAAAATCTTGGTAACAAATTGTTTAGTTGTTTGGGTATAAAACTCTTACATTTTCATAATATTTATCCAGTTTGGCTGGATCAGCGATAAAATCTGGGTACCCTAATATCTTGGTAACAAATTGTTTAAGTCCTTTGGGTAATAAATTCTTACATTCTTAATATTATCCAGTTTGACTGGATCAGCATTAACATCTTGGTAACAAATGGTTTGGTCTTTTAGGTAAAAAATTCTTACATTTTCATAATATTTATCCAGTTTTGCAGGATCAGCTATAAAATCTGGATACCCTATCATTTTGGTGACCGCTTGAGCTTTGTCCACAGCATAATCTCGAGTCTGATCATCCATCCAATCGACGTTGTACAAATTCTTTATAAACGCATCTTTTATTTCTTCAAACATTGTTTCAACCTGAAATCATAGAAAACATTGAGGGAAAAGGAGAAATTTGCCGCTTTTAAACAATAACCTCGTAACTGCAGCTTGTTTTAAGCTGCAGTTACGAGGTTTTTGTTGAAAAGCATTATATAGTTGATGTCAATATACATGTTGTTTCTTGTTTTATATTGTACACATATCCTATACTAATCAACATCCATTTTTTGCTATTTGCCTATATTTCAATTTGGTACAGTCTAAAATTTTGCTAATTGGGATGGGGAAAGGGTTAACCCTTTAACATAATTTACATTCCTAAGAAATTAAACCTGGGAAAACATTGAAGCAAAAGACAAAAATTTTCTTCTTTTGTCTCAATATTTTCTTTGCCATATTGTGTATAAATCTCATTTTTTAACAATTCATTTTAGAGAGATGTAACTAGCATATACATGTAGTAACATTTTCGTTTATTGTTGTTTGGGAAAGGGATAAGGAAAGTTTGTATACTCCGTAAATATTGTCCTGAACCTGGTGAATATGAAATGAGTAATAGAGACACAAAATAATCGATACTCGCCAGAAATCCTCACTGTCAAGCAGAGTCGATAATTTCCATATGCATTATGACTTTGTATTCTGCACATGCTTCTCATGTTAACATATGTTGGAGAGTGATAATTTCGCATTACAATTACTTATTGCATATTCAACAAGCTCAGGTCAATATTTACGGAGTATAACATCTTTTGAAGTACCTCTTTCTTATTTTCCTCAGCAAAGTTTTTCTCCACATACAAAGCACCAAAAGCATTGCCTAGTATAATGCTGGTCTTAGATAAACATCTCTTCCATCTAACATCATACGCTGAAATGTAAGTTTTAAGCAAAATTGAACCCTCATATGATAATAAAATATCAATGAATAAATGCCTTTTTCAATTACTATGGTCATATTGCAGCGGCTGGAGCAGCTAACCATGGATTTCTGGTATTTCTGTCACCAGTTTTATCAGGCCTGAGTACTTGCCAAATATTCAAACAGAGCCTTCACCTGGGTCGCGTACATAGATTTTTTCAAAAACCTTGTAACAACACATTTGATTGAAAGAGAAATAATAACAGTAATTATTCGGCCAATCAGATTTGTTGTTGTTTTAAAAATGTTCGTAAGTTTGTTAGTAAAACAGGCCCCTGCTCTCTAACATAGATGACTCACTTCCATTAGTGAGAGGCAATGACTTTTGTCAAATGTCAGAATGGATATTGGCAAAGCCAGGATTCAAACTCAAGATCCCAGATTTTATAGACTGAGCTGTTGTGGCTCATCTAGACCGGTGCTGGAAGGAAAGCGTCACTCTTCAGTACTGTGTAAATGAAGAAAAAATGCCTACCTTTTACCCCTGATTCGGCCTTGTCTAGTATGATAGTGGCTTCTAAAAATGAGCTTGGTAAATAACCAGAGAGTCCTTGTACACTATGCCATATCATATAATTAGCCAGTGTTCTGTAAACAAAAATATGTATTTGAGAAAAATTAAAAATCTCCAACCACAACTTTTTTAATGCATTCCATCTATCATTAGATAGCAAAACACTTCTTGCAGCTTTGGGTGTCATCATTATCAAGTGTTGAATACAGTGAATAGTGAAAAAGTTCTATGTCAAAACAGGTAAAATTCCACTAGATTAAAGAAAGAATTTGTGTACAATTATCAGCATTTTCATCTTTTGCCTCATGATTGCGTCAAAAGAATAAAATGATAAGTGGATATTGATCAGGATCTACACTGCATGCACTTTCAACATTTATATAGGTAAAGTACAAAGTTAGAGATCAACATGGATCCAGATTAGACTGTGCATATGCACAGTCTGATCTGGATCCATGTTAATCTCAAATGCCTTAATGTTCTTTTTTTTCAAGAAACTGATAAGGGCATACATTGGCAGATTCAGAGAGTTTGAGTTTATTGTGGTTTTACGCCGTTTTCAACTACCAGGGTCATATTGCGTCAGCTGGAGCACCTAACCTTGGGTTCCTGGTATTTCTCTCTCCATTACCACCACAATATCCAAACCGAGCCTCCGGCTGCTCTCTCACATAGATGATTCACACCCATTGGTGAGAGACAAATGACTTTTGTCAAATGTCAGAATGGATACTGGCCGAGCCGGGGTTCGAACTCGAGAACCCTGGATTGACAGACTCCGACGTAACCGAATGAGCTATCCGGGCTAACGGCAGTTTCAGAGAAGGTTGGGGGATGGTGTTTGAAGCCCCTTTGAGACTCTTTTCATTCATAAAGAATTGGTTTTGTTAAAATTGGTCCAATTCAAACAAACATGAAGAAATCCTGGATATATGCCTCTGTCATATTGATATTTACCTTTTATCAGTTTCAGCTATAAGGCTCTCAAGTTTGGTGACAAATGCAGGGGTAGATACTGTATAACAACTTCATCATCAGTAATTGTTATAGACCAACAACTGGATTTCCACTTTCAATATTTCAAAATTAAATTTCTAAAAATCGAAGGGTCCAATTTTCGGCGACTTTTATTATGTTATTCTCGATATGTCAATGTAACTTTTAGTGAAAGAAAAGATTCTGTTGCAGAGAGTTTTAACCCCCGATAGGGATTTTCAGTAATTTGACTGTACTATAATAGATATAGACAAGGTTAAAGTTTTTTAAGACGCCACACCAACACTGACGCAACACCGACACTAGGACTGTGACATTAGCTCCCCGGACATAAAGTCCTGGCTCGCTAAAAAGTCAACTGATAAAAAAGTTATTGACAACCAACCACAATTTTGTGCATATGCACAGGCTGATATGGATCAGACAAATTGATATTCACCTTTTATCAGTTTCAGCAATAAGGCTCCCTAGTTTGGTGAAATATGAAGGCGTAGATACAATAACAATCTCATCTTCAGTAATTGTTCTAATTTCTTTATATAAACCATTCACATACGGCTGTATGTTAAACTGTGAATAAAGAGTAATGCTACGAATACGAGGGTTGTCCGGAAAGTTCGTGGACACTGTTTAATATATGAAAATGAGAAAAGAAGATTTTATAACAGACAGGTGATGTCATTAAACAATATATTGGAAACAACATTTTCAAAATTTGAACAAAATCCCTCCATTTTAACAGAATTACACATGTTTTTGTGCAGAAGGTTGATGCACCCCGGAGCACGTCATGACGCTACGACATTCCAGCGACGAAGAAGTTACTTTGCCACGAAGACTTGTGCTACTTTATTTCTTCAGAAAGCATTTTACGCACTCTCGTGCACACACAGTTTTCATTTTCAAATGTTTTTGTGAGGATTTCGTTAACAGTTGTTTTTGACAGTTCACATTTTCCCACTGATATATCTTACCGTATTTTGCTTATCGTCATTCACGACGTCACTCACCAAATTAACATTTCTATCTGTTATAGCACTCGATCTTTGAGACCTCGAATCAGCTATTGCTTCATCGGAAACGTTTGTGACATTTGCAAACGAGATAATACGGCACACATGGTCTCTTCGTAGAAAAATTAACGAATTATCTGGTCTCTGCAGACGTTTTCCTAGTTACACCCAAAATTTCACAAGAACGCGCTGCTCCACCCAATCGTCCGACGTCGTCATTTTTGACAAATTTCCTTCCATATCAAACTTATTTTAACCATCCTCTAATGTCAATTTTTAACGCGACAACATTGAAATCAAAACAATATGGAGCCTGAATGTGAGGTCACATTTTTATATATTTATTATTTTGTTTCCCGCCAATTTCATACGATGAATTAAATAAAAAAAACACAGACATGGATAACGAAAAAGCTCAAAATTTGACGTGCTCCGGGTACCCCTATGTAGGGTCGTGTTAAGTCCTGTTGCAAAATAATTGTTTATTAAATGTATTTCTTTTTGCTGGAAAAGTACTTGATAAATGTTTAGCTTTCATGAGATAAAGAAATTTTCACAACCAAAGTATTATAAAGCAAAATAAAGTGTGTCCACGAACTTTCAGGACAACCCTCGTATTTCAAGGCTTCAATCAGACAGAAAGACAGACATACACAGGCAAAATATGTAGGTGCTGATAGTCGGTGTTATTGCCAAACCTTGTAACTCCACTTAATGAAAGCTGGAGTTACAAGGTTTTACAATAACACCAATAAGATACTATAACAGTTTCATTGTCTGTAATTGTTCTTATTTCTATAAATAAAACATTCACATAGGGTTCAAACTGTGAATAAAGAGTAATGCTATGAATATTTCAAGGCTTCAATCAGACAGAAAGACAGAGGCAAAATATGTAGGTGCTAGCACGTTTGTCGGTGTTATTGCCAAACCTTGTAACTCCAGCTTAACTAAAGCTGGAGTTACAAGGTTTTGCAAAATCACCAATGTGATACTATGTCTGTAATTGTTCTTATTTCTATAAATAAAACATTCACATAAGGTTGTATGTCAAACTGTAAATAAAGAGCAATGCTATGAAAAATCAAGCCTTCAATCAGAGAGAAAGACAAACAAACAGACAGACAGAGGCAAAATATTCAGGTGCTGATCGTCGGTGTTATTGCCAAACCTTGTAACTCCAGCTTAATGAAAGCTGGAGTTACAAGGTTTTGCAATAACACCAACAAGATACTATAACAATTTCATTGTCTGTAATTGTTCTAATTTCTCTCTATAAACCATTCACATAGGGTTGTATGTCAAACTGTTAATAAAGAGCAATGTTGTAGAATATATCAAGCTTTCATTCAGAAAGAAAGACAGACAAAGGCAAAATATGTAGGTGCTGATCGTCGGTGTTATTGCAAAACCTTGTTACTCCAACTTTCTTAAAGCTGGAGTTATGAGGTTTTGCAATAATTCCAACAAGATACTAAAACAGTTTCATTGTCTGTAATTGTTCTAATTCCTCTATATAAACCATTCATGTAGGGCTGTATTTCAAACTGTGAATAAAGAGCAAAGTTATGAATAAATCAAGCCTTCAATAAGAAAGACAGACAGACAGATGGTAATGTAGGAGCTGATCCTTGGTATCATTGCAAAACTTTGTAACTCCAGCTTAATTAAAGCTGGAGTTGCGAGGTTTGGCAATAACACGAACGAGATACCATAATAGTTTCATTGTCTTTAATTGTTCTAATTTCTCTATATAAACAATTCACATACGGCTGTATATAAAACTGTGAATAAATAGCAATGTTATGAATACAGTCAATCTTGCTCATGCGACCACGTGCATTAAGCGACTTTTTGTTTGAAGCGACCACTCTCAGGTCCTCCCACTGAAATTCCTTTTTAAATTGTTGCATTAAGCGTTTCTCCCCTAACGCGACCAGCGACCGGCATTTTTGGGGCCCTCAAACAATGGAATGTTATTTTAAGCGACCGTCCCACATTACTGATCATTTAGGAAAGGTGTCAAATGTATGTAATCGATATGAAAGCTGTGAAATTGCCCTAATTAACAGCAATTTAGTCACCTGTGAAGTCAATCAAAACTGTTTAATGAAATGACAGATTGCGTTTTGTTTGTTATGCAATCAGGATTACAGTTATTGATTTGGAATAATGTTCCCCATATAATCTGTTTATACTTTGATCAGAATTTAACTAGAAATCTATCACTGAAGGTGATGAAAATACCCCCGCCACCACCTTTGTTCGGACAAGCGTTTTTGTTGAATCAGGAGCCATACTCAGAAATTGTAAATCCGATTTTCTTGAAATTTGGTCCAATCAGGGGCCATAACTCAGAAAGTATCGGTCTGATTTCCGTGAATTTTGCATCTTGCATATATACAGGTCCTAATGCATACCTGTGCCAATTATGAAGCAAATAGTTCAGTAACTGTAGGAGGAATTGTCCGGACAAGCATTTTTGTCAAATCAGGGGCCATAACTCAAGAAGTGTCGGTCCGATTTTCGTGAAATTTGCGTCTTGCACATCTACAGAAGTTAATGCACACCTTTGCCAAGTATGAAGCAAATCAGACAGTAAGTGTAGGAGGAGTTATCCGGACAAGCATTTTTTGGTCAAATCAGGGGCCATAACTCAAAAAGTAATGGTTCGATTTTCATGAAATGTGTGTCTTGCACATCTACAGGTCCTAATGCACACCTGTGCCAAGTATGAAGCAAATCGGACAGTAACTGTAGGAGGAGTTGGCCGGACAAGCATTTTTGGGTCAAATCAGGGGCCATAACTCAAAAAGTATTGGTCTGATTTCCATGAAATTTGAGTCTTGCACATCTACAGGTCACAATGAACACTTGTGCCAAGTATGAACTAAATCGGTCTGCAAGTGTAGGAGGAGTTATCCGGACAAGCATTTTTTTGTCAAATCAGGGGCCATAACTCAGAAATTATTGGTCCGATTTTCATGAAATTTGCGTCTTGCACATCTACAGGACCTAATGCATACCTGTGCCAAGTATGAAGCAAATCGGACAGTAACTGTAGGAGGAGTTTGCCGGACAAGCATTTTTGGGTCAAATCAGGGGCCATAACTCAAAAAGTATTGGTCGGATTTCCGTGAAATTTGCATCTTGCACATCTACAGGTCACAATGAACACTTGTGCCAAGTATGAACTAAATCAGTCCACAAGTGTAGGAGGGTTTATCCGGACAAGCATTTTTTTGTCAAATCAGGGGCCATAACTCAGAAAGTATCGGTCCGATTTTCGTGAAATTTGCGTCTTGCACATCTACAGGTCACAATAAACACTTGTGCCAAGTATGAACTAAATCGGTCAACAAGTGTAGGAGGAGTTGTCCGGACAAAGTTTTGGAGACAGACCAACAAACAAACAAACAAACCAACCATCCAACCAACCAACCACTGGACCGACAGGCTGATTCCAGTATACCCCCTCCAAACTTCGTTTGCGGGGGTATAATAATAATATTGGAAGGCAAAACACAGGGAGATCATGTCTTATCGGTAATAATAAATTCTGGCCTATCGAGTATGTGTTATTTAGTCATATAAAAAGGAAGATCTAAAGTGAAAATATTTTTTGTTCGATTAAATTTAAGAACAAAATAAATCAAGTCACCTTTGAAATAAATAAACAAAGAGAAATAACTGTAATGTTTACCAAAAATCGGGAAAATGAAACTGAAATTAATCACCCAGAGATGGTGAAATAATATCTTGTATGTCATTAATTCTTTCATTTCTTTTCACAAGTTGACTAAATCAACGATTCTTCCCTAAATCAGAGATATATATTTCCTTTAACTTAACAATAAATTGATATTTCATACCGTTGGTCGTTATTTAATAGCCCTCTTTTCCAGAAGTAGAAATGTTGGATAAACATTGTGTGCAAGGAAGAACTCGCATGAAAAGTTAGACATTGTATTTAGAGACCGTCTTGTTAAGCGACCGTTTTTGGAATTCCCCAAGGGTGGTCTCTTAATACAAGATTGACTGTATATGAAGCTGTCATTCAAAAAGAAAAGACAGACAGACACAGGCAATATATATAGGCACTGATCATTAGTGATATTGCAAAAAGTTTTGCAATAACACCAACATGATACTATAACAGTTTCATTGTCCTTGTAAGTGTTCTAATCTCTCTGTATAAGTTTGGTGGGGATAAATTGACAAAGTTGGGTGGGGTGAAATGGCAAGAGAAGCAAAGTTTTACTTTGAAGATAAAAAATAATTTTTTCTGTACAGATCAGCTCGAAATGAAAATTTGCATCAACTTTCAATGAACCAAAGGCAAAATATTAAAGGAATTATTAATCATAAATATAAGTTTGTTGTTTTCCTGCTTTCGTTTTTCTGTCGAACCCAGATTTTGCTTATTTTTGCTGTACTAACATTACAAAACTATCTCAACTTCTTTTGTTATTGTATGATTTTTCATATCTTCTAATAAGATTTAGCTGAACATGTGTAAACTTTGAGTCAAATCTAATGTATTGTACCAAAGATAATTGACTTTCAAAGAGATATCATGTAATCTAATCAATCCTCAGAATTTAAATCTATTTCTGAGCCATTTTCAAAACCCATCCTTTATCAGGATCCCTGTAAAAAAAATTACCTACCCATTGCCCCATGTAATTGTCCTGGAATTCTTTCAGTGTCATTTTGTTGTAGCTTTTAACTGGGTCATTAAATTTGATGTTATAAAAGTTATAAATGAGCCAGGATCTGGAAAAACGTCCTTTATGGCATTTAAGAACAACCTGGATTCAGACCAGCCTGTGCATACGCACAGTCTGATCAGGATCCATGCTGTGCTCAAATAGCTTGTCTGTGATTTGTAGCAACTGTAAGACAACAGCATTAATCCAGATCAGATTGCTCTAAGGCACATACTTATCTGGAAACTTGGTAGTCTCAAATGCTACAAGGGACGTTTTTTCCAGATCCTGCTCAAATGTATCTACTCATTCAATAAATCAGTGCTTTTCAACGAAAACCTCGTCACTGCAGCTTAAATCAAGCTGCAGTAAGAGGTTTTTGTTGAAAAGCGACATAATTCTACCTACCCATTGCCCCATATAAGTGTCCTGGAATTCTTTCAGTGACATTTTGTTGTAACTTTTAACTGGGTCATTAATGTCTGCTCTAGGTACTTGAATCTGTGAACATAAATAATTTGTTTCTTTGATTAGGGTTTTAACACCATTTTTAACTACTATGGTCATATCGCCATGGCTGGAGCACCTAACCATGGATTCCTGTCGTTTCTCATACCAGTACTACCACAACATCCTTACCAAGCTTCCAGCTGCTCTCCCATATAGGTTAACAATATCAAACCATTGGTGGGAGACAATTTGTTCTGTAAGGATATTGGCAGAGACTGGGGATCAAACCCTTGACCTCACGAGTGAAGGTCTGATGCGCTACCCATTGCGCCACAAAATATTAATATAGCTGCACCTCTGTTAACCCTTTCCCAAACGACAAAATTTTAGGGTGCTCCATATTCAAAGGGGTTGCAGACGATAACATAGATGTTATTAAAGATAGGAATTGTGTGTAATATGGCATAGAAAATATTGAGACAAAAGGAGAAACTGCTGGTTATCAGCAGTTTCTTCTTTTGCCTCAATTTTTTCCCAAGTCTTTTTCCTGAGGAACGTCAAAACCAGGTCTTGTTTGGAAAAGGGTTAACATAGAATACAGTCAAAACTTATTGTGTCAAAGTGGTAGAGAACTGCATTTTACCTTGAGATATCACATGTTAAACTCTCAAATTTGATGAGTTTCAATTGAAATGATATTTTATCATTTTTGCTGTTTGTTAAGTACATTCATAATTTAAACATAGTTGAAAAAGGAAAGAAATTGCTCTCCTTTTCCTTCTATATTTCAATGCATGTATTTGTTTTAAAATTAATTTGATTGACATATTTAGGGTTGGTAACCCACATAAACTATAGGAAGCGTTCACACTGAAAAAATCGCCTGCTTCAAGGTATCTTTTGTTTAATTTCTAAACTTATACTCTATTGATTTTGACTAGATAAAGTGTGCCGTATGCACATTTGAGAGAAACATTCCTGGTTGTAACTCAGTCTGCTCTGAATCCAGTGACTTTTTTCAAACATTCAACGTGAAAGTGTTTTTTGAGAAACAGACCAGACTCAGACAAGGGTGACCAGGCCCCGGTTTCTCAAAAAAAAACTTAAGTACACACTCATGAGTACATGCTCAACTTCAATGGAACACTCTCCAACATTGAAGGGTATTCGATTGAAGTTCACATGGAGTTCATGCGATTTGAGCACGGTGCTCAGATTTGAGCATGAAAATGTACTTACGTATTTTCGAGAAACCGGGGCCAGGTCTTGCATTTGGAAACTAAACATTTAGTGAGATAGGTAATACATTCTAGAAGCAGAAAATTATGTCCAAGTGTGAAAAGTTTCGATCCTGGTCAATCGGCACAGGGTCAATATTTCTCACCTTCCCAAAAGATCCGGTTTAGCATAACAGGTCACAAATGTTATTTTAACCCTTTCCCAAACTACAAAATGTTAGGGTGATCCACTGCAAAAACTGCCACAAATGACAAAATGGATGTTATTAAAGATAGGATTTGTGTAACATATGGCACAAAAAGTATTGAGAGAAAAGGAGAAACTGCTGGTTATCAGCAGTTTCTTCTTTTGCCTCAATGTTTTCCCAAACCTTTTTTCTATTAGGGACGTCAAAACCAGGTCTTGTTTGGGAGAGGGTTTAATAATAAAAATTACTTACCATAGCTAATTTCTGTTCAAAATCATAAATATCGTTCAGCTGTTGTTCAACATTGTCAGTTGCACCTAGGAGCGATAAAAACTTTTTACCGAACCCCATATACGCCTCCTTCAATGTCGCATAGTCGGTATGATTTGTGAAATATTCCCGTGCATCACTCAAAGTCAGCCCTGATTGGTCCATCTGATAAGATAAAATTAACCAATTAGAAAATAGAAAAAACATATACGCCTCCTTCAATGCTGCATAGTCCGTATGATTTGTGAAATATTCCCTTGCATCACTCAAAGTCAGCCCTGATTGGTCCATCTGATAAGATAAAATTAACCAATTAGAAAATAGAAAAACCCCATATAAGCATCCTTCAACGACGCATAGTCTGTATGGTTTGTGAAATATTCCCTAGCTTCACTCAAAGTCAGCCCTGATTGGTCAATCTGATAAAATAAAATTAACCAATTAGAAAATAGAAAAACCCCATATACGCCTCCTTCAATGTCGCATAGTCCGTATGATTTGTGAAATATTCCCTAGCGTCACTCAAAGTCAGCCCTGATTGGTCCATCTGATAAATCAAAATTAACCAATTAGAAAATAGAAAAACCCCATATATGCCTCCTTCAATGCTGCATAGTCTGTATGGTTTGTGAAATATTCCCATGCATCACTCAAAGTCAGCCCTGATTGGTCCATCTGATAAGATAAAATTAACCAATTAGAAAATAGCAAAAAATTTTACTTGACATAATTCAAATATGTTGCAGACGTCAAATTTAAGTGAATGAAATTGTATATTTTTTTTATTTTCCAGGGTAGAATATATTGTGTGAAATGAAGAAATTGCTTGTCACAAAAATTCCTTCCTATTCTACAATAATTTCTAATGTAAATATCTTGTAAGGTGTCAAAAAGTGTCACTGTTTGGTGAAAAGGTCAATGTCATAACTACAGCTTGAATGAGGTGTAGTTACTGCGTTTTCAAGCATAGCAAATAATATTTATCATACCTCTAAAGTGTAGTCAGTATTATTTTAAGCAGACTGTCAAGCAAAACAAGGTGAACAAACCCATATTGAAGTGCAATTGAAAGCCAGACAGAGAGACAGACAAACAGACAGAGAGTGATCACAATAGCTCTATACTTTGACCTTTTCCCTAACAACAAAACTTTGGGGTGGTCCAATTTTAAGTATGCTGCAGGCAACAAAAGGAATGTTGTAAGATTGAATTTGTATATAAGATAGCACAGAAAATATTGAGACAAAGGAGAAACTGCTGGTTCTTCTTTTGTCTAAATGTTTTCCTAAGCCGTTTTTACTAAGGAAGTAAAAACCTGTTCTTGTTTTGAAAAGGGATAAGCTCATATTAAAACTTGGACAAGAAACATAATTGTTTTCATGATTTGTGACCATCACTGTAAAAGGTTTTTTTCTTTTGAATAAAGCGTTTTCCTTTAACCCTTTCCCAAACAAGACCTGGTTTTGACATCCCTAATAGAAAAGGCTTGGGAAAACATTGAAACGAAAGAAGAAACTGCTGATAACCAGCAGTTTCTCCTTTTGTCTCAATATTTCCTATGCCATATTTTACACAAATCCTATCTTTAATATCTGCCATTTTTTCATTTGTGGCAGTTTTTGAAGTGGATCACCTTAAAATTTTGTCGTTTGGGAAAGGGTTAAATCTGCACTCAATACTGTTTTCTACATGAATTTGTTGAATTTGTTGTTATATGTACTTGACACCAGCTAAGAATTTGTTATAAATTTATGCTAAATAAATTGGGCTGAATTGAAAAAATATATATATTGTCACATTTCAACATTTTTTTTTACCTACAGCTTTAAACATGCTCTAGATATGAGTTTTCTATTGAAAAGCAACAATATATATTTTCTACCTGTAATACATAGGCTGTGTTATTTTTGGAATCCACACCAACAGTCATGTGAAATAAAGGAGATAACCCATGTTGATGTGCCAACAAAACCGAATCTTGAATGTTCCAAGTTTGCGGGTCAAATGTTCCAGACTGCTCGTCGTTTGTTAACGGCCAACTACCGAGATCTTTGATCAACTGGAAATGAAAATTGAACAGGGGAGTTAACCCAAGTTCTTTGAACAAGGGAGAAAATCAATATCATTTGAACAAGGGAGATAACCCATGTTGATGTGTCAAAAAACAGAATCTTGGATGTTCCAAGTTTGTGGGTCAAATGTTCCTGACTGCTCGTCTTCTGTTAATGGCCAACTACCAAGATCTTTGATTAACTGGAAATAAAAATTGAACAAGGGAGGGAGTTAATTCATGTGATTTCAACAAGGGAGGTAAACATTATTTTTTGAGAAAAGGGAGATAACCCATGTTGATGAGCCAACAAAACAGAATCTTGGATGTTCCAAGTTTGTTGGTCAAATGTTCCAGATTGCATGTCTTTTGTTCATGGCCTACTACCAAGATCTTTGTTTAACTGGAAATGAAAAATTGAACAAGAGACTTAACCCATGTTATCCAGTATACCCCAGAAAGCTGTCATTTTGCGGGGGTATAATAACTGATAACTGATACAAAATGTATATATTGTAAATGGAATAGCACGGAAAATATTGAGGGAAATGGAGAAATTGCTGAATAATTGCAATTTCTTCTTTTTCATAAAAGTTTTCCAGTGTCTTATCTATCAGAAATTTCAAGAATTAGTCCTATGGAAAAGGGGTTATAAATGATTCAATCCTAAAGGAAGGTCTTTGGAAAAATTAAGAGTACAGAAGTAAATGCTCCGATCAAGAAATGCATGCTCAGTGGAACAACATGATGTTGAAAATAGTATACAGCAAAAAAAATATTGGAACACAAAGTTCAATGATTATCAGCATTTTCCTCTTTTGTCTCAATGTTTTTCCAAAGCTTATTCAATAATGGACAAAGTTTGAGGGCTTGTTTGGGAAAGAGATAAATTACATGTCATTTTCTCGGAAAAATAGTTACAAGGCTCATCTTCAAGACAGGGCCAACCCCTGTGTGATTAATATCATATTTCACTTGAAACAAAAACCTTGTAACCGTGGCTTGTTCTAAGCTGCAATTACAAGGTTTTAGTTGCAATTACAAGGTTTTAGTTGAAAAGCAGCAATAAAAGGCTTACCTTTAAGACAGGACCGACACCATCTGCATCCACTTTTGTTTCATTGATACAAATCTTATAGTAGGCTGTTGCTTTGTGTATGGTCAAAAACAATTGAATTAACTATGAAACTTTGTTTGATGGGCGGGTGTGTGCATAAATAATATTGTGCATACCTTTAAGACAGGGCCAACACCATCTGCATCCACTTTTGTCTCATTGATACACATCTTATAGTAGGCTGTTGTTTTGTGTATGGCCGACGATTGCACCCCTTTATAGGTACTTGTCCCTGACTCCATAATCTGAAAATAATAATAGTCAGAATCTGGTACAAGAGCCTTCTCAGGATAGCCAAGCATGACTATCAAGTGATGGATACTGAAAAAATCCAAGTCCAAAAAGGGTAAAAAATCTATTAATGTAAATGCCAGTATAACAAATCCTTGCCTAGGCTCATATTATGGTCACAGAAGCATTTGTTAAGTTTGAAAGCAATAGCTGTTACAGAAAAAAAGTTATCACAGAATACAGATATGGAAGTTGCATGTAAAATTTAACCGAGAATTTCTATGTCCAAAAGTGAAAAAATCCACTAAATTACATATTAGACTAATGAATCTTTGCAAAGAGTCTGATATTCTGGTCACAGAGGCATGTGCAAAGTTTCAGAACAATAGCATAAGTAGAAACTGAGATTTGACAAACTTGCATGTGAAAACTTAACTAAAGAATTACATTGGAGTAGCCCACCCCCTTCTACAAATAGTCAATGGGCCCTTACAGAATTTTAGATTTTCATGTTTCAAGATCAGACTATGCCAAAGTGCAGGTTGATCAGGATCACTTACACTCTCTAATAGTTGCTACAGATTAATGGAAAAGTTATTACAGAACAACATGGGTACAGATCAGACTGTGCATAATCACAGGCTGATCTAGAGCCATGTTGTTCTCAAATGCCATAAACGCCCTTTTCCAGATCATGACTATTCAGAGCAACATTTTGTTATCTTAGGTCAAAACCCTATCGGAAAAATGGTTGGGAATTGCCAGAAATCAATGATTAGATACCAAGCAATTTCTTCATTTCCCACAATGTTTTCTATATAAAATGCAAAATTTCATTTACTTGTCTGCTGTACGTTTGAATTTGGAGCAGTCTTAAATTTTGTCATTTTGTAATGTAATGGGTATGTACAAATTTTACAATAATCATACCTCTTTCATTATTGTTTCAATTTCTGCAGCTATCTTCTGAAAAGACCCATATTTGGATTTTGACGGAGGAATTGGCGTATTTTTGATCCAGTTGCCACAGGAAAACTGATAAAAGTTGTCACAAGGATTAATGTTTGTATCCATTTTGCTGAGTATGTTGGCGGCTCCCATAACACAAAATGGTGTGGTACATGCTTTCTGTGAAATGAAAATTAAAAGTTGTTATTAAATAAAGGATTGCTAAAAAGTACAAACCTTTTCCTTTTGCTGCATACTATGTACTTGTTGGACAACTAAAACTTCTACCAGACATGTTATCAAAGGCATTTTTAAAGTGACATTTCACATTTATTTAATTTTTTAAAAGTATGTCTTGATGCAAAGATTGTTTATTCTAATGCATAGAAATGCTATCAATTTTTTTAATTTGTTATTTATAAGCGAAAAATATGCCTTTAAAGTTGAGGCAGAAATGATCAATTCTATATAAATCTGAACTGTTGTCCACAACAATTTAATTTTAGCACAAAAATATATAATTCTCGTAAATGGTTTAATATTTTGGCTTGAAATTTTCAGAATTTTCATAAGAAAACATGCTCTTTCAGATAGAATAACGTAAAATTTATGTAAAATTAATTCTGAAATTTCACTTTAAAGGTGTCACTGTCCCATAAAACATGCTATCACAAAAAGCGTCAAAAGGCGTAATTGTTGGAATGGATGCTTTTCTTTGAAAACCACATGACTGCAGCTTAAAACTTACAAACCGTTTCCTCTTTTATACACTATGTACGAGGGACGGTCGGAAAGTAGTTGGACTTTTCGTGCTGCTGTGTCTCCATTTGCAACTGTATAAACACATTATATATTGGCGGAATCTACATCCATTTGCCAATAACGTGGTCAGTTTATTTTCAAAGATAGTTGTATATATACAATATTCTGTCCACTTATATGTGATAGGGGTTTACTGTATCATAGGCAATTTGTTAGAGGAACAACAAGGGTAACCAAAACAAACGAACATTCTAGTCATTTTAATCGCGAAGAAGTTAAGTTTTTGAACTACATTATCACTGAAGATTTAATGTGGGTTAATAATTCCGAACTTAGGATAAAAACTCAGTCAAAGCAGCCATGAAAACGAGCTGGTTCCCCACCCATGAAAAAATTAAGATGTTACCTTCGGCTGGTGGTCATGTTTGTTGCTTTTGTGGATTCACGAGGATTGATAGTTAGTCATTTCATGTTAAATGATAAAAACTGTCATTGCCAAGTACAATTCTGAAGTAACTCATAAAAACAAGGAATAAATGCTGAAGTAAACGCGTCCCAGATTAGCAAAGAAAAATGTTTTCTACTTCACGATTACGCACGCTCCCATACCACCGCATCTACAGTGGATATTATCAACTATTACCCATGACAAAAGTTGTTTTACTCTTCTTATAGCCCAGACCCTACCCCATATGACTTTTATTTGTGTCTAGAACTGATGAAAATGCTTGCTAGGAAGAAATTTGAGACCAGGGCGCCTTTGATACCGGTGGTTACACAGTACCTAATACAGTGGGTCTACGTCATGGTTGATAGTGGGAAAAGTAAAGCTCCTACTAACATGGCAAAAATGCATAGACACAGATGGACAATTTGTTTAAACAGTGTAGAAAGAATTTTGTTAAAAAGTTAAATGGTTTTAAAGAACTAGTCAAAAGTCCAACTACTTTCCGACCGTCCCTCGTACATGTTGAACCACAATAACCACTACCAAACATATTATCATGAAAGGCGTTAAAAAGGTGTCAGTGTACCATAAGACATATTACTATTAAAGGCGTTAATAGGTGTTCTCATTGGATAGGATTCATAAGTTATAGCTCACAGTAAATGACCTGGCAGAGCATCCCTAAATAAAAGCTAGAGATGCTCTGCCAGGTCATTTATCCTGAGATATACAAACCTTTTCCTCTTGTTGTTCACTATGTACATGTTGAACCACAATAACTATTACCAGACATGTTATCATAACCAACGCGATCACCAATATGAACAACACTTTCTGCCATCTTTGTCTTCGTGTGCGCGTAACTTCATCTTCAATGGGATCTAATAAGAAAGGAGAAAAATTGAAAACAATAAGAGAAGTTTGCATACAAAATATGTTCGTAAAACAAAGTTTTGAGACCAGTCATACTAAATTGAACCATCTTGGAAGTATGAAAAGAATTGACCCTAGTCAGTCTGCTTGAACTGTGCAGGCTGCCTAGGGTCGATAATTTTAACTCTAGGATGATTTTCTGAACCCATAAGGCGTTTTTTTTCCTATATCAATATAATGTGCATTTTAGAAATGCAACATCTTGTGGACCTCTGCGAGTCTGATCAGTGTCTAAATTCATTGATTTTATGGATATCTAGGACGATACTTTTAGCATGATGGGTCACATAATATTATGATGATACCTCTGTAATGGCTTGATAAAAACTTCTTATCCCTATCCCAATTTCCCAAATGAAATCTCATTATCTAGAAATCAAACAAACAAACAATGGTACTGATGCAAACAAAAAGCAAATTAAAAGGCAAATTAAAAGAATTGATGATAAGGATATCATTGGGGTCTTATGTTTTCAACTACTATGGTCATATCGCGGCAGCTGGATCACCTAACCGTGGGTTCCTGGTATTTCTCTCACCAGTACCACCACAATAACCAAACCGAGCCTCAAGCTGCTTTCTCACACAGATGAATAACACCCATTGGTGAGAGACAAATGACTCTTGCCAAATGTCAGAATGGATACTGGCCAAGCCGGGGTTCGAACTAGCGACCCCTGGATTGACAAACTCCAATGTAACCGACTGAGCTATCGAGGCTCGGCGATAAGGTTATTTGAATGTACATAAAGTCTTTAGAAGGGATAATTACCTAGTATATCTGATTGGCCATTGTTATTAACAGCATGGTATTTGTAGCCCTCTGCCACCATTCTGTTTCTGGCTTTGTTTTCCGCGGAACTCCCTTCACCGTTATTTTCTTCCGTGACTATGTTTGGGACTATTTCAGCTTTGTCCGATGTTGTTGTACTCATGTTTATGGAGATTTATTGTACCAGTATGACTGAGCATTATCCTGTTGAATTAGTTATGCCACTGGTTTGCTGGTAGTGGTAGAGAGATTCTTATTTGGCCTTGTTCAATGATCTTTCAAATCAAAAAGCAACAAAATCTAAAATAAAACAGAAAAGAAATTATAAAATAAGCATGATAAATAACCAAACAAGAGCTTCACAGAGCGGCGCATATACGCCCGAGAGGGGCTTGTCAGTAAAATTGGCCATTTTTTAATTCAAGGGCAGATAATTCAAGAACGAAAAGAGTTATCTGAATTCCATAAGCAGGGTGCACAATTACACATCATGGAGAATCATTGCAGCATGTTTGATCGAATTCCGATCAAAACTGTCGGAGGAGTTGCACACACAGGAAATTGCTAACGGACCAACAGACGGACGGACGGAGAGACGGACGACTGGAGCCATAACATAATACAACCCTTCAGGCGTATATTAAAAAGGAAAACAAACAATCAATAAGATATAATAATAATAATAATAATAACAACTTCATTTTAAGAGGCTACACATTTGGTTTCCCAATCTTCCATGTGGGCCTCTATAAATATGATAAGAAAATATTCAAAAGAAGCGTAAGAAGATCTAAAACCAAT
The DNA here is from genome assembly GCA_963680895.1 of Fragum sueziense. NCBI lineage: Eukaryota > Metazoa > Mollusca > Bivalvia > Cardiida > Cardiidae > Fragum > Fragum sueziense. Next base: position 17,761,801 of record OY804610.1, read on the forward strand.
ATAAAATTTAACTAAAATAGGTCTATTCCAACAATGAAACAAGATTTAACCCGTTCCCAAACAACAAAATTTTAGGGTGTTCGGTTTTGAAAGCTGCTGCAGACGACAAATTGAATGTAAGGAAGGAAACCATTTGTGTGCAAAATAGGTCAGAAAATATTGAGACAAAAGGAGAAACTGCTGGTTATCAGCAGTTTCTTGTTTTGTTTCAATGTTTTCCCAAGGCTTTTCTATTTGGGACATCAAAACCAGGTCTTGTTTGGGAAAGGGTTTTAAATAAAGGCATAAATTATTGTGGTATTATATTTTCACCTCAGGCTCAAATTTGTTATTGTTGTTCATAGATTGCGCAACCACTGTATAGTCCATAATGTTTACAATTTTAAAATTTGGATCTTGATCAGACTGTGCATGTTGTTTGAAGGGTAACATCCCAATTGGTCTACTCCCATTTCGTCTACTGTTTTTAAGTGCATTGAGTCCCAATTTGTCTACTGTCCCAACTCGTCTACTTTCATGTCAAATCATCAATAAACAGCATTATTTTTATTTTAAGAAAAGAAGTCAATATTTTCACAAATGCAATGAAAAATGCAAACAATTTGACATAAATCATAAAATATCATATTGATATACAAATTATAGAAAAGTAGACGAAATGGTATTTATGTCAAAAATGGTAGACGAATTGGGACTAGACGAATTGGGAGTAGACCAAATGGGATTAAACCGTTTAAAGCAGCTTTTGAATTTGACAACCTAAAATTTTGCCATTTGGGAAAGGGTTAAAATAGCAATTACTTTGACTAGAATCTATGCTTGCTATATATTCTAGTCAAAGCAATACTGTAGTGTTACAATAATCAACAAATTGGGAAGCAGGTGTTAATGACAATATAGCTGTTACATGCTATTCATTTAGCTAGTAGCAATATTTTGTCGCTTTGCAACAAAAACCTAGTAACTGCAGCTTAAAACAAGCTGAAGTTACAAGGTTTATGTTAAAAAGCAGTAATTTATAGCATGCTTACATGTACAGTCCTGGCCCCAGTTTCTGGAAAAAACTTAAGTATATTCTCATGAGTTCATGCTCAACTTCTATTCAATACCAATCAACGTTGATTGGTATTCAATTGAAGTTCACATGGATTTCGTGCGATTTGAGCACGGTGCTAAGATTTGAGCATGAGAATGTACTTAAGTTTTTTCGAGAAACCAGGGCCTGGTGGATTGTACTGGTTCTCAAAATAAAATAGAACATGTCCATTTCGTAATTTAAGTTCGAAAATGGAGACAGATATAATATGGTGAAACCAATGAAACTCCCACTACTTTGTAGGTCTAAGAATTAAAAATGTTGATCAACTTTTTCTCTTCTTCTCTCTTACTTCTTTCTATGTTCAAGGATTTTGCGGAACAATCTAAATATGCTTCTTTTGCCATCTGAAATTGTTCCGATTTCAACCAGTATAAAATTTTGCCATTTGCACAAAGATTTACCAAAGCCCTTATTCACGGGTGGTAAACTTTGGAACGACCTCCAAAAAGAGGTAGTGAATTTCTGTTCCCATAGCACATCCGGGAACTCGCGAGGTCGGTCCAATAGCTAAAAACGTGTAAACAAAGGTAGGTGTCGGTGGTTCTTTTGATTGTTTTCGAGGTTTCTAGCAAAAAATGGATAATTATGGCAATGCTATGTCGTGTAAAAATGACATATCGACGCACACGGCCCAAAACTGCGGTCGAAACCGAAGTAATTTCCGCTGGATCATTTTTAAAAGTACGAACACGATATTGCTTTTTCACAACAGTTTGTAAACAACGGACACCTTTTTGCATAATTTGTGGTCTTCCGCGAAGAATACAGCCCCGGTACGTTCGTCCTGAGGAAACGAGTACTCTGCATCACATATCCTGTTAAAAACGGCAACGGGTCGCATTATTTAAGAAAATGATTGAGAAAATTCCAGTAGAGGTCGTTCCAATAAGGTAGAGCTTGTTCCAATTTGAATGAGATCGTTCCCAGTGCTCGTCAGTGCTCTCCTGTTTTATACAATGAAATAATGCCTGTGATATCAGACCAGCCAAACTAAGACAAAAATTAATGATGGCAATTGAAATATCAGAATTATCGTCAATTCAGAGGCGTCGTTTTGTCTTGTGTGGTGACTTTGTTTTACATGAAAGCCTGTTTCTGATGTTTCTTAAACTCTACGCATGGATCTCTTGAAATGCACTTTTAGCTCACCTGAGCACGAAGTGCTCGATGTGCACTATTGTGGTCACTTATTGTCAGTCGTCTATCCATCTGTCTGTCTGTCCGTCTACACTCTAGCACCCGCAAGCTTTATAAGCCAATCTTAAACAAACTTGGTCAAAATAATGATGGTCACATAAGTTCTTGGATGAGTTCGAAGAAATAGTGAATGCTGAAGAGTGAAAGTAAAGTCGAAAATTGCAGTTTTGTCAAATTCGAGGGCAGATAACTCAAGATGCATCAATCTTATCAGGATGAAAGTTTTACCTATGCAAGATCCTATGACCAACAATATTCAGTCCAAGTTTATTTTCTTAATTGAAAAATATTTGTAGTAGCTAGACTAGTGAAAACAAAGTCGAAAATGGCAATTTTATCAAAATCAAAAGCAGATAGCTGAAGATGCATTCTGATTAGGCTTAAATTTTCTTTTAAGTAATATCTTATTCTCTTGAGATCTTATTTCTTTGGATATAATTTTGTTTGAAAGAAACTGTGAATGCTGAAGAGTGAAAGTAGGCCTAAAGTCGAAAATCGCAATTTTGTCAAATTCGAGGGCAGATAACTCAAGATGTTTCTTTCTAATCAGGCTGAAAAGTTTACCTAATACCTATACAAGATCTTATGTTCAACAATATTCTGTCCAAGTTATGTGTTGATTGATAAATATTTGTGGATAGAGCGGAAACAAGGTCGAAAATGGCAATTTTGTCAAAATCAAGGGCAGATAACTCCAGAGGTGCATTTTCAAACAGGCTGAAAATTAAACCTGCCAAAGATATTATTATCATCAACTTTTCTGTCCAATTCTTGTCTTGATTGATCAATATTTGTAGATGCTAAAAAGTATTTTACAAAGTCAAAAACAACCTTTTTGACATTCAAAGGCAGATCACTCAGTACATTCTGGTTCGATCAGGCCCATAATCGAACTCATCCAAGAACTTACGACCATCATTATTTTGAACAAGTTAATTTAAAATTGGCTTATAAAGCTTAAGGATGCTAGAATGTAGACGGACAGACAGACAGACGGAAGGACGACTGACAAAAAGTGACCACAATAGTGCACCTCGAGCACTTCGTGCTCAGGTGAGCTAAAAGTGCATTTCAAGAGATCCATACGTAGAATTTAAGAAACATCAGAAACAGGCTTTCATGTAAAACAAAGTCACCACGCAAGACAAAACGACGCCTCTGATATGACGATAATTCTGATATTTCAAACGCCATCATTAATTTTTGTCTTAATTTGGCTGGTCTGATATCACAGGCATTATTTCATTGTATAAAACTGGAGAGCACTGGGAACGATCTCATTCAAATTGGAACAAGCTCTACCTTATTGGAACGACCTCTACTGGAATTTTCTCAATCATTTTCTTAAATAATGCCCCCGTTGTCGTTTTTAACAGGATGTGTGATACAGAGTACTCGTTTCCCCAGGACGAACGTACCGGGGCTGTATTCTTCGCGGAAGACCACAAATTATACCAAAAGGTGACAGTTGTTGACAAACTGTTGTGAAAAACCAATATCGTGTTCGAACTTTTAAAAACGATCCAGTGGAAATTACTTCGGTTTCGACCGCAGTTTTGGGCCGTGTGGGTCGATAAGTCATTTTTACACGACATAGCATTGCCATAATTATCCATTTTTTGCTAGAAACCTCGAAAACAATCAAAAGAACCACCGACACCTACCTTTGTTTACACGTTTTTAGCCATTGGACCGACCTCGCGGGTTCCCGGATGTGCTATGGGAACAGAAATTCACTACCTCTTTTTGGAGGTCGTTCCAAAGTTTACCACCCGTGTTATTATTCAATGCTTTCAGATGATTTATTAGTATAATTTAACCCTTTCCGAAACCATTTTAACAGGCTTTCGATATCCCTGATAGAATAGACTTTGGAAAACATTGAGACAAAAGAAGAAAATGCTGATTATCAGCATTTTCTCCTTTTGCCTCAATACTTTCTAAGCCATAGTATACACAATTTCCATATGAATTTATACCAATTTTTTCCTCTGAAGCAGCTTTTGAATTGGAAAAGTCTAAAAATTTGCCATAATGATAATGGGTTAAAGTAAATAAACCATGATTTATAAACAGGATATGACCCGTAAATTAGCTCTCAAGATGTCATACTATAAGGGTATGTCAATCCAGGTATCATGAAAGGCAATGAATTTTGTGCTAAAAATAGACTGGGTTTACCATTATGTATTGACAAACCGTCTGTGTCGTTATAAAATCTCCTAACTATGCCGTAATTACGGAATTTTATAACAACACCTACAAAATAGAATTGTTTGGCCGAAAATATGTCACGATTAACTGGATAAAATCATTCCCTATTTGCCACATCAGGGCAGCTTGAGCACCAAACCATTGATTGAAACTGTAGTTACCAGATTTTATAAAAATACTGACGGAATATGAGAACAAAACAATAAACCCAGTCTTTTTTTGGCACAAAATTCATTGCTAGTAGACAACCCCAAAATATTGCCATTTTGGGAAAGGGGTAATCTACGCTATCTAACATTTCTATCTATAATTTGTCTTCGTTAATCATTTTTACTCCTTTACACACAATGTTTTAAGTATCTTCTAAATGATTTAGAAGCAATTTTTGACATAAAAAGCACACAAAACTAACCTTATTTTCATGTATAACGATACATCCTTAACCAAAGTATAACCAGCAGTGTAAATGTCACGATCATCATTACATACACGTCAAAACGAAAATTGGTGAAGCAAAGAGAAAATTATTTTAGCACAGAAAACTACCCATGAATAGTAAAAATTAACACTTAGCTTTTCCACTTGAAAAACTGAAACCTCTTTTTATATATAAATTAAAGCTGTAGTTACAAGGTTTTGCAATAATACGGATGATATAGATAAAACTTTACTTTATTTTCCCCTAAATATTGTTTAACCCATTCCCAAACAAGACCTGGTTTTGATGTACCTATTAGTAAATGATTTGGGAAAATATTGAGACAAAAGAAGAAAATGCTGATAATCAGCATTTTCTCCTTTTGTCTAGATATTTTCTGGACTATATTTTACACAAATGTTCTTTATACCAATACCACATTTGTCGTCTGCAGCAGCTTGGAAATTCGAAATTCGACAACCCTAGGAATTTGTCGTTTGGGAAAGGGTTAACTAGATTGATTTTGATGTCCCTAATAGAAAAGGCTTGGGAAACATTGAGGCAAAAGAAGAAAATGCTGATAATCAGCATTTTCTTCTTTTGCCTAAATGTTTTCCATGTTGTTTTGTACACAAATCCTATCTATATCAATAATTATTTTGTCATCTGTCGCAGCTTTCAAACTGGAACTGTATTAAAATTTGCTGTAGGGAAAAGGGTTAATTTGTGGTCTGTAGCAGCTAAATTCAATATTAAGCCCCCCCCCCCCCCCCCCCCCCAATATTCAGACACAGGTACCCAATATGAAACTGCTGCCAACGGGTCTGGAATAAGACATGCCATCCTAAATTTTTTCCATTTGAAAAGGTTTATATGAATTCAGCAAAGCAACATTAAAAATTCGGAGAAAATTTACCAACCATAGGATTTGTGCTCCATGTTTAAATGTCCACTATAATGTCAGATACTGGCAAAAAAAAGCAAAATTTATATACATGTACACTCTGCATATTAAATAAAACACTTAGTTAATTAACGCAATGATGTAGATCTATTGCCCTTCACTTAATTATCTTTTCCAAAAAATGACCTGATTTTTAAATACCTGACCGGAAAAGCTTGGGAAAAGATCAAGAAAATTTACCAACCATATCTATATTCCATGTTTTAATAATCACTATGATGTCAAATGCTAGCAAAAAAGGGCAAAATTAATATACAGCTTATTAAATAAAACGCTTTGTTAATTAATGCAATCATGTAGATGTATTACCCTTCGCTTATTAACCCTTTCCCTTCACTTATTAACCCTTTGAAGTTTCACAAACACAACCTGCTTATAACATAACCAACCACAAAATCTTTGAAAAACATTGAGGCAAAAGAAGAAAATGCTGATAACCAGCATTTTCTCCTTTTGCCTCAATAATCTCTATGCTATATTGTACACAAATCCAATCTTTATCAACATTCATTTTGTCGTCTGCAGCCAGCTTTTGAATATTCACTGGTGGTGAACTAAAACAATTTTAGCTACAACAAGGGATAGATATTTTGTGTTTAAATGTGAGTTTATAGATTTTTTTTCTAATGACACTTAATTTGTTCTAAAAACAGACCGGGTTTACTGTTTTGTATTGACAAACTGTCTGTGTTGTTATAAAATCTCGTAACTACGGCTTCCATAACTCCGTAGTTACAATATTTTATACCAACATCGACAGAATACATTGATTGTGAAAAAACATCCCTCCCTTTGGCTGAGTTCACCACCAGCACTTGACATTAGACCACCCTGACTGAAATATCTCCATTTGGTAATGAGTTAACATTCAGTGTGTTATCTGCAGCACATTTAAAACAAGAGCTTCGCGGAGCGGCGCATATACGCCCGAGTGGGGCTTGTCAGTAAAATTTCGTTAATTCAAGGGCAAATAAATCAAGAACGAAAAGAGTTATCTGAATTCCATGAGCGGTGTGCACAACTAGACACCATGGAGATTCATTGTGGCAAGTTTGATCAAGTTCCGATCAAAACTGTAGGAGAGTTTGCGCACACAAGAAATTGCGAACGGACGGACAGACAGAGAGACGGACGACCGGGGCCATAACATAATACAACACTTCGGGCGTATAATTAGAACAGTCTGAATTTCATTGCTTCTGAAAGGTTAACAAGAGCTTCGCAGAGCGGCGCATATACGCCCGAGAGGGGCTTGTCAGTAAAATTGGCCATTTTTTCGATTCAAGGGCAGATAATTAAAACATGAAAAGTTATCAAAATTTTGTTTGCACAATAAAACACCAGAGATTCATTGTGGCTAGTTTGATTAAATTCTGGTTGAAACTGTAGAAGTTGCACACAGGAGAAAATGGACATTTTTGAGAAAATGGGCATTTTTTCTTAAATTCAAGGGCAGATAATTCAAGAACGAAAACAGTTATCTAAATTCCGTAAGCGGTATGCACAACTAGACACCATGGAGATTCATTGTGGCAAGTTTGATCAAATTCTGATCAAAACTGTAGGAGGAGTTGCGCACACAAAAAAATGGGCATTTTTTTAATTCAAGGGCAGATAATTCAAAAACGAAAAGGGTTAATTAAATTCCAGAAGCGGGATGCACAACTAGACACCATTGAGATTCATTGTGGCAAGTTTGATTGAATTCCGATCAAAACTGTAGGAGGAGTTGCACACACAAGAAATTGCTAACGGACGGACGGACAGACGGACGGACGGACGGACAGACGGACGGACGGACGGACGGACAGACGGACAGACAGACGAGCGGGGCCATAACATAATACGACCCTTCGGGCGTATAAAAACACATAAGTACAGAACAATAACATTTATAATGTCATCACTGCAGTGGCTTAACCCATTCCCACGCGTACTTGATTATGACAGGCTTTGAAAAACAGTGTAAATATTTTGCACTATACAAATGAAACTTAGTTTACGTTAGTACAGTATGGTGTATATCGGTGTTTTTTAACAAAAACCTCGTAACTGCAGCTTAAAACAAGCTGCAGTTACGACATTTTTGTTGAAAAGAAACGATATACAACATCATTAATAAAGGAATTTGTCCTACCAGATATATACCATTATAGATTCAATATGATAATAATTATGTCCTTGAGGCAAAGGCTTCTTCGACACTTTATAATAAGTTAACACTCTATCTTGATTAACCCTTTCCCAAACGGCAAATTTTAAGGGTGGTCCACTTTAAAAACTGCTACAAATGACAAAATGGATGTTATTAAAGATATGATTTGTGTAAAATATGGTATAGATAAGATTGAGACAAAAGGAGAAACTGCTGGTATCAGCAGTTTCTTCTTTTGTTTCAATGTTTTCCAAGGCCTTTTTTTAGGGACGTCAAAACCAGGTCTTGTTTGGGAAAGGGTTAATATCTCTTTACCACACAAGACCTGATTTTGACATCCTCTCTGGAAAAGGCTTGAGAATCTAACATTGAGGCAAAAGAAGAAAATGCTGATAATCAGTTTCTGTCTCAATATTTTCTGTACAATATTCTAGAAGCAGATCTTTGCTTCATGAGAACTCATCTTTATCCACTGTCAAACTGGGACCACACTACAGTGAGTAAAACTTTGCTCAACATATTGGCAAGTGTGACAGACTGACAAATTTCTGGAAGTCTGCTGAGTTAGAAACTGGACAGGTGTAAATTTGCTGTGTTTAGCCTTTCGGAAAGGGTTTACCCATTCCCATACAATGACGCCTTTTGAGGCCCATAAAAAAGGGGCTTGAGAAAACATTTTGGAGAATGAAGAAATTGCTTGTCACAAGCAATTTCTTCATTATCCCCAAAGTTTTCTAACCAAAAAACAAAGATTTTTAAAATTTCATCAGCTTGAAATTGTCGTCTGCAACACCTATCTAAATTGGAACCTAAATCTAAATTTTGTTGTTTGGTAATGGGTTAAATTACCACCTACTTGTACAAAGATATTCAATTTCAGATGACTCCGAGCGATTGTCTATTTCATCGTCCGAGTCGGGCGCGCAGACGGCGTTGTTATCTTGATCAAGACTATAATAACGATGATCTCCAGATGCTGATCGACTATTGAACGAGCGTAACGGCATCACAGCCTCTCTATCAACCAAGTCTAAAGGCTGCCATTCAGACAGCTTCGGCTTCATTTCTTAATCCCTTAAAAAGAAATGTAATGTCATAAATGGTATTTATAACATGTTTAACATATAAAAGTTAAAAAATAGTAATCTAGATAGATCTAGATATATTTTAACTGAACACATTGGCGGATCCATGGGGGATCGGGGGTTTAAAGGAACCCCTTCTGTAGCCTGATTATTTCATTTTAATGCAGGACCCCCTATTTACATAGGCAGATATCCGACCCCCCCCCCTTACAGAAATCCTGGATCCACCGCTGGAACAGTGCACTTAAAAAAATATGACCAATGTTTTACCTTTCGTAGTCTAATAATTTAACATTTTCTATCATTTGTTTCAGAAGATATAGATTTATGTAACAAAAAATTCTAAAAGAAGAAGAACATAATTAGATCTAGATCCATCTAAAGTAAATACAAACTAGATCGTAAATTGTGCCAGTTCACCTGCCAGTAATACCCGAAAGGGGAGTTAGGCAGTATATATAGATAGATAGATTGTGCTTTTACCATTTTGAAAGATGGCGGGAAACAAACAAGGGAAGGAACTCTTTATTAATCAAAGTAGTCTAAGTACTCCATGTTAAGCAAGGTTAAAGTTATTATGTTTGCAGATTGACATGATTGAGTTTTACTATGCTAATACAGGTAACGCTCAATCATGTCAATCTGTAAACACAATAACGATCTGGAACCATAATGGATTTCGGTTATTATCGCCGATGATCGGGTATTTACGGCACTCGGTTATTTCCGTGAAACGCACTTCGGAAAGATTCGATTTTGTTCTCACCTCGGTTTACTTTCTCGTAAATATTAATATATATCGGCCGTGTAAGCTATTTAAAGTGTATTTTTCTGCATAGATAGAGATAATTCTCGTATTTCTCTTTGTTAGTAGCATGAAAAATGCTTAAATATTATCGTTCTAAACACTCTGGCGATAAAACGTATATTAAACGTACATTCATTCCATTAGAAAAGGAAATACATGAAAAATACTTTTTCATGTTGTATTCTATAAATAGCAACAAAAAAGAAAGTGAAAGTACAGCGAAATAGGGAACGATTTCATCCAGTTAATCGTGACGTTATTTCGGACATACAATAGTAATTCGTTGGAGCTGTTATGAAATCTCGTAGCTACGGCTTAAATCAGGCCGTAGTTACGATATTTTATGACAACACTGACGGTTTATCAAAACATAACTTTAAACCCAGTCTATTGTTAGCACAAAATCCATTGCTATTCACATGAATTTTCCGTGGTTTGTTCAATTTCAACATTTCCTTTCATAGATATTTTGATATTTTCAGTAATTTTGGGGTTATCAAGGCTTTAAACGGTAAATTTAGGCATCGACAGTGGTGACAAACAGATTTACGTCAACTATTTTTGATCGTAAAGTTACGGAAAAAACCTACGAAATTCTTATCTTGTAAACATGTGCCATAATATCGCTAATTAAAGGACTATAGGTATGTAAAGATCCGGTAATTAAAGATACATGTTCGTGTAAGATTAGCTTAATTTGATTAAAAAAAGGCGTTCTTATACAGTAGTACATTACACCAATTTCAACCCTCTTCCACCCCTGGAATCTTATATCATGGCGGGGAATCACTTGACATAATATTTTCGATATTTTCCAACAATCCTGTCAAAAGATGACCGATTTGAAAAGAAGAATTTAAGCAGAGACAGCGGGAACACTCCATGACTTTGCTGAATGCCAAGGATAATCTTTGAAAAATCAGCTGATATGAAAGTTATTGACGACCAACCAAAACTTAATCTGGTCGTCAATAACGTTTTTATCACTTGATTTGTAAAAGAGTTACCACCAATCTGATATCGGGCGTTTTACACTTTTTTCTGTGTTCAAACCGATTTCAAATTGGTCAAGTATTTACAAAATTATTGACGATTTTCTGAAATTTAGTGTCACATGATTCCCCACCGATGTATATAATGCCCTTGTTTTGTTAACAATAGTTTATGTAGTAACTACAGGGAAATCTGGCAATGAATATTTGATAAAAATAAGTTCTTTATATAAGTTACTATAAAAAATAATGTGTTGTTACATTTGACCTTACAATGAATATTTGATGAAATTGAATGACCTATTTTGGATAATTTTGTCATTGTTTATGCGCCCCTACTAAGTTTGAATTCATAAAAAACCAAAATTTAACGGTAACTTTTTCCCATTCTTGTTTTATTTGCACAAGTATAAATTAGAGATAATTTTGGTGTAGGTCTCATACCCTGCCAGTCAATATTACAAAAATTACAGATCAAAGAAAAATGTTCATTTTTCTTAAACATGGAAAAAATTCAGTCGCAAAATCATAAACCTTATGTATAATCAAGTGTTTTTTCTCAATTTTGTTTTTCATAGTTTTGTATTTAGCTTATTTATGTTACATACATATCTGTTGTAGCATACAAGCTGAAAAATGTCAGATATTATCATCTTCCGGGAAAAAAATATGAGATTTACGGAGTTGGTGCTTCCCCTTTTCCCGCCTTTTTTTGTAAAAGGGGGTCGATAACTAAAAAAATATATAAAATTCCAACATATCGGTAAAAATTGTTTTAAGTTTCATTTTACCTCCGTCTTATATCATAGAAATAATATATAACAATACTTTTTGTATTTTCAAAAGTGTCTATTATGGTTCCAGATCGTTAACGCGTTCTGAACATATTGAATCTACATGTCTGCAGATTCTCCGCTAATCAAAAAGACAAACTTTTGTTATTTTGTGGAAAAAATATTCGGTGAATAATTTATAGGCCCAAATTCAGTTACGTTAGGCCTAATGCATCTAAGTTGTTGTTTTTTGTTGTTCAATGGGTGGCTGGGTGATTGGGGGGGATACGTCTCCTGTAGAAAAGTTAGAGGGGGAATAGTAAGGCAAACGGAACTTTTCACGGTTGATTATCACGTGATACAATAATTTCAGAAAATCTTTAATAATTTTGTTATTAGGCCTACGAGACCGATTTGAATTCGGTTTGAAGCAGAGAAGGTGTACAGACGTCACGCGTTAGATGAACGTGGGGGATTTATGGAAAAACCAGCTGACAAAAAGGTTATTGAAGATCAACCAAGATTTTGGTTGATCTTCAATAACTTTAATCTTGGTCGATCTTCAATAACTTTTTTTTAGATCTATTTGATCTAGATGATGTTCTTAAAAAATACCATGTCAACGTTATTCCTGACATTTTCCCATATTCTATGCTTCAAACCGAATTCAAAATTGGTCAAGTAGAATCTAGATCGATTAACAAAATTATTGAAGATGTTCTGAAATTAAGAGTCAAGTGATTGTCCACCATACTTTTGAAACCAAAGGCTACATGTATTAAAGGAAATTTACGATATCCAAATTTAAAATATGAATCTCTTACCTTAAAGTAAAATATCCTAGAAAAAGTCTAACGCCGTTGTAGCCTATAGAAGAAACAAACGTGTAATTATCCATCGATTAAAACATTCAATCCGTCGAGATCCAAACAAACATTCGATTTACACTTTCAATTAACTTTTTTTTATGTTTGTGTGTGTGTCTTTGGTTTCGTTGTTTTTATTGAAATCAAATCAGTATAATAGATTCACAATTAAACGAGAATGATAAAAACAAACTATTGTTGTTTAACTTTGAACGTATTATACAGTTGTCCCACGCTAATCTGATGTTTATAAACAAACCTTTAACCTATAAAAACATATCATTGTATAGACGCACGTACAAATCGTCTCGTCAATTACATCAAAATACTGATTATCATCGATATGGTTTCATTTTGATCTGTATAGGTGTAACCTATGAATAGTAGGCTAAATTGATATATTTCATATTGTTTGGCGGGATTCAGAATATCGTGGGACCACTGTATAGAATGTCCTTTTAACAAAAGCTATAATTTAACGTGGTGTAAGTGTGCACTTTCACAGATACGGCGTGTAAACCCTTTCCTAAACGTCAGCATCGTAGACTCTTTAAAAACTGAATCTGCTAAACAGGGCCTATAATTATGATAAAGGTGGTTGTCAACAATAAAAAGGGGATTTGGTTAATTTGAAAACAGAAAGTACAGAAGAAAAGATAGAAGATTGTTTCATTAACTAGTTCTTTCCTTTTGTCTTTCCTTGTTTTATGTTTCAATATTTCTCCTAACATTTTCCTGCTATAGCCTCCCAGACAGCCTATAACGGTTTTAAAATTGTAATAGGCCTATAAACATTCAAACGAGAGGGTCATGGTTGTTTATATTGAGCGCGTGTTAACCAATATTTCCCCATTTCTTTCATTTTTTCTCGACAGGGTTATAACAAACAACATTCTATTTTTCTGCAGCACCTTTAAATGTTGACCAGCCTATAAGTGTGTCGCCTGGAAAAGGTTTCCGGTCCAGATCAATAGACGTGTAACATCTTGCGTGCTTCTATTTTCACATTGATTTTCCCTTCAGGTTTTAATCCATTTCCAACGACAACAAGCATGCCACTATGCAGTCACAATATACGCCATTGTTTTTTGTTGTTGTTGTTGTTTTGTTTTTAGTTCACCTGAGCACGAAGTGCTCAAGGGGGGGGGGGGCTATTGTGACCACTTTTTGTCCGTCGGCGTCCGTCCGTCCGTCTGTTCACATTTTGGTGTTAACACTCTAGCACCCACAAATATTGACCAATCTTGATCAAACTTGGTCAAAACATGTATGACTATAATACGTTCTCGGATGAGTTCGATCTTGTGCCAATTAGATCAAAGGAGTCCGATCGAGTTTTGTGCCATTGAACATCAAACTCTTGGACGAGTTTGTGACTATTATAGAGAGTTGCAGTACAGAAGAACCGTTACACTGTCGATCATATTTTTGGAGTTTTTGCCCTTTCTCGACAAAAATGCTTGTCCGGACAAATGTAGTGGCGTGGATATTTTATCACCTTATAGCGATAAATTTCTAGTTTTCACTGTAACAGCCACAAATATTGATCATCCAAGACCCGCAAGATTATGAATGCAAATTTCGCCTGGATCATAATCTCGCATTTTCAATTATGTGCTCTTAAACTTGACAACATTGTGATTTTAATGTTATCTAGGTTCATGGGAGCGATTTAGGACCATCATGGTCCTCTTGATTTTTTTTCTTTCTTTAGTACCCTTTAATTCATGTTACGCAGCGTAAAATTGCTTATCCCTTTCTCAAACAGCAGTTAGATTTAGACTGGATTATTTCAAAAGCTTCCACAGACGACATTATGAAAGTTGACAAGACTCGATGCACGTACAGTATACCACACAGAAGTTATTGTCATAAAGACAATACGTTCTTGCGGATAGACGTGTGGATAAATTTTGAATGTACAATTCTAGATACGTCTACCTTTGGCGGCATATAGAAGTTTAGAATATTGCAATTTGACACCTAAGAGGGGATACCAGAAAAGTTCCGGCAGGCCTATTTATTCCATTCAAGGACGGATCCAGAAATTTTCACCAGGGTGGGGGGGGGGGGTGTGTGCAAGAACAAATGACAACTATACAATGTGTTATATAGCTAACTTTATATTGGAATATTAGTCGTGAACGAAAACGTTAGATCTAACAGCTCCAACCATGGGAAGAAAACCAACAAATTTGAATTTTCTTTAGTTTTTTTCTTAAGTCAAAATTTGATTTCTCTGAATTCCGGGGGGTGGGGGGTCCGGACCCCCCTCCTCCTCTCTTAATCCGCTCATGCCATTCAGATACATCTTTAGATACGCATGAATGTTTTAGATACAGATTGCATGTTGGATCATATTGTTGGTTATGATTTTCAAAAGATGTTGTTCAGGGGATATACCATATCCCCAAAGTGCAAAGTGGACGCCACTGAAAACAGACTAATGATAAGGTTCAAGCGCGGATCAAGGTATTTTTCCCAGGGGTGGGGGGAGGGGTCGTCCGATCTTTAACCCCCTTTTTCGCCCAATTTCAGGGGGGTGAGGCCCCTTTACCCCCCGTCCCCCACACACACATACACGTCTGAATCTATGCAGATACATGTCATACCATGAATGACTCAATATAACAACGGTTTGTCGTGGCACACAGGGACAAATGACGCAGCTTATATAGGACATAACCAGTAATCTGTTTGTTAACCAGTTTTTTCGCCAAATTCCAGGTGGGGGTCATGACCCCCTGACCCCCCCCCCCCTCTGGATCCGCGCTTGAGGTTTCAAGTCCTAGCTGAGGCCGTATTCACCAACATTTCAAATATATTATACATAATTATATTGTCCTACTCCAAATTACATTACAAGTCATCTGATCCATCTGATTGGACGAGACACATAACTCGACAAATCAGGGCCCGTATTCACCAACGTTTCTAAATTGATTTTCTAAAGTAAAATTAGATTCCAACCAATCAGAGTGGACGAGACAAATGTTGACAAATGTCTCGGCCACTTTGATTGGTTGGTGTGTAATTTTACTTTAGAAAATCATTTTAGACACGTTGGTGAATACGGGCCCTGATGGGTTGCAGTGTAATTTTGATGGTAAACTTGGAATTAGATTGGTTGGCGAATACCACCCCTGGAGGCTTAATGTGATAAACTAGTTGAAGAGCGATTGTTTGGAGTTTCTTTTGCAACTATCCAACATTAGACGAAGACATACCAGCAAGGTAGAGAGGAAGTTAAGGCGGTAAATGATGAGTTGCTTGGGAATGGTTTGATAAAGAAAGCTTTTGGGAAATTGTGATAGAATGCCACCAGTTTGTCCTTTTCTTTCAAAGTTTAGTTTATTGGGGTTTTACGCCGTTCTCAACTACCATGGTCATATCGCGGCGGCTGGAGCACCTAACCATAAATTCCTGTCATTTCTCATACCAGCACTACCACAACACCCTAACCGAGCCTCCAGCTGCTCCCCCACATAGGTTCACGATTTCAAACCATTGATGGATATTTTTGTCAGAAAGGGTATTTGCCGAGGCCGGGTATCGAACCCGGGGCCTCTCGAATGAGAGGCAGATGCGCTACCAACTGCGCCATGACCGCAACCTTTTTCTGTCAAATGATTCTATGTTGTTACATGCATATTCTCTTCTTTTTTGCAACGTTTATTTTGTTGTCAGCCTCATCATTGAATTTGGATCAGCCGAGACAAGACAACCCAGCAAACATACCTATATCGGGCCGATATCGGTTATAAGTCGATAAATCGGCTCGCTTTGCAGATATCGGATCGATGCAGAGTCGATATCAGATTGCCATTGGAATATACTACTCTTTTTCTGATAACAGGCTAATGTTCGTCGGGCCGATATCGGGCCGATCATGAATGTCATGCTGATAGTGTTTGGTGTTACAGAGCCGACATCGGGCAGACATTTGTGAATCACGTGACACAACAACAGTTGCAGAAAATCTTAAATTCTGCCAACATGTTACCGATTTGAATTTGGTTTGAAGCAGAAAGCGTGTAATATTGTTAGGGATTTGTTGGGTGTAATGGACCCTTTAAACAGCATTGAAGACGAAAAACATTAGGGAATTGTTGGATGTGTGCATCTTTTAATCATCACTAAATTTCCTCGTCAAAAGCCTTTTCATTTGTGTTGGTTAAAAGATCCATTACATCCAGCAATACGCTTATGACATACATACACTACATACAGTTTTCGAGACCATGCCCCGGTTTCTCGAAACAAGAGGACCATGATGGTCCTATATCGCTCACCTGAACCAAAATGATATGAGCGACTTATGTTCAATTCAATTGATATTCATGACTTTAAGACTGAATATGAACTAATGGTCAATAACGTTGTGAAAATCAAACTCATCCAAGCTCTTACGGTGCCCAACATTGTTTTTTTTTTTTTTTTTTTTTTTTAAATAATTGTAGATTCTAGAGTGTAAACAAGGTCGAAAACAGCCAAAAATGGCAATTTTATCAAATTCAAGGGCACATAACTCTCGTCTTTCTGGTCAAATCAGACTGAAAATCAAACTCATCTGAGATCTTACGGTCTCCAACATTGTGTCCAAGATTTGTCTTGATTGGTCAATAATTGTAGATTCTAGAGTGTAAACAAGGTTGAAAACAGTCAAAAACGGCAATTTTATCAAATTCGAGGGCACTTAACTCTCGACTTTCTGATCACATCAGACTGAAAATCATACTCATCCATGATCTTATGCTCGCCAACCTTGTGTCTAAGTTTTTTTGATTGATTAATAATTGTAGATTCTGGAGAGTAAACAAGGTCGAAAAGAGCCAAAAACGGCAATTTTGTCAAATTCAAGGGCACATAACTCTTGACTTTCTGATCAGATCAGACTGAAAAACAAACTTATCCCAGATCTTATGCTCCCCAACATTTTGTCCAAGTTTTGTCTTGATTTATTATTAATTGTAGAGTATAAACAATGTCAAAAACAGCCAAAAATGGCAATTTTGCCCAATTCAAGGGCGCATAACTCTCATCTTTCTGGTCAGACCTGACTGAAAATTGAACTCATCTGAGATCTTATTCTACCCAACATTGTGTCCAAGTTTTGTCTTGATTGATTAAATAATTGTAGATTCTAGAGTGTAAACAAGGTCGAAAATAGCCGAAAACGGCAATTTTGTCAAATTCAAGGGCGCATAACTCTCGAATTTCTGATCAGATCAGACTGTAAATCAAACTCATTGAAGATGCTCCCCAACATTTTTTCCAAGTTTTGTCTTGATTTATAGTTAATTGTAATCTAAGGAAAGTAACACTTGACACTACTAAAGACAAGAGGACTATGATGGTCCTATATCGCTCACCTTAGAGCGCCCTGAGACATACTTTCAGCAAACCTTTTAAATCTCCGAGGATTTTGAAAAGAGGATTTTGAAAAGGAGTCATATGACACTACTAAAGACAAGAGGACCATGATGGTCCTATATCGCTCACCTTAGAGCACCCCGAGACATACTTTTTAGCAAACCTTTTAAATCTCCGAGGAATTTGAAAAGAGGATTTTGAAAAGGAGTCATATGACAATGGTACACACTTAATTTCAAAGCGCAATTTGGGAAAAGATTGTCAAATATTTTTCACTATATCTGTATTTAAAATCAGAAAATCCATAACATATTGCTGAATTTCCATTGCACATAGACAAATCGAAGCATTACTTTTGGAAAGAGGTCATTGGGCTATAATATTTAGAAACCATAGAAGGTTTGGAAATTCTAAGACAATTTTAAACCTGTTCCCGCTTTTTCAAATCTAGAATACCACATGGTAGAGCTTATTTTCAAAGCGTAATGATAACTTGAACTAATCTGTTTAACAAGACAATATGACACACACAACTTATATGCCCTTTTTATGTACAAAATGCAAGAGCCTAAAGCATAGGAATAATTCTAAAAGTTCTTAAACGAGGCAAAAAAATTATCTTCAGGCCTTAACAACTTGAAAAGATTGTCAAACATTGCCCTCTATCATATATCATTTATGGAACCCACAACATAGGGGAAATATTCATTGAACAGTAAGGATTTGGTTATGGTTAAACCTTTTCCAAACAACATAACATAAGAGCAGACATAATTAAAATCATAATTAAAACAGGTGTTGATAAAGACAACATTCATGTATAAAAATGCAGAGAAAATGATGAGGCAAAATGAGACAACACTGGCTATCAAGTTATCAACATTTTCTTCTTTTACCATATCATTTACAAGCCTTTTCTGTCGGTGAGGCAAACCTGTGTATGATAGAGAAAGGGCATAATGCTTTCCCATACAGAAAGGTACAAAAAGGAAATAGACTGCTCCAATTTGAAAGTTCAGAATACAAAATTGACAGCGGTACAAATAGGATTCGTTTACAATAAACTAGCATATAAAATATTGAATAAAATAAAATAAAATATTGAGGTAAAAGGAGAATCAGCATTTTCTTCATTTGACTCATTAATTTCCAAAGCCTTTTCTAATAGGGACTTCAAAACAAGGTCTTTCCAGGAAAGGGTTAAAGTATTTAGTTGATCCCTAGATAAAGTAAACAAACCTAAGTGCCTCAGGGATACAGGTAAAAGAGGGTAATGGTTTTCAGAATCATAAAATATCTTTTTAATATTTTAACACCCTTTGTTGAGGGTATTCATTTGAATTCTTAAATCAAGACTATTCAAATGAGTACCCATAACAAAGCATTTAGATTTTAAACATCAAATATAGAATGATTTACCTCCTTTTATCTGTAGCTCCATGCATTCTTTATCAGATATTATAATCTGATTATAGGGATATGATATGTGATAAAATCTACCTTGTCAAAACAATTCCTCACTTGAAAATTCCAGAACCCACAGCATAGGGCTTCTTTCCTTGCAATGTGATGATTTTTAGTATTCTGTTAGAGGTTTATGAGATGTAAAGTCATGCAAAATTTCAAGACTCTATGCCAAATAGTCTTTGAGAAAACTGTGTTTCAGTGTAAAACCTTAAACCCCACAACATAGGGCCAATTTTTCTATAAGCACAATAATTTGAAGTATTTGGTAGAGGGCATTGAGACAATACTACATACAAAATTTCAAGACTCTAGACCTTATAGTTTGGGAGGAGAAGATTTTTTAGTAATTGTGGACAGACAGACGGACGGACGACGGACGGTGAGCGATTACAATAGCTCACCCTCAGCACTTCGTGCTAAGGTGAGCTAAAAAGTAGTGTCAATAGTTACTTCCCATAGATTTAAAGAGTGTAAAACACCTGAAAATGACAATTTTGTCAAGTTCAAGGGCACATAACTCTAGACTTTCTAATAGGATCAGACTGAAAATTGAGCTCATCCGAGATCTTATGGTCTCTAATATTATGTCCAAGTTTTGTCTTGATTGATCAATAGTTGTAGATGCTAGAGTGTAAACAAACTTCAAAACAGCATTTTTTGACATTCAAGGGCAAATAACTCAGCACATTCTGGTCCGATCAGGCCCATAATCGAACTTGTCCGAGAACTTATGATCATACTTGTTTTGGCCAAGTTTGATCAAGATTGCCTAACTTTTGTGGATGCTAGAGTGTAAACACCCCAAATAATGATGGACGGACGGACGGACGGACACCGGACAAAAAGTTACCACAATAACTCACCTCGAGCACTTCGTGCTCAGGTGAGCTAAAAACTTAAGTATAAACTCATGAGAACATGCTCAACTTCAAAGGGATACTATCCAAAGTTAAAGGGTATTCAAATGAAGTTCACGTGGATTTCATCTCTTATGAACAGAGCACATTATCTCTACATTCCATTTCGATAGAATGAGCTCTGTTCTCCCGGGGTCATTTCACGTCTAATCTCGGGGCCTTGGCGGGGTTTCAGTATCCAATCATCAAAACAATTTAAAAAGCTGATACAAACTTTCATTGGCTGACTCTTCATATTACCGGCTTCAGCCAAAAATAGAAGCGACGTAATGTATACGTAATCAAACAAGATCAAACTGAATGATTTTGATTCGATAATTCAAATGATGTGCTATAATTAGATTATGACGACCAAATAGGCTGTTGGCGTATCGAAAACTGCAGAGGTCATATTTGATGGTTTAATCAATATAGGCCTCGGCTTTGGAGAGTACGAGGGGCGTTCAATTAATTTTGGAACTGGGGTTCTATAAGCCATAGTTATGTCGCAATTCAATTTTAAGTTGCTTCAATCCTTCGAAGTAATCCTCTTTGACACCCACACATATCTAAAGTTTTGAGATCCATTACATATATGCCAATAAATGGGCCTCTTTTGGAACACCCCACAGACACTGGAAAATTTCACTGCATATGGAACCTATACCGACGTCCAGATGCTTTTTTCGTCATCATAAGGAACACAAAAAAGCCACAAAGGCTTAATCCCGGCTATAAGGGTGGGTGAAGACACTGGGCAGCATGTGTCTCTTTCAGTAAGTTTTGGAGAAGATGACACCTGTGGACAGCTCCGTTGTCATGGATTTGGTACATGCCCTTTTAGCCGGTCATAGACCTGCTCTTTCCGTGATATTTCTTTACTTTTGCCGATATACATTTCTTGTATGAATGACAGGCGGTAGTTGTACCATTTGAAACAGTAACTTGAACAATACACATGTTAATTTGAAAAATACCGCCTACAAAACTTTTGCCGCGATTTTATTTTTATTTTTTGGGGGGGGGCTTTTACGGACCTTGCCTGATCTTTTCGCATCAATTGCTTGCTAATGACACGCCATTGGTGCTCATAATAGTAGATTATTGTTCAATCATATGTATAAAGCTCAGAAAGCCAACATTTGTTGCATTTATTGTATTATTTCAAAATATATTTTGCACGGGTGTCTCTCTGTCCTTTAGGCATCAGGTGGGGGACCCAATAGGCATACACCTTCCTGTGTTTCAACCCTTTCGTCAAAATCGTATAACATGTCCCCGATGAAAAACCAAATTCATCTGCTATTTCTTGCACATTTAAACATGCGTCTTGGTCGGTCATGTCGGAATCTACAGCAACATTTGCTTTGCTACTAGCTCTACCCGGGTTGCCTGAGAGGGGGGCATCATTCAGGCCAGTTTTACCAATTTAAATTTTTATTATCTTTCTAGAAACTGACGTATATTCAACGTTGGAATGTCCACGAATCTGATATAGTTCATAATATACATGTGATGCAGATATTTCAAAGCCTATGCGACCTTAAATGTAGACCCGTACATCCTACTTCAGTTCGTTTTCCATTTTGCGCACAGCGAAATAGCCAGACTGAACCAACTTAAAAATTCAATAACTTTTGAAAGAGTCAACGAATTTGTCTCAAACTTTGACCAAGTACAGACAGTAATTTTCCCGTCAAATAGCCGCAAGCACAACTAGTTCTATAGAACCGTGAGGTATGGCGGACCATTAGTACCACTTTTAATTGAACGTCCCTCGTAGATTTAAGCATGAAAACATACTTAAGTTTTTTCGAGAAACCGGGGCTTGATGTACTATGTACATAAACTACTTAAAGCTTCTATGGCAGTAAGTTTTACCTCACTGCTACCCACTCAATACAGCTGGGTAGACTGGGGCTGACCATTTTAAAGTGTCTTGCCCAAAGACAAACCTTACCCGAGTGGGGCTCGATCTCATAACCACCGGTCTACAAGCTTACCACTGCACCATTCAGGCTGTGGACAACTGTGGATACTTTGGACAAACAAATAAGTCATGTTAAAGTTATTTTGATATTTTATTATTAATCATGAACAATAGATATGCCAAATTGTCTTGACAATCTATGAATGATAATATTATTATTGTATCTTCGGAGCTAACATACAAGTGGGGATAAAGGTCTTTCCAAAAGCAAAGTTTGATTCAGTGTTAATCAAACCCTATGTTGTGGGTACTCATTGGAACCGTCTCGTCGAGACGGTTCCAATGAGTACCCACAACATAGGTTTTGGATTTGAAATAACAAATTTAGAATGACTTTACCCCCTCTTATCTGTTGTTCTTTTGTATGAATATGTAAATGAGATGTCATGTGTCATTATGCAAATGAGATGATGTCATAAAAATCACATGAATATTCAAAATGTTAACAATGTTGACCAATACATGTTGAACCTCCTTTCATCTTAACACATTCCGACACAAAGACTCCTTTTTACGCCCAAAAAGATAATGGCTTCGGAAAACATCATGGAAAATTATGGAATTGCTTTTGACAAGCAATTTCTTCATTTCTCAAAAAAGTATCAAGAAAAGTCCCTTCATTGACTTTGGTCAATATTGCAACGAAATAGCTTACAAAATGGCACTTAATTTGCTTTTACATATTCAAAACTTGAAAAATAATAATGCACTAACAACTCAATAAACAATTATCCTTAATTCTTAAGATTGACCCATCACCAAAATAATCTCCAGTTTTTGGACAAATCTTGCTTTCAAAAACACTGTTTGAACAAGAGAAAATGACATGTAACAGAACTTTCTCTTTTCATTTAAAACTTTGAAACGTTACCAGGTTTTTAATGAAAAGCATCCACTTGTTGCACTTTGCATACTTTTTGTCTCAGTATTTTCCCAGTAACTTTGTCACTAAAAGGAGAAAGAATCCATAAACCCTTTCCAAAATGACAATTCTCTGGACAGGTCGGCAGCTATAACACGGTGTATAATCATGTGACTCAGAATTTCCGATAATCTTCAATATCTTTTTTAATACTTGACCAAATTGAATTCAGTTTAAAGCAAAGAAGGTGGCGAAATGCCAGAAATAAGCAGGATGTGTTGGATTTTTGAAAAATCAACTGATAAAAAAGTTATTGAAGATAAACCAAAATATTGGTTTATCTTCAATAACTTTTTTATTGGTTGATCTTACACGTCCATCTAATGTGTGACGTCTGTCCACATTCTCTGCTTCAAACTGAATTCAAATCGATCGCATATTAACAAAATTATTAAAGATTTTCTGAAAATATTGTATCATGTGATTATCCACCGTGCATAAAGCTACACTTTGCATTTTGGAAAAGGGTTAACATAAATTTCTTGCAAAAAATAACAAAGAGAAAGTCTGTCATGGCAACCATTTCAAAACCCTTTTCCATACAATACAAGACCCAGGTTTGATATCTCAAGTCTAAAATTTTGTCATTTATGAAAGGGTAATAAAAAGAACATCCTGGTCGATTTCTCTGATATTTGCAAATTAATAATACAAATTTTTAACCCATTACAAGACAGCAAAAATTCAGGGAAGTCAAAATTCAAAGATGCTGCAGACGACAATTTGAAGTGAAATAAATTTTACATTTTCTGGTCACTCTAGGTAGAAACACATTTTGGGCAAAAAAGAAATTGCTTTTTACAAGCAATTTCTTTATTTTCCACAATGTTGTCCAAGGCCTGGATCTTGTGAGGCATCAAAAAGCTTCATTCTATGGGAATGGGTTAAAAGAGCATTAAGTTCTGATTTCCAACTCTGTTTCTCTTATAGTCTTATTCCAAAAACGTTTTTAGGATTTTAAGCTCAAAGTCCCCACTATAACATAAACATGACCATGTGAACAAAAAGGCACTATTTAAAATATGTCAGCCTTAATCCTATTCCAAAACACTACCTGGTCCAGCATTTTCTGCATTTGCCTCAACGCCGCCGATAATAATAATTTTTTCTACAGTACTATGTTCAACAAAAATCCAAACTTTATCCACATCTATTTTGTCGTCTGCAACTGCTTTCAAATTGGAACAGTCCAATAATTTGCCATTCTGGAAAGGGCTTGAGACAAAAAGCCTGTAAGAGTTACTTTGTTTATCAATTTGTTTGTTTTTTTGCCTTCACAATAAAAGACAGGTTGTCTACCTTCCCGTGACTCATTGTGTAATTGCTACAGATACGAGGCGGTAATACAGGCTTACTCAAATTGAAATATTTCATTTATTGTTCAAAATACTCTATGTTGTGGGTACTCATTGTAATTGTCTCTTCAAGACGATTCCAATGAGTACCAACAATATAGGGTTAAAGCTTTTAATTACAATTTAGAATGCCTTAAATCCATCTTATCTGTTGCTTTGTGAACAAATGATTGAGAAATGATGCAAGGGAGGTAATTCAGATTGTACTCTTAGCAGAATCTGTGTTGGATTTGTCTCCCTTGCCTAAAGATAATTTTACTTGCAAGTTATTTATTTAGAAGTGGCCCCAGTCAACTTTTTGCTTAAAGGTCATTGTACAATAGAAAATAGTCCAAGAATTTGTTGTCTCTGCATGTATAGGGCTGTTGGAAGTGTTAAGCAATAGTTTAAATACTTTTTTCTTTGATCATTTAGTATTTCTGCATCTGCTCTTCGGCTGTTTCTTTTTTCTTTGCACTATTTTCTGGACTACTTTCTTGAAATTGTTGTCTGCAGCGATTTTCAAAATGGAACAGTCCAAAATTTTGTTTGGGAAAGTGTCAACTCATTCCGACACAATGACTCTTTTTGACTCCCCACAAAATAATGCCTTTGTAAAACATCATGGGAAAAAAAAGAAATTGCTTGTGACAAGCAATTCATTCATTTCCCACAATGTTTTCTCCCCAAAAAGACCACAAAATGTAAAATTTCATTAGCATGAAATGTTGTCTGCATCATCTTTGAAAATAAGACTAGTCTTTTTTTGTCATCTGGTAATGGGTTAAATTAAAATCCTGATATAAATTAACAGTAGATATTAACTATCATCTATCCAGCGTCAATATCAGCTCAAGCCAACACGGACATGAAAACAAAACTTGTCTTGAATAGTGTGGGCCCCATCCTTTTGCAAAACTAATCTGCACGGTGTTAATATCGTATGGCCCGTCTAGATATTTGGGGTCATGAAGCTCCATTTCCTGCATCAAATGCCCACGTTCGTAATCGAATATCTTTAATGAATATCCTGACGTCACTTTATGCACAAAACACTTCCGAGATAAAGGATCTTCTAGCATGTGAGAATTCACAAATATCGGATATTCCGATCTATTATACACGTAAACTCCATCGTTTTCCTTACTTAGCACTATTCCCAACCCGATTTTTTCACGAGTTCGTCGGATCGACTCTGTCACATTATCAGCATCGTCTTGCAATATTTGTAAACACAAACCATTGCCATGAGGTAGGCCTTGGAAAATATTCGTATGATCGTCAAAAACGGTCAACAGACGACCGACACGCTGTCGCTGTTCCCAGTACGCGATCGTGCACCAGTGTTGACCCGTCAGCGTCGGATTCGAGTTGGAGTAGCCGTCGACGTCCATCTTGTTTCTCATTTCTTCATCTGAAAATACAGAAAACGGATTGATTAAAAGATTAATCAAGAAAGGTGTTGCAGATGGCAATTTCAAGTTGGCAAAAGTTTAAAAATCTTTG
The DNA here is from genome assembly GCA_963680895.1 of Fragum sueziense. Classification (NCBI taxonomy): domain Eukaryota; kingdom Metazoa; phylum Mollusca; class Bivalvia; order Cardiida; family Cardiidae; genus Fragum; species Fragum sueziense. Next base: position 17,787,860 of record OY804610.1, read on the forward strand.
CATTTCGGGTTTGAAAACATTGTGAATAATGAAGAAATTGCTTGTCACAAGCAATTTCTTGATTTTCCACAATGTTTTCCCAAGCCTTTTATCTTGCAGGGTGTCAAAAAGCATAATTGTATGGGAATGGGTTTTGAACAGTTTACTTCCATCTTGTTTCTCATTTTTCATCAGAAAATATAGAAGACAGACTGATAAACCCTTTCCCAAATGCCAAATTATTAGTAATATAGGTTGACCCAATGTCTTCCAAAACATTTTTCTTCTATAGGGTCAACCAAGATGTTAAGTTTTCGTGTACAGGGTTGATAAGGGTTAACGGATGACCTTGAGGAAGGTCATAGATATAGATATCATTTGAAAGAAAGTTACATACAAAATTTCAGATTTGTATGTCAAATACTTTTGGAGAAAAGGAAAATGTTAAATTTTCCGACAGGCAGACGGACAGACAGACACGTCAGTAAAACAATATGTCCCCGATCTCTCGATAGAGGGGCATAAAAAGTGTCATTGTGTGGAAAAGGGTTAGACTGTAGTTAAAAGCTTTGTCAAAACCAATCAATTTCATTTGGAATATACATTCCAGTCTCTATTGCCCCTTTTCACCATCTACCCAGCATGACCCAATTGTATCATCCCTTATGGGGAAGGCTTCTGAAAATATTTAGGCAATGCCGCAAAAGAAGAAAATGTTGATCACCACAACATAAGGTTTGACAAGAATGAATTTGAAAAGCCAAAACCCGTCTTTCTTATAGCTCTGGGAAAGTAATGCGTTATACATGTATTAATTAATTAATTAGGAATATTCAAAAGTTTAGAACAAAACTAATCATAAGTGCATATAAAATGAAATGCACTTACATTGGTTTTTGCCTTAACTTTCATATCCTCGGAGTTATTGCAAAACCTTGTAACTCCAGCTAAATTAAAGCTGGAGTTACAAGGTTTTGCAATAACATCGACTGTATTACATTCATCTGATGATTTACTACATCCAGTCTATATCAATCCCACAGGGTCCCAGTCTAATCTGTTGTCATTGATCTGTCTCTCCCAGAGGCATTGTAAATAGAAAGAAGTTTGGAGACAAGTGTCTGAATAACACAGATCAGGGATCAGTCATTGGTCATAAGTTAATTACACTGTGTCAAATCGCAGACAGAGCCAGGAACCGTGCTCTTATAATCTGATTACAAAGTCTGGTTCCCTTAAAGTTCGGCTGGTTAAATGGGATTTTGAGTTTTATACCATGTTCAACAATTTTGCAATATATTTTCACCTCTGGCGTGCCATACCCTATCAGTGCTTTTCATCGAAAACCTAGTAACAAGCTGCAGTTACAAGGTTGGTTTTTTTTTGCAGCTATAATTATGTTACTGACATTACTTGACTCAATAAAACATGATACAAATCCATGTTCGAATTCCAAGGCTAAATCCCTTCCAAAGCTACCAAGTTTAACCCTCTCCAAACAAGACCTGGTTTTGACGTCCCTAATCGAAAAGGCTTTTGGAAAAACATTTGGGAAAGGGTTAAGAATGGTCTATTTCCAAAGGAGTTGCAGATGACAAAATTATGTATCAAAAGCAGGAAAGTATTAGTAAATGGGGGCCCAGGTTTTGAATCAAACCCAACAGTATTGCCATTTGGGAAAGGGGTTTAGTCAATTAAGACCACAAATGCATGTTGAAACGGATAGAATCTGTGTACGGTATCCCCCAGAACATATTGAGGCAAAAGGAGAAAATGCTGATCATCAGCATTTTCTTCTTTTGCCTCAATCTTTTTTCCAAGCTGTTTCTATGAAGAATGTCAAAACTAGGTCCTCTTTGGGAAAGGGTTTAAGTATGAGTGGATAAGTAGTGGAAAATTTATTGTATTGACCTGGTCCCACAAGACCTACTCCAAATTCTGAAGATGGCCGTAGGAGATAGAGTTAAATTATTGGTCATAACAACTGAATGTTGATTGGTCAAGAGTCTTATCTCTGATAGCGATGGCGACAGTTTTCCTGCGATTGTCCATTTCTAGATAAAACCACGGAGACAATAATTCTAGCATTCCGGACACAAGGTCGGCACATCGAGACAATGTTATGATATTTTTGCCAAGAAATAGCCATACGGGAATTGCTTAAGTGGTCAATCCAGATTAAAATGCCACTGGACCTTGCCTAGATCAATACGACTGGCGACAATTTTCTTCTCTTGTTTGTCACAGGAGATGATCGTAACGGCGATACGAGAAATTTACGTGCCAGCAATTATAATACATTGGATCTATTACTGGTCATTGTGGCTCCTTTCTGATCCTTTTGGGTGATTGTGGTTATCATAAAAACAAGAGGGCCAAGATGGCCCTGTATCGCTCCACTGGCTTTTAGACATTTAGACTACAAACTTCTTCAAGGAATACAATAGAGGTCTATTCAAAGAAGATTCATGCTACACCAGAATGAAATCCACTAAGTGATTAAGGAGTGCTCAGAAATGTTTTTAAAATTTTCTTAAAATTACACTGTGTTTCATATAGCGACAAAAAAGCCTAGCCCACAACGGCCAAGCTTTTCATCCCATTGTGAAGGAATTTGGAACAGATTCATGCAAGGAAGATTCCTGTGAAGTTTGGTTGAAATTGGTCCAGTACTTTTGGAGAAGAAGACTGTTTAACAATTTTTTCGAAAATCCAATTTAATTGAATTTATTAAAATTTAAGTTCTACACGGAAATTATTTTTTTAAGGAATTTAGAGGAGATAAATGCAAAGAAGATTCGTGTGAAGTTTGGTTAAAATTGGTCATGTAGTTTTGGAAAAGAAGATTTTTCAAAAATTTAATTTAATTTAATTAATCAAAATTAAGTTCTTTGTAGATTTTTTTTTGAAGGAATTAAAAAGAGATTAATGCAAGGAACATTTCTGTAAAGTTTGGTTGAAATTGGTCCAGTAGTTTTGGAGAAGAAGAATTTTTAAAGATTTTTCAAAAATTTAATAAATTTTAAATTAATCAAAATTCAAGTTCTGCATGGATTTTATTCTTTTGAAGGAATTTGGTAGAGATTCATGCAAGGATGATTCGTGTGAAGTTTGGTAGAAATTGGTCCAATAGTTTTGGAGAAGAATAATTTTTAAAGATATTTCGAAAATTTAAATCAATTAAATTAATTAAAATTAAAGTTCTGCTCGGATTTTATTCTTTTGAAGGAATTTGGTAAAAATTTATGCAATAATGATTTCTGTGAAGTTTGGTTGAAATTGGTCCAGTAGTTTTGAAGAAGAAGAATTTTTAAAGATTTTTCGAAATTTAATTCAATTAAATTAATTAAAACTCAAGTTCTGCATAGATTTTATTCTTTTGAAGAAATTTGGTAGAGATTCATGTAAGAATGATTTGTGCGAAGTTTGGTTGAAATTGGTCCAGTAGTTTTGGAGAAGAAGAATTTTTAAAGATTTTTTGAAAATTTAAATCAATTAAAATTAATTAAAATTCAAGTTCTGCACAGATTTTATTCTTTTGAAGGATTTTGGTAGAGATTCATGCAAGGATGATTCGTGTGAAGTTTGGTAGAAATTGGTCCAATAGTTTTGGAGAAGAATAATTTTTAAAGATATTTCGAAAATTTAAATCAATTAAATTAATTAAAATTAAAGTTCTGCTCGGATTTTATTCTTTTGAAGGAATTTGGTAAAAATTTATGCAATAATGATTTCTGTGAAGTTTGGTTGAAATTGGTCCAGTAGTTTTGAAGAAGAAGAATTTTTAAAGATTTTTCGAAATTTAATTCAATTAAATTAATTAAAACTCAAGTTCTGCATAGATTTTATTCTTTTGAAGAAATTTGGTAGAGATTCATGTAAGAATGATTTGTGCGAAGTTTGGTTGAAATTGGTCCAGTAGTTTTGGAGAAGAAGAATTTTTAAAGATTTTTTGAAAATTTAAATCAATTAAAATTAATTAAAATTCAAGTTCTGCACAGATTTTATTCTTTTGAAGGATTTTGGTAGAGATTTATGCAAGGAAGATTTCTGTGAAGTTTGGTTGAAATTGGTCCAGTAGTTTTGGAGAAAAAGAATTTTTAAAGATTTTTCAAAAATTTAATTCAATTAAATTAATTAAAATTCAAGTTCTAAACGGAATTTATTCTTTTGAAGGAATTTGGTAGAGATTTATGCAAGGAAGATTTCTGTGAAGCTTGGTTGAAATTGGTCCATTAGTTTTGGAGAAGAAGAATTTTTAAAGATTTTTCGAAAATTTAATTTAATTAAATTAATTAAAATTCAAGTTCTGCACGGAATTTATTCTTTTGAAGGATTTTGGTAGAGATTTATGCAAGGAAGATTTCTGTGAAGTTTGGTTGAAATTTGTCCAGTAGTTTTGGAATAGAAGAATTTTTAAAGATTTTTCGAAAATTTAATTCAATTAAATTAGTTAAAATTCAAGTTCTGCACAGAATTTATTCTTTTGAAGGAATTTGGTAGAGATTTATGCAAGGAAGATTTCTGTGAAGTTTGGTTGAAACTGGTCCAGTAGTTTTGGAGAAGAAGAATTTTTAAAGATTTTTCGAAAATTTAATTCAATTAAATTAATTAAAATTCAAGTTCTGCACGGAACTTATTTTTTTGAAGGAATTTGGTAGAGGTTCATGCAAGGAAGATTTCTGTGAAGTTTGGTTGAAATTGGTCCATTTGTTTTGGAGAAGAAGATGTTTAAAGAAAAAGTTTACGCACGGACGGACGCACGGACGCACGGACGCACGGACGGACGGACGACGGACACAGGGCCATGACATAAGCCCCGCTGGCCTTCGGCCAGTGGAGCTAACAAGATGTCTGATTCAAAAATCTTCCATTAAAGATGGAAAACACTTTTTTTTTTATCTTATACTCTATATTCATGAATATTTCTTGTTGATGCCAGAAGTTTTAACCTTATAATTCAACAAGACTTGTACAGTTTTATTTTTCATCATTACCAGATGACAAATTTGAAACTTTTCCAAATTCAAAGATGTTGCAGATGATAATAACTTCAAGAGAGTAAAATTTTATATTTTTTGGTCTTTCATAGGAGAAAACATTGTGGGAAATGAAGAAGTTGTTTGTCACAATCTATTTCTTTATTTTCCATGATGTTTTCAGAGCCTTTATCTTGTAATGTATGGCGTCAAAAGGCGTCACTGTGTGGTAATGGGATAACATTACAGTTTGAAGAATGAAACAAAATATTCTCATTGATTGTGTTTTTGTTTACATTTTACTTAAATCTACTCTGAAAATTTATCATTGTCGTTTTTCATTTCAAAGGTATTTCTGTACATTTGTAATAAAGGTTATATCAACACTCTTAAACAAAAACCTTGTAACTGCAGCTTATTTCAAGCTGCAGTTACGAGGTTTTTGTTGAAAAGCAACAATATAGTCTTTCTGGTTTTCAATAATTGAAGAGGAGTCATTGACTGGCTCACTGTTGCCCACTAGTCTGGGCTCAAAGTGGCAACTTTCCTACTTCAAACACAGCAATGCTTCACATTTTCATGGGTAACCCATTATATAAATTGGAACCTTAAGGTGCGTTCCCATTGCCGACCAAATCAACTAATCAATCTCGATCAAGCAATCGTGTACTGATCGAGCTTGGTCAGCAAGAGTGATGGGACAATTGAGCTTGGTCAGCAAAAATGATCGGGATTTGATCGACAGGAAATAAAGAAGAAGTCATGTACATACATTTGATGGAGTTTAATCGGGTTTGATCAGGGAATTTAGGCGATCAAGTTGATCGAGTTGATTTGGTCTGCAATGGGAACGCAGCTTTATGACCACTGTAAGGCATTTGTTTGTTTATTGAAGTTTTACTCCAATTTCAACTGCTATGGATGTAAAGTGGGGGCTGAAGCAACTAACCATGGATTCCTGTTGTTTCTCATATCAGTACTACCACAACACCCTAACCGAGCCTCCAGCTGCCCGCCCACATAGGTTAACGATATCAAACCATTGGTTGGTGACATTTTTGTCAGACAGGAATTTTGCTGCCGCCGGGGATCAAACCCCTGACCTCTCTTAAGGGGCAGATGCGCTACCAACTGCGCTATGGCCGCGGCCCACTGTAAAACATATTACATATCAATAAGCTATCAACACAAAATTGGTTTTTGTATGAACGTAAAATGTTCTGGACAATTTATGTGGAACACTTGATTAGGAGCACCAATCTCATAGATGTAACTGCTTTTTTTAGCCCATTACTAGATGGGAAAACTTTAGACCACAATTGCAGACGATAATATCAAGTTAATAGATTTCTACATTTTTTGGTGTTTTTGTAAAGAAAACATAGTGGTAAATGAAGAAATGTGACAAGAAATTTCTTCATTTTCCAGAATGTTTTCCAAAGCCTTGTAGGGCGTCAAACAGCGTCAATATGTGTGGTAGTGGGCTAAAATGATGTAAAACCACAGCCTGCATTCATTCAATCATAGAACATAATCATTTCATTCACAATAATTCTCACGAAATCCCTTTTTCTATGCCGGTTCCCCCTACAAAACAACAGAATTAATCTCCCCGGTTCCTTCAGGCCATCAGATAACTCCATCTTTTGTTGATATAATCTGTTTTTATGCATTTTATGAATCAGGCTGATTTATTCCCATTTATAAAAATTTAATGCCTAACTCTATCCCACATGACACAATTGCTCGATGGCCAAATTCTATAAAGTTAATGAAAATATTTTTTGTCAGGTAAAAAAGGGGGGAAGGTGAAATGGGCTTTATTTTTTGTTCAATTACCAAACAATTACGCTTTTTGACGCTCTCTAAGATAACAGCTTTGAAAAAATTGTGGAATATGACAAAATTGCTTGTAACAAGCAATTTCTTCACTTCCAACAAATTTTCAATACAAAATGGCCAAAAATGTACAATTCTAGTTATCTTTTGTCGTCTGCACCATCTTTGAATTTGGGTCAGTCTAAAATTTTGACGTCTGGTAATCCAAGTGGTTAAAAACTGTTTATATCACTGTCACGTTAAATCCAGGGCTTGTTTGTGAAAGGACATAAAATATCCATGATAATGATGTAGTAAAGGATCAGGAAAACAATCAGACAAAAATCTTCATTCTGAAAGTCTATAGACTAGAAATTACTCATGATACTTGGCTAGCAATAAAGGCTTGATTAATGATAATAAATCTTTATGTCTCTATGAGAAAATGATGTTGGTGACAAAATGACTGAATTCATTGTAGAAAAAACAGACTAAAACAGACTATATCAGCAGACAAAATGAAAACCATGAACCATAATTCACCGTTTTTCAACAAAAACCTCGTAACTGCAGCTTAAAATAAGCTGCAGTTACAAGGTTTTTGTTGAAAAGTGACAAATTCTTTTAATTAACAAGAGGACCATGATGGTCCTATATCGCTCACCTGAACCAAAATGATATGAGCAACACTTTTGTTCAATTCAATAAACATTTATGACTATAAGACTGAAAACTAACTTATAGTCAATAACTTTGTGAAAATCAAACTCATCTGAGATCTTATGATGCCAAACATTGTGTCCAGGTTTTTCTTGATTGATAAATAATCACAGATTCTAGAGTATAAACAAGGTCGAAAACAGCCAAAGACGGTAATTTTTTCAAATTCAAGGGCACACAATTCTCGACTTTCTGATCACATCAGACTGAAAATCTACCTCATCCAAGATATTATGGTCTCCAACATAGTGTCCAAGATTTGTCTTGATTGGTCAATAATTGAAGATTCAAGATCGAAAAACAGCCAGAAACGGCTATTTTGTTAAATTCAAGGGCACATAACTCTCAACTTTCTGATCGGATCAGACTGAAAATCAAACTCATCCGACATATTATGGTCCCAAACATTGTGTCCAAGTTTTGTCTTGATTAATTGATAATTGTAGATTCTAGAGTGTAAACAAGGTCGAAAACAGCCGAAAATGATAATTTTATCAAATTCAAGGGCACATAACTCTCGTCTTTCTGGTCAGATCACACTAAAAATCAAACTCATCCGGAATCTTATCCTCTCAAACATTGTGTCCAAGATTTGTCTTGATTGGACAATAATTGAAAATTCTAGAGTGTAAACAAGGTCGAAAACAGTCAAAAACGACAATTTTGTCAAATTCAAGGGCACATAAGTCTCGACTTTCTTGTCTTATCAGATTGAAAATTCTAGTCATCTGAGATCTTATGATCTCTAACATTGTGTCCAAATTTTGTCTTGATTGATTGATAAATGTAGATTCTAGAGTGTAAACAATGTCGAAAACAGCCGAAAATGACAATTTTATCAAATTCAAGGGCAAGTAACTCTTGTCTTTATTGTCAGATCACACTGTAAATCGAACTCATCCGAAATCTTATGGTCTCAAACATTGTGTCCAAGATTTGTCTTGATTGGTCAATAATTGTAGATTCTAGAGTGTAAAAAAGGTCAAAAACAGTCAAAAACGACAATTTTGTCAAATTCAAGGGCACGTAACTCTCTTCTTTCTAGTCAGATCACACTGAAAATCAAACTCATCCAAGATCTTATGGTCTCAAACATTTTGTCCAAGATTTGTCTTGATTGGTCAATAATTTAAAATTCTAGAGTGTAAACAAGGTCGAAAACAGTCAAAAACGACAATTTTGTCAAATTCAAGGGCACATAAGTCTCGACTTTCTTGTCTTATCAGATTGAAAATTCAACTCATCCGAGATCTTATGATCTCCAACATTGTGTCCAAATTTTGTCTTGATAGATTAATAAATGTAGATTCTAGAGTATAAACAATGTCGAAAACAGCCGAAAATGACAATTTTATCAAATTCAAGGGCACATAACTCTAGTCTTTTTTGTCAGATCACACTGAAATTCAAACTCATCCAAGATCTTATGGTCTAAAACATTGTGTCCAAGATTTGTCTTGATTGGTCAATAATTGTAGATTCTAGAGTGTAAACAAGGTCGAAAACAGTCAAAAACGACAATTTTGTCAAATTCAAGGGCACATAACTCTCGACTTTCTCGTCTAATCAGACTGAAAATTAAACTCATCCGAGATCTTATGGTCTCCAACATTGTATTCAAGATTTGTCTTGATTGGTCAATAATTGTAGATTCTAGAGTGTAAACAAGGTCAAAAACGGTCGAAAATGGCAATTTTGACAAATTCAAGGGCACATAACTTTTGACTTTTTCGCCTGATCTGACTGAAAATCGAACTCATCCAAGATTCTATAGTCTCCAATATTATATCCAAGTTTTGTATTGATTGGGCAATAATTGTAGATGCTAGAGTGTAAACAAAGTTAAAAACAGCATTTTTCGTCATTCAGGGGCAGATAACTCCACACTTTCTGGTCCGATCTGGCCCATAATCGAACTCATCCGAGAACTTATGACCATACTTGTTTTGACAAAGTTTGGTCAAGATTGACTAATATTTGTGGATGCTAGAGTGTAAACACCAAATTGTGGACAGACGGACAGACGGACAGACGGACAGACGGACAGACGGACAGACGGACAGACGGACGGACGACGGACAAAAAGCGATCACAATAGCTCACCTCGAGCACTTCGTGCTCAGGTGAGCTAATTATTAGTAGCGCCAAGGAGCATACAATATCTGTAGTAACTCATGAAAGATGGACATCAATAAAAGCCAGGTTAACGATAATAAATCATTCAGTCTCTACCAGAAAATGTTGTTGGTGACGAAATGACTGAAATCATTGTGGAAAAACAGACTAACTAGCAGACGGAATGAAAACCATGAAAAGTAATTCTTTCAATTGATTAATAGCGCCAAGGAGCATACAATATCTGTAGTAACTCATGAAAGATGGACATCAATAAAAGCCAGGTTAAAGATAATAAATCATTCATTCTCTACCAGAAAATGTTGTTGGTGACGAAATGACTGAAATCATTGTGGAAAAACAGACTAACTAGCAGACGGAATGAAAACCATGAAAAGTAATTCTTTCAATTGATTAATAGCGCCAAGGAGCATACAATATCTGTAGTAACTCATGAAAGATGGACATCAATAAAAGCCAGGTTAAAGATAATAAATCATTCATTCTCTACCAGAAAATGTTGTTGGTGACAAAATGCCTGAAATCATTGTGGAAAAACAGACGAACTAGCAGACCGGGAGAAAAACTTGTGCAGTATTCATGAAAGATGGCTAGCAATAAAGGCTTGATTAACCCTCTCCCAAACAAGACCTGGTTTTGATGACCCTGGTGGATTAGGCTTGGGAAAACATTGCGACAAAAGAAGAAACTGCTGATGACCAGCAATTTCTCCTTTTGTCTCAATATTTTCAATGTCATATTTTACACACATTTTGTCTTAAATAACATCTATTTCGTCATTTGTGGCAGTTTTTGATAGGATCACCCTAACATTTTGGCATTTGGGAGAGGGTTAAAGATAATAAATCTTTCAGTCTCTGCAAGAAAATGTTGTTGGGGACAAAGTGACTATAATCTTGAATAGTTTACATGCAAGAAAACAGACATTAGGCAGTAACAGGATGAAAAACATGAATCATATTTCTTTGAAATGCTTTTCCAAAAGGCAAAGTTTTGGGTTTAACCCGGCCATTACCAAACAGTTATGCTTTTTGACACCCCTCACTGAAATTGCTGGGGAAAACATTGTGGAAAATGAAGAAATTGCTTGTAACAAGCATTTTCTTCATTTCCACAATGTTTACTAACCCAAATTGTAAAGATTTTCAAAATTTCATCAACTTGAAACTGTGTCTTCTGCAACACTTTTCAAATTGGAACAGTCCAAAATTTTGTCGTTTGGGAAAGGGTTAATCAACAATGTCATGGAAGCTGCTGAAGACTTCAAATGGATGTTGCTATAAACATGATTGGTGTACAATATTGCAGGGCAAAATGCTGGTTAAAAGCATTTTCTTCTTTTGCCTCAATGCTTTCCAACGCCTTTTCAATCAGGGGCATCAAAACCAGGTCTTGTTTTTGGGAACAGACAGTAATATTATCAATATCCGCAATTCAACCCTATGTGACATAGTTCCAAAATGACCTCGTTCCCTTTCGATGGACCAAAACAATGCTTAAATATAAAATGCTGCAGTTTTTGTGTGCGTTTTGTAAATGTCATTATTTAGCTTGATGATCGAAATGTATTTTTTTAAAGTTAAATGCAACATAAATGTCATCACTCGTGCAATCTAGGACGAAACTATGCAGAATGTCACTGAATCAATGGCGAAACGCAAAACTAGAGTAAAAGCTTGTTGCTTTTTAACAACAAGAGGGCCATTGGCCCTGAAGCGCTCACCTGATATAATATAACTTTTTGTATACCAATTTTCAGGTTGATTGGACAAAAATGTGACCTCTAGGGTGCACACAAGGTTTAACTAAGATTTGACCTCGTGACCTAGAATTGATCAAGACAATCATTCTGATCAATTTTCAGGTTGATTGCCGAATGATTGGGCAAAAATGTGGCCTCTAGAGTGCACACAAGGTTTTACAAACATTTTACCTCATGACCTAGTTTATGACCCCAGATGACCCAATTTCGATCTTGTCCGAGAATTGATCAAGACAATCATTCTGATCAATTTTCAGGTTGATTGGGCAAAACATGTGGCCTCTAGAGTGCACACAAGGTTTTTCTAAGATTTGACCCTGTGACCTAGTTTTTGACCCCAGATGACCCAATTTCAAAGTTGTCCGAGATTTCAACAAAACAATCATTCTGAGCAAATTCCAGGTTGATTGCACAAAAAAGTGGCCTCTAGAGTGCACACAAGGTTTTTCTAAGATTTGACCCCGTGACCTAGTTTTTGACCCCAGATAACCCAATTTCGAACTTGTCCGAGATTTTATCAAGACCATTATTCTGATCAATTTTCAGGTTGATTGGGCAAAAAATGTGGCCTCTAGAGTGCACATAAGGTTTTTCTAAAATTTGACCCCGTGACCTAGTTTTTGACCCCAGATGACCCAATTTCAAACTTGTTCGAAATTTTATCAAGGCAATCATTCTGAGCAAATTTCAGGTTGATTGGTCAAAAAATGTGGCCTCTAGAGAGCACACAAGGTTTTTCTAAGATTTGACCCCGTGACCTAGTTTTTGACCCCAGATGACCCAATTTCGAACTTGTCCAAGATTTTATCAAGACAATCATTCTGAGCAAATTTCAGGTTGATTGGGCAAAAAATGTGGCCTCTAGAGTGCACACAAGGTTTTTCTAAGATTTGACCCCGTGACCTAGTTTTTGACCCCAGATGACCCAATTTCAAACTTGTCCGAGAATTTATCAAGACAATCATTCTGAGCAAATTTCAGATTGATTGGGCAAAAAATGTGGCCTCTAGAGTGCACACAAGGTTTTTCTAAGATTTGACCCCGTGACCTAGTTTTTTACCCCAGATGACCCAATTTCAAACTTGTCCGAGATTTCATCAAGACAATCATTCTGAGCAAATTTCAGGTTGATTGGGCAAAAAATGTGGCCTCTAGAGTGCACACAAGCCAAAGGTTGACGGACGACGCACGACGGACGACGGACACAGCGGTATCACAATACCTCACCATGAGCACTATCGTGCTCAGGTGAGCTAAAAATCTCGTAACATTAGAGCTTATTTAATCAGTGATTGGGAAAGACATTTCCTCAATGGGACAATGTCGCTTCCACTCACAAAATCAATGTGACATTTTGAAATTTGATGTGACAATTATAGGGTAAAATTGCTCCATTTTCATACACAGCAAAATTCAATGGGACAAGGGCCCACTCATTAGCTAAAACAATGTGACATTTGGAATTTCAATGTGACTATGGCCCATGGCGCAGGCCTTTCCCAGTCACTGTTTAATTAACTGATAACCAAAATGACAAATTTTAGGGTAGTTCAATTTGTAAGCTGCATGCTGCAGAACTCAAAATGAATGTAACAAAAGATGAAATTTGCGAATGATATGCCTATGAAAACATCGAGCTAAAGGAGAAAATGCTGATTATCAGCATTTTCGTCTTTTGTCTCAAAGTTTTCTCAAGTCTTTTCTATTTAAGGGACGTCAAAACCAGGTTTCATCTGGGAAAGGGTTAATTGTCTTTTAGTTTTGTGAAAAGGGACAAAAGGCCAATGCAATAAAAGGAAATTAAGTCCAGTCAAAGTTATGCTTGGTATTTTCAGAAGCGCCGATAATCTGTAATTGGAAACAAACCATAATTCTGTTCCATTCAAATACACAGGAACATTATCCCTTTTCCTAACAGCAAATTTTAATGGTTTTTACATTCTCAAGGTCTTCTGTGCTTAAATTATTTGTAGATATTCAGTTTTCATTATCATCGTTTTAATTGTCTTCTACAACTCATTGAATTTCGTTTAATTTCATCAGTTGTAGAATCATTTTATTGTTTGGAAAACAGTTGATGTGCATCAATCAGCAGCATGTTAACCCATTACCAAACAGCAAAATTTTAGACTGGTCAAAATTCAAAGATGTTGCAGACGACAATTTCAAGAGAGTGGAATTTCCCAGTTTTTGGTCTTTAGGGGTAGAAAACATTGTAGAAAATGAAGAAATTGCTTGTCATAAGCAATTTCTCCATTTTCTACAATGTTTTCCTAAGACATTTTTCTGGTATGGAGTAAAAAAGAATCAATGTTTGGAAATGGGTTAAGCTTACAATAATGCAATTTGATTATTTGAGCTTAAATGAGTCATCCGCAACATCCCCCCCATTAATCAAGACAAAAACCTTTCATTTATTATTCAAATAGTTTACAACCTTTATGCAGACAAAAATATGCAACTGATTGGAAGCATACTTTATTAATCCTTCCCAAAACAGGACGTGGATCTGACATCCCAAATTGAAATGGCCTGGGAAAACATTTAGGCAAAAGGAGAAAATGCTGATAATCAACATTTTCTCCATTTGTCGCAATATTTTCTGTCCTGTGTTATACATTACTCCTACCTTTATCGACATTCTTTTTACATCTGTTGTAGCTTTCAAATTAGATTACCTTAAAATGCAGCCATTTGGGAAAGGGTTTTCCCGTTCCAAAACAACAGCTTAACCCTTTCCCAAACAAGACCTGCTTTTGACGTCCCTAATAGAAATAGCTTGGGAAAACATTGAGACAAAAGAAGAAACTGCTGATAACCAACAGTTTCTCCTTTTGTCGCAATATTTTCTGTGCCATATTTTACACAAATCTTATCTTTAGCAACATCTAGTCCTAGGACTTACGCAGTCAAACAGCTACTTCGAGTAGCTCTGTGTTATCAGTGGATATTACAAACATTTCCAGTCAACTGGGGCTTAGTCCATGGAGTGCATCTATTTTGTCGTTTCCAGCAGCTTTCAAATAGGAAACGTCCAAATTTTGGCCGTTTAGGAAAGGGTTAATTATTGTTTGGAAAAAGGTAAATGTCTCCCTACAGCTAAAATACTGATAGGCAGCTTCAGAAAAATATTGTGGGAAAAAGTAAGTGTATGAGAAAAATCCCAGCACTTAGACAATGGACAGACTGGTTTCCTGCCTCGGTTGCTTTCATGATGAGATTAACCCTTTCCCAAACAAGACCTGGTTTTGACGTCCCTATTAGAAAAGGCTTGGGAAAACATTGAAACAAAAGAAGAAACTGCTGATAACCAGCAGTTTCTCCTTTTGTCTCAATATTTTCTGTGCAATATTTTACACAAATCCTATCTTTAATTACATCCATTTTGTCATTTGTGGCAGTTTTTTAAGTGGATCACCCTAAAATTTTGTTGTCTGGGAAAGGAATAATCTCATTGATCATGGTTAATAAGGAGTCTGATGGGAGCCAAATGTCCAAGCGTCTGGTCAACATTGATCATACAAATGATTAACCTTTTTCCCACCCAAGCCCCGATTTAAACTTCCTTTGCAGAAAATAATTGGCAGTTTGCAGAAAATAATTGGCAATCGCGACCCTCGAGACTGTTTGCAACCTTTTGCCGCGTTGGAACGTGGTTGCAACATGATCTCGAGCGTAATACAGTGACCGCCATATTGAACGTGAAAGTAGACGCGCGTAAATGACGTCATCAAAACAAATAAATCCTTTAGCTAACGTTATAATTCAAGTGAAATATACTGTCAATAATCGGTAAATCACACCAATTATTTTATCTGGCAAAATTTTGTCACATTTATGAGGATACAGTCGACTTTTGAACGCTGTTTGTTTCAAATATTTTTCTGGCGTAGATTTAAATGGTTGTTTGGTCTGCTTCCGTTGTTATTGACCTGACTACCGTTGTTCTGCTTGCGGAGAGATATGGGCAGGATCGGCTCATGCCGGCAACTGTAATCCGTTCGAGGGGATCTTGAGTAACGATAAGATCCGAGAATATTCGAATGAATAATTGGGAGAACATTTTGAGAAAAGGTGAAAATCCTGGTAATCAACATTTTCTTCTTTTTTCTTTTCTCTCAATGCTGTACATATATCGATCATAAGATACTAACTTTGTATTCATGGTAATTTAAAACACCTAGTTCGACGAATCTGGGTCCGATATCCAAAGTTAACCCTGTCCAAAATGCAAGCAATGTCTGTCCAACGAAAATTTTGTTGTTATGAAAAAAAGGGTTCGAACTTGTACTAGTACTTATCATATTATAGGTGTCTCAAGAATATTTTTGAAGGAGTTTCTGACAACTTTAAGGTCGTCATCTCGCTAATTTTATGGTCTTGAAGCCAGACATAATTATTTCCTAGTACCACTTTTACTATCAAACAGTGGACAAACAGTCTGATTATAATTTGCTTATCAACTTGAATCATATGTTCATGCCCATCAGGTCTCCATTTTAACCCTTGAAATTAAATCAGAAACATTTTTTTTTTTTTTTTTGGGGGGGGGGGGGGGGTCTAATTTAAAAGCTGTTGCACAAGGCAAAATAAATGTTGATGAAGATAGTATTTGTGTACAACATAGCTGGGAAAAACCTGAGGCACAAGGAGACAAGAGCTTCGCAAAGCGGCGCATGTACGCCCAAGAGCGGCTTGTCAGTAAAATTGGCAATTTTTTTCAATTCAATGGCAGATAATTCAAATGTGAAAAGAAATATCTAAATTTTGTTTGCAGAACCAGACACCATAGAGATTCATTGTGGCAAACTTGGTCAAATTCCGATCAAAACTGTAGGAGTAGCCCGCAGAAGAAAATTAGCATTTTTTTTTAATTCAAGAGCAGATAATTCCAGAACGAAAAGAGTTATCTGAATTCTGTAAGGGGTGTGCACAACTAGACACCATGAAAATCCATAGTGGCAAGTTTGATCAAAAGTCTGTGATAAAAACTGCAGGAGTTGCGCATACATTAGAAATTGCTAACGGATGGACAGACGGACAAGCGGCCAGTTCCATAACATGATACGACCTTTCGGGAGTATAAAAATGCTGATTATCAGCATTTTCTTCTTTTGCCTCAATGTTTTCCCTAGCCTTTTGCATTAAGGACGTCAAAACCAGTTCTTTAGCTCTAAATTCCCAAACAGAAAATTTTAGACTATTCCTTGAATTTGAAAGCTGCTGATGACCATGAAATCACAGTGTAGGAGCGGAAGTGTGTGAACTCTTGTCTTTGAGTGATTACTTGTGTGTCTGTACATCGAGGAAACGCAACTTGGTAAACACCAGCGGTTGACATTGGTAAGAATTTATGGGTTTTTTTCTGGATAAACACAATACTTTTGTCAGATCATTGAACCAATCTCTTTATTCATTATTCCCTGTAACATTTTTAGAGCAATCGGAGCCATTGGTTCTAGATTTAAATCATTTTAGGCCCGATTCACTTGGGCATGAACTACGACGGGTGGTTTAGCTGTTACGAGTCGCAGTTTTTACTCAAACAGATGCATACTGTAGGGTCTTTCTCAACAAAATCTTCATTCACAGCTCGTGCATATGTGTGTGTTGAGACTGATATAATTAATTAGTTAGGAAACCGTCTAAAACTTCCCATTTTTGCCGTTTTAAAAAAACTTCTTTTGTACAATCAATTGTCAAGTCCTGTACAATAGCCTGACAAGAAATATTTACTTTTGTACAATGGCTTGACTTGCATATGTGACATATTGATTGTGATAAATGCGTCTTTACCTCTTTTTGCATTACATTCGACTGATTTTTTCATGATATTATGCTCGCCCGTTAAAGATACAGAGAAAAAAATGTCGGGAAAATAAGAATTTTTTTGCATGATGGAGAATCACGTGTCATAAATTCATAAAATCTTCAATAA
Source organism: Fragum sueziense (assembly GCA_963680895.1). Lineage (NCBI taxonomy): Eukaryota > Metazoa > Mollusca > Bivalvia > Cardiida > Cardiidae > Fragum > Fragum sueziense. Next base: position 17,805,192 of record OY804610.1, read on the forward strand.
CTATCTCAATATTTGACCAAGTTGTATTTGGCTTGGGCAAAGAATGTGTAAAAACATCAGGAATAAACTTTGTATGTTATTGTTATGTTTTAAAATCATCTGACAAAAACATTATTGCCAACCAAATCAACTCGATCAACTCGATCGGCTTAATCCATTGATCAAACCCGATTAAACTCGATCAAATGTATTTACACGACTTCTTCTTTATATCTTGTCGATTAATTTCCGACCATTTTTGCCGACCATGCTCGATCGGGATGTCCCTATCACTCTTGCTGACCAAGCTCGATCAGTACTCGATCGCTTGATCGATCTTGTTTTGATTGTCAGTCGATAGATCGATACAATATCACGTGCAACGTAGATCTTAAGACAATGGGGGTATGGTATTTTTCTAATCGTCAATTGACTTATCGATGATTTTGATTGACAGCCGGCGTTTTGTCAATTATACTGAGTTTGTCAATTTATTTTGATCCATTGTCGGTGTTGTTGTAATATCTCGTAACAACTGATCCAATCAAGCTGTAGTTACGACGTTTTTGATTTACACCGTCGAAATATACTTAAGTGTAATTGAAGTCTCAATCTTTGTCAATCTGTTAAAATCCGGCTTTAACCGATATTAACATTTGACAGGGACCGATTAATAGTAATCATCCATGACCCTGTGAAATCAAAAACCGATTAGTTTTACTGTAACCAAACAGATCTCCTTTTATATACTAGAACAAAAAAGATACGCAACCCCAATTTTTCATAATATTTCTGACAAACTATGTTTTTAATGGCTATTGAGTACCTTTTTAATATTCCTGCCTCCATACGCATGAATATAGTGTCATTTTCTTCAGATGTCGTAAATTCATCACGTGATACATAGCAAATTGTTAAAAACTGATTATCCCTTGTCGTGTTTTCTAAATGACTACTATCAAAATAATTTTCTTCAAACACAAGCTGAAACATAGACCAAGAAGATGCCAAAGCTTTCACACACTTCTCACTACACTACACATAGCGGGGCTACGCCAAAACCAGCGCCAAGCTGCAGTGCGGATGTTGTTAGGTGGAAAAAGACAAAATGCTGTCGCAACAAATCGACACATTTTCGACTGTATACGCTGTTGGCTCTCAATGGGAATACAATCGATCAAGCACGGAGCGGACGTGCAAGAGATATGACGTCACGACAGGACCGTATCGTCAGGTAAACCCCACCTATGGGATAGGTTTAAAACTGCAACGGAGGCCGCTAATAAATCGTATGGACTGCACAACATTCGAATACCGGACCAAACTGAACGAAACAGATTGTGTTTTTCGACCTACATTCACTTTTTTGTAAAATTGTGTCGATGCCCAGTGTAAACTGGGTGTTTTCTTATTAATGGAATTTACTACAAACAAGATTTTGTGAGCTCTACAAGGTGAAATGTTATTGCTTTAAATGCATTACATTTTGTTTAAATCTAATTTGATGTCTTTGCGTAATCTTCTTGAAGGCATTGAAAAGGAAGTTGCGTTTCTTTTTTTGTCTAGTATATATAATTTTACAAATCACAATTGTAAATGCCCGACTTTGCAATGTTCACAGTGTGATTTCATCAAGGCATATCCAATGGCTTTAGGCCACGGCCAAGGCGCAGTTGGTAGCGCATCTGCCTCTCATGCGAGAGGTCCCGGGTTCGATACCCGGCCGCGGCTAATACCCTTTCTGACAAAAATGTCACCCATCAATGGTTTGATATCGTGAACCTATGTGGGGGAGCAGCTGGAGGCTCGGTTAGGGTGTTGTGGTAGTACTGGTGAGAGAAATACCAGGAATCTGTGGTTAGGTGCTCCAGCAGCCTCGATATGACCTTAGTAGTTGAAAACGGCGCAAAACCCCAATAAACCTAACGGCTTGATTCTAGCCGAAGTCACGAGTTTTCAAAAAGGCACCGACGGTTTATCAAAACACAACGTTTAACAAACCAAGTCTACACGTTTAGCACAAAATTCCTTGCTATTATACATGTATAAACTCATTCATCACACTAAAATTAATTTTGAAATAGAGGTAAAGGAAGAAGCCTATCCAGTGTAACATTGGATAACAAATTAAAGAAGATAAACCGAACGTTCGTGTTTGTGTTGATGTTTAAATCCGTGTGAAACATAGGCAAGCGACATTACAAATTGCTTGTAAGTGATTGTACAATAAATTCATAAGGAAATTGTCATTAGCCAATTGATTGTACATAAAAACTGTCAAACTGCGGACACTTAAATCGGGAATTTTATTGGAATGGATATCAATTCGTCTGAATCATGTTCTTAGTGACAAATTACTTACATAAAGGCATTTAATTTTTGGAAGAAACAATACGATGAATGATAAAAAAGCGATAAAAATGGAAATTTTATGTGGCGAAAATCATGCGCCAATTTTCCCATCTAAATGTTCAAGGCATTTTTTATGGTTTAAACAGCTCAGACCGGGCGCATATTTGGACGATGCCTTCCGTGTTTATTCAAGATTACGACATTACAACAAAATATAAGATATATGTCGAAATAATTATCAATCATAAACTTTTTCTTACCTATGTCAACCGCTGATGTTTACCAAGTTGCGTTTCCTCGATGTACAAACACACAAGTTATCACTCAAAGACAAGCATTCACACACTTCCGCTCCTACACTGTGGAAATGCATTTACATAATTTAGCATTTTCTTATTTTCAATCAATGTTTTCTTTTTCTCTCCTTCAAGGACATTAAAACCTTAGCTTGTCTTGTTTCAGAAAGAGAATTTTTTAATCCATGAGGTAAAAAGGTTTATTCCTCAAGATTATTATTTTGACATTCAAGTTTCAAAAGACTGCCGTCTGTCTGTCCTAAGTTTAACCCTTTCCAGAATGTCAAGAATTTAGCCTATTCCAGTTAATTAGAAATGTTGAAGACAATTAACCCTTTCCCAAACAAGACCTGGTTTTGACGTCCCTAATAGAAAATGCTTGGGAAAACATTGAAACAAAAGAAGAAACTGCTGATAACCAGCAGTTTCTCCTTTTGTCTCAATATTTTCTATGCCATATTTTACAGAAATCCCATCTTTGATAACATCCATTTAGTCAATTGTGGTAGTTTTTGAAGTGGACCACCCTAAAAATTTGCCGTTTGGTAAAGGGTTAAATGAGTAACATTTGGTGAAAGGAATGTTAATATCACTGCATGGAAAATATTGGGGCAAAAGGAGAAATTGCTGATAACCAGCAATTTCTTCTTTTGCCTCAATGTTTTCCAAAACCATCTCTATAAGACATGTCAAAACCAGGTCTTGTTTGGGAAAGGGTTAACCAGTTACCAGCAATTAAATCATTGTCTGACCTTTAAAAACTGTAATTTTAATCCTTAATTAACACTTTCCCAAACGAAAAAAATTTAGGGTAGCCTAATTTGAAAGCTGTCTCAGACGACAAAAAAGACATTGAAAAGAATAGGATGCGTGTATAAGACAGCACAGAAAATATTGAGACAAAAGGAGAGACTGCTGGTAATCAGCAGTTTCTTCTTTTGTCTCAATGTTTTCCAAAGCCTTTTGTCTTACGGACATCCAAACCAGGTCTTGTTTGAAAAAGGGTTAATAATTGTGACATTTCAGTTTCACCTTTTTCAAATTGGAAAAGTAAGCAGTTGCACACAAGAATTTGCAAATGGACAGTAAGACGGACTGACAGACAGACAACAATTTTAAGGGCCATAACATATTTACCACCCTTCGGGCATATATATAGGCATATAAGACATACTTATTTGGAATAAGTTAATTTTTCCAGGTTTGAGATAAAAATATTCAGTGTAAATTTACTATATGGGCAATTATATAATAAATGTCAAATTTTTCATCAAAATTCATCAAAAATAATTTTGGTCCTAAAAATTAAAATGTCACATTTCAGGGTTCTTGCCCCATAATGCACCTCTACGGATTTGTTTAACCCTTTTTTAACAATCACCAGACAAAATTTCTTTTAATGACGACAACATTTTTATCTAATCCAAAATGACCCTGTCAGTTCAAATTGTTCCATGAAAGTTGGACAGCAGATCAAAATTTTTGAAAAATCCAAACTGTGTATGAGATATGGTAAAGAATTGCTAGCATTATTGCTAACAGGTCCAAAATTTTGTCGTTTGGTAAAGAGCTAACGCAGTCAATCAAACTAATTATTAAAATATGGTCCCTAATATGGGGGGAAATGAGTACCCACAAAATAGGATTTGACCAACAATAAGATATCTATTTATTTTTTTCATTCATGTTTTGTTAAACATGAGCTATGCTGGCAAAATGTTATCTAGGCTAGTCTATATAGCTTGGAGACAGGGTTCTGAACAGAATGCGATAGCCCATCATACTAATCATTCAAATATTGGGCCTCCCACTGGAAAATAAGTACCCACAACTTAGGATTTGACCAATGATAAGATATCTATTTAATTTTTTCGTTCATGTTTTTAACCATGAGCTATGCTAGTATGTTATCTAACTATAGGCTAGTTTTACACCGAGTCTATAAGGTAGGAGACAGCGGTCTGAACAGAATGCGATAGCCCATCAAACTAATCATTCAAATATGGGGCCTCCAAAGGGGAAAATGAATTTTTAATTACGCCTAATTATCTTATTACCTTTCCCCAAATGCCAAAGGTGAATTAATCTAATTTCAGAAGTGATGCAGGTGACAATTTGAAGTTGATGAAACTTTAAAATTATTTCGCTTTTGGGCTAGAATACATTGTGGAAAATGAAGACATTGCTTATCACAAGCAATTTCTTCATTTTCCACAATGTTTTTCAGAGCCTTTTGTTGTGAGGAAGTCAAAAGGTGTCACTGTGTAGTAATGGGTTATTTATATACCTTTCCCCAAATGCCATTTTTTTCAATACAAACTAATCTAATTTGAAATGACTGCAGACGACAATTTATAATTCATGCTAATAAGTTAAAGATTGTCTACATTGTAATACATAAAATATTGAGACAAAAGAAGAGAATGCGGTTATCAGCCTTATCCTCTTTTCACCTGACCTTTTCCCTAGCTATTTCTATAGGGACATAAAATTGGGTCTTAACCATTTTCCCAAATGACAAAATTTTAGGGTGATCCAATTTGAAAGCTGCTGCAGACGACAAAATGAATGTTGATAAAGATATGATTTGTGTATGATATAGTACAGAAAATATTGATGCAAAAGGAGAAACTGCTGGTTATCAGCAGTTTCTTCTTTTGTCTCAATGTTTTCCCAAGCCATGTCTATTAGGGACGTCAAAACCAGGTCTTGTTTGGGAAAGGGTTGATGAAATGGAAAAGGGATATGCGACAGTAAAAATGGGACCAGGGTTTGGCAGTGGTTTGTAGGCACCAGGGAAAAAAATAAATTGAAAGTTAATCCTTTCCCAAACAATTGAGCTGATTTTAAATTTGCCACATGAATTATGACATATCACTTCATGAAAGATTGAGGGAAAAGAAAACCAATCCATGAATTGCAGGTTTAGTAGCAGATTGGCTAGTAATATCATTTCTGATATTGTGACAAAAGCATTTGTCTCTCACCAATAGATTCACTGATGGTGAACTCGGCCAAAGTGAGGGACGTTTTTTGCTACAAGGTACAGATATTTTGCGTTTAAATGCGAGTTTAAAGATCTGATTGGATAGATTTTCTAATAACAATGAATTTGTTCTAAAAATAGACCGGATTTACCGATATGTATTGACAAACCGTCTGTGTTGTTATAAAATCTCGTAACTACGGCTTTATCGAAGCCGTGGTTAAGATATTTTATAACAACACCGACGGAATACTATGATCGCAAAAAAAGTCCCACTCTAGTTTGGCCGAGTTCACCGCCAGTGAGATTGACTGAAGTTTAATGCAACTCATTTAAATTCTTTCCCAATCAAGAATTTTTTTTGACGTCGCTAACAGAATAGATTAATTCATTGTGAAACCATTGACGCCAAAGCAGAAAACAGTGTTAACCACCACTTACTCCTTTTGTCACAATATTTTACATTATTCTTATGTTATAATCAACACCCACTTATAGTTCTCTGCAGAAGCAGCTTTCAAACTGGACAGCCTTAAAATGTTGTCATTTTGGGAAAGGGTATTGTGGATCCTCAAAAAGGAGTGAAGCACTCAAGAACAGTAAGTATTCCACTTAACATTGTCTGCGACATCATTCCATCTTTCCGTAACAAGTCGTTGCTTTTCAAACCAAAGCCTCATAACTGCAGCTTAAAACAAGCTGCAGTTATGAGGTTTTAGTTGAAAAGCAGCAAAGTGCTGGTGTAATATAAATCAGGAAAGCGGTATTTTGACATCCCTAACAGAAAAGGCTTAGGAAAGTATTTAGACAAAAGAAGAAAATGCTGATAACCAGCATTTTCTCCTTTTGTCTCAACATTTTCTATGCTGCATTGTTCACTATCAAATCAAATATCTACATCCATTTTGTCATCTGCAGCAACTTTAGACAAGAGGGCCAAGATGGCCCTGGATCGCTCACCTGATAGAAGTTTGAAACTTGCTCCATGCAGAACAAGACCCACCTTTTACATGACCTAGGTATCTCTAAGACAAGAACACGAAATTTAAGATGCGAGATTATGATCCAGCTGAAAACAGCATTCTTAATCTTTAATAATCAATATTTGTGGCTGTTAAAGTGAAAACCAAGTCGATAAAAAACATCTATTTTGTCATAATCCAGGGCACATAACTCTGTTCTGATAAAGATATTCTCATCAACCTTATGTCCAAGTTGTTTTTTGATTGGTCAATATTTATTAATTACTGTTTGAGTGAAATTAACAACTAAATCGGTAATTTTGTCACCATCAAGGGCACAAAACTCTGTTTTTTCTAGTCTGATCAATATGAACAAGAGGACCCTGAGGGCCCTAAATCGCTCACCTGAGTTATGTTTTAATAATGCCAAATAACTTTGCATATGTTACGCATTGTTGTCCCAGGGAAGAATTTGGCCATGTAGTTTCAGAGGACATGTTGTTTACAGAAATTGATCAGCTTTTATGACATTTCCCATTTTCTGATGCCACGGCAACCAGAGTTTTTCATAGATTTCTATTCTTTTAAAAAACTTTATAAGGGACTACCCAATGAACAATACTGTCAAGTTTGGTTGATTTTGACCAAGAAGTTAAGGAGGAGATGTCGTTAAAAGAAGTTGTTGAGCTTTTGTGAAAATTCCCATTTTCAGATGCCACGGCAACCAGAGTTTTCCATTGATTTCAACATTCTTTTAGCAATTTTTATAAGGGACCACCCAAGGAACATCTCTGCCATGTTTGGTTGATTTTAACCCAGAATTTAAAGAGGAGATGTCGTTTAAAGAAATTGTTGAGCTTTGTTAAATTTACCATTTTCCGATGCCACGGCAACCAGAGTTTTTCATGGATTTCAATTATTTTAGCAATTTCTATAAGGGACCACCTAAGGAACATTTCTGCCAAGTTTGGTTGATTTTAATCGAGAAGTTAAGGAGAAGATGTCGTTTAAAGAAATAGTTGAATTTTTGTGAAATTTCCCATTTTCCAATGCCATGGCAACCAAAGTTTTTCATGGATTTCAATTCTTTTAGCAATTTTATAAGGGACCACCAAAGGAACATTTCTGCCAAGTTTAGTTGATTTTGACCCAGTAGTTTAGGAGGAGATGTCGTTTAAAGAAATTGTTGAGCTTTTGTGAAATTTCCCATTTTCCGATGCCACGGCAACCAGAGTTTTTCATGGATTTCAATTATTTTAGCAATTTTTATAAGGGACCACCCAAGGAACATTTCTGCCAAGTTTAGTTGATTTTGACCCAGTAGTTTAGGAGGAGATGTCGTTTAAAGAAATTGTTGAGCTTTTGTGAAATTTCCCATTTTCCAATGCCACGGCAACCAGAGTTTTTCATGGATTTCAATTATTTTAGCAATTTTTATAAGGGACCACCCAAGGAACATTTCTGCCAAGTTTGGTTGATTTTAACCCAGTAGTTTAGGAGGAGATGTCGTTTAAAGAAATTGTTGAGCTTTTGTGAAATTTCCCATTTTCCGATGCCACGGCAACCAGAGTTTTTTATGGATTTCAATTATTTTAGCAATTTTTATAAGGGACCACCCAAGGAACATTTCTGCCAAGTTTGGTTGATTTTGACCCAGTAGTTTAGGAGGAGATGTCGTTTAAAGAAATTGTTGAGCTTTTGTGAAATTTCCGATTTTCTGATGCCACGGCAACCAGAGTTTTTCATGGATTCCAATTCTTTTAGCAATTTTTATAAGGGACCACCCAAGGAACATTTCTGCCAAGTTTGGTTGATTTTGACCCAGTAGTTTAGGAGGAGATGTCGTTTAAAGAAATTGTTGAGCTTTTGTGAAATTTCCCATTTTCCGATGCCACGGCAACCAGAGTTTTTCATGGATTTCAATTATTTTAGCAATTTTTATAAGAGACCACCCAAGGAACATTTCTGCCAAGTTTGGTTGATTTTGACCCAGTAGTTTAGGAGGTGATGTCGTTTAAAGAAATTGTTGAGCTTTTGTGAAATTTCCCATTTTCCGATGCCACGGCAACCAGAGTTTTTCATGGATTTCAATTATTTTAGCAATTTTTATAAGGGACCACCCAAGGAACATTTCTGCCAAGTTTGGTTGATTTTGACCCAGTAGTTTAGGAGGAGATGTCGTTTAAAGAAATTGTTGACGCCGTGACGGACAGACGGACAGACGGACGCCGGACATTGATAGATCACAATACCTCACCTTGAGCACTTCATGCTCAGGTGAGCTAAAAATGACAAGAGGACCATGATGGTCCTATATCGCTCACCTGAACCAAAATGGTATGAGAAACACTTTTGTTCAATTAAATAAATATTTATGACTAAGACTGAAAACGAACTTATGGTCAAAAACGTTGTGAAAATCGAACTCATCCACAATCTTATGGTGCCCAACATTTGTCTTGTTTGATAAATAATTGTAGATTCTGGAGTATAAACAAGGTCGAAAACAGCCGAAAACAGCAATTTTGTCAAATTAAAGGGCACATTACTCTCGACTTTTTGGTCGGATCAGACTGAAAAACAAACTCATCCCAGATCTAATATGATCCCCAACATTGTGTCCAAGTTTTGTCTTGATTGATCAATAATAAATTGTAGATTCTAGAGTATAAACAAGGTCGAAAACAGCCAAAAACGGCAATTTTATCAAATTTAAGGGCACATTACTCTCGACTTTCTAGTCAGATCAGGCTGAAAATCATACTCATCCGAGATCTTATGATTACCAACATTGTGTCCAAGATTTGTCTTGATTGGTCAATATATGTAGATTCTAGAGTGTAAACAAGGTCGAAAACAGTCAAAAACAGCAATTTTGTCAAATTCAAGGGCACAAAACACTCGACTTTTTTTATCAGATCAGACTGAAAATCAAATTCATCCAAGATCTTATGGTCTCAAACATTGTTTTCATGTTTTGTCTAAATTGATAAAAAATTGTAGATTCTAGAGTGTAAACAATGTCAAAAACAGCCGAAAACGGCAATTTTGTCAAATTCAAGGGCTCATAACTCTCGACTTTCTGATCAGATAAGACTGAAAATCAAACTCATTCCAGATCTAATGATCCCCAATATTGTGTCCAAGTTTTGGCTTTATTGATCAATAATTGTAGATTCTAGAGTGTAAAGAAGGTCGAAAACAGTCGAAAATGACAATTTGGTCAAATTCAAGGGCAAGTAACTCTCGACTTTCTGATCAGATCAGACTGAGAATCATACTCGTCTGAACTCTCATGGTCCTCAACATTATGTCCAAGTTTTGTCCTGATTGATGAATAATTGTAGATTCTAGAGTTTAAACAAGGTCGAAAACAGCCGAAAATGGCAATTTTGTCAAATTCAAGGGCACATAACTCTCGTCTTTCTGGTCAGATCAGACTGAAAATTGAACTCATTCGAGATCTTATAGTTTGCAATGCTATGTCCAATATTTGTCTTGATTGATCAATAATTGTAGATGCTAGAGTGTTAACAATGTCAAAACTAGGTATTTTCTGCATTCAAGGGCAGATAACTCCAGACTTTCTGGTTCGATCTGACCCATAATCGAACTCATCCGAGATCTTATGACCATACATGTTTTGACCAAGTTTGGTCAAGATTGGTTTATATTTGTAGATGCTAGAGTGTTAACACGAAATTGTGGACGGACGGACGGACAGACGGACAGACGGACAGACGGACAGACGGACGACGGACAAAAAGTGACCACAATAGCTCACCTTGAGCACTTCGTGCTCAGGTGAGCTAAAAACATATCAGATCTCATGGTCACCTAAATTGTGACCAAGTTGTGTCTTGATTGGTCGATATTTGTGTTTTTTTTTTAGAGTGAAAATAAAGTGGAAAAAAGCAATTTTGTGAAATTCAAGGGCCAATAACTCTAGTTTTTTTGGTCCGATCAAGCTGAAAATTTAACTCATTCAGCATCTTATGGTTACCATCATTGTTGCCAAGTTTTGTCTTTATCGGTCAATAAATGTAGATGCTAAAGTGTAAACAAAGTCGAAAATGGCAAATTTGTCAAATTCAAGGGCACATAACTCAAAATTTCCTACTTCAATGACACTGAAAATCGAACTCATTCATTATTGTATAGTTACCAACATTCTAGCCAAGTTTTGTCTTGATTGGTCAATATTTGTAGATGCTAGAGTGGTAACAAAGTTGAAACTAAGCTATTTTTGATATTCAAGGGCGCATAACTCCCGACTTCCTGATCTGATCTGATCCAAAATCAAACTCGTCCAAGAGCTTATTGTCATAAATGTTTTGACCAAGTTTGGTCAAGATTGGTCAATATTTGTAGATGCTAGAGTGGTAACAAAGTCAAAAACTAGCGATTTTTGATATTCAAGGGCGCATAACTCCGGACTTCCTCATCTGATCTGATCCAAAATCAAACTCGTCCAAGAGCTTATTGTCATACATGTTTTGACCAAGTTTGGTCAAGATAGGTCAATATTTGTAGATGCTAGAGTGGTAACAAAGTCAAAACAAGAGGCCCAGGAGGGCCTGAATCGCTCCACTGGTTAAAGTGGAAGAATTATCCCATGATTTCTTGTAAGCCTTACACAGCGGCAGCCAGATCTTGATATTTGTGAATAAATTTTGAAGAGAGACTCAAAGAACATTCTTGCAAAGTCTGGTTCAAATTGGCCTTATGGTTGATTTTTAAAGAATTTTCTTATGATTTCTCTAAGTCTGATAAGCCCCTTTCTCCCTGCCACGGCCACATTTTTTTTGACAAATATAAAAATTTGTGAAAATTTTTTATAAAGAACGACTCGAGGCACATTCCTGCCAGGTTTGGTTCAATTGGGCCCAATGGTTGATTTTTAAAGAATTTTCTTATGATTTCTTTAAGTCTGATAAGCCCCTTCCTCCCTGCCACGGCCACATTTTTTGACAATTGTAAAAAATTGGGAATAAATTTTGAAAAGAATGACTCAAGGCACATTATTGCCAGGTTTGGTTCAAATTGGCCCAATGGTTGATTTTTAAAGAATTTTCTTATGATTTCTTTAAGTCTGATAAGCCCCTTTTTCCCCGCCACGGCCACATTTTTTGACAAATGTAAAAATTTGTGAAAAATTTTGAAAAGAATGACTCTAGGCACATTCCAGCCAGGTTTGGCTCAAATAGGCCCAATGGTTGATTTTCAAAGAATTTTCTTATGATTTCTTTAAGTCTGATAAGCCCCTTTCTCCCTGCCACTGCTACATTTTTTGACAATTGTAAAAATTTGTGAACAAATTTTGAAAAGAATGACTCAAGGCACATTATTGCCAGGTTTGGTTCAAATTGGCCCAATGGTTGATTTTTAAAGAATTTTCTTATGATTTCTTTAAGTCTGATAAGCCCCTTTTTCCCCGCCACGGCCACATTTTTTGACAAATGTAAAAATTTGTGAACAAATTTTGAAAAGAATGACTCTAGGCACATTCCAGCCAGGTTTGGCTCAAATAGGCCCAATGGTTGATTTTCAAAGAATTTTCTTATGATTTCTTTAAGTCTGATAAGCCCCTTTCTCCCTGCCACTGCTACATTTTTTGACAATTGTAAAAATTTGTGAACAAATTTTGAAAAGAATGACTCAAGGCACATTCCTGCCAGGTTTGGTTCAAATTGGCCCAATGGTTGATTTTTAAAGAATTTTCTTATGATTTCTCTAAGTCTGATAAGCCCCGCCCTGCCACGCCCACATTTTTTGACGAATCAAAAATTCGCGAACAAATTTTGAAAAGGGTCACTCAAGGAACATTCCAGCCAAGTTTGGTCAAAATTGGCCCACTGGTATAAGAGGAGAAGATGTTTAAAGAAAAAGTTAACGGACGGACGGACGGACGCACGGACGCACGACGGACACAACGCCATGACAATAGCCCGCTGGCCTTCGGCCAGTGGAGCTAACTAGTCTTTTTTGATATTCAAGGGCGCATAACTCTGGACTTCCTGATCCGATCTGACCCAAAATCGAACTCATCCAAGAACTTATCGTCATACATGTTTTGACAAAGTTTGATTAAGATTGGTCAATATTTGTGAGTGCTAGAGTGGTAACAACAAATTGTGGACAGACGGACGGACGGACGGACGGACGGACAGACGGACAGACGCCGACGGACAAAAAGCGACCACAATAGCTCACCTTGAGCACTTCGTGCTCAGGTGAGCTAAAAATGATCGCCTTAACCATTTCCCAAAGGGCAAAATATAAGGGTGGTACAAATCAAAACCTTCCATAGGCAAGAAAAAAGATGTAAGTTATGATAGGATTTGTGTCCAATATTATATAGCTTAGAAAATAATTGAGACAAAAGGACTGATGATCAACATTTTCTTCTTTTGTCTTAATATTTTCATAAGCCTTTTCTGTCAGAGATGTCAAAACCAGGGCCGCGTTTTACTAACATAGATTTTTGCAAAAACCTTGTACCAACACATCTGATTGAAAGAGAAATAATAACAGTAATTATTCGGCCAATCAGATTTGTTGTTATTTGAAAAATGTAAGTTTGTTAGTAAAACGAGCCCCAGGAGCCTGTATTATCAATGATTGTATGATTATATTTTGCGTAATTACTTATAACAACAAACCTAATTGGCCCAATCTGATGTCTTGTGCGATCAGATGTTTTATTACATAGTTTACAAAAAACATGGTCGTAAGATTGTTGATAAAACAGACCCCAGGTCTTGTTTTGTAATGGGTTAAAACATCAAAATAGTAAGTGTATTCCACATGTTGTCTGCGACATCTTTCCGTATAGAGCAAAAATGTCAGACACTTGTCTCACGACTTGCGTTAACCTACGTGCGGTAATGCAGCGATTTGTTTCAGTCATACAGATTTAGAAATTATAATTTTGACTTCATTGATTGATATTTGCCTACTGATTCTATCACCTTCTTTAACCCTCTCCCAAACAACAAAATTTTAGGGCGGTCCTATTTAAAAGCGAATTTAATGGTTGACAAAATTGATGTTAAAAACAAGAGGACCATGATGGTCCTATATCGCTCACCTGAACCAAAATGATATGAGCAACACTTTTGTTCAATTCAATAAACATTTATGACTGTAAGACTGAAAACTAACTTATAGTCAATAACTTTGTGAAAATCAAACTCATCTGAGATCTTATGGTGCCAAACATTGTGTCCAGGTTTTTCTTGATTGATAAATAATCACAGATTGTAGAGTATAAACAAGGTCGAAAACAGCCAAAGACGGTAATTTTTTCAAATTCAAGGGCACACAATTCTCGACTTTCTGATCACATCAGACTGAAAATCTACCTCATCCAAGATATTATGGTCTCCAACATAGTGTCCAAGATTTGTCTTGATTGGTCAATAATTGAAGATTCTAGAGTGTAAACAAGATCGAAAAACAGCCAGAAACGGCTATTTTGTTAAAATTCAAGGGCACATAACTCTCAACTTTCTGATCGGATCAGACTGAAAATCAAACTCATCCGACATATTACGGTCCAAAACATTGTGTCCAAGTTTTGTCTTGATTGATTGATAATTGTAGATTCTAGAGTGTAAACAAGGTCGAAAACAGCCGAAAAAGACAATTTTATCAAATTCAAGGGCACATAACTCTCGTCTTTCTGGTCATATCACACTAAAAATCAAACTCATCCGAAATCTTATCCTCTCAAACATTGTGTCCAAGATTAGTCTTGATTGGACAATAATTGAAAATTCTAGAGGGTAAACAAGGTCGAAAACAGTCAAAAACGACAATTTTGTCAAATTCAAGGGCACATAAGTCTCGACTTTCTTGTCTTATCAGATTGAAAATTCTATTCATCTGAGATCTTATGATCTCTAACATTGTGTCCAAGTTTTGTCTTGATTGATTGATAAATGTAGATTCTAGAGTGTAAACAATGTCGAAAACAGCCGAAAATGACAATTTTATCAAATTCAAGGGCACGTAACTCTTGTCTTTTTAGTCAGATCACACTGAAAATCGAACTCATCCGAAATCTCATGGTCTCAAACATTGTGTCCAAGATTTGTCTTGATTGGTCAATAATTGTAGATTGTAGAGTGTAAAAAAGGTCGAAAACAGTCAAAAATGACAATTTTGTCAAATTCAAGGGCACATAACTCTTCTTTCTGGTCAGATCACACTGAAAATCACACTCATCCAAGATCTTATGGTCTCAAACATTGTGTCCAAGATTTGTCTTGATTGGACAATAATTGAAAATTCTAGAGTGTAAACAAGGTCGAAAACAGTCAAAAACGACAATTTTGTCAAATTCAAGGGCACATAAGTCTCGACTTTCTTGTCTTATCAGATTGAAAATTCAACTCATCCGAGATCTTATGATCTCCAACATTGTGTCCAAGTTTTGTCTTGATTAATTAATAAATGTAGATTCTAGAGTAAAAACAATGTCGAAAACAGCCGAAAATGACAATTTTATCAAATTCAAGGGCACGTAACTCTAGTCTTTTTTGTCAGATCACACTGAAAATCAAACTCATCCAAGATCTTATGGTCTCAAACATTGTGTCCAAGATTTGTCTTGATTGGTCAATAATTGTAGATTCTAGAGTGTAAACAAGGTCGAAAACAGTCAAAAACGACAATTTTGTCAAATTCAAGGGCACATAACTCTCGACTTTCTCGTCTAATCAGACTGAAAATTAAACTCATATGAGATCTTATGGTCTCCATCATTGTGTTCAAGATTTGTCTTGATTGGTCAATAATTGTAGATTCTAGAGTGTAAACAAGGTCGAAAACGGTAATTTTGAAAAATTGAAGGGCACATAACTTTTGACTTTTTCATCTGATCTGACTGAAAATCGAACTCATCCAAGATCCTATAGTCTCCAATATTATATCCAAGTTTTGTATTGATTGGGCAATAATTGTAGATGCTAGAGTGTAAACAAAGTTAAAAACAGCATTTTTCGTCATTCAGGGGCAGATAACTCCACACTTTCTGGTCCGATCTGGCCCATAATCGAACTCATCCGATAACTTATGACCATACTTGTTTTGACAAAGTTTGGTCAAGATTGACTAATATTTGTGGATGCTAGAGTGTAAACACCAAATTGTGGACAGACGGACAGATGGACAGACGGACAGACGGACAGACGGACGGACGACGGACAAAAAGCGATCACAATAGCTCACCTCGAGCACTTCGTGCTCAGGTGAGCTAATGAAGGGATTTGTGTACAATGTAGCACAGAAAATATTCAGACAAAAGGAGAAACTGCTGGTTATCAGCAGTTTCTCCTTTTGTTTCAATGTTTTCCCAAGCCATATCTATTGGGGACAACAAAACCAGGTCTTGTTTGGGAAAGGGTTAATCCATTACCAGACAGACTAAGTCCAAAGTCAAAGCTGTTGCAGACAACAATTTCAAGTGAAAGAAATTTTACTTTCTTTTCGTCTTTCTCTGTGGAAATGAATGCCTTCATTTTCTACAAACATTTCCGACGCCTACATTTTGTGGGCATCAAAAAGCTTCAATGTGTAAAGCAAACAAGTATTCTAGCTATTTCTGTGTTTTGGAATGTTGTGGGAATCAAATCTGGAACCCCTCAGTAAGAGATCCTGAATTAACGAAAGATTTAACCCTTTCCCGAACAACTAAATTTTTGGTTGGTTCAATTCAAAAGCTGCTGCAGATGACAAAATATGTGTTAATCAAGATTGGATTTGTGTACAATATAGCTCAGAAAATATTGAGGCAGAAGGAGAAAGTGCTGATTATCAGCACTTTCTTCTTTTGTCTCAATGTTTTCCTACGCCAATTCTAATAGGGACGTCAAAACCAGGTCTTGTTTGGGAAAGGGTTAAAAGGTTGCATTATATTAACAAAATATGAAATTCTATTCACCAAATCAAAGAAACAAATGAAATGATTTTCAGCAAAAATTCCACCCACAGCATAGATTTTCAGCAAAAATTCAACCCACATGCATAGAACAATGACGCAGCATGAAATATGATACTTTAATCCTTTTCCAAACAAAATGCCTTCATTTTGCCATCCCATATAAGACCCATATAATTGGAAAGCATTACGAGAAATACAGCAAGTTCTCCTTTTCTCTTAAAACTTGCCAAACTATACACAAACTCGATCATTATGTACAGAAAGAAACACTTTTATCTTTGTCTGCAACTCATTCCTAATTCCTAATGGTCCAATTTTTTGCCGTTTGGGAAAGAGCTATAAGCTCTGCTAATTTGGGAATGGCCCAAATTTTCATAGATAGACGGAAATGGCTTTTCAATAACTAAATTAGTCTCATTACTAAAGGAGGCCCTCCTAAAAAAAGTCAATTATCTTAACCCTTTCCCAAACAGCAAATTTTCAAAATTTCCATTTCAAAAGCTGCTGCAGACGACACATAGACCTTGTTTATGATAGAATTTGTGTACAATATAGCATAGAAAATATTGAGACAAAAGGAGAAACTGCTGGTTATCAGCAGTTTCTTCTTTTGTTTCAATGTTTTCCCAAGCCTTTTTCTATTAGGGACGTCAAAACTAGGTCTTGTTTGGGAATTAAAGGGTTAATACAATATGAGATGGCAAAAATTTAGACTTGTCCAAATTCAAAGACGTTGCAGACATCAATTTCGATTGAATGAAATTTTACACCTTTTGGTCTTTCTTGGTAGGAAACATAGTAGGAAATGAAGAAATCAAACAGTTTCATTTGGGAAAGGTTAAACCATATTTTATAAAGTTATACAAGAAAAGGTGTATCACCCATTTCCACGCACAGACACCACCTTCAATGCTTTGGAAAGCATTGCGGAAAATTAAGAAATTGCTTGTGACAGTTTCGTCATTTCATGCAATTGCCGGTTTTCAGCATATGCTTATTTTCTCTCAAAGTATTTCAAATAGGGCCCTCAAAATTAGGGTCCGCTGCATATAGCATATTAGCTACGTATCGCCTACAGTCAACCTAACTTGATATTTTAAACATAGATTTTGTAAAGAATCACGGCATTACAATATTAATTGAAAATGACAAAATGCTATGAGGCCAAAATGAGTACCCATGACATAGTTTGGATTAAATGTAACACAGAATGCCTTCACCCATATTTTTTCTGTAGCTACTGCTCTAGATGGCACCTTTAACCCTTTCCCAAACGGCAAAATTTTAGCGCGATCCACTTCAAAAACTGCCACAAATGACAAAATACAAGTTATTAAAGACAGAATTTGTGTAAAATATGGCATAGAAAATATTAAGACAAAAGGAGAAACTGCTGATATCAGCAGTTTCTTCTTTTGTCTCAATGTTTTCCCAATCCATTTCTATTAGGGATGCCAAAACGAGGTTTTGTTTGGGAAAGGGTTAATCAAATCTAAATTTTGAAATTTGAAACTTTTAACATTAAATGAAGGATAGGGTAAAATTGAGGTGTGTTTTTGAGACGTAAAGGTCAAAAGAACAGAAAAGTATATGGCAAGATTTGAAAATTGATATCTTAAATTGAGAGGTATCTATTTCAACGAAGTCCTGCCTTTTGTTAGACTTTTGTGTAACTTGTTTTTTGAGAGAAAAACATAATTGGGTGAACATAATTTTGTTGGTTACTTCCAAAACGTTGTAACTCCAATTTATTCAAGCCGCAGTTAGTACATTATTACATAACCAAAGATAATTTGTTGGTTGGTTTGGTTGTTGTGGAGTTAATAATTTTAATTATGAAAGTTTTCAATCATTATGCCTAGCCCTGTTTAATCACAATGTATTGGTTAAGAGGTTGTTGGCTCAGATATCTTATTGTTTTTCTATTGAATAAAGAAATTGCCAGAACCATTTTCCTTTTCCTATTATGATTTTATTCACTCACAGCCTTTCTGAATTTTGTCAAAATGTTTTGGGTTTTTTAGGAAAATTTAACATAATTTGATGATTAGTGGGTGGGGTATTTTTTGCAAGTGATAGCTAGATTGTCAAGGCAAAAAGTCAGAAAAAATGATTGATTGGATCAAGTTTTATGTCCCACGCTTAATCTAAACCATGTCAAAAACAATACCTGGATTTTGACATGGTGTCTCTTTTTGAAAATGCCATATGAAAAACATAGCGAGAAAAGAACACAAGCAGCACATAAAAAACATCTTATTTTTTCTTAATGCAATTTGCAAAACTATTCCTACTAAGAACATCAAAACAAGGTCTTGTATGGAAAGGCTAAGAGCAAACTGTAGTGCAGGTTTTGGCTTCAAGTATTCAAATTGCTTTTCTTCAAAAAACCTTGAAACTGCAGCTTAAAACAAGCTGCAGTTACAAGGTTTTTGATGAAAGGAGACAACATGCTTATCAGATATTGGAGTGATTTGGACTGAAAAAGTGGACATTTGGCGATGCTAAGTCCATATAATAAAGATTAAATTATCGTTTTATTACTTCGTATTAGTCAAATATTGCTGTGTAAATAGCCTCAATCTGCACATATAGCCAGCTTACCTTTCCAGATTTTCAGTGGCAGATCCAGAGGGGGTTCAAACACCCCCATTTTTGTTGCCTGATTATTTCATTTTCATACAGAAATTCAGTCAAAATTGTGTAATAATCTGAAATCTACCCCTCCCCATTTGTATGCTCGAATCCTCCTCTTTCAGAGAAACTCTGGATCTGCCCCGGATTTTGCATTATCTTACGCTAGTTGGCATGTCAATTTTCTTCTTTTCGTTTTTTGTCTCAATGTTTTCCCAAAAACTTTTACCGATAAGAGAGGCCAAAGCCATTGTTTAAGAATGGGATAAGGGGCAAGAAAGCCTTAACCTTTCCCAAACAAGACGCTTTGACGTCCTTTATAGGATAGGCTTTGAAAAACATTGATACAAAAGAAGTAACTGCTGATAACTAGCAGTTTATCCATTAGTCTCAATGTTCTGTGCTATATTGTTCACAAATCCCTTCTTTTTTAAAATCAATTTTGTCACCTACCACAGCTTTTTAAAAGGCTCTAAATTTTGTCAATTGGAAAAGTGTTAAGGGGCAAAAGAGCCTTAAAATACCTTGTAAAAGGCAAAGGTTATGATTTTTTATGACTTGATTACCATTTAAGATGTTTTTATCAATTTTTGTCCTAAAATGAAGTGGCATAAAAAGTGAAGAGCTTTATTATAGGGCCCCCAATATCTAGGGTTCTGACTTAGCCCTTTTCCAAACTATTTTTAACATGGCCGTAATAACTAACCCTTCCCCAAACAGCAAAATTCAAGTCCAATTTGACAGCTGCTGCAGATGACGAAATGGATGTAACTAAAGGTAGAAATACTTATTGTGAATAATTGAGTTTATTGGGGTTTTACGCCGTTTTCAACTACCAGGGTCATATCACGGCGGCTGGAGCACCTACCCATGGATTCCTGTTGTTTCTTAAACCAGTACTACCACAACACCCTTACTGAGCCTCCAGCTGCTCGTCCACATAGGTTAACGATTTCAAACCCATTACTTATTGTGAATAACTTAAGATAGCATTTTAAAGATTGATGCAAAAGGAGAAAACACTGGTTATCTGCAGATAATTAGCATTTTCTCCTTTTGCCTCAATATTTTCCTGTGCTATAACATGCACCTTTCCTACCTTTGATATCGTTTTTTTTTCTCACATCTACAACTCCTTTGGACAGGTCTTGCTGTTTGGCATGGGTTTAACCCTTTCCTAAACGACAAATTTTAGGGTGATCTACTTCAAAGACTGCCAAAAATGACAAAATGGATGTTATAAAAGATAGGATTTGTGTAAAATATGGCATGGAAATACTGAGACAAAAGGAGAAACTGCTGGTTATCAACAGTTTCATCTTTTGTTTCAATGTTTTCCCAAGTATTTTCTATTAGGGACGTCAAAACCAGGTCTTGTTTGGGAAAGGGTTAAAAGCTAAAGATGTTTCTGAGGCTATACTGAGGCTTAACTTATTTTCTTCTATGTTTACATACGTTTAGAATTCCTGTTTAGACATCCAAACGTAAACTTCCTTTCGAAAATAACAGCATACTGTCGACAAGTTGTCTAAAACAAGTTAGGTTTTTGTTGGTCTGCTTATTGTTGAACCCTTTCCTGTCAAGAATGGGTTTTGACGTCTTTAACCCATTACCAAACGACAAAATTTTAGACTTGTCCAAATTCAAAGATGCTACAGACGACAATTTAAAGTGAATGGATGTTTTCATTTTATGGTAATTTTTCCTAGAAAATATTGTGGGAAATGAAGAAATTGCTTGTCACAAGCAATTTCTTCATTTTCCACAATGTTTTCCCAAGCCAATTTCTCGTGGGAAGTCAAAAAGAGTCACTGTGTGGTAATGGGTTAATAAAACATCTAGGAAAAACATCGATGCAAAAGAAACAAATGATTGTAACCAGCATTTTCTCCTTTTGCCCCAATATTTTCTCTGCTATCTTGTACACAAATGCTACCCTTTACCCCTATCAATTTTATTGTCTGCAGCGTTTTTTAAAATAGACCACCATTCATGTTTGCTGTTTGGGAATGAGTAAAAGGTTTCACATTCAAGGATCAAAACCAGAAATGCTGTGTGGAAAAGGGTTAACAAAAAGAATACAATAAATACCTCAAGACCCAAAGTAAATTTACATTGGTATTATACATAAAGGGCTAAAATTTGAAAGGTAAAAACCTAAATCTTTAATTTTTTTCAATTGAATACCAAATAGAAAGTAATTTCAACACAATTCAAAATCACAAATATGGACAATATTTATTTAAACCTTTCCCAAACAAGACCTAGTTTTGACGTCCCTTATAGATAATGCTTGGGGAAACACTGAAACGAAAAAAGAAACTGCTGATAACCAGCAGTTTCTCCTTTTGTATCAATATTTTCTGTGCTATATCATACACAAATCCATTCATTTTTACATCAATTTTGTTGTCTTTGGCAGCATTTAAATAGGTCCAACATAAAATTTTGTCGTTCTGGAAAGGATTAAGCGTTTTGGCATAGATTCATGAATTGGCCAAGTCAAGTATTTCCACTTAGTAAACCCCGCCACAAAAGAAGCAGAGACTTCAGATAAGTCTCTGTGCTTCAAATGTACCTCTGATATACTTATAAAGTACTTCAAGTCATGAAGGTCTGCTTCACCTGAAGTCCCAGAGGCTTCAATTAGGCTTCCAAAATATACTTCTGTTTAAGCTCAGGGACTTCAAGTGAGCTGCTCTATCACAATGGGAACTTCTTCAGAAGTACCAAGTACTTTAACTGTACTTCAGAAACTTAAATTATTGTATATGGGACTTCTTAAGAAGTACCAAGTACTTTAAATGTACTTCATAAACTTAAATTATTATATATGGGACTTTTTAAGAAGTACCAAGTACTTTAAATGTACTTCAGAAACTTAAATCATTATATATGGGACTTCTTAAGAAGTACCAAGTACTTTAAATGTACTTCAGAAACTTAACTTACTGTAGGTGGGACTTCTTTAGAAGTACCAAGTACTTTAACTGTACCTAAGAATACTCCCAGTCTAATTTCAGTCCAGTTCCAGTCTATATATGAGGTCACTTCCTCTTTAGAAAATTGGAGGGAATTTTACTTGTCTGACATTTTTTGAAAGAAAATGTTTATGAGTAGAATTTCCAACTTCACACTTATGGATTATTATTATATTAAGGGACTCACTTAATGGAAAGACCAAGTAGAGATCTAAGGCAACTTTGGTGAGTGTTCTTCTGACTAAATTTTACAAATTTTAAAAGTTCTATTTTTTACCATTCCCCACCCACATATTGCAATCATTTGTTGTAAATCATATGTTGAAGCATCTTTGAAGCACCACCTTGAGCACTGATGAAAAATATGCTTTAAATGTACTTCAGTAGTACTTCCTGTGAAGCTTCTATGATATGCTTCAAATGTACTTCAGGGTGTGTACTTTAGTGGTACTTCTGCCTAATTAGCATATTTCAGACGCGCTTCAAAAGAAGTATGGGACTTTAGTTGTGCTTCGGAGTACACTTGAAGCATAATTAGCATATTTCAGACGCGCTTCAATAGAACTTTAGCTGTATATTTAAATATGTACATTTCTGATAAAAAGCTAAAGTACAGAAGAAGTATGTGCTTCTATTGTACCTCACTTATACTCCAACAGAGGACTTCATTTGTACTTTTAATATACTTTAAAGATACTGAATTTGTGGCTGGGAAGGCTATTCAGGTGAAATAGGCTAGGTAATATCCTTTCCAAAACAAGACCTAGTTTTGACATCCCTTATAGAAAAGGCTAGGGAAAACATTGAGACAAAAGAAGAAAATGCTGATTTCTTATGAATCAATATTCTCTTACCTATATAACTCACAAACTTTACCTTTAATTACATCTATTTTGTCATCTGCAGCCGCTTTCAAATTGTACAACTTAGCTGTACGTTTCTAAAAGGCTTAATAAGCTTTTCTGAATAATGACGCTTAAATTTGATAGAAAATAAAAATGTTAACACTATAGAAAATATTGAAGAAAGGGAAGAAACATTTTTCCCTTCTCCTCAATATTTACATCCCTATAAAAGTAAATTTTCAGTCTGACAGTTTGATTAAATTTGTACAAGGCAAATCCTTTGAAAAATTGGATCAACTTAAGAATTTGTCAATTAGTAAAGGGTTAATTGGTCATTGACGGACTTACAATTCATAATATTTATGTTACGCTTTACCCTCATGATTTAAAGGTCTTGATAAATGACATTGCAGAGCAAGACATGCTAATCCATCGAGAAGTTCTGTCAGGTCATTTATCATGACCTATACCTTGACTTCAAAACATTGACAGATCAATGCCCTTAAAGACAGTTGACCCCCCCCCCCCTGCCAAGGAATGTCTAGACCTGCCACTGCAAAGGCTTTAGTACTTCTGTAAATTCTGTTTGGGAATATTAACCCTTTCCCAAACAAGACCTGGTTTTGACGTCCCTATCAGAAAATGCTTGGGAAAACATTGAAACAAAAGAAGAAACTGCTGATAACCAGCAGTTTCTCCTTTTGTCTCAATATTTTCCATGCCATATTTTACACAAATCCTATCTTTACTTACATCCATTTTGTCATTTGTGGCAGTTTCTGAAGTGGATTACCCTTAAATTTTGCCGTTTGGGAATACATTGTATTAACCTAAGAAGTGACCTACCTGAATATTCCACTCTCCTTGCTGTTGGGGTCATACCAGTTTCCATGGAAACAGCCTCATCTGGGGGTCGATCAAGGTCATCTGTAAAACACAAGGTCAAATTTACCTTTCACTAAAAAAGACAAGATTAGTTTACATATTAGTGTTATACATGAATGCTCTCTGTAAGGACTATCAATGGCAGATCCAGAGGGGGTTCGAGGGGTCCAAGTGCCCCCCCTTTATATATTCAATTTGGATTTGATGGAGTTTTACGTCCCACTCAACCGCTAAGGTCATATGGAGACAGGACATCAGTTTAAAGTCTCATCTGAAAGACTGTAGAGACGGGGGGGATCAAACTTGCTTGTATATTC
This sequence comes from Fragum sueziense, assembly GCA_963680895.1. Lineage (NCBI taxonomy): Eukaryota > Metazoa > Mollusca > Bivalvia > Cardiida > Cardiidae > Fragum > Fragum sueziense. Next base: position 17,829,375 of record OY804610.1, read on the forward strand.
GAACCCCCTTCACAAAAATCAGTGATCCGCTGCAGAGTATTGTTTAACCTATTCCAAAACATCAGGTATTGGCAGGGAAAAGGTTGAAATACAATGAACACGGTGGGTAACCCACGTGACTTTTGGGAAGCGTTAACACCGAAAAAATCGTCCGCTTCAAGGTATGTTTTGTATAATTTTTCTGCTTATACTCTATTGATTTTGACGAGATAAAGTGCACGGAACGTGCATTTGAGAGGGCTATCCCCCTTTGTAACTCACTCTGCTCCGAATCCTGTGGTTTCTTCAAACATTCAAGCAAATTTTTTTGTCGGTGAACGCGAATGCTTCCCACGTTCGTTTTTCACTTACAAATACTTTGGCTCGAATGTTTGAAGAAACCACTGGATTTGAAGCAAGGTGAGTAAGAGCAGGGAATAGCCCTCTCAAAGGCGCGTTCCGTGCACTTTATCTCATCAAAATCAATAGAGTATAAGCTGAGAAATTAAACAAAACATACCCTGAAGCGGACGATTTTTTCTGTGTAAACGCTTCCCAAAAGTCACGTGGGTTACCCACCGTGATAAAGGTATATTTCATACGCACCAGTATGCACCAGATCAATACATATTGGTGCCAACTCAATTTCTAACCATCCCTGCATTCAACAGGGCTATAGCACAATTGGAAACGATTTCATGGCCGCGACTAGAGACAACCAAAACCTGTCATTGTTTGGGAAAGGGTTAAAATACAATAAAGGTATATTTCATATGCACCAGTATGCATCAGATCGATACATATTGGTGCCAACTCAATTCCTAACCCTCCTTGCATTCAACAGCGCTCTAGTTCAATAATTGGGAACGATTTTTATCTCAAATTGAAACGTGTCATCAAAACCTGCATGAGGTACTGTTTGGGAAAGAGTTAAAATACAATAAAGGTATATTTCATATGCACCAGTATGCAACAGATCAATACATATTGGTGCCAACTCAATTTCCAATCCTCCCTGCATTCAACAGACCAGTAGTTCAATAGGCAGCATCATAGGGCATGGTTTTATCCAGTTAACAGTGAAATTATTTCGGACAAACATTAGTATTAGGTCAGTGTTATTCTAAAACCTTGTAACCACAGCTTCGTTGAAGCTGTAGTTACGAGATTTTATAACAACACTGACGGTTTATCTATATGATGTTAAACTTGAGCTATTTTTAGCACAAACTTCATTGCCGTTCAGACAAATAGAATGATAACTCTCTCAACATCAGATGATGGGTCAAAAAATATTTATCAACCATTTCCCAAATAGGACCCAGCTTTGACAATTATGCCTAACAGATTGATTAAATTGGGTTCAATGACTCTATCAACTGCCATGGTCATGCAATGGCAGCTAGATCACCTAACCATGCATTCCTGTCATTTCTCTCACCAGTTAAATCGCAACACCCTTAACAAGTCTCTAGCATAATGGGTTAATGATTATCCAATCATTGGTGGAAAACAAAATTAATGTCAGAGAGGAAAATTGTCGCAGCTGGGGATCAAACCCAGTGCTTAAAGAGTGAGAGTCTAAAATTTTGTCATTTAGGAAAGGATTAATTTTGAATCATCCAGACTTTTATCCCTAGGGAATGTGGTTAATGCTGATAAACAAAAGTCCCAAAGCTAGGTAGACATTGGGACTCGAACTTCATTAATAATCAAACCACAAGTGAGACATACAGACTAAATTATAACTGCTCTATATCCGTACAGTCCACAAAATAATACCCATAGGAAATGTAATGCAAAAAGCTTGTTTATCATATAGTTAAATCATGTACAGATCCAGGGTTGAGGTGTCTGCCCCTGCGAAAAAAGTTCAAGAACACATTTAAGTTCAAGAACTGTTCTAGAATGTTCTAAAACTTTAAATGGCACTTCTAGAACAGTTTTAGAAGTGCCATTTAACGTTCTAGAACAGTCTAGTCTTCTAGAGCAGTTATTGTATTCTTGAAATTTTCACAGGGGTAGGGGACCTGCCCCCTTTGACTTTGGGAGAAAGAAGATAACGAGTAGAAATGATTTAGTAAGAATTTTTCATGTGCTCAGCTCTGAAGGGCCTCCCCAAGGCAAGAGATACCTAATTCCTTGTATTAAATTATCATGGTTATCAGCATTTCTTCTTTTGTCTCAATGTCCTTCATATCATTTTCTGTTAGGGACATCACCACTTGTTTGTGAAAGGGTTAACCCTCTCCAAAACAAGACCTGTTTTTGATGTCCCTGGTAGAGAACAGTCTTCGGAAAACATTGAGGCAAAAGAAGAAAATGCTGATTACCAGCATTTTCTTCTGCTATCTCAATATTTTCTGTGATATACTTTACAGAAATCCTATTTATTTCAACATCCATTTGTTGTCTGCAGCAGCTTACAAATTGGATCACCCTAAAATTTTCTTGTTTGTTACCACTCAATGACTCTTTTTGACACCCCAACAGATAAATGCTTTGGAAAACATTGTGGAAAATGAAGAAATTGCCTGTGACAAGCAATTTCTTCATTTCCCACAATGTTTTCAACCAAAATATACCAACAGATTTTAAATTTCCTTAACTTGAAATTGTCGTCTGCAACATCCTTGAATTTGGAACAGTCCAAAACTTGTCGTAAGTGGTTTAAGGATAAAACCTACCTGTATACTGTTTGCTTTTGACAGACTCAGAAAGCCCTAGATTGCTGATTTGAATATCTGAAATGAGAGAAAAGACAATGACATATTAATTAATGGTGCAATAATAATCATAAATAGACAATCACAATAAGTACCCACAACAGTGTGTTTGGTGAACATGGAACACAGACTCAGAAAGCCCTAGATTGCTGATTTGAATATCTGAAATGAGAGAAAAGACAATGACATATTAATTAATGGTGCAATAATAATCATAAATAGACAATCACAATAAGTACCCACAACAGTGTGTTTGGTGAACATGGAACACAGACTCAGAAAGCCCTAGATTGCTGATTTGAATATCTGAAATGAGAGAAAAGACAAAACTGTATTAGAAAATTGTACAATCATAACAAGAGAGTTTGAGTTTATTGGGGTTTTACGCCGTTTTCAACTACCAGGGTCATATCGCGGCGGCTGGAGCACCTACCCATAGATTCCTGTCGTTTCTTAAACCAGTACTACCACAACACCCTTACAGAGCCTCCAGCTGCTCGCCCACTTAGGTTAACGATTTCAAACCCATTGGTGGGTGACAATTTTGTCAGAAAGGGTATTAGCCGCAGCCGGGTATCGAACCCGGGACCTCTCGAATGAGGGTCAGATGCGCTACCAACTGCGCTAAGGCCGCAGCCTCATAACAAGAGAACATGATGGTTCTAAATTACACACCAGAGCCGCGTTCTTTAGAGCGAGCTTTCTTGAGATATCTTGAGATTTCTTAAGATGTTCTAGGATAAAGCGCTCTTTTGAGTAAGATTTTTAAGACGATCAGTGGGAGACGCCATTGCTCTATACTTCTTTCGGTACCCCTCGGTGAATTCTGTAGAATCTATATGGGATACTAGAATTGACCGAGTTGTTCCGAATGCTCCATGATTCATAAACCGCAGAGTTCCGAATGCTCCATACTTCATACAAATGATGTCATGATGACATCATTTGTATGAAGTATGGAACATTCGGAACACCTCCCTTAAAATCTCCGTCTCAAAAACGCTGTATCAAAAACATCTTAAGTAATCTTAAAAAATCTCGCTCTAATGAACGCGCTTCTGAATCTGAGTTTTTACGTCCCACAGCTAAGGCATGTGACATACAATTTCTTCATATCCCCAAATCTTTTCTAGCAAAAAATAAGACAAAAATGTAAAATTTCATTCATTTGAAACCGTCATCCTGCATCCTCTTTGAATTCCCATCACCCTAAAATATTGTCGTCTGGTAATGCATTATGGTTCAACATAACATGAGGATACATGATTTGAAAACACGAAAATTAATGAATAAAGCAAGACTGATTTTTTACGTTTAGTGTTTAGTGATCAAATTCATACAAAAGATTGCCATTGTAAAGTGCAGACCTCTTGTCTAACCCAGATGAAAACTTCCAGATCGTAAAACTTGATAAAAACTAAACCCTGTATTCAGTGTTCTCCCCAGCCCAATAAGCTGTATCGGCCCCACTACAGCTTCATGAAAATCAGTGTAAGGCCCCTACAGCTTTAAAAGCATCCCACAGCTGCAAAATGGTCACCAAACAGAGAAATTTATGGTATTTTAACTGATGAATTAAGGCATTTTATACAAAAAAATCTGCATAAAAACATTATGGGAAAAGAAGAAATTGCTCAAAGTGAGCATTATGTTTTGATTCATAACTATTTGCATAACCAGTGTATTGTAAGGTTCAACAATACTTATAAATTTTGCCGCTACAGCTTCAAATTTTTCTGCGGAGAACCCTGCCTGTATTATTACTTCATGCCCAATTATGAACAAACCCAAATTACTTCTACCAGACAGCAGAACTTTACACTTGTCCAAATTCAAAGATAATGCAGGTGACAATTTCAAAAGAATGATGTTTCCCATTTATTTCGACTGTTAGGATAGAAAACATTGTGGAAAATGAAGTTGCTTGTTGCAAGTTGTTTTCCGAAGTCTTTATCTTGTATGGCATCAAATTTAAGGTGTCACTGCACGGTAAATTAATGGTTACTTTATGCTCAATTATGAACAAACCAAAATTACTTCTTTCAACCCTTTTCCAAACAAGATCAGGTTTTGACATTATTAATATTTTCTTTGCTATCATAATAATTATTATACATATTTTCTTATTTGATATCAATTATTTTTATTGTCTACAACTTCTTTCAAATTAGACTTGTCCAAAATCTTGTTATTACAGAAAGGGTTAAGGGACAAGTATTCTGTCTTGCCCTTCTCAATTAATGCCCCACACTGATAATAGCTTTAGAAAACATTGTGGAAAATGAAGAAAATTCTTGTCACAAGCAATTTCTATACTTCCCACAATGTTTTTTCTACCTAGTTGCATTGATGTAACCGAAACCTTTTTTAATTTTGATCTGGGTTTGTGGCTACAATATCGCAGCTAATTTCTACCCAAAGCAGGGGTTTCGTTTGCCAAAATTTGGGGCCGTTATTGGGCCCCATTCCCAATGGCAAAAAGTATCTTTTTTTCCCAATTCTCTAGTGAAAATTCGCAATGAGGACCCAGAATGCCCCATGTAAAGACCTCATCTTCATTTACAAACATTTTGAAGACAGGTTTAGAGTAGATTCTTAAACAAGAGTATGAACAAATGAATTTTACATCACCACACTCCCACAGTCTAATTTGCAGCTGAAACTGAGTGACAGTATGAATACAAACTTGTTTTAGTTTTTCCCAATTTAGGTAAAAACGTCGCTATTTCACCGGCCCCTGGCCCCAAACAACAAGAGGCCCAGGAGGGCCTGAATCGCTCCACTGGCTAAAATGGAAGAATTATCCCATGATTTCTTGTAAGCCTTACACAGCCAAATCTTGAAATTTGTAAATAAATTTTGAAGAGAGACTCAAAGAACATTCTTGCAAAGTCTGGTTCAAATTGGCCTGATAGTTGATTTTTAAAGAATTTTCGTATGATTTCTCTAAGTCTGATAAGCCCCTTTCTCCCTGCCACAGCCACACTTTTTGACAAATATAACAAGAGGACCATGATGGTCCTATATCGCTCACCTGAACATAATGATATAAGCAACACTTTTCTTCAATTCAAAAAATATTTATGACTTTAAGACTGGAAACGAACTTATGGTCAATAACATTGTGAAAATCGAACTCATCCAAGATTTCATTGTGCCCAACATTGTGTCCAAGATTTGTCTTGATTGGTCTATAATTGTAGATTCTAGAGTGTAAACAAGGTCTAAAGCAGCCGAAAACGGCAATTTGATCAAATTCAAGGGCACACAACTCTCCACTTTTTGATCAGATCGGACTGAAAATCAAACTTATCCAAGATCTTATGGTCTCAAACATTGTGTTCAAGTTTTGTCTTAATTGATAAATAATAGTAGATTATAGAGTGTAAACAATGTCAAAAACAGCCGAAATCGGCAATCTTATCAAATTCAAGGGCACATAACTCTCATCTTTCTTATCAGATCAGACTGAAAATCATACTCATCTGAGATCTTATAGTCTCCAACCTTGTGTCCAAGATTTGTCTTGATTGGTCAAAAATTGTAGATTCTAGAGTGTAAATAAGGTCGAAAACAGTCAAAAACAGCAATTTTGTCAAATTTAAGGGCTCATAACTCTCAACTTTCTGATCAGATAAGACTGAAAATCAAACTTATCCCAGATCTTATGATCCCCAATATTGTGTCCAAGTTTTGGATTGATTGATTAATAATTGTAGCTCCTAGAGTGTAAACATCATCGAAAACAGCCAAAAATGACAATTTTGTCAAATTCAAGGGCAAGTAACTCTCGACTTTCTGATCAGATGAGACTGAAAATCATACTCATCCGAGATCTCATGGCCCCAAACATTGTGTCAAAGTTTTGTCTTGATTAATGAATAATTGTAGATTCTAGAGTGTAAACAAGGTCAAAAACAGCCGAAAATGGCAATTTTGTCAAATTCAAGGGCACATAACTCTCATCTTTCTGGTCAGATCAGACTGAAAATCAAACTCATCCGAGATCTTATGGTCTGCAATGTTATGTCCAAGATTTGTCTTGATTGATCAATAATTGTAGATTCTAGAGTGTTAACAATGTCAAAACTAAGTATTTTTCATATTCAAGGGCAGATAACTCCTGCATTTCTTGTTCGATCTGACCCATAATCGAACTCATCCGAGATCTTATGGCCATACATGTTTTGACCAAGTTTGGTCAAGATTGGCTAATATTTGTAGATGCTAGAGTGTAAACACGAAATTGTGGACGGACGGACAGACGGACGGACAGACGGACGACGGACAAAAAGTGACCACAATAGCTCACCTTGAGTACTTCGTGCTCAGGTGAGCTAAAAATTTGTGAACAAATTTTAAAAAGAATGACTAAAGGCATATTCCTGCAAAGTTTGGTTCAATTGGGCACACTGGTTGATTTTTAAAGAATTTTCTTATGATTTCTTTCAGTCCGATAAGCCCCTTCCTCCCTGCCACGCCCACTTTTTTTTGACAAATGTAAGAATTTGTGAATAAATTTTGAAAAGAGAGACTCAAAGAACATTCCTGCAAAGTCTGATTCAAATTGGCCCTATGGTTGATTTTTAAAGAATTTTCTAATGATTTCTTTAAGTCTGATAAGCCCCTTTCTCCCTGCCACGGCCACATTTTTTTACAAATGTAAAAAATTGTGACCAAATTTTGAAAAGATTGACTCAAGGCACATTCCTGCCAGGTTTGGTTCAAATTGGCCCTATGGTTGATTTTTAAAGAATTTTCTTCTGATTTCTTTAAGTTTGATAAGCCCCTTTCTCCCTGCCACGGCCACATTTTTTGACAAATGTAAAAATTTGTGAACAAATTTTGAAAAGAATGACTCAAGGCACATTCCTGCCAAGTTTGGTTCAAATTGGCCCAATGGTTGATTTTTAAAGAATTTTCTTCTGATTTCTGTAAGTCTGATAAGCCCCGCCCTGCCACGCCCACATTTTTTGACGAATCAAAAATTCGCGAACAAGTTTTGAAAAGGGTCACTCAAGGAACATCCCTGCCAAATTTGGTCAAAATTGGCCCACTGGTATAAGAGGAGAAGATGTTTAAAGAAAAAGTTAACGGACGCACGGACGGACGCACGGACGCACGACGGACACAAAGCCATGACAATAGCTCGCTGGCCTTCGGCCAGTGGAGCTAAAAATTGGTAGCAAGACCCCTGCAAAGTGACCAAAATATTCAAAATTCCATTCAAAAGATTTGTCATTTGGTAAAGGACTATCGAGCCAAAATGACCTGCTGAGGAAAGTCAACCCTTTCCCAAACAACACCTGGTTTTGACGTCACGGTCTCAATGTTAAAGGCTTGAGGAAAATATTGAGACAAAAGAAGGAAATTCTGATTATCAGCATTTTCTCTTTTCGCCAAATCTTTTTAATTTCTGTACACAGTTTCTTCTTCGTAAATAAACTATTTTTTCACCTTCAGCAGCTTTCAAATTGGAGCACCCAAAAAGTTATAGTTTGGGAAAGGGTTAAGGGTTAATTTGTGTACAGGTAAATGTTATGCTCAAATTCTAAAACTGGGTTAAAAGGTAAATGGCGCCACACTACTTGTTCAACCCTTTCCCAAACAAGACCAGGATTTTTTTGTCCCTATATAAAATGAAAAAGTTTGTCAATATATTGAAGCAAAAGAAGCAAATTCTGTTCAACTCAAACGCAGTGTTTATTCTAGGCCGCGGGATTGCGGGAATCCCCCACTTTTCTGACAAATCCCCCAAATTTTTCATCTCCGAGCGGGACAAATCCCGCATATTGAAATACTCTCGGTACTTTGATTTTATATATCGGTAAAATCGTTAAGACAAAATTTGAAGCAAAATCAATTCTACAGCCCCGAATATCGCTGTAGATAGGTTGAAAGTATTTAATTTCACTTGAAAATGCAAATGTACTGCACCAATCATTGTTTTAAGAAAATTATTGGTGTTTATAAAAACCAGTCTAAGTAGTGGAACAATCATGGCGGACTTCGGCGATCTATTTATGCCAAAATGCTATTTCTTTTATAAAGAAACTATTGTAGTAGATAAAAGGTAAATTTTCATGAAAGAATCTGAACTTGTGATCTGAATATCATTTCCTTTTGTTATGATTATGTTCTGATACTTTGTTTTGAGACAAAGAAATGAATTGTTTATCTACATTCGTACCCAACATTGTTCAACCCCAAATATAACTTAGCATTTTAAAAATCACCATTTCCTGAACAAATTAACCAAAATAATGAGTGAATCATTAGTATCAACTTAGAAAGGTAAAAAATGTAATTTATTTATTCTTTATGATCGTTAATGAAGGATTAAAGCATAAAAGATACCATACAAAAAATAATTCGCTTATTGTCATTTATAGCATGACTATATTTCCCCCACATTTTTTCAAAATCCCCCACATTTTTTTAGGATGTGGGGGCAGATCCCCCACTTCTTTCAAATCCTAGAATAAACACTGCAAACGAATTTGTAATAGCACACAAAAATGATACAGAAGTAGAAAATGGTTACAAGCATTTTGCTCTTGTATGTAAAATGATATCAAAACCTTGATTGGGAAAGGGTTTACCATTCCTACACTGTGGACTTTTGATGTCTCACAAGATAAACGCTTTGGAAAACATTGTGAAATATGAAGAAATTACTAGTGAAAAGCAATTTCTTCATTTTCCCATTGTCTACAAACAATGTAACAATTCAATTTAATAACATTGAAAATGTCTGCAAACCTTCGAATTTTATTGGGTTTTTGACGCCTTTTTCAACTGCTTTGATCATATCGCAGCGAACGGCTGGAGCACATAATCATGGATTCCTGTTACTTCTTATACCAGTACTAACACAACAGCCAAACCGAGCCTCCAGCTGCTCACCCACATATGTTAACAATATCAAACCCATTGGTGGGCGACATTTTTGTCCGAAAAGATATTAGCCGCAGCCGGGGGTCAAACCCAGGACTTCTCAAGTAAGAGGCAGATGTGCTACCAACTGGCCTATGGCCGGAGCACCATGCTATCGACCAAATGATCTCATGATTGAGAGCTTGACTTGTTACCCACGGCCACTGCGCTGTGGCCGCCGCCATAAAGGTCCTCAATTCAACTCCCACCAATCAGATACTAAGATACATTGGCAATGTATCTCAGTTTCTGTGTGTTTGGAGTCAAATAAATCCTTTCCTAAACAACACCTAGTTTTGACATCCCTAACAGATAAAGCTTGGGAAAATATTAAAGCAAAAGAAGAAAATGCCGTTAATCAGCATGTTCTCCTTTTGCCTCATATTTTTTTGGCTATAATGCACATAATTCTATTTTTAAGAATATTCATTTTGTCCTCTGCAATAACGTACTTTCATTCTGGATAATTGGAACAATCCAATTTTGCCGAATGGGAAAGGTCTACGGACTCCTTTGACCGCAACCACTAATGGTGGCATTCGCCAATGATTTATACCTGGTTGTAACAGTAAGCTCCAGTGGTACGGGTTACAGCACTCGTACGCCGGATCATTCTCGCTCTTACAGAACGGCAATCGCTTCAACTCTGTCTCGTTCGTCAGGTCTTTCCAACGCCACAGTTTACAACACAACACTAACGATGTCATTGTCTTTTTGCCGAGTCTATTATCTCCCTTTGGTATAAGCACGCAGTCTCCCTCCTCCGCGCCTTTTGATTCGATACTATCAATTAATGCCTCTAATTGTTTCTCTTTTAATCGTTTTAACATCGCATGAGCGACTGATTTAAATTCCAAATCTTCTGAAGATTCTGTTTCTGTCGTACACCGGGCTTCATTCTGACATCGAAGTCGCCACAAACGACGAACGAGCGTCGATCTTCGCGATTTAAACATACAACACCATTTGATCATATGCTCGCAAAGGCATGGGACCGACAACCTTTCCAGGTGTTAAAATACATTTACAATCACTTCAGTACATTGATTGAAAAAATTCACACCTCTCTTAATTGCGAATCAATTAGTGATTGATTACAGGTGTGCTTAATTGAAATCAAAACAATGTGTCATTACTGAAAACCGGGTTCGTGACAAAGTTTCGCATCAAAATGAGTCAAATCACTGACTGTGACAGTTCCAACTCAAGATATTCCGTTTAATGACATCAAAGGCGCCGCTAATTAGCCAGAGTTTAATCAAAATTTAATAATCAAAACTAGGTTAATTCAGATCCATTAGCTCATATTCGATAATCGTTCACTGCACACTTAAAGTCGCCATCATTTATAAAATAAACCGTACAAAAATGTTAAACAATCAAGCCAGGTAAAAATCCCTTGTTCGTATGCGCGGAGCCCGTGAGTCGAGTTCCCCTAATTAGTGACCTATTAAAAACCTTTCTACACAACATGTACATAAATACTTCACGATTCGGTAGGGGCGAATTTACTAGGTCACTTTAACACTGTATAACAAGGCGATCCACTGAAAACGGTAAAATCCTTATTTACAATTGAGAAAAATATTCACTATAACACAAATTGTCCTCAAAATATGAAGTTTGAACGATCAAACTTTTAAGTCAAAACATTTTCCCAAATTTTTCACCGTGTACATCTAATCAGTTACAGCGCTCGGAAGAATCCATATGAATTTAGGCCTCCAGGTTAAAAGGCGAAATGTTATTCGTTACACAATTTCAATTATCACTAAAATTTACGGGTTTTATTCACAATATCCCGTTATTCTAAGTTAAAATAACTGTTCTCGTGCTTTGATATGGCACAAAATACGGTAAATAATCGAGAACGATCGTGTATCGAACCTTCACCGTGTATCCTGAAATCCTATGTAAAAATGGAATGACCCGAACAGGTCGCCACTGCTTGATCGTGATTGGTTGATTCATGTCACGTGGGCGGTCTAGACATATTGGCGCGTCCCGTTTCGTTCGTTTTGATCATATCGCAGCGTACTGTACACAGCGCATTCTTTTCTTCGTGGATTGTTTTGTAAAAATAAATTTTATGTAAAACAAGGCGAGCATATGGCTTGACAAATTTACGATTTTTTTCTCGTCATGACAAGAAACAAAACTTTGATTTTGTTAGCTAGCAATACGAAACCCTTCATACAAGTCAACATAGAGCATTTAGATCTATCTACTTTAGTCAAGTTAGTATATTTTAATAGCTAATCTGTTACGCTGAAAGGTACATTTTGGAAATTACTCAAAGCAATTCGATTATCCCCTAAGGCCTTTCCAAACGACAAAATATCGGATCTGTCCATTTTGAAAGGTTTTGCAGGCGACGAATTAATCGACGTCAAAAATAACCATGCAGACAAAAAGCACGGTGTATAATCATGTGACTCCGAATTTCCAATAATCTTCAATAACTTACTTTGTCATTACTTGATCAATTTGAATTCGGTTTAAAACAGAGAAGGTGGGAAAATGCCAGGCATAAGCTGGGCGTGTTGGATTTTTGAAAAATCAACATATAAAAAAGTTATTGAAGATAAACCAAAATTTTGGTTTATCTTCAATAACTTTTTTATCGTTTGATTTTTCAAAAATCAACCACGTCCATCTAATGCGTGACGTCTGTCTTCATTCTCTGCTTCAAACCGAATTCAAATCGGTCCAGTAATTACAAAATTATTGAAGATTTTCTGAAAATATTGTATCACGTGATTATCCACCGTGAAAAAGGCCCAATTCAGATTCACGAAAGCATTTTTCTTATTCATGTCTAAACAACGCCAGAGAATGCGGCCTTTGTCAAAAAGTTTCGTATGACATTCACAAGGTGGATAATCCCGTGATAGGCTATAGGGCCTACATGTAGGCCTACACAACAATTTCAGAAAATTTCCAATTAGATCTAATTAAGACGGGACCAATTTGAATTCGTTAAGAAGCAGACGTCATGCAGAAAAACGGCATTGGGGTTGTTAATAAGTGTCGACTTAAAACTAGCAAAGTTTGATTAGTTTCTCCTCTTGGTCGAGATTTTGGTCTAAAACGGTAATTACGGCATTGGGGTTCTTATTAAGTTTTGACCATAAAACTAGCAAATTTTGTTGAGTTTCTATCGGATACCAACCTCTGAATCCAGATTTTGGTGTAAAACGGCATTGTGGTTGTTAATAAGTGTCGACTATATAGAATCTTACACATTTTAATGCGTTTCTATCAGATACTATCCTATGCAAATACATGTAAGTTTTGGTCTAAAACGGCATCGGTGTTGTTAATAAGTGTTGAGCTAGCAAATCTGGTAAGTTTCTTTCAAATACCATACTCTGAATCAAGATTTTGGTTTAAAACGGCATTGGTGTTGTTAATAAGTGTCGACTATAGAATAGAACTAGCAAATTTTAATGCGTTTCTTTCGGATACCATCTTATGAAACTGGAATTTGGTCTAAAATGGCAATGAGGTTGTGAATATGTGTCTACTAACAGATTTTATTGAGTTTCTATTAAATACAATCCTCTGAATCCAGAGTTTGGTACAAAAGGCATTGGGTTTGTTAGTTATTGTCAATTATAAAACTAGCAAGTTGTATTGAGTTTCTGCCAGATACCATATTCTGAGTCCAGATTTTGTCTAAAATGCATTGGTGTTGTTAACAAATTTTGACTATAGAACAAGCAAATTTTATTGATTTTCTATCGAATACCATCCTCTGAATCCAAATTTTTGTCTGAAACGGCATTGGCGTTGTTGATAAATTTCGTCTATCGAACTGGAAAATTTTGTTGAGTTTTTATTCGATACAATCATCTGAATCCAGATTTTGGTCCAAAAGGCATTGGGGTTGTTACTTATTGTCAACTGTAAAATTACAAAGTTTCGTTGAGTTTCTATCACATACCATCCTCTGAATCCAGATTGTGGTCCAAAAGGCATTGGTGCTGTTAATAAATGTCGACTATAGGACTAACATTTTTTCTATCGTATACCATCCTCTGAATCCAGATTGTGATCTAAAACGGCATTGGTGTTGTTAATAAATGTCGACTATAGGACTAACATTTTTTCTATCGTATACCATCCTCTGAATCCAGATTGTGATCTAAAACGGCATTGGTGTTGTTAATAAATGTCGACTATAGAACTAGCATTTGTTTCTATCGGATACAATCCCCTGAATCCAGATTTTGGCGAAAAACGGCATTGGTGTTGTTATGAAGAGTCGACTAAAGAACTAGCAAATTTGAATGCGTTTCTATCATATACCATCCTCACTGGTGGAGAACTAAAACAGTTTTCGCTACAACAAGGTATAGATATTTTGCGTTTAAGGTATATGACCCATCATTAGCACCAAAGACCCAGAGGCGAAATTTGAAAAGTGCCAGTAATTCCTAAACTTTGATAATTTCCATTCCAAATACAAACATAATCATTTTGAATCGTTTAGAATTTTGAATTAATGCATACTTGTGGAAATATTTGACAAAAATGTTCAAAATTACATCCCTTGCATATGAATATAGAGTAAAAGAACATTTGTAAATTATTTTCTTTCTGAAGCATAATCTTGAAATTCGGCACGGTGAATCAACTTATTTGAAGTATATTTAGAAGTGTGTGTAATTTGGTACATTTTGTGTGGCTAGAAAGTGGTGTTTTTAATGATGGGTCATATACCTCAAATGTGAGTTTATAGATTTTTTTCTAATGACAATGAATTTGTTCTAAAAACAGACTGGGTATAACGTATGTCTTGACAAACTGTCGGTGTTGTTATAAAATCTCGTAACTACGCCTTCGATAAAGCCGTAGTTACGATATTTTATAACAACACCAACGGCATACATTGATCGCGAAAAAACGTCCCTCGCTTTGGCCGAGTTCACCACCAGTGATCCTATGAAAATAGATTTTGGTCTAAAACGGCATTGGTGTTAATAAGTGTTGATTATGGAACTAGCAAATTTGGTAAGTTTCTTTGAAATACCATACTCTGAATCCAGATTTTGGTTTAAAACGGCATCGGTGTTAATAAGTGTTGATTATGGAACTAGCAAATTTGGAAAGTTTCTTTGAAATACCATACTCTGAATCCAGATTTTGGTTTAAAACGGCATCGGTGTTAATAAGTGTCGACTATAGAACTAGCAAATTTTAATGCGTTTCTTTAGGATACCATCCTATGAAACTGGACTTTGGTCTAAAATGGCAGTAAGGTTATTAATAAGTGTCGCCCAGCAGATTTTGTTGAGTTTCTATTAAATACAATCCTCTGAATCCAGATTTTGGTCCAAAATGCATTGGGTTTGTTAGTTATTGTCAACTATAAAACTAGCAAGTTGTATTGAGTTTCTACCAGATACCATTTTCTGAATCTAGATTTTGTCTAAAATGTATTGGTGTTATTTACAAATGTTGACTATAGAACAAGCAAATTTTATTAATTTTCTATCGACTACCCAGTGGCGTAGGAAGGTTTACAATATTGGGAAGGGGGGGGGGGGGGGGCAAATGTTAAAGTAATTGAAAATATGGATGTATCATGGGGGGCATGGGGGGCAGGCCCCTTTTCTAAATTATTTGGGTAGCCCGGCCCCCTGCCCCCTCTTCCTACGCCTATGCTACCATCTTCTGAATCCAAATTTTTGTCTGAAACGGCATTGGCGTTGTTAATAGATTTCGTCAATCGAACTGGAAAATTTTGTTGAGTTTTTATTCGATACAATCATCTGAATCTAGATTTTGGTCCAAAAGGCATTCGGGTTGTTACTTATTGTCAACTTTAAAATTACCAGATTTCGTTGAGTTTCTATAATCCTCTGAATCCAGATTTTGGTCTAAAAGGCGTTGGTGTTGATAATAAGTGTCAGCGGCGGATCCAGGATTTCTGTTAGGGGGGTTCGAATATTCAAAAAGGGGGTTCGTTTTCCTAGTATTACACAAATTTGGCTGAATTTCTGCATGAAAATTAAATATTTTGGCTACAGAGGGGGTTCGTTTGAGCCCCCCCCCCGAACCTCCTCTGGATCCGCCACTGAGTGTCGACTATAAAACTAGCATTTTTTTTTCTTTCAGATACCATCCTCTGAATTCAGATTTTGGTGTAAAACGGCAATGTTGCTGATAATAAGTGTCGACTATAAAAGACTTGATCTTGTCCATTTTGAAAAAAAGCCTGCAGACGACAACTTTAAAGTGATCAAATCATTGACTATTTTAGCTCAAACGCGTAGAAATATAAAGGGAAGAGGAAATAATTACGAGGGGCGTTCAATTAAAAGTGGTACTAATGGTCCACCATACCTTACGGTTCTATAAAACTAGTGGTGCTTGCGGCTATTTGACGGGAAAAATACTGTCTATACTTGGTCAAAATTTGAGACAAATTGGTTGACTCGTTCAAAAGTTATTGAACTTTTAAGTTGGTTCAGTCATATACACTGGCTATTTCGCTGTGCGCAAAATGGAAAACGAACTGAAGTAGGATGTACGGGTCTACATTAAAGGTCGCATAGGCTTTGAAATATCTGCATCACATGTATAAAATGAACTATATCAGATTCGTGGACATTCGAATGTTGAAAATAAGCCAGTTTTTAGGAAGATAATAAAAATTAAAATTGGTAAAACTAGCCTGAATGATGCCCCCTCTCAGGCAACCCGGGTAGAGCTAGTACCAAAGCAATGTTGCTGTAGATTCCGACATGGGTGAACAAGACAAATGGTTCAATGTGCAAGAAATAGCAGATAAAGTTGGTCTTTCATCGGGGACATGTTATACAATTTTGACGAAAGGGTTGAAACACAGAAAGGTTTATGCCCATTGGGTCCCCCACCTGCTGCCTAAAGGACAGAGAGCCACCCGTGCAAAATATACTTTGAAACAATGCAATAAATGCAATAAATGTGGGCTTTTTTAGCTTTATACATATGATTGGACAATTATCTACTATTATAAGCACCAATGGCGTGTCATTAGCAAGCAATAGTTGCGAAAAGATCAGACAAGGTCCGTAATAGCTAACAAATTAAAAGCGCGGCAAAAGTTTTGTACGCGGTAATTTTCAAATGTAACGGGTGTAATGTTCAAATAATTGTTTCAAATAGTACCACTTTTGCCGGTCATTCATACAAGAAATGTATGTCGGCGAAAGTAAAGAAATATCACGAAAAGAGCGGGTATAGGACTGACTAAAGAGGTATGTACCAAACCCATAACAACGGAGCTGTCCACAGGCGTCATCTTGTCCAAGACTTCCTGAAAGAGACACATGCTGCACAGCGTCTTCAATCACCCTTATAGCCGGGCTTAAGCCTGTGTGGCTTTTTTGTGTTCCCCATGATGACGAAAAAAGCTTCTGGTCGTCGGTATAGGCCTCCATGTTCCATATGCAGTGCAATTTTCCAGTGTCTGTGGGGTGTTCCAAAAGAGACCCATTTATTGGCATATAAGTAATGGATCTTAAAACTTTAGAAGTCTGTGGGTGTCAAAGAGGATTACTTCGAAGGATTGAAGAAACTTAAAATTGCATTGCGACATAACTATGGCTTATAGAACACCAGTTCCAAAATTAATTGAACGTCCCTCGTATGCTGTCTATCAGCATTTATCTTTTCCCTCGATGTTGTCATTTAGCAAGAAAGACGTTCACTACACATATCAATTGTATGGAAAAAAATTTGTACTTTTAAAGAAATGAATGACAAAAGGAAGGTGTTGGTTTGCTTGGTTATTATCAATTTATGTTTCTTATCGCTTTGTATTGTTATGCAGATGGATTGGCGTCATGCAAATAAATAACATGCAAGCTCCTATGAGATAATGGTGATTGGGAATTAATGCTTTTCCAAACAAGCCGTTACTTCGATTTGCATATAAGAAAATCTTATGAAAATGTTGAGTCAAGAGAAGAAAATGCCATTAATAACAAAATAATTGACGACTTAATGAAAATATTAGGCCACGTGATTCCCCACCAGCATTTTGTCTTTTTCAACGTCGATGTAGCGTATGGAGAGACCCCGGATTGTCCTTTACAGAGCGTAGACTAGACAGCAGTACTCTTTTTAGTACAATCCGTTGGCAGTAATCGAAGCAGACGACAATTTCAAATCTATCAAATGTAACAATTTTGGTCTCTCTGGGTGAAAAAAAATATTGTGGGAAATGAAGAAATTGCTTGTCACAAGCAATTTCTTCATTTTCCACAATGTTTTCCCATACATTTTCTTGTGTGGTTTCAAAAAGCGTAACTGTGCAGTAATGGGTTAAATCGGTGGCCATAGAGTCCCTCAGAGGCTCTGGTCCTGGTTTCTCGAAAAAAAAAAAAAAAACACTTAAGTATATTTTCATGAGTTCATGCTCAACTTCAATTCGATACCAATCTACGTTGATTGGTATTCAATTGAAGTTCACGTGGATTTCGTGCGATTTGAACACGGTGCTCAGATTTGAGCATGAGAACGTACTTAAGTTTTTTCGAGAAACCGGGGCCTGGTCCCTATGTTCTTTGAGTACAACCCAATTTACTCTGGCTACGCCCCCTGGTCCCTCCCGCGTATGAAGCACACCCCATCAACCAGTAGGTCTACATGCGCTGTTGGATTCACATTTTGTATTTTGCGTCGTATTTTGTTATTGTTTCACATTTTTAAATTATTATTTCACGTTCTTAATGCCAAACAAAATGCTATTCATATCGATCATCACATTTCACATTTAAGATTGGACACTGACCAATCGCTGTTTGCTATGGAGCGCGAATAGGGTCTAAAGTCAATATAGCGCTAGACCGATAATTGACCAAACGCCAATCGACAGATCGCTCCGCCCAACATAGAATTTAAGGCAAACAATGGACATGTGGTCGTTAATAGGGAACGATTTTATCCAGTTAATCGTGGCGTAAATTCGGACAAACAACTTAGTATTTCGTAGTTGTTGTTATAAAATCTCGTAACTACGGCTTGATTTAAGCCGTAGTTACGAGATTTTATAACAACACCGACGGTTTATCAAAACATAACGTGGAACCTAGTCTATTGTTAGCACAAAATTCTTTGCCATTGGTATGTCGATTGTTTTGATTGTCAGTCGATAAATCGATACAAAACCACGTGCAACGATGAACAATTGGGGCATGACATTTTTGTGATCGTACATTGGCTAATCGATGTTTTTGATTGACAGTCGGCGTTTGGTCAATTAAAATAGGGGTAGACCGGTAAAAATAGCGGTCTACCCTTATATTTTTACCGGTCTACCGCTAAAAATATCGGTCTACCCTTAAAATAAGGATAGACCACTATTTCAAATAACGGTCTAGCGATAAATTACCGGTAGACCGATAGTTATTTTTGACCCTTCTGCTCGAAATCTCATTAGCCAATCAAATGGCTCGTTACATCCTCAACCAACCGAGAATATCAACGACCGTATAATACAAGATCTGTGATTGGCTATCGAAAAAAATAGGGGTCTACCGATAAAAATAGCGGTCTACCGGTACTTTTATCGCTAGACCGTTATTTTGAATAGCGGTTTACCCTTATTTTATGGGTAGACCGATATTTTTATCGGTAGACCGGTAAAAATATAATGGTACACCGCTATTTTTAAGGGTCTACCCCTATTTTAATTATCGGTCTAGCGCTATATTGACTTTAGACCCTATTCGCGCGCCATAGTTAGCTAGGACATTGCTACTGCTCACACTCAAGTCACAAGTGCTACATATAGCCACCTAGTGGAAAAAATGACATTTCACATTTTATTATTTTCATATCGCTGGTGGGGAGTCAAAACCTCGTAACTACAGCTTGAATAAGCTGGAGTTACGAGGTTTTGACTCCCCACTGGCGATATGATTATTTATTTTGTGAAATATTATGTTTTGTAAATAGACAAACGCATATAAAACGAAAATCATCAACTTCAAATTGATTTTTTCCTTAACTCTACTGGCCTGATTTTTTTTTTTACATCTTTTACATGGAAAACCATGTGAAACGTAGCGACAATAGAATGAAATGTGGGCTCTCCAAATTTCACTCTTCTTTTTTTTAACCTATTTCCAAACATCGACGCTTTTTACCGCCATGTTTTTCCCAGAAAGAACAAAAAATATATTAACCCTTTCCCAATCAAGACCTGGTTTTGACACCTCTAATAGACCAAGTTTGGGAAAACATTGGGGCAAAAGAAGAAACTGCTGATAACCAGCAGTTTCTCCTTTTGCCTCAATATTTTCTATGTTATATTTCATACGAATCAAATGGATTTAAATTTTTATTTTGTCGTCTGCAGCAACTTTCAAATTTGATCTCCCTAAAATTTTGTCGTTTGGGAAAGGGCTAAGCTTTAATCGTCGTCTGCAACATGATTATTTGAATTTTGAACAGTCAAAAGCTTTGCCGTCTGGTAATGGTTTAAAATCGCGGATCCTGGGTTTTGGCTATTGTGCTGCCCGACTTATTTCCGACACAAAATGGTGAAAACTCGTAATCATACCAGTACGTTGTCACTGGTGGTGAACTCGGCCAACGCGAGGGACGTTTTTCGCTAGAACAAGGTACAGATATTTTGCGTTTAATTGTGAGTTCAAAGATCTGATTGGATAGTTTTTCTAATAACAATGAATTTGTTCTTAAAATACACCGGGTGTAGCGATATGTATTGACAAACCGTCTGTGTTGTTATAAAATCTCGTAACTACGGCTTTATCGAAGCCGTAGTTACGATATTTTATAACAACACCGACGGAATTCTATGATCGCGAAAAAACGTCCCACGCTTTGACCGAGTTCACCACCGGTGGTTGTAGGCTAAGAGCAGTTGGAGACTCGGCCTTGAGACGAGACCTCCCCCAGTCGGTTTAAATTTTAAAGTCTCGTCCGTATGACTAGAGTGGCGGGGATCGAAACAGCGACCCCTGTGTTACAATATCAAGTGCACCAAATCCGCCCAGGCTTAAAATTCTGCAAGCTTGTCACAATGTGATCGCTTCGCAAACACTGTTTCGCAACTATCCCGAAGGGGAGTAATTTTTCTTCAAATACTTGATACGTTCTAATACAAGTTATGTCCCTTTACCAATTCAGGATATTTGTGATCTGTAAAAACAAACGTTTCTATTTCACCGGTGGTGAACTCGGCCATAGATAGCGAGGGACTTTTTTTCGCGATCAATGTATTCCGTTGGTGCTGTTATAAAATATCGTAACTACGGCTTTATCGAAGCCGTAGTTACGAGATTTTATAACAACACCGACAGTTTGTCAATACAAAACGGTAAACACGGTCTGTTTTTAGAACAAGTTCTGTGGCATTAGAAAAAAATCTATAAACTCACATTTAAACGCAAATATCTATACCTTGTTGTAGCAAAAATTGTTATAGTTCACCACCAGTGTATTTGTCATCTGCAAATGCTGTCAGTCTGGTTAAAATATGGTGTTACCTTACTGTAACATCTGTCAGACACCAGTAAGGGGTCATCTTCTAATATTAAGTGGCAAACCCGAAAATCGGCTATATATAATATTTAGTAGAACTAATCAAAACTAGCAAATAATTATCAGTTTTCCAGGGCAAGCACGTAAAAACACTTGGTTCTGCACAGAAATGTGATGTCCTCGTAGAGGACAAAATCTTGAAAGCGTTTATTTGAATAGTAATATTCTTACTATTCAAATAAACGCTTTCAAGATTTTGTCCAGGTCAAAGGTCACAGAAGACAACCCCTTGCTTTTCCCAGTCAGATGTTACTGTACATTTACGTATATACTAGTCAAAACTTCTAACCGGCCACTTAAAAAACAAAGATATTTTTTTCTGTGGTGATTCGATTTTCATGAAATTTGCTATGTGAATTCTTAAGCAACTTTCCAGATGATTTTGGCGAAAAATTATCGTTGTTTTATTGAATTCAAAGCGCAACGTGAGAAAAGCTCGAAAAGCTCTAAATTCTCTCAGAGCTCAAATATTGTCAATGTAGTGTTTTAGGTCTCAAGGATCGTTAGCTGCAACATAGACTAAGAGAAAAATTGAAAATGTTTGACAATTGTGCGCGGCATATGGCCATAGAAGAAAATGAAAGAGCTTAGCCTTATGTATGCAGAAAAACGGTTTTAAAAACAACATCTAAAACACGTTTTCTTCGAAAATGTTTTAAATATAGACTGATGATTCCCGGCGACCTACAAAATGTAGAATATGTGTAAAAAATCAGTTTGTTGCATCGTAATCTCCACATCAGACCATATTTGAGCATATTCGCTTGATAAAATGTTTTGCCAGTTGAATTTAAACACCATTTTACCATGCGTCCTATTCTTTCTGCTTCTTCTGTAGTCAAAAGTCACACAAAATGGACAATGTTTTCCAATTTTTTTCTTGGTCAGGGTTGCAGCTAACGATTTGTGTACTTTGAATTGTTGAAAGTGTAATATCTCGAGCTCTATTAAGATTTAGAGCTTTTTGAGCATTTCCTTTATTACATATCCAAATTTGACAATTTCTGGTAAATTACCATGGAAATCAACGAACATTATGCTTAAAAATGCACAAACCAAATTTCATTAAAATATAATAATCTTTAAGAAAGTTATCGTCATTTTCAAAGTGGCCGGTTAGGACTTTTGGCCACTATATACGTTAACAGCGGACTTGCATCAGATCGCAAATGATTTTGAATAGGGAACGATTTTATCCAGTTAATCGTGACGTAATTTCGGACAAACAATAGTATTTCGTAGGTGTCGTTATAAAATCTCGTAACTGTGAGATTTTATAACAACACCTACGGTTTATAAAAAAATAACAGATTAGACTACCCGATCTATTTTTAGCACAGAATTCTTTGCTATTGTCGTAGTTAAATTCGGATCTGTTGAGCCAGGAGTAAATTTTTCTATCTTTTTCATTGACGATTTGATCAATATTATGAGCCATATCTGAAACAAGGTCTGGTTTAAATGACGTCCATAATTTATAACATTTAAGCAAAAGAAGAAAACACTGGTGACCAGCATTATCCCATTTGCCTCAATATTGTGTGGGCCATATTGAACATAAATCTTTTCTTTATCAACATAATTATATGTCAAAACCAGGACTTGGTTTTGGAAAGGGTTGAACTAAACTAGGGACAAATAATTCTGATAGGCAATACAACGAAAAATTATTTGATAGATACATAACATCCAAAATCACGTAGGCCTACATATAAATGAATTCATACGTCCCTATATAACGTGCTAAGTTCGGGGTACAATTTAACGTTGCATTCATTTGTTATGCAACAATACGTGCACTCGAACTCCAATGTTATCACGCTGTCTTCCACAAAATTCTGACATTTGTCGTTATCCGAGGAACCTTGAAACCATTCACGATAACAGGTCGTATGATTTCCACATCTAAAATAGATTAAACATAAACAAATTCAAATAAAAACAATTTCATTGGATAAAATTGAAATTGTACGTCTCTATAATATAACGTGCTAAGTTCGGGATACAACTTCACATTGCATTCATTTGTGATACAACAATACGTGCACTCGAACTCCAACGTTATAACGCTGTCTTCTACAAAATTTTGACATTTGTCGTTATCTGATGAGCCTTGAAACCATTCACGATAACAGGTCGTGTGATTTCCACATCTAAAATAGAATGAAATTTTATCAATTGATTACCAGACAGCAACTTTTTCGACTACTAAGTCCAAATTCAAAGATGTTGCAGATAACAATTTAACAAGTGTATGATTTTTTTTCTCTGGATAAAAACATTGTGGGAAATGAAGAAATTGCTTGTAACAAGCAATTTCTTCATTTTCCACAATGTTTTCAAAGCGTCTATCTTGTGGGACGTCAAATACCGTCAATGTGTGGGAATGGGTTAAGGTATTACACCTATCAGAAGCATTACGTTGCATTCATTTGTTATCCAGCAATACGTGCACTCGAACTCCAACTTTATAACGCTGTCTTCCACAAAATTCTGACATTTGTCGTTGTCTGATGAGCCTTGAAACCATTCACGGTAACATGTGGTATGATTTCCACATCTAAAATAGAATAAAAATTGATGAATCAAAACAAAAAAAACAATTTGATTGGATACAGTTGAATTAATACGCCCGTATAATGTGCCAAGTTCGGGATACAACTTCACGTTGCATTCATTTGTTATCCAGCAATACGTGCACTCGAACTCCAGTGTTATAACGCTGTCTTCTACAAAATTCTGACATTTGTCGTTGTCTGATGAGCCTTGAAACCATTCACGATAACAGGTCGTATGATTTCCACATCTAAAATAGAATGAAAATTTATCAATTGATTAGCGGACGGCAACTTTTTCGACTAGTCCAAATTCAAAGATGTTGCAGATAACAATGTCAAGTGTAAGATTTTTTTCTCTCTCTCTGTATAAAACATTGTGGTAAATGAAGAAATTGCTTGTAACAAGCAATTTCTTCATTTCCCACGATGTTTTCAAAGCCTCTATCTTGTGGGACGTCAAATACCGTCAAGGTTTGGGAATGTGTTAAGGTATTACACCTATCAGAAGCATTACGGTGCATTCATTTGTTATGCAGCAATACGTGCACTCGAACTCCAGTGTTATCACGCTGTCTTCCACAAAATTCTGACATTTGTCGTTGTCTGATGACCCTTGAAACCATTCACGATAACAGGTCGTATGGTTCCCGCATCTAAAATAGAGTAAAAAAATGATCAATTAATTATCAGACAGCAACTTTTTTTAAACTAGTCCAAATTCAAAGATGTTGCAGATAACAATTTCAAGTGTATGATTTTTTCCCTCTCTGTATAAAAACATTGCGGTAAATGAAGAAATTGCTTGTCACAAGCAATTTCTTCATTTTCCACGATGTTTTCCAAAGCCATTATAGTATGGGGCGTCAGAAATCGTCAATGTGTGAAAATGGGTTAAGGTATTACACCTATCAGAAGCATTACGTTATATTCATTTGTTATGCAGCAATACGTGCACTCGAACTCCAGTGTTATCACGCTGTCTTCCACAAAATTCTGACATTTGTCGTTATCTGATGACCCTTGAAACCACTCACGATAACATGTGGTATGATTTCCGCATCTAAAACAGAATTAAAGATTATAAATTGATTACCAGACAGCAACTTTTTCGACTAGTCCAAATTCAAAGATGTTGCAGATAACAATGTCAAGTGTAAGATTTTTTCTCTCTCTCTGTATAAAACATTGTGGTAAATGAAGAAATTGCTTGTAACAAGCAATTTCTTCATTTCCCACTATGTTTTCAAAAGCCATTATAGTGTGGGGCGTCAGAAATTGTCAATGTGTGGGAATGGATTAAGGTATTACACCTATCAGAAGCACTACGTTGCATTCATTTGTTATCCAGCAATACGTGCACTCGAACTCCAGTGTTATAACGCTGTCCTCTACAAAATTCTGACATTTGTCGTTATCCGATGAGCCTTGAAACCACTCACGATAACATGTGGTATGATTTCCGCATCTAAAACAGAATAAAAATAAACAAATTCAAATAAAAACAATTTCATTGGATAAAATTGAAAATGTACGTCTCTATAATATAACGTGCTAAGTTTGGGGTACAACTTCACGTTGCATTCGTTCGTTATGCAGCAATACGTGCGCTCGAACTCCAGTGTTATAACGCTGTCCTCTACAAAATTCTGACATTTGTCGTTGTCTGAGGAGCCTTGAAACCATTCACGATAACAGGTCGTATGATTTCCACATCTAAAACAGAATAAAAATAAACAAATTCAAATAAAAACAATTTCATTGGATAAAATTGAATTCATACGTCTCTATATAACGTGCTAAGTTCGGGGTACAACTTCACGTTGCATTCGTTCGTTATGCAGCTATACGTGCACTCGAACTCCAGTGTTATCACGCTGTCTTCCACAAAATTCTGACATTTGTCGTTGTCAGAGGAACCTTGAAACCATTCTCGATAACAGGTTGTATGATTTCCGCATCTAAAATAGAATAAAAACTTATCAATTAATTAACAGGCAGCAACTTTTTCGACTACTCCAAATTCAAAGATGTTGCAGATAACAATTTCAAGTGTATGGATTTATTCTCTCTGTATAAAAACATTGTGGAAAATGAAGAAGTTGCTTGTCACAAGCAATTTCTTCATTTTCCACAATGTTTTCCAAAGCCATTATAATATGGGGCGTCAGAAATCGTCAACGTGTGAGAATGGGTTAAGGTATTACACCTATCAGAAGCATTACGTTATATTCATTTGTTATACAGCAATACGTGCACTCGAACTCCAACGTTATCACGCTGTCCTCTACAAAATTCTGACATTTGTCGTTGTCCGAGGAACCTTGAAACCATTCACGATAACAGGTCGTATGGTTTCCACATCTAAAATAGAATGAAAAATATCAATTGATTACCAGACAGCAACTTTTTCGACCAGTCCAAATTCAAAGCTGTTGCAGATAAAAATTTCAAGTGTATGATTTTTTCCTCTCTGCATAAAAACATTGTGGGAAATGAAGAAATTGATTGTTACAAGCAATTTCTTCATTTCCCATGATGTTTTCCAAAGCCATTATAGTGTTGGTTGTCAGAAATTGTCAATGTGTGGGAATGGGTTAAGGTATTACACCTATCAGAAGCATTACATTATATTCATTTGTTATCCAGCAATACGTGCACTCGAACTCCAGCGTTATCACGCTGTCTTCTACAAAATTCTGACATTTGTCGTTGTCTGATGAGCCTTGAAACCATTCACGGTAACATGTGGTATGATTTCCACATCTAAAATAGAATAAAAATTTATCAATTAATTACCAGAGGGCCACTTTTTCGACTAGTCCAAATTCAAAGATCTTGCAGATAACAATGTCAAATCATTGAAATGAAATGTAAGATTTTTTTCTCTCTGCATAAAAAATTTTGTGGTAAATGAAGAAATTGCTTGTCACAAGCAATTTCTTCATTTTCCGCAATGTTTTTCAAAGCCATTATAGTATGGGGCGTCAGAAATTGTCAATGTGTGGGAATGGATTAAGGTATTACACCTATCAGAAGCATTACGTTACATTCATTTGATATCCAGCAATACGTGCACTCGAACTCCAGTGTTATAACGCTGTCTTCTACAAAATTCTGACATTTGTCGTTATCTGATGAGCCTTGAAACCATTCACGATAACAGGTCGTGTGATTTCCACATCTAAAACAGAATAAAAATAAACAAATTCAAATAAAAACAATTTCATTGGATAAAATTGAAATTGTACGTCTCTATAATATAACGTGCTAAGTTCGGGGTACAACTTCACGTTGCATTCGTTCGTTATACAGCAATACGTGCACTCGAACTCCAGTGTTATCACGCTGTCTTCCACAAAATTCCGGTTTAATCCCATTTCGTCTACTCCCAATTCGTCTACTCCCAATTCGTCTACTATTTTTGACAAAAGTCCCATTTCGTCTACTCTTCTATACTTTGTATATCAATATGATATCATATGATTTTTAGCAAAATGTTTGTATTTTTATTTCATTTTTTAATATATTGACTTAATTTCATATCTTAAAACAAAAATTGATGTTGTTAATTGATGATTTGACATGAAAGTAGACGAGTTGGGACAGTAGACGAATTGGGACTCAATGCACTAAAAAGACAGTAGACGAAATGGGAGTAGACCAATTGGGATGTTACCAAAATTCCGACATTTGTTGTTGTCCGAGGAACCTTGAAACCATTCACGATAACAGGTCGTATGGTTTCCACATCTAAAATAGAATGAAAAATATCAATTGATTACCAGACAGCAACTTTTTCGACCAGTCCAAATTCAAAGCTGTTGCAGATAAAAATTTCAAGTGTATGATTTTTTCCTCTCTGCATAAAAACATTGTGGGAAATGAAGAAATTGATTGTTACAAGCAATTTCTTCATTTCCCATGATGTTTTCCAAAGCCATTATAGTGTTGGTTGTCAGAAATTGTCAATGTGTGGGAATGGGTTAAGGTATTACACCTATCAGAAGCATTACATTATATTCATTTGTTATCCAGCAATACGTGCACTCGAACTCCAGCGTTATGACGCTGTCTTCCACAAAATTCTGACATTTGTCGTTGTCTGATGAGCCTTGAAACCACTCACGATAACAGGTCGTGTGATTTCCACATTTAAAATAGAATAAAAAAAATGATCAATTAATTACCAGACGACAACTTTTTCGACTAGTCCAAATTCAAAGATGTTGCAGATAACAATTTAACAAGTGTATGATTTTTTTCTCTGGATAAAAACATTGTGGGAAATGAAGAAATTGCTTGTCACAAGCAATTTCTTCATTTTCCACAATGTTTTCAAAGCCATTATAATATAAATATGGGGCGTCAGAAATCGTCAATGTGTGAAAATGGGAAGCAGTACGTTGCATTCATTTGTTATGCAGCAATACGTGCACTCGAACTCCAGTGTTATAACACTGTCTTCCACAAAATTCTGACATTTGTCGTTGTCTGATGAGCCTTGAAACCATTCTCGATAACAGGTGGTGTGATTTCCGCATCTAAAACAGAATCAAACCGTTAATGTATTCCGCAAATAATTAGATACACTTCGCGCAATTTCGCAAAACAACTTCGTTTTCCGCGACAACGGAAGTTGACCCGAACATTTACAATCCGGATAACCTCATCAATTTCTGTTGCCTCGGAAGACGCCTCAGTTTCACAAAGTACATGTATTTGGTATCTACTGCTGTATGGAATACTTTAAATCAGACACAAAAAGATAACGAAGTACGACTTTCACAGTCAAATCACGTCCAAAAGGGGTAACTCATGAAGCGCATACATGTATTTGGTACATGTAATTGTTTGTGATCAGGCATTGATGCTTATGAAGTACTTTTTTTTCTTGTTCGGGACATTGACACTAGTTATCGTTTATAAAAATATTCTACGTACCCTCTCTGTATACTTCTAGAGCCATCCGCGTGATTTTTGACCTGGTTTATACAGTAGTTGTTTGGTGCAGGACAGGTTTGAATCTCGTATAGTTCATCGCAGAGTTCTGGAGGCCCGAAACACGCTGCACATTTAGCTGTAATGGAAATACATGCTTAATTATTATAAAATATAAGTGTAATAACTGTAAAATATAAGTGTAATTAATAAGAAAAATAAAAAAAAATTAATGTAGTTACTGTGGTAATGAAATACGGTAGAATACACATGAAATCATTGGAAAATGCACTCGAAATTACTGTAAAAGTACAAGACAACGAAAGAGTGTTTCCTGAACGATTTAAACATGTGAAATATTGAAACGCCCCAGGTTTCAGACTTTGAACTCTTAATCTAATTTTAGTGATTGTTTATTTGTGCATTTTTGAAGGTTAGCCCTATGCAGTGGGTAGCTATTTGGTATACACTTTTGTCGTTATTATCTGCCTTTTAAAAGTGGCAGTTTTGTCTGGTGCGTACCAATGCAAACAATGTGGACTTTGATCAGCCTGTGTGGTGTATGCAGTTTGATCTGGGCTACAATGTTTGCATGAGAAGTCTTTTGGGACAGGATTAAAAGTGTACCATACCTTCAAGTGTGTACCTGAAATGGTGATTTCGTGTGTTGCAAGAGGCTATAACCATACATAAAATACACAGACTGACATGCTCGGTGGCCTATCAGTCAGCCTGTGCATATAAACAAACGGTTATGCGCCAGAATCTATCGTTGTCTGTGTCCATTCCTGCTTGGTTGAGCTATTTTTAGAGTCTGTGGTAAAACTCGCTCCTAGCCTTTTGTATCCACAAAATCCCATTGATTTATCCGTGAACCTCATTTTAAAGCAATGTTTGTATGTCTGTTATGATATTACTCCAGTATGAACTAGTATGCACTTATAGTCCAGCGGTTTTCGTAGTTTAATCCCAGTTTAAAAGGTTGTCAACAAATAACTTTACACACGTTCAGCCATGTTTTTAATGCAGTGTGGGATTGTATGCACTGGTGAATTCGCTGACTCATCGCTCCACAGTGCAGTAAAAACCCTTCGCTTGAGTTTTAACCTTTCTAGGTGTCTAGAAAAGTCTCACTGAACATGTTATTTAACTTTTAGTCAGGGCACTATAGGGTTTTTATGTTTTCTGACGCCATTTTATTAAATTTCCCGGCGACCAGTTTTTGGTCTGGTTGACCAATTATTTTGGTCAGGGTGACCAATTTTTGGTCACGGTTACCAGTTTTTGGTCAGGGTGACCAGATTCTGGTCAGGGCGACCAATTTCGTTGGTCACAGTGACCAAACTTTTTGGTCACGGTGACCAATATTTGGTCACTGACCAGATTTTGGTCAGGGCTAGTATAAAAGGAGCAAATCGAGAATAGAACGAGGACTCGGATTTTGGCACTCGTAGAAGTAAGATCGCCGTATCGTTGTAAAGGGAACATTGAGGGAACAGGCAGGCCGAGTCCACCCTTTAGCGATCTTTTTCCACTATGGAAGTTATTATGCAAGCTCTACCGTATGGTGGTTATAATATTATTAGAGCTAGATCTATGCTGTTTTGTAACGTTATTTGTATGGATGAACATTAACACATTAATTAATTAAAGCCATCTTTTTGTAATTCAACACTTGGGTTGTTGATTATTCAGACCTGAGTCCCCTATGAAGGCTTAGAGTTGGAATATTCGTGCCCCACCCTACCAATGAAGAGATTTACGAATATCTAAGCCTGACTTAGGGAACAAAAACCAGCTGGACCGTAACACAACCCTTTCTTTGGTGGCAGCAAGTGGGATTTGTTTATTTAAACAGATCCAGTGATACGAACCTTTTAGATCAAGATCAGACAGTCAACTGGTTTACAAACTTGGCTTTAATCCATTTACAAAAACGTCACGCCGTTTATAGCAGAAAAATGTCACAGCCCGTACAAGTCGATAGCGAGATCAGCTTTAAATCAAACTCAGATTTGAGTGCCCAATATGATGCACAAAGGCCTAGCATGGATCAAGATCGGCCGGATAGGATTCCCGAATGTGGATCTATGGGCGGTAGTCTGACTGATCAGGCTGTCAACATATCTTGTAAAGTCAATCAAGGAGATTCATACAACCAGGTCATGACGGACATGGCTAGTTTGCTTTCACATGTGATGCAAGAGATAGAGACCCTGAAGTCTCGAGGTAGTGCAGATCCAGATCAGACGTCACTTGGTAGCATAACAGACACAGAACGCGGATTGGAACCCTCTCGCCAGAATTCCTTGCATTATCACGGTCCCTTACCGGTTTATAAAGAACGTGCATCAAGCTACCATGAAGCATCTATCCCGCTATCAAAGCAAGCCAGGAGCATAGCAAATAGACAAATCCCGGTCAGCCGTGAATCTCATCATGCAGGGTCGGGCAGAACTGAGAGTAGACAGGCGCAAGACAGAAAATGCAGTAACGTTGGTGAAGCTCAGGGTCTCCATAGACCTGTCCAATTGGCGTACAATAATGAGAGCGACCATTCATCTCAAATAAGGCAATATCCAGCGCCATATTATAGCAAATTTGGCTCCCCATTAGCGAAGTTGCAGCCTTTCAATGGTAATAACGACTGGTCAGCATGGATTACACAGTTTGAGGCAATAACGCACCGACAATGTTTAAGTGAAGATGAAATGTTAGACCAGTTATTACCAAGATTAGAAGGGCAAGCTGCCGAATTTGTTTTCACTCAACTTCCCCCGGCAGTTCTAGATAGCTACATGTTGCTACGGGATGAGTTGGAGAGTAGATTCAAACCCATAGAAACTGTGAGATCGTTTGCATCCAGATTTTACAGAAGGTCTCAGCTCGAAAATGAAACACTGGAGGAGTATGCAGTAGATTTAAAGAGGCTGTATGATAGAGCCTTCAGTTACAGGAGTAAGAGGGCCAGAGACGAGGATTTGGTGCGAAGGTTTTTAGATGGGTTAGAAGACGAAGACTTGAAGTTTGCGATTGAATTTAACAAGGAGCCATCCAGCATAGACGAGGCATTGTACTATGCTGTGAATTATACGCAAATTAAGGGGATAGGGAAGCGTGACAAGAGAGAGCAATGTGTAACTCGTAAGGCTAATGATGGTAAAATGTGGATTGAGCAAGATCCTGATTATATACAATCAACTCGGGAAGGTCAGAATGTACAATCCGATGTACGTGAGGAAAGGAGTCTACTTCTAGAATTACTGGAGAGAGTGGGCAAACTAGAGCAACAGAGCCGGGAGAAGAAAGGTAGAAGCGATAGAGAGTGCTATAATTGCCATAAGGTTGGGCACATCGCAAGGAATTGTCCGGACAAGGATAAAGCCCAAGGCGAAAGGTTTCAAGGTGCTGAGGAACCTTTAAACTGGAACAGACCTCATCTTGTGGCCAAAGAGAGGTCTCAATAGATGTTAAGGGCCAAAAGTTGAAGAACGATCTTGAGGTTGAGGATTTCTCCGAAAAATCAGTAGTCAAGGAGGGCTCTTCGGGCATTTCGATGGAAAACGTAGTCAAAGTGGATACTTGGATGGATTTGCCTGGAATAGGAGTTAGAGACAGTGATTTGGAGAATTTGCACGTAAAATCAGTCAAAGACTGTACGGTTGGGGATTCGCCAAAGTGTACAGTTGGGGGTTCGCAAAACTGTATGGTTGGGGGTTCGCTAACAAAGGGTGTCGAGGAGAGCTCTTTGGGGTATTTTGGAGTAAGGGGCGTAAATCATAGCCTGAGAGAGGGTGGTTTCGCGGAGGGAGTGTTTGTTAAGGGCAGTGTAAAT
Organism: Fragum sueziense; assembly: GCA_963680895.1. NCBI lineage: Eukaryota > Metazoa > Mollusca > Bivalvia > Cardiida > Cardiidae > Fragum > Fragum sueziense. The sequence continues at coordinate 17,861,909 of OY804610.1, forward strand.
GGGTGTGAGGTAGTATACACCGTGGACACAGGGGCCTCTAGAACAATCATTTCCACAAGAGTTTATGATAGAATACCACAGACAGTACGACCCAAACTGAATCAATCAACAAATATCATTGGAGCTGGAGGAGCAAATCGAGAATAGAACGAGGACTCGGATTTTGGCACTCGTAGAAGTAAGATCGCCGTATCGTTGTAAAGGGAACATTGAGGGAACAGGCAGGCCGAGTCCACCCTTTAGCGATCTTTTTCCACTATGGAAGTTATTATGCAAGCTCTACCGTATGGTGGTTATAATATTATTAGAGCTAGATCTATGCTGTTTTGTAACGTTATTTGTATGGATGAACATTAACACATTAATTAATTAAAGCCATCTTTTTGTAATTCAACACTTGGGTTGTTGATTATTCAGACCTGAGTCCCCTATGAAGGCTTAGAGTTGGAATATTCGTGCCCCACCCTACCAATGAAGAGATTTACGAATATCTAAGCCTGACTTAGGGAACAAAAACCAGCTGGACCGTAACAATATTACAATGTAAAGTATTACTCTAAATCGGTGCAGAAGTGCTAGAATACTAAACATACTCGGTACAGGAGCTATAGTATGTCCAGTCTGGGCAGCCGTGGTCTGTATAGGTGCCGGAGTCGTCACTTGAACATTCAAAGAAGACGTTGTCAACTCCAGTGACGTCGACGTAGTAGAAGAAATTGACGTAGAGATTTGTACAGGACTTGCCGATGATGCAGCATTACCAGACGTTGTGCTGCCATTGCCACCTGTTGAATTGTTTACACCGGCCATACTACTACTGGCGCCAGATGTAACAATTCCTGGTAACGTGCTAGTATAACCACTCGTAATAATGTCAGTACCAGTCATGCCATTACTTGTGCCGGAGACAGGATTCGTTGACGTTGTGGTACTAAAAGGATTTGACGAATTATTGGCACCACCGATACTTGTATATGCGCCAGACGAAGTCGACGACTTTGTATTCGATATAGAGTTAGTATTTCCAGATGAGGGAAAAATTGAACTCGGTATGGAACCAAAAGTTGTTGAAGGGGTTTCACTCGGAACGGTTGGATTGGAGTTTATATTATCGCTTGTAGGCCTACTAGCTGTATTGCCTGTGTTAGTCGGATACGTTGTGGCCGTGACCCCTTGCGAGCTCGATGATGGGTCTTTAACACTGGCGTTTGTCGTGATAGATGGCGAAGTTCCAGTGATTTCCGAGTTTGTAGTAGTATCTGTTGATGGTACTGTGATAATCGAAGAATATATTGTTATTAACCCTTCTCATGCTGTTCACGACATATGCCTGTTGTGACCAAAGCTTTGACAGGCAGTATAGACTAAGATCAGCCTGCACAGATGTGCAGTCTGATCTTAGCCTACACTACCTTCTTTCTACTCAATCATTGTGGCAGAAATTTAAGGGAATCTTATTGAAATATATTTTAAATTGGCAATTTGTTTTAAACACAATTAAAGGCAGCAGGACAAGGGTAAAACATTTTCGTTAAAACATAACTTCAGACTGGTCAAAAAGTTACAGTAAAGTTGACAGAGACTGAAGTGTTGGAAAACTTCCTTTTATACATATTTGAAGTTGTATCTGTGCTAATTAGTGCGATTAATTAATGTTAAACAATTGATTAGGTACTATTACAGTAACTGTAAACAAACCGCTAAATCTAATTAAATAAATCAATTCATTCAAGTTCCATATATGGTGTTATCATCTTCCAAATGGAAGTCGTCTGAAACAATATATTCCCACATAAAGCAAAATACACCATAATAAATCACTCAATTCGATATTCGAATTGAGTGATTTATTATAAGTGTATTATTATATTCCTTGAGGAATAATTTCTTGAATAATTTTGTGATAAAGTAAAGCAAAATAAATCCTATTACCACAAAGTTTACAGGTCTTTCTACACCGTGGTGCAGTATCAACATCTGCACATATATGGTCAGTAAGGCCTAAAGACGTACACGTTGATCCCCACTCATCTGTGCACTGATTATCTACTGAAAAAGAGATAAATAAAACTCTCATTTTTCTGAATTATCTTTATTCTATGAGATGTAATGATTTGTACAATTACTCAGGGTTTTACAAAAGTATACATAATGGATAGATTCTCGTTAACCGCTGTATTGCACTCCAGCTTTTCAACAATTGTAAGAATAATTAGTGTTTTCGTAAAGTCTTTCTTAGTGATCAGATTATGTCTCAGATTATATATCTCTCGGAGAGTTGCTACCGGTAATTGAAAATGACACATTGTAAATTGGATCCACGATGGTTGCTGAAGCCAGAATCTATAGAATATAAAATAGATCGATAAGAAGGATAAGCTCTGTACGCAGCGGCTGTACCTTGTGAATTGGATCCACGATGGTTGCAAAAGCCAGAATCTACAGAGTTTACAATAAATTGATAATGGGGCTAAGCTCTGTACGGAGAGTATTAAACGGCTGTGCCATTGAGAACCAATCTCGTACAAAATCATACAAGAACCAAAAATACCTGTGCTAGCCGTTGTCGCCGAGCCCGTATAGCTCAGTCGGTTATGTCGGAGTCTGTCAATCCAGGGGTCTCGAGTTCGAACCCCGGCTCGGCAAGTATTCATTCTGACATTTGACAAAAGTCATTTGTCTCTCACCAATGGGTGTGAATCATCTATGTGAGAGAGCAGCTGGAGGCTCGGTTTTGATATTGTGGTTGTACCGGTGAGAGAAATACCAGGAACCCACCGTTAGGTGCTCCAGCCGTCGCGATATGACCATAGAAGTTGAAAACGGCGTAAAACCCCAATAAAATAAATATAACTAGCCGTTGTCGTCTGCCCCACCCCTGTTCCATTTCCAGAAGAACCTCCAATCACAAACGGTACAGAATCTCTGAGTTTCTAACTCAGTTATCCCTTTTCCAAATGACAAAAAATTAGGATGATCCGATTTGAAAGTTGCTGCAGACAACAAAATGGACATTGAAAAGAAAGGATTTTTGTACAATACAGCTAAGAAAATATTGAGACTAAAGGAGAAACTGCTGGTTATCAGCAGTTTCTTCTTTTGTTGCAATGTTTTCTCAAGTCATTCATATTAGGAACGTCAAAACCAGGGCCCCGTTTTACAAACGAACGTACGATTATGTTTTGCGTAATTACTTGTAACAACGAACCTGATTGGCCTAATCCAATTTTTCGTGCAATCAGATGCCTTGTTACACAGTTTACACAAAAATATTATCGTAAGATCGTTAGTAAAACGGGCCCCAGGTCTTGTTTGGGAAATGGTTAAAACAGATCACTGCAAGAATCACCTGTGTTAGATGTCGTCGTCTGTCCCATTCCTGTTGCCGACGAAACACTAACTAAAGTTGCAGAATCGGTACTAGTTCCTGATACAATTCCAGAAGAATCTAAAGTTGAAATAGACGTCAGGATGTCAGCTGAACCCGTAACAGTCTCGAGGTGTGAATTTGGCGTGGTTTCAGAGGAAGCTGTAATATAAACATTTGTGACCCGTCACGCTAAAAGGGACCTTATAGGAAGTGTGAAAAATATCGACCCTAGTCAGTCTGCGCAGTCCTCGCAGCCAGACTAGGGCCGATATTTTTCATTGTTATGTTATTTTCTGAATATGGAATGTTTCCGCTATCTTACTGTGTTTTCATTTCTCGCATACGGGATCTGGTTGACATGTACCGAGTCTGACAAGTTTGTCAAAATTTGGATTTTTGGAGTTCGGATAAGGTCCCTTTTAGCGTGACGGGTCACATTTTATCTTCACAACTCAATGATTCGATATTTGCTTTGTTCCTTATGGACGCAAGGAACAAAGCGAACGAATTATTTCCTGGCTTGCGAAGACGATCAACGTGTATGCCTTGAACTAATTTGAAATTAAGTTCAGGTCTAAAGAATCGCCATAACAGTTAGATCTACTGAAGTTTCAACTTCACCTTTCAGATGAATTTTTTAACTGACTTGGTGATTCAGTACCCATTTTAAAAGGATAAGATCACATGTCGATGTTATGAATTCGAATCACTGATTTCGTGGGCATGTGCGAAAAGGCCCAAACAACCGCAATACAATTCTGGAACAAAGGTAGCATTTCTAAGATAAATTGGCAGTACTGCTGAAGGATCGGTAATTTCTCCAAGCTTTATGACTACATAAACCCAATTGAAAAGAGTCTTGTTTGATTTATGAATTAAGAAAGGAAATTATCAAAGGTAAAAAAACAACAACAACAAAAAAACATGTGACATTATCGTCATCTGCAGCAGCTCTCCAATATCAACAGTCTACATTTTGCTACTTCCTTAAAATACCTAGTGTAGCGTTAGATGCAACAGAGTTAGTATAGACACTGGCGGGCGTGGTTGACAAATTAGCCTGTGTTGAAGTATTGGTGTTCTTCACTTTAGTAGGATAGATCTACTGTAAAATCAGATATTTTCGCTGGGCCAAAAGTTTACGAATTTTTAAATTTGATGTGGTTCGCGAGGGTAAAAGTTTGTGAAAAACAAAACCTGTGAACCATGTGGTTTAATTTTCACGAAAATAAAATCATCAACTATCATCAAATATCGGTTTTGTGTTTTATTTTTACAGCCGGTCTTCATATTAATAACACGATACGTAAAAAATACCAGATGCCCCTACTTGTTTAAAAAGGTCTCACGTAATCCGCAATCCTTTAATCCTTTAATCATGTACGTGAATATATTTTCATACCAAACACTGTTCATCTTCCGTAGATTAATAAAATCATATCACGATAATTCAGATCGAATACATTCAGCAGTCCGTATTTGTTCTATAGACAATAGTACTCTATAAGTTTGGAAGAGATGCCTTTTACTGTTGGACAAGTCTAAAATTTGCCGTTTGAGAAAGGGTTAAAATACCTGTACTTGATACAGCACTTGGTGAAGCGTTAGATGCAATAGAGTTAGTAGAAGCACTGACTGGTGTGGTTGACAAATCGACATGTGTTGACGTGTCCATGTTCTTTACTGTTGTAGGATATTTTGTACGTTTGGCAGAGGTGCCTTGTACTGTTCGACAAGCCTAACAAATTGTCGTTTGAGAACGAGTTAATATAACCCATTCCCAAACAACAAAATTTTTGGGCTATTTCAAACTCAAAGATGTTGCAGACGACAATTTCAAGATGATGAAATTTTAAAAATCTTTGCATTTTAGGTTAGAAAATATTGTGGGAAATGAAGAAATTGCTTGTTACAAGCAATTTTTTCTTTTTTCTTGATGTTTTCCCTAGCCTTTTCTATTAGGGACGTCAAAACCAGGTCTTGTTTGAGAAAGAGTTAAATACCTGTACTTGAAACTGCACTTGGTGAAGCGTTAGATGCAAAAGAGTTAGTAGAGGCGGGCGTGGTTGACAAATCGACCCGTGTTGAGGTATTGATGGTTTTAACTGTTGTAGGATTCTCTATAGGTTTGGAAGGGATGCCTTTTACTGTTGGACAAGCCTAACTAATTGCCGTTTGAGAAAGAGTTAAAATACCTGTACTTGATACAGCATTTGGTGAAGCGTTAGATGCAATAGAGTTAGTAGAGGCACTGGATGGCGTGGTTGACAAATCGACATGTGTTGTAGTATCGATGGTTTTAACTGTTGTATGATTCTCTATAGGTTTGTCAGAGGAGCTTTGTACTGTTGAAGAATCGACTGTGGGTTTGGTAGGAGAGCTTTGTACTGTTGAAGACATGTCTGTGGATTTGGTGTCTTGTGTTGTTGAAGAATTGGTTGAATGTGTTGTTACTGAAGTAGGTGCTTTAGACGTACTGGTGACCGTGGTTATATTTGTAGAATCTGCAGTGAAATAAACCAATTCCATCTATTAACCAAATTACTGGTTGACAAATGACGTATCTCAGTGAGTATACATCTTCGACATAGGAATCATTTACATTTAATGTATGCCTCAATGAAATCGTCGAGATAAACAAATCTGTTGTGGTTATTGTTCTGCAGCCATAATTACAAGAATTGCGTAAATCAAATGAAAATTCTTCTCTTACATTCAAGCCGGATCTGCTAAAAGGTCCCATGTGGCAGTTGGGACAGCCAAGTTTTAACCTCCGCTGGTGCCTCAGTGGCAAAAAGTACAGTCTGACTTTGATCCATGCTGCCGTCTTACGTTAGCTACATGTCATAAAGGAGCTATTGGAGTCCAATATGGTTGTTTATGATATCAGACAGCACTTTTATAAATACGCAGGCTGACCTTGAACCATATTGGTCTCAAAACCAATTGGGAGACACTGTTTACAGTCCTGGTTCATTTTATAGATTTGAAGAGACTGATGGTTTAAATACAGTAAAACAGTTAATAGAGAATTACGAAAATACATGACACGTGACACGTACGGTAAATACGACAGCAACAGATAATAGGGGATAAAAAGGGAGTAAAGCAGTTTTGAATTTGCACCTTCAAACCCAAATTCTATGATGTAGGTATTCATGTAAATCGTCTCGACATGACGATTTCAATTAGTACCACAACAGAGGGTTTGATGAACACTTAAATATTATTTGCATTTCGGAAAGCCAATACCTCCTCTAACATGTAGCTCTGTAAGGATAATATAACTTCTCTTTTCAGACGACTGCCAAAGGAACATTTAAGAGGATATTAAAGAGATTAACTTAAGTAAGGTACACGTGCATTTTAACCCTTTCCCAAACAAGACCTGGTTTTGAAGTCCCCAATAGAAAAGGCTTGGGAAAACATTGAAACAAAAGAAGAAACTGCTGATAACCAGCAGTTTCTCCTTTTGTCTCAATATTTCCTGTGCTATATTGTACACAAATTCCTTCCTTTTTAGCATCAATTTTGTCCTCTACAGCAGCGTTTGAAGTGGATCACCCCGAAATTTTGCTGTTCGGGAAAGGGTTAAACTTATCACGTAAACAAATATTGCATACCACAGAGGTTACAAGTTTTTCTGCATGATTCAAACGCGACGACCGGATCACTGCAGTAGAAAGATCGACCAAAGCTTGTACACGCGTCTTCTCCTAGCTTGTCAAAGCACGATGGATCTTCTGAAAACATTACATACGAGTTACAGTCAATGAGTCCTCTTGAATTTCAAAGGGACTCTTTATACGGTGTCGACCATGCAAACGGACAAACATTCAAGAAAAGGGACATGTATATTGTTTGTCGGCGCCTGTAGCACTAAATGATATTGTACCTACTTTTGAAAATGTGTTACTGGAGATTCCGTTTGTATATGCAAAAGGGGTAACGAACAATTCAGTGTCATTTCATCATATGACAAAACAGTCACAAATTTATGTAAATATGCATATCATGCATAGTTTATAAGCAGACTTGAAACCAGATCTTGTTTTGGGAAAGGAGTAGTTAAGTAGATAAATATCGTTTACCACAAAGTTTGCAAGTTTTCCTGCATGACTGATACGCAACGTCTGGATCACCACAGAAGAAACTTTGTCCAAAGCTTGTACACGCATCTTCTCCAAGCTTGTCAAAACATGAAGAATTACCTATAAAAATTGAGAAAATATTTGTCGAGAGCTGATCAAATCAAGGAGGATTGCCTACAATTTTATCATCTGCAGTGTTTCTAACCTCAGACATTAAACTTGGGGTCTATGAATCGAGGGCTCATGAGTTCGAATCCCGGCTCGGCCAATATCCATTCTGACATTTGTCTCTCACCAAATGGTATGAATCGTCTTTGTGAGAGAGAAGCTGGAGGCCCGGTTTGGATATTGTGGTGGTACTGGTGAGAGAAATGCAAGGAATCCGGCCGCGGGGTCGCCTTTACTTATTCTCCCAGTCATGACACGGATACTACTTAAATAAATTTAGCGAAATGGTATTGACGCTCGCCTGGAAGCGAGACTACATGATTCGAAAAGAACGATTCTAAACGGAGTGTCCGATTAGTAAATCACCAGCTTGTTTAAGAATGGTTACCGTACGCCCATCTCTCCCGAATGTCTGTTATCAAGAGTGGGAAATCTTTTACCACACAGACAAAACGTGTTAATTGCAAAAATCCACAGGCCATTAAATTTAGGCTGGCGCATAGTGAACACAACATTTTCCACAACTAATACATAAACATATACCTGCCGAAGTTGTGGTGGAGGATGTAGATAACTTTGTGGATGTAGTAGAATATGGAACATTCGAATTCGAACTGCCTTGACTTCCTGCAACTACAGTTGAACTTTCTATTGTACCTGTACTACTAGCGGAGCCGGTTAAAACTTTAGTGGTGCTTGAAGGAGTATTTGAAGATACGGTTTCGTGTACGGTAGGTGTTGGAGAAGACTGCATTTCTGTAGTGGTGATGCCTCCAGTACTTGGTCCTACAGTCGTCGATGATGTGCCAAGAACAGTTGAAGCAGAGTCGGATGTTGTCACAGACGATGTAGATTCTGTTATACCAGAATTTGATGGTGGTTTTTCTGTGGTAAGTGGTCTATTGGTGGGATTACCAGTTGAACTTGGTGAGGAAGTCTTTACAGAATCTGTTGGAGAAGTGATGGCAGGGTTTGGCGGATTAATGCTTACTGAAGCACTGGTTGTAGTCTCCGGGTTTGTTGATTGTGCAGACACAGAAGTTGTTGATAGTTTATTTGTAGTAAGGGGATCATTGGTTAGAGTCACATTTGAACTTGGTGTTGAAACTTTGATATAATCTGTTGAAGAAGTGATTGGAATATTGGTCGGATTTAGGCTTGAATCTATTGTTGACAAAGTTAATCCGGTGTTTGAAGGAGATGTTTGAGGTGTGTTTGTATGTAATATAGATGCAGTTGTACTTGTAGAAGACGTGGTTGATGGCGGAACTGTAACAAGAAAATATAACTGTCAGAGTAACAGATAAGAGGCTGCGAAAACATTCTAACTTTTTAATTTCAAATCTAAACCCTAATACTGTGGGTAGTCATGTGATGATCAGCATTTCCCTTTTTGCCTCATTTTTTTATGTGCTGTATTTTGCACAAACCATGTCTTTGTTCCCCCAAAATGTCATCCGGTGAAGCTTTCAAAATGGACTTCCCTTACAGGAAATTATGCGCGTGAAAGAGTATATAAAAATAGATATGGCTTAAGAGATAATATATGGACAGTCAGCCATGCGGACTTTGCGACTCCTACGTACCACATTAACGGTTGGATATCATATATATAAGAGAGCTGTGTGTACAGTTAACAAGGGGTAATCGCTTTCAAACTGAAAAATATTTGCCTCAATGTTTTCCGAGGCATTTTCTATTAAGGACGTCAAAAGTCTTGTTTGAAAAAAGATCAATGTTCAATTCATCTTACCACAAAGTTTGCACGTAAGTCTGCAGAACCTCTGCGCTGAATCAGTATCGTTACAGATCAGGTTACGAAGTTCCGGTGCTGAACACGAGGTTCCAAGCTCGTCGTAACATCCCCCGTTACCTGCATGAATACGGGATATGAAATAAGGGTGGTAAACTCGGCCAAAGCGAGGAACGTTTTTTCGCGAACAATGTATTCCGTCGGTGTTGTTATAAAATCTCGTAACTACGGCTTAGATAAAGCCGTAGTTACGAGATTTTATAACAACACCGACGGTTTGTCAATACATAACAATCAATGAACCCGGTCTATTTTTAGACCAAATTCATTGCAATTATAGTTATAAATCTTTAAACTCACATTATAACGCCAGATATTTATACCTTGTTGTAGCGAAAAACGTCTCTCGCTTTGACCGAGTTCGCCACCAGTGGAAATAAGGGTGTAAGTTTTAAATTTTTATCAATATCTGATTTTGTAATTAGAATTTGTGTAATTAGATTTTTTGCAATTGCTGTGACATTTTAATCTCCGCAAAGCATATGTTGGTCGTCAAACTGGTTGCCTTGATATTGAACGTAGAGAGCTAGCTCTAGTGCTTTATCTTAACGAATAGCTACTGTCTGATATAAAACTGATTTCAATGATTTAAATGAATACAATTCATTCATCTATATCTTGGACAAGTGCAAAATTAAACTTTTTTTTACTGATCTATGCGGTCTGATCGTCATAATGTCTGCATAAATGAACATCTGCATTGAAAGCATTTGAAACATGATTTCTTTAATTTTTTGTTCAATTAAATTCGTTCAAATTCTTCACATGCATTGCTGTCATCGATAGTTTTGAAATGGATGGAACTTTGTCGAACTGGCCACTAAAATGGTCTCTTTCGTGTAAATTCTTTTCATGGTGATACTTTATTTCTGTAAGGATACCGCTCACATTTATAAATTCACGAATAGCTCCGCGAACAATTATATTATCCCGTTTAAGTAGAAATATCCATATCACTGGTGGTGAACTCGGCCAAAGCGTGGGACGTTTTTTCGCGATCATTGTATTCCATCGGTATTGTTATAAAATATCGTAACTACGGCTTCGATAAAGCCGTAGTTACGAGATTTTATAACAACAACGACGGTTTGACAATACATATCGGTAAACCCGGTCTATTTTTAGAACAAATTCATCGTTATTAGAAAAACTATCCAATCCAATCTTTAAACTCACATTTAAACGCAAAATATCCGTACCTTGTTGTAGCGAAAAACGTCCCTCGCTTTGGCCGAGTTTACCACCAGTGCATATGTTAACTTAATTATGACAGTTGGATTATCTAACCTATATAAACATGCAAATGATTATTTGGCATAAGAGATACTCTGCTAGGTCATTTATCGTGAGCTATATAAACTAAATTGTTTTTAGGAACAATCCTACCTTGTCCAATATGTGGAAAACATTCTGAAAAATAAATGAAACACAAAAAGTAGCATACTACTGCATAACATTAGAAATAATTTGTAGGAGATGCTATATTCATTACCATATTTGAATTCATCACACACAAAACCCCTACAGATAGACATTTTTCGCATCATTGTTAGACGATTTGACAAAAATTTGATTTTTCCAGTTGCGTTTGGAAGCCATCTTGAGTTTTAAGGAATTGTGGCCGTTGCCCAAGGTTGCCATTCTGACAACCAAGCTAAATATGCTTTGGAACACCCAAACAACGAAAAAAACACTTCATTTTACTCGATATTTTAGGGTTCCCAAAATTTCAAATGGACTTCTTTAACTTTCCAGTAATATCATACCTGGGCATGTGGTCTGGTTACATTGCACTAGTTCATGATTTTCTCCCTTACAATCCGCGGACGTACAATCTTTATATTCCACACGGAACATCAACCCGCTGTTATTTCTGCATTCCCAGTGATTCAAGGGATTGTCTGTGGTGGTTTCTACGGTGGCTATAATGAACGAACGAATACACAAACGAAAAATTATCATTGTAGTTATAGCTCATGATAAATGACCTGGCAGATCATTTCTAGCTTTCAGCTAGAAATTCTCTGCCAGGTCATTTATTGTGAGCTGTAGTATAATGTAAATCTGTAAGTTGATCTATTGCTACAACGAAGGAAAGAATGAATCGGTGTTCTCCCCAGCCAAATAAGCTGTATCGGCCACACTACAGCTTCATAGAAATCACTGTAATGACCCTACAGCTTCAAAAGTACCCCGCACATTCAATTCTTCAAAATAATCACCAGTATCAGGGATTTGTCTAAGGCGTTTCATATCCAAAACTGATGAATGATATCTTTTAATAATTGTAAATGCAATAGTTGTGTATAAAACATTATGGGAAAAGAAGAAATTGCTTCTTCTTTTCCCACAATGTTTTTATTTACAATTATTTGCGTAAACACTGTGCTTGAAGGTTAACTATACATTTGAAAATAATTTGCCAATACGGCTCCAAATTGCATGTGGATAACACTGTGAATGTACAGTACCAACTAAAAATTATCGTTGTATTTGGCATTAGGTAAATCTGTATGTTGATATGAATTGTTGTAATATCCGATACCTCTAATCAAAATAAGGACCAAATACATAGATGATATATTAGCAGGATTTCCTGACTTGCGTGTCTAATTTTACTAAAATTGATTTCAGTTGTTCTTCATAATACTGATATTCACTCAAACAATCAGAAGTAGATCTTTTACTTAGAAAGACGGCATTAGGAAACCTAACGGAAAAGCCCATTCGGGTTAACAAAAATGAGCTAGGATCTGGAAAAGGGTCCTTTAAGGCTTTTGAGCCAAACGTTGTTCCAGATCAGCCTGCATATACACGCAGTCTGATCAGGAACCATGTTGTTCTACACTAGCTTCTTTGTGACATGTTGCAGTCACAAAAGAGAAACATGTGTGTCTACCAGTCTCCACTAACATACTGCTTGGTCTTGAAATTTGGCTACTTCAAATGCTATAAGGGACCTTTTGTCTCCAGATTTTGGCTAATTTTAATTTATTTTACCTGCAATCGTAGTCGGTGGCTCTGTGTTATGTACAATTGGGACTGTGTCGTTATAGCATTCTGAAATATGCGGACAGGAGCTTAATCTTTTCATTTCCCACAAAGCAAAGATCTAGATTCTTATAATTTAGCGGCAGGTTCAGACGATACAGAATATGTTTTTTTGAAAAATGTGCACACTATAGCACTGAAAAAATTGAGGGCATTTTCGTCTTTCCTATCAATGTTTTTCAACGCTTTTCAGAGGATGCATTACCGCACAAAATGACTTTGTTTATGTTATACATGTATCTAAAGTCAATGAAAGATTAACGCTATTTTGCCCTCAATGATTTAGTGCATCCTCAGTCCGTATCAGTCTTGGTTTGGGCATCTGACAAACTAGTAGTCTTCGTAACATCGTTGATGTCTTTTTCGCCTATGGACGAATCGTTTACCAATTATCAATGTGGAACTAGCAACTAGTGGCTCTAATTTAATGTCGTGAATGTACTGTTTCAATATACATAACACTAGACGCTGCGATGTTATTTAATTAGACCCATTCAATATCAAATAACTACGTCCTCCACCATAACACCCCCCCCACCAACACCCCCCCCCCCCCAAAAAAAAAAAAATAGGCCCTTATGAAGCAATTTCATACTGGAGGGTCTCAAGCCCCTGTGTCTGAATATTGGGGTTGGGGGGATGGGGGGGGGGTTAAATAGTATTTTCCGTAAACGTTCAATGTAAAATCAGACAAATCAGCATTTTAGGGCAACTTTGGAGGTGGGGTGGGTCCCCCCCTTAGCTCCAGCCCATCCCCCTTCCCTGTTCCAACAGGCCTGAACAAACACAAAGAAAGCAAAAAAAGAATACCTGGACATTTTGCAATGTTGCACCAATCTATTTCATGTTTTCTTGTGGACGGACAGTCGCTATCATTACAATGGCTATCGTACCGGATACGGTATACCAATCCGTTGGCCTCGAAACATTCCCATTGCGTCCAATTGGATTTTGGGTCTGGGGCTGAAGAGGTGATCTTTAATATATCGGTGCTTTTCAACAAAATCATCGTAACTGCAGCTTTAAACAAGCTGCAGTTACGATGTTTTTGTTGACAAGCAGCGATATTTTGTGTGAAAATGTGGTTTAAGCATCAATAACAATGGAAATAGTGTATATCAGCGCTATCAATAACAATGACACCAGGCCCCGGTTTCTCGAAAAAAAACTTAAGTACGTTCTCATGCTCAAATCTGAGCACCGTGCTCAAATCGCACGAATTCCACGTGAACTTCAATCGAATACCCTTCAACGTTGGAGAGTATTCCTTTGAAATTGAGCATGTTCTCATGAGTTTGTACTTAAGTTTTGTCGAGAAACCGGGGCCAGTAGGCCTAAACAACATACTTTGACAGTGCAAGAGTGTTCAGTGTACTTTCACAAATAAAAACCATGTTCATTGATTCTTGGTTACTACGCTCGATGTGCAAAATTACATGTAAACGTGATGCTTTTGAATCCCGAAGAAGAAGTAAATGTCTTTTAAAAGAGTTCTTTAAATGCTATGATAAAAAAGAGGTATGCCTACCGGTGTCACAATGATCTTTTCTCTGTTTTGTGCTCTATACGCACTCAGGACAGTAAGCAGCAACTTGCAAAATATGTAATAATGCATTGATTTAAATTTATTCAGATTATAATTATCACTTGTCTTTTTGTCATATTGATATAGAGTGTGTTGAAATGAAAAACGTTTGCAAACCTGTCGTTGTCAAAGCTGTATACTCTTTGCATACTGAAAATTAAAATGAAAAAGATTTTAAACAAGATTTAACGGTATAAGAATGATGTACATAAAGGACAATATGAACACCAATCTGATTACTAGCCTACCATGCAAGTACAGTCGACACTCGCTGTGTCGAAGTCAGAAGGGCTCTTAGGATACATCGACATATCCGGAATTCGACTCATCCGATTTTTATTTGTTTCTATACAGATTATGTTTATCCGTTTTTGATGCTCATCAAGTACGTTCATAATTGAAATATAGTAGAAAATGGAAAGAAATTGCTCGACATGAGCAATTTCTTTCCTTTTCCTACTATATTTCAATGGCTAGATTTATTTTAAAATATTTTTGTTTAATATTTATGATATCCATTGATGTGGACGTGACCAGGGTTCCACTTCGAGTTAAGCGGAAATTCGACTTATCCGATGTCGAGATAAAGAGTGTCGACTGTACAACCATTGCGAACTGCAATGTGCTACACTGACAAATCCGACTTTGATTAATAATTTAAGTTTTGATATAATGGTTGGCATCTTTAACCATCAATAAACTATAAGCATAGTAATCACCCCCTCCCCATAGTACGAGGTCCGAATCTATTTCCCTATTCATAAAAACCTTCGTCATATGAATAATTTTACTTCGAAGCCCAAAATATCTAACTCTTAAATATTTCAATTAGGTCACATCTTCTATTAAGCTCGACCATGCGTGTTTCTATAAGCGGTTATCGTGCAGAAATTCGGACCATCGGTGTTACGCACGCACATGGAAAGCGCCTTTTTTGGTGGATACAAACACGACACAAAAAGATCGAGGCGAAGAAAATGATCTGGCAATTTTTCACTTCGGATCTCTCTCCCCCTAGCCGAATGGGCGCATCGTCGGTGTTATTGCAAAACCTCGTAACTCCAGCTTTCAATAAGCTTGAGTCACGAGGTTTTGCAACAACACCGACGACACGTTGGTTGTACAAAAGACAGAATAACTGAAAGATTACCTGGGCAAGGTCTAGGTCCACATGCATACGATTCAGACGGTGCACCTTCACATATCGAATCCAATTTAGCAGAGCAGGTGCGTGAACGATTGGCAAAGTAAAGTCCATTTTGATCTGTACATGTCCAGTTTGACCAACTTGACCAATTGCCTGGAGAAAATTTGTAGTGTAACTACACATTTTCAGAAATTCACTTTTTTGCATTATGGAATATATCATGTGTACTAACATTGGGTTTCAATTCTGTATATTCAAAGAGATATATTTAGAATTCAAGAAATATTGTATCTCTTACGCTAAAAGACTGTTATTAGCCTACGTTTTTTTCATCTCGTGTAAGATTTTACAAAATGCAGTTACCATAGTTTTGCACTAAACCCTCGATTTATGGTAATTTTTCATCGTTTTTCTTCGAAAATGGTTATATTATTCATTAGTATACAAGAATCGTCAGGATATACATGTATATATTTTGTGACAAAAACCAAGCGACTCGTCTGAAGTTTAGACAACAAAAATCTCGCAACTGCAGCTTAAGGTAGAAGACCCATAATGAAAAACACCACTTTGTAGCATCAAATTACACACACTTGTAAATACACATCACATAAGTTGATTCACCGTGACAGATTTCAAGATTATGCTTCAAGAAGAAAAAAAATTTACAAATAAAATTTTACTTTATCTTTTATATGCAAGGGAGGTAATTTTGACCATTTTTGTCAAATATTTTCATAAGTATGCATGGATTCAAAATTCTAAACCGTACAAAATGCTTATGTTTATATTTGGAATGGAAATGTAACACAGTTTAGGAATTACTGGCATTTTTTCAAATTTTGCCTCTGGCTCTTTGGTGCTCATTATGGGTCTTCTACCTTAAAACAAGCTGCACTTACTAGGTTGTTGAAAAACAGCGATATTATGTACATACCATAACAATTCGTGGAACAATTAGCAGATATGTGATAATGTTTCCCATCGCACTGGTCATTATCGCCTGTGGAGCACGTGCGATTACGTATGTAGAAACAACTGTCCTTCTCGAAGAAACATTGGTGAATCGTCCATTCGGTCCAAAATGACACCGCTTGCCCTTTGTAATGATAACAAAAAAGTTTAGTCCATATGGTCCAGTTAAGATAACGGTAGGCCTATTATTTTAGATATCTATTAATTCCACAGTCAACAACAACAACAACAACAATCTTGTGAAAATCCAGCAGAATTTAAAGTCTATAGAATTAGGACAGACAGATAAATGGTCGCAAGGGAGCATGCCATTCTCTTTTTTTCACTTTCAAGCACAAAAAAGAAAACAATATGAAACTATTTTCTCCACCTCGTACTAGTGACGTATTTCGGATAAACAAATGGTATTTTATGTGTGTTGTTATACAATCTCGTAACTACGGCTTGAATCAAGCCGTAGTAACGAGATTCTGTAACAACACCGACGTTTTATCAAAACATAACGGTAAACCAAGTCTATTTTAGAACAAAATTAATTTCTATCGAACAACACGTACCGTTTTGATTCAAAAATCGTGGCTACAGAATTGTCTGATATGCATTTGCACTCTCTTTCACAGAGGCTCTTGCATATCGCCTCTGTTATGAGATCGGAAGAATATAAGAATAGTTCCATTTTAATTAGGAAGAATAAGAAAATAGTCCCATTTTACTCGTAATTAGATCAATGCTTAAATTTGAAAGCACTTCGGATATAAACAGAATAATAATAAATTTATTTTCTTTCTCTAATGCATAATACAAGAAATGAAACAGTTACAAAGTAACTAAAGACGTTATCCCTCGGTAGGACACGATTCATGGACTCTAGACGATGTAGCCCCTTGCAGAGATGGTATGTTAAGAGCAACGAACGATCACTCTGCGCGGAGAATGATGTATTTGATTGGGCAATTCATTTGATTGGTTGATAAATAGTTTGGTTGACGCAGGAAATTGGCTCAACACTTACCCTGACATCTTTGGCTTGAACACGGCTGGGTCTCACTAACTGAACCATTACACGGCGTGTTCTGATCGTCCAATTTACATTGTCGTGTTCTACTTGCTTCACAATGTTTAGAATCCACATTGGTACACTGCCAGTCAGACCACGGGGCCCACGTGCTAGTGGGACAAATTATAGATTGTGTTTGAAAGTCGTGACAGTTGGGAACATTGTGTATAATGGAGCAGTTCCGCTGTCTGGTTAATGTGCACAGGTTGTTGCTGTTAGCCCCCGCGACCCACTCGCTCCAAATTGCTACAAAAAAAAAAGATCTCGCTTTTTAGCTCACCTGAGCACGAAGTGCTCAAGGTGAGCTATTGTGGTCGCTCACTGTCCGTCGTCCGTCCGTCCGTCCGTCTGTCCGTCTGTCCGTCCTCAATTTCTTTAAACATCTTCTCCTCCACAACCATTAGACCAATTTTGACGAAACTTGGCAGGAATGTTCTTGAGGTGACCCTTTTCAAAACTTGTTCGCGAATTTTTTGAATCGTAAAATAATTCTTTAAAAATCAACCATTGGGCCAATTTGAACCAAAGTTGGCAGAAATGTTTTTAGTGACTCTGTTGAAAATTTTTCTACAAATTTTAAGATTTGTTAAAAAATGTGGGTGTGGCAGGGTCAGACTTTGAGAAATCCTAAGAAAATCATTTAGAAATCAAAAGACAAGTATCCTTGTTAGCAATGTAGATGCTACAATTTTGTCCTATCTTCATGAAACATGTTCAGAATGTTTGTATAGTCACAAGGATGAAGACTATTAAAAATATAATGTTCTTTTGGATATCATGGGTGCAATCATTTCTCACCTTGTGAATCTCAGTTCAGGCGAGCAATTAAGGACCATCATGGTCCTCTAGTCTTACGAAAAGCTGCAGTAACGAGGTTTTTGCAGTAACGAGGTTTTTGAAGAAATGCGACAATCAATTAGAAAATTAGGAAGACATTTCAGTTGACAGACTTCAAGTCGAAGTTGTAAGGGTATCAAATGGTCGTGATACATTCTTAGCTCAACACATTCGATTCTATACCTTTAGGGATGGTTGTCTCAGTGTCCACTTTCTCATTATCTGAATCCGCCAAAACATTTAGTTCTCGATATCTTTAAAGTCGGTCAGTTATCAACACTTTATGATATTTAAACATTTTCAGCATGTCTTTTCGAAGAGAAAAGAACCCGCGTTTACTGTTGGTGATTGATTGCTACGTTGTCCAAAAAAAAACAAAAACAAAAAAAAAACGAGACCTGATAGCTCAGTCGGTAACGTCGGAATCTATCAATCCAGGTGTGGTGAGTTCGAGCCCTGGCTCGCCAGTATTCATTCTGACATTTGACAAAAAATCATTTGTCTCTCGCCAATGGGTGTGAATGAACTATGTGAGAGAGCAGCTGGAGGCTCGGTTTGGATATTGTGGAGGTACCGGTGCGAGGAATACCAGGAATCCACAATTAGGCGCTCCAGTCACCGCGATATGATCATAGCATTTGAAAACGGTGTAAAACCCCATTTAATCAACCGAAAAAAGACGATGTCGTGTGATTCTCTAATTATGTGTACTCTACCTTAATTTTGAAAGTGTTCACGAAATCTTACCTGGGCAATTGTCGGAAGTACACGGTACATGGCTGATTCCAACACCACAAGTACTATCGGTGCAACTATCTAAATGTACAGCTTTGCAGTCCCCGTCTGTGACAAAATACAACAAACAAAACAGAGCTACAGATAAGAGGGAGTGAAAGGCCATGGGCGGATCTAAAGGGGAGTATATAGGTCGGGGGTCCGGACCCCCCCCCCCCCCCTGGCATTGGCCGAAAATTAAATTTTGACTATATAAATTCAGTGTAACGTTACATATTTACCACATTTAAGCCATAATTTGGGCTTGGACCCCCCTGGAAAAAAATCTTGGGCTTGGACCCCCCCCCCCCCTGGAAAAAATCCTGGATCCGCCCTTGAAGGTTTTTTTCAATATGAAATATTTCATTATTGTTCAACAAACCCCATGTTGTGGGTGCTGAATGGAATCGTCTCATCGAGACGGGTATTCACAATGGGTATGGGTATTCACATCATAGGGTTTGAAATTGACAAAACAAAGTTAGGATGTCTTCACCACTATTTATATGAGGCTCTGTCAAAGTACTGAAAAGGCTGATGGCAAGGGAATTAATCGCCATTATAATAAAATCAATTACAGTCGTCACACGTTATCTCGACATCGGATAAGTCGAAATTCCGCTTAAGTCGAAGTGAAGTCATGTCCCGCCACTCAACATATGGATATCAAAATGTTTAATAAAAATGATTTCGAAACAAATACACCCATTGAAATTTAGTTGGAAAAAGATAGAAATTGCTCGTTTCGAGCAATTTCTTTCCTTTTCCGACTATATTTCAATCATTGATACATATGATGCCCATCAAAAATGGTTGAATATCGTTTTCATCGAAAATAATGAAAATCGGATGAGTCGAACTACGGATATGTCGAGGTATTTTGATGCTCCCTCTGACTTCGACACAACGAGTATCGACTGTACACATTCTGTCATTCTAATTTAAATTATAGATGACAAGATGGAAAATGGTAAGCTTTGATTTTGTATGAAATAACAGAAAATTCATATTAACAGCAGTTTCTCATTTTTTTAATGTTTTCACAAACCCAGACCCTACATGCTGGTAGTATGGAACACATGACAGAAAGGGAGATTGCTCTCAAAATCCATACAAAGCGTGTCTATGCTGTCATTTATAGATAACCTAAACGCATTTAGAAAATATCATTGTCGAGGCAGCCTACCACCTCTTTCATTTAGGTTGAATTCAATATTTGTCTTTTTGAAAAGGTTGTTTACGTGAATAGAGCCTGTATACTTTGAAGCATTGATTTACATACCTTAGGCTTCAGTAAAATCACATGTAAAATAACCAGACATAAGGCGCGTATAAATCATAAGTCAATCTGTAAAGCCTTCGGGGAAGATATCACTCTCCGGTCATCATCAGACGTGTATACCTCATGATAAATCAGGACCGTAGGAAAGTTGGCCGAAAATGCCAAATTTTCCTTATTTCACACTGAAAATTTCGGGAAAATTCAATTTAGCCCCCCCCCCCCCCTTCAATATTCAGACAATGAGGCTTTAGCCCCCCAACATGAAATTGCTTCTTACGTGCCTGTAAATGACCTGGCAGAGCAGCCCATGCTAATTGAATGGAATGCTCTGCCAGGTAAATTCTCGTCCGCTATAATAATCTCTAAGTATTTTGATACTGTCGAAAGATTTGATTTAAAACAAATGTTCTCAACCCCTTACCACTATTAAAAGTACACAGTCCCTCCCCATGCCAGGCGTTCCAATGGAGTGATGTCTGTTTACGTCTGTATACCTTGGTTACTGGATCCAAGTCGTTGAATTCTAAGTAAGTGATAAATGTGATCCGTTACGCTAAAAGGCACCTTATCCGAACTACAAAACTTTACCAGTTCCCGTATGCGAAAAATGAATATCGAGGGCTCAGTGCAAAACTATTGTAACTACATATTTTTCAGAAATTCACTTTTTCGCATTTTCTGAATCTTTAGGAAGGAATACATCATGTGTTCTAATATTAGGTTTCAATTCTGTGTACTTAAAAATATATTTAGAATTTTAAAAAAACATTTTTCCTCTTTAACTTTGAGAAAGTCAATAAGTTTTTTCCCTCTCCTGTAAAATTTTACAAAATGTAGTTACAATAGTTTTGCACCAAGCCCTCGATATATAGTCAGATGGGGAAAACATTCCGGATTAAGAAAATTACATACAAGTGAAAAGTGCCGGCCCTAGTCTGGCTGTACGGACTGCGCAGACTGACTAGGGTCGATATTTTTCACACTTCCTGAGCGTGATGGATCACAAATGTGAATGAAGGGATTACTGCATATCAAAGGGGATTTTGAGAACGGACTCTTTATATAGCTTCTACCATTATAAATATTGGTTCCAAATTAACTTTGGTCCCAGTATAGTCTGATATGAATCGATGCTGCTATTTTAAATCTGGAAGTCCACCCCTAATGAAATTCATGCGGCGTTAGAACTTTTCGTACGACGTCGTTAACATTCGTTACGCGTACGTGTTCGGAATGTTC
Organism: Fragum sueziense; assembly: GCA_963680895.1. NCBI lineage: Eukaryota > Metazoa > Mollusca > Bivalvia > Cardiida > Cardiidae > Fragum > Fragum sueziense. The sequence goes on from OY804610.1 coordinate 17,883,298, forward strand.
CACCGCCGAATATTTACAACGTCGTTCGAATAATTTCGACGTCGGGTAGATCTGATTAGGGGCGGACTACCTTAAGCCACGAAGGAGATCTGGACAATGTGGAGCTTGATCACACTACATGTATGAGCACAAGCTAATCTGAGTCCATTTGGTTTCTTATTCCATATATACTACTGATTCAGGTCAACGCTAAGATAAATAAATGCACACTGAAATCCAAAGATGAATTGATACATAGCAAAATGAAAACACAAAAGAATTTACAATTTCTGTTTGCTTTAGACGATCTAAAGAAAGAGCCATATAGGAAATAAAATCTTTGCTCTGGTGTGCCTTCTTGGTGAAAAATGGTGTTGACATAGCATGAAAGGGTATATTATAATGAAATCCTTACTTTGAATCAGGAAAATAATACCGCATGTCACCGCAACCAAACCAAAAACAGCCAGACCTAAAACAAAATCCTTATGTAGGTTACCCAGCAACCTTAATCATGATTAACTAATAAGCGTTGATTTTTAACCCATTACCCAATACCAAACGGCAAACTTTGGACTGGTCCAAAAAAGATTCAAAAGTGTTGCAGACGACAATTTCAAGTTAAGGAAATTTAAAATATTTTAATCTTTTTATGTAGAAAACATTATTGGAAATGAAGAAATTGCTTGTCACAAGCAATTTCTTCTTTTTCCACAATGTTTTCCCAAGTCATTTGTGTAAGGGAGGTCAAAAAGAGTCACTGTGAGGCAATGAGTTAAACTCATTTTATTCTATCAACTTGTTCGATTTTATTTTTCATTGTACATTTATCAAAAATGTGTTTCTTCACCACAATTAAGGGGGAATGCTCCAGTTTTTCGGAACACTCGGTCATTACTGTAGTACACTAAATGTTTCGTACCAATATGTTTCGCTACCATATTTTCAGTAATATAACACAATAACACATCATTACAATTTACCATTTTCGACGGCAAGAGTGTATTTATTATGCGGAACTGATTTCCCCAAGATGAAAATCGATTATTTGGAGCAAGACAGCCGTAAGTGTGTATGCAGTTACCACTGTTTTGCGTCATTTAATTCATGTGTAGCTGATAAAAATTGCTGTAACTCACTAAATAAGAGCGCTGACCTATAGATACATTTTCTTTTTGAATTATTACCAGTGCATGTTGCTTAAAGGGACATTTTATTCCAATTTCAATTTTTGAAAGTATGTCTTGATGCCAAGATTGGTTATTCTAGTGAGTATAAATACTATTAGTTTCTTTAAGTTGTTGCCAATAAGCGAGAAACACGCATTTAAAGTTGAGACATAATCGATAAATTGCATATAAATCCGAACTGTTGTCCACAACAATTTGTTCAATTTTAACACAAAAATATAAATTTCTCGTAAACGGCGCAATACTTTGGCTTGAATTTTTCAGAATTTTCATAAGGAAATATGCTCCTTCAGATAAAAATAAAAGTATAATTTATGACAAAAAATTCTGAAATGTCACTTTAATACACTGAGAAAGTTTTATCAAATTCTATTATGTAGAACTTGAAATATTTCCGAAAATGTGCAATTTTTGACATAAAACACTCCAGCTTCGTTGATCTAACCGAACACGTGATCATGCTGTTTTATACATTTACACATTTATAATAGCACATATTTTGGGTTTTCTGTTCTTATTAAATGTAAGACGTTACTTTAAATCCGTTTTCGGGACTAAACGATGAATATACAGCATTTTATTAGCATTTTAGTGACATTGGACAGGTGCAAGAAATTGAGCATTTTTTAGATGAAGGGGTATGTGATACGAATGTCTATAAAATTCAAACAAGATCGCTGACCACCCATTTTTATTTTATTTTTCAAATGGTAATAACATGTAATTTCAACATACAAAATATAAATGAATTCTATTATTAGGAAAAAAATTAGGCAACTGGAGCATTCCCCCTTAAAAGATATTAATTTCGAATGATGTTTTATAAGTGCTTTCAAAAAATGATAAATGATCGACAGTCTCTTCAACTTTGGCAGATACATTTGATTGACCTTTTACCAGACAGCAACATTCTAGTGTGGTCCAATTTGAAAACTGTTGAAGGCGACAAAAAGAAAGTTGATATGTAGGAAGCAATCTTGGAACTGAACGGTTTTAAAACTGCTCAAATGTTTCGAAACTCATTTTGATTTACGGAACTCATTTTAAGCAGTCTTGAAACTGCGTAAAATAGCATGTTTAATTTGTTATGTTGGTGTTGGTGTACTATCTATGCAGCATCCATCTTTAAAATATCTCTTTTGATAAGTAAACCTAATAAAAACAAGCGAGATCATATTATGCTGTTTTATTTGAATATTAAGTTCTGTGCCGAACAGAAAACCTAAACTTCCAACTGCTCGAGCATTTTTAAAACTGCTCAGAGTTCAGTTTAAGTAGATTTAAAACTGCTTAAGTTCCAAGATTGCTCACAACTTTGAGACAAAATGAGATAATGCTGATTATCAGTATTTTCTTCTTTTGTTTAAAAGTTTTCGCCATCGTTTTTCCCAAGGGGCTTCAAAAAGCTTCAATGTGTGAAATGGGTTAAGGTAAATTGTCAAATACAGAACTTACCATTTTTCGTATTTGCCATTTTGCCATAAATACCTAGGGGTAGAAATGGTCGTCAAATTAGAAAACAATGAAATGATAACGTACGTTTGTCTCTAAAATGCTTTTCATATTTCAAAATGCTAAAAGTAATTTGACATTCGTTAACCTCAATTAACATTTTCTGGGTCCCTCTTCAGCACTCGTTTTCGAGAGCTGCTGATATATCGTGAATTCATACCAGTCTGCTTTAACTCACAAGCAATTTCTCTATTTCCCACAAAGTTTTCTACTCCAAAAGACAAAAAACTGCAACTTTATTCACTTGAAAGTGTCGTGTACAGCATGTTTGAATTGGAACCAGTCTAAAATATTGTCGTCTGGTAATGTGTTAGAGTATAGAGATAAAGATAAGAGAGGATAATGGTCATTTAAAATGCAATATTTCATGAAATGTTCATCAAAACTATAATTGTGGTGCTCATTGGAATCGTCTCCTGCATTGTACACATGCCCGTAGGAAGCAATTGTAAATTTTCAGTGTAAAATAAGGAAAAATCGGCAATTTGACCCAAGCCTTCCCCCTCCCACTTCCTGCAGCACAGGGCCAATGAAACTGCGTGTCAGAGTGCTGACCTTAATTCATATTTGTCCCAAATGCTGCAAGAGCCCATGTCATACATTCTCCATCATATAATCGTAGCCTTCTAGTAGATCTATGTCATTATCTTTGTTTTTAGAATTAAAATGAGGTCATACGAAATAAAGTATATAGAGGACGAGAATTGACCTGGCAGAGCATTCCATTCGATAAGCATGGGTTGCTCTGCCAGGTCATTTATCGTGAGGTATAGTAAAAATAAGTAAATAATTCTCTATGTAGAATCTCTTTTAATGAGATATATACATAAGCCCTCTCACCATACGGTCGGCGGCGGGGTGGGGGTGTAGACTGATCCAGTTTGAAAGGCATTGAAGACGACAAAATGATTATTATAAATAAAGGAACACGAAGTCACAAATTTGTTTTTATAAAATACATAAAAATATTTTTTCAGGCTGATCTAAATAGAAGGCTGTTGCAGAAGACATTTTAGAAAATATTACAAAAATTTGAATGTGTTCATTTCATAGCATTGGTGAAAAAGAAATAATGTTGAGCATCATCATTTATTTGCAATTTCTTTTCGGCAGACAACAAAAAAGCCGCAAAATTGCCAAAAAATGGACGAACAATAAGGATATCAATTTTTGTGGAAATAGCAGAGGCAACAGTGACCCCTAGTTTACAGTAGTTGCAATATTGCAACGGACCTTTTCTTCCTTGTCAGGAGTCCTGTCATGAACATTACAAAATCATCAAAGTTCATGGATACGATATTGCAGCTTAGTTTATAGGACCAGCAATACTACTGCATCAAATTCTCATATCTTTAGATTAGGAACAAATAATAGGAACAAATAATAGGAATAGATAATAAATGAATAAATAAATAAAAGAATAAATGTATAAATAAATGAAAATACCAACCTTTATTTAAGGACAAATCCCTCGTCTGCAGGATGTCACGATTTTTAACATGAAAGAGCGATAAGTATACAGTCAATGCATGTGAAAGACAGTCTTGAAGTATTGCATACATTTGGCCGCTCTTCATCCAAAAACATCGTAACTGCAGCTTGTTTAAGCTGCAGTTACGAGGTTTTGGGTGAAAATCGGCTATATGCCTCATAGCAAACCGCTACCCTCTCCACATAGTGCTGAATATTTAGTCATTTGAATTTTAATTTGATCAAATCTATTTCCCATTACCACGAATCGTTTACCTTTCCCAAAACAGTCGACTGAACAGAAAGGAGTTCTGTAATATAAGACTAAAATAATTTTCGACAAAAGGTAGAAAAATCCATATATTTTTGCAACGGCAATTTTGGGGGAAAGGGTGGAAATGCTGATTATCAAAAATGTTTTCTCTTGTTTCAAAGTTTCCAAGATTTTTTCCTACTGGCAACTAGTCTCTTAAAACAGAGCACATTATCTCTTCATTCCATTGTGATAGAATGATATTTGATTTGTTTAATCAATAGACCTCGGCTTTGGAGAGTATCTGTCAACGTGAGAATCAACTATCATTTTGCAAAGAATTGAATATAGTCTTGAACTAGATTCTTAAACCGTTAACCCTTCTCAATTGAATAGCATAAAAGGATCGCAAATGGGCAGAATAATCAGCATTTTTGGATAAAATGATTTCTAGAAATACAAAAGGAAAAAGGAAAATTCTGGTGGTAATTCTATGAATTTGGCGAGGATATCTTGACCCCTCTCATGATGTTAACGTCATATTCCTATTGTTGTCAAAGCTTTTGCAAGAAGTAAAGACGAAGATCAGTTTGCACAGACGTGTGGTCTGATCTTAGCCTACATTCCCTGCTTTCTACCCATTTATTGTGATATAAATTTGATATTAACTTATTGAAATGATTCTTAAATTGGCAATTTGTTTGGAACCAAATTTAAAGTCAGCCGGACAATGTTTTATTTTTCGAATAGGGTGCATAGTTATATCAATATCTGTGCGATGATGCTGATAATTAATGGAAATGTCCACTGCCGAATCAAAGGCGTACAAATTAATTGTCGAATGAAGCGCGAACCTAATATAATGGACATTTTTGTATATTATGCTTCATAAGTTCTCGAATAAAGGGAACGGTTAAAGAAAAAGACGAAAATGTCTCACCAAAAGTTCTTCCTGATTCGCCTTATCAGTGTTGCACATTATTTCTTTTCTTCTCCCTTATTTGGTCACGGTTGGGAACCTAGGTGGTGTTTACATCATAAATCGTCGTTGTAAATGCAAAACCTCGTATCTCGTTTTTGGAAAATTTCAGGGGAGGGGGAGAAAAAATGTAAAAACTTTTCTCAAACTGAAATGTTTTACTTGAAATTCGGACATATTGTTCACAGATAATGTGACATTATAATACTGATTAGCAAATATATCCTTATACCTACAGGAATTGTCTTAACTGGACACACAAGATGTTCCTTTGAAAATCGCAAGAATCGACATACGATGTTTTGCATTTACACCGACGAAATGAAATAGATTTCGAAAACATCAAGACAAAAGAAGAAAGTTTAAGAAGATCTAACTTCAAGTTGAATATGGGCCTGTGTGGTGTGGGTTCCAGTTAACCCTTTCCCAAACGACAAAATTTTAGGGTAAACTAATGCAGACGACAAAAAAAGATGTTGTTAAAGATAGAATTAGTGTAGAATACAGCACGGAAAATAATGAGACAAAAGGAGAAACTGCAGCAGCAGCAGCAGCAGTTTCTTCTTTTGTCTCAATGTTTTCCTAGCCATTTCTATTACTAAACCAGGTATTGTTTGGGAAAGGGTTAAAATACACGTATGACATCCATGACGTCAATTTTGCTCACCTCAATAGTACTGGTCAACGTGGTATCTAGACGGGGAGAGTTGTTTGGACGATGGAAATACATGTACACTTAAAGACACTTCCAACGCAACACTTACATTTTTCATCAAAACTAAATAAATAATGCAGTATATTTTATGAAATTTTCAGCAAATATAAATCAACTACGTTTACATGTTTTCTGTATGTTTCATCGAAATCGACTGATCCGAACATAAAAAATATTTAGGTTTTTCACTAAGACTCAAATATGAAAAGTCACAAAACCCCAGGCAATAGCAGGATTCAATAGCATCAAAGCAGCGTCACCAAATCATGCTCATATCTCATACCACTGCTTCATAAGATTTGATAACATGCTTTCACGTGCGAAGCTATACTAGAATTCACTTGCACTTATTTTGTTTAAGAAATAATGTTTTGTACGTGTCAGCATTGAACAGAATAATCGAATTTGTTACCAGACATTAGTTTTTCGCCATTTTGCTCCAAGAAATTTTCAACAACCGGAACAGGAACTTAAAAGGGACGAGTTAAGAATGATCTCGCAAAGATTCATCATCAATTATGCTTTATCAATGAAAAGGGAGTGTCTTCGTGTCATTTAGGTCCATGACGGACACCAATCTCCGAGCAGAGTTGTCGTTCGTTACACTCACCATACATCTCTGCAACGGGCTGGGCGGCTGAATGACAAGGATCTTGTCAAACCGAGGAAAACGTGTATTATTACTGTTTAACTGTTTCATGTGTAACATAATAAAGTGGACAAAGAATTGATGACCCTGGGTACATTTGAAAGTTATTATAACTGATGAATTTACCCATATAAAATGGAACTATATACTATGAACAAAAAGTTTAGCAAGTTTTATTTTCTTTATTATTTTCTTCAAGAATGCAATTCCTTCAGACACATTACAAGTACAAATCAATTCAATAAAATGTTTGGTAACAAAAACGCCACAACTAGTGAAAAAATTCATTCAATAAAACAGCAAAACTGAGGTTAGAACATTGTTGGGGTCCTTACCTAAAAGTCACAAAAATGTCAGTATCTTGTGTGTCCCCCAAGAGCTCTGATAAAAGCAACACACCTCCTTCTCATGCTTCGAATTAGATTCCTTACAGTCTGTATAGGTATCCGCTGCCATTCCTGGTGCAAGGCCTGTTCCAGTTCACGTACGTTTGTGACGTCATGACGCCCACGGACTCGTCTTCCTAAAACGTCCCACAAATGTTCGATTGGTGCCATATCCGGGGATTTAGCAGGCCATTCTAGTAAGTTTATGTTGTTACCTTGTAAAACATCTCTGGATTGTCTTGCTACGTGTGGTCGGGCGTTATCCTGTTGGAAAATGTTTGCGTCGCCTCCCTGTATAAACGGTACAACAACAGGCACTAACACTTCGTCACAGTATCTTGCTGCTGTCAGGGTCCCAGGAATAGTTATAAGGCGAGTCTTGCCTCGATAACAGATACCGCCCCAAACCATAACGCTTCCACCTCCGTATCGGTCGTGTGTTCTGACGTTAGCACGATCATAACGCTCACCTAATCGGCGCCATACACGCACTCTGCCATCAGAGAATGAAACGTTAAACCTCGACTCGTCGCTGAAAAGAACTTGGTTCCATAGTTGTTGTGTCCAGCGTCTGTGTATTCGAGCCCATCGGAGACGTGTTGCACGATGACGGTGCGTTAACGGCAACCCAACAAAAGGACGACGCGCACGTAATCTAGCGCTACGAAGTCTATTCCGAACAGTATTTGCGGAAATCCTTAAGCCCGTTGCAGTCTGGAGACGAGCAGCTATAACACTGCCAGACATGAACCGGTTTCGTCGTGACGTCGTGATGATGTAGCGGTCTTCCCTTGGTGTCGTTTTTCGGGGTCTACCAGATCGCTGTCTGTCAGAGACACTTCCAGTCTGTTGAAATCTAGCCCTCAGACGACTGATTGTAGATTCATGTACGTTTAATCGTCTTGCAACCTCTCTAGCCTTCATGCCTGCATCCAACAAACCAAGAGCATATTGACGTCGTTCTAACGTCAGTCCTGGACGGCGTCCCATGATAATCTTTGCGAATTATTGAAGCGGTTTACGTTATTCCAACACACTTACAAGGCTATGGAACGTGTTTGTTTAATTTATTCCGTCTCGAAGTGGTGCTGCACGTGCTATACGCACTAAACGCTTGATTGAATAACGCGGCGTAATGAAAGCACGCATGTGCGAATAAAGCGATACACGCAATCTCGGTCGTTTAAGTAACTTTGTGATGTATGAAAATCTTATGTGTGTTGAAGTTATTTTTCCTATTTCATAGTTTGAAAAACTTGCTAAACTTATTGTTTTCAGTATATTTTCTAAAGCCTCCTTACCAATGGCAGGAATTTTGTGCTAAAAATAGACTAGGTTTACTGTTCTGTTTTGATAAATCGTCGGTGTTGTTATATAATATCGAATCTATGGCTTGAATCAAGTCGTAGTTGCGGGATTTTATAACAACACTTACGAAATACAATTGTTTGTCCGAAATACGCCACGGTTAGCTGGATAAAATCGTTCCCTATCAGAATGAAACGTACAGAAAATTTGAATGAATGACATCAATTTAAAAAAAATCAAATTATTATCGTTGGAAAATGATATTAAATTTTGAGCAACGTGAAGTATGATATATTTTGGACTTCGGAAAAGAAAAATTATTTGTTATTGCCATTTTGATGTGATAGAAAGTGACGTAATCTAGCAGATGATGACGCAATACTCTCTGAGGCAACCACAGAGGTGAATGCAATGAATGAACCGTGTGCAAGAGAGTGGACGGACACACAGAATGTTAGCAGAATGTCATAAACTTTACTGCTGTTACATGAATAACATGAATTTACGTTATTAGCTCGCACAGCTTTTTTGCAACTTTTTGTTTTCTAGTCATATTATATGAACTGCAAATATAATTATTTCTACTTTTTGTTTCTTTATGAAAATTACAGATATTATGCAATTGTGAATGATTTGAATTTGTTGAAAATTTGATGAAAAATAGTTCATTAAATATCTAGTTATTACCAAAAAGGTAAGTGTTCCGTTAGAAGTGTCTTTAAGTGAACATGTCTATTGATTGGTGGTTCTGTTAGATTTTACGTTTGTGTATGGCTCCAGGAATCACAGAAAGAAATATTGGTTTGTGACAATGTCAATGAGAATGATAAATCTCTTTATAGACGAACTGGGAGGGTCATCGTAAAGTTGGCATATGTAGCCTATAGTCCGATTAGGTTATAATGGCACACATTTACAAGAGTGAACAAGAGAAAGGTATACTCCGTAAATATTGACCTGAGCCCGATGAATATTCAATGAGCAATTGGGACATGGAATAATCGATACACCCCAGCAATCCTCACTGTCGAGCAGTGTTGATAGTTTCCATATGCATTATTACTTTGTATTCTGCACATGCTTCTCGTGTCAACATTATGCTGGAGAGCGATAACTCCGTATTACAATTACTCATTGCATATTCAACAGGCTCAGGTCAAAATTTACACAGTATACATAACGTACAAACTAAAACAAAGACAATATCGAAATCCAAATTACTGTGATTTTGCGTGTGATGATTAGACTGGGTACATTCAATCTGTTCTTTTCCTTCTTTACTTTCTTCGGTCTAAATATAAACACGATCAAAAACGGGTGCCGCAAACGGGTATCGATCTTTGATGTGTTATCTTATTGACCAAATTGTATATTGACGACTGGCTAAACCACATATTAACCATATGACATCATGGGAATGTGTATGAATTGTGTATACAGGTTAAGCTATGGTTAGAAAAATAATTTACAGAAATAACTGCACCCTGTTTTATCCAGGCTAGTGATGATTCGAATATTGTAAGTGTTAAAATAAGATTCGAACCAACGCATGCACAATTCTAAGCATGTGCGTTTTCCTTGTTTACATTGGGATTCGTAAACATGTGCAATTACAGTACACACGAAATGGTGGTACGGCGCCAAATTGATTGACCAAAATGTATCCTATCGACCCCCTACACTTACACGTTTGAGATATCCCATGTTTTCAACCGGCAACATGACGAACTCTTGTGGTCAAGAAATCGACGCATTTAGCCCGAATGAAAACATATAGAAAACAAACAGTGATGAGATAAACAAAGAACTATGTTGAATAAAATAGACGCATAAAATGTGTGTTTTAGTCCGTTATTAGCATTTAATAACGGGAAGAAATCGGTTCGATATCGTGAAAACCGGTCGTTGATCGGTAAATTTTCGCGCGATATAGACTTGACTACACAGCTCACTACACGATGAAAAGCGAACGGCCCGTGTAATGGATATCGTACACACGCGATATATGTCTAGTCGAATGCCGGGAAAATGCGGTGTCTGTCGATGTAAATGTGGCTAAATTTTCACAATTTTCTTCAGTTATTCGTCTTATTTTATTGCATTTCTTTGCAAACTCCTCATATTCTATGCAATGATAACGTCGAATGTTAACGACCTCAAAAACGTGAATTAACTCTAATTCTTTAATGCTTTTCGGTGGATTATCGAGAAATAACGGTAGATTATTGCCTAAAAAGTGTGTTTTTGGGCCGTTATCGACATTGAATAACGAGAAGAAACCGGGCGGATATCCAGAGAAATCGTGCATTAATCGGCAGATTCACGTGCGATATCGGACCGGTTTTGCACTCAAATATCCTCGATTTGACCCTTCAAAATAAACAATTGTCTCTTTTCCCGCAAAATTCTCAACGTTTTACGTTAAATAAGCGCCAAATTATGACGTTACGTTGTTTTACCGACGTCACGCATAACAAAAAAATCTCGGAAGATTTATCAGAACAAAGCAATAATGGCGGACATTTTCTTATCTCACCTCGGTTCATTTTTCGCACATATCAAGGGGTTTGGGGTAAGTAATCATTGGAATTGCATGCTTTTTATGCAATAATAGCGTCAATTCACGTATTTTTCGGTCGTTAACATTCGCAGAGGCCCGCAAAATACGAAAACGACCCTCCTGCTTCGCAGTCGGGCGTTAACGTATTTCTTTGGCCTCTGCGAATGTTAACGACCTCAAAAACGTGAATTAACCCTATATTATCATTTACTAAACTCACCGCCTATCCAGTGAAATTATCAAAAACTTGTGCCCCGCTTTCGTTCATTTTATCATATCTGACGTTATCTAAGCATGGCCAAATAAGTGACGTCACCATGAGCGCTACATGGCAGTCACGTGCAAAATGACGTGCTTTAAGAAAAATTGTTACAAAATTTCCGCATTTTTGTCTATTTTTTGCATTAAAGAAATAGAATAATCGTTTGTTTTATGAGTAAGATCGATTGATATTTCATTTCGTGAGCAACGAAAGCTACATTTTCACTAGTGGTTTCACCACTCGTGAAAATAAAGCTTTTGTTGTTCACTCAATGAAATATAAATCGATCTTACACTGAAACAAACGATTATCCTCTATATTATGACGTAAATTACTGCGTCACTGTTGCTATTTCACCATTGTCCGATAAAAGTTTACACATATAGCGATCACGCACTAGGTCACTCATTCAAACATAGATCATCATCCAATGGCCAATGGCGGCAAATTGAAGTTTCAGCCAATGAAAATATATCAGATTGTTAGATTGTTATACACTTTTAACAGCGAACTATTCAATAATGAAATTCCACCAAGGCCCCGAAATTAGATGATTTGATATCGTAATAACAGAGCTCGATCGTTTCGCAGTAAAACTAAGTAAACGGTGATCGATGGCAAGAGAGTATCGCGATAGCATGGATAGGTAGGGCCACAAAGTACGAGGTCAACACGAAATGATTACAAAATAAATATTTATTGTAAGAAAGCTAACACACGCAAAACATATATAACACAAAGTCTAGAGCAAAAACCAAAACCAACCTGTATTTTGCATTCAAAACAGATATATTTGTGTCAACCATTTCAAAGTACACCGTTTTCATTGGAAGAAAGTGCAGTTTAAGGGCGATGCAAGTTTTACCAATTTATTTTTTTCATTTGATTTTAAGAGACAACCCGATTTTGAGGTTTCACTATCTAATATATAGTAGCATTGAATGTTTTTATGGTATAAAGAGGATTTTGTTTATATTCAATCGAACTATCACTCATATTCTTAAAGTAATAGCTTCTTTTTCCCAAAACATCGCAATTACAGCTTTACACAAGCTGTGGTTACGAGGTTTTTGAAGAAAACATGACGACATCCGCATTTTCCTCCCTTTCACTGCACATAATTACATATAATACAAAAAACCATAAGAATATATAATCCTTTTCCAAACAAAACTTTGTTTCTGACGTTCTCAAGGTGAAAATCGTGTTAATACATTGAGGCAAAAGAAGAAACGCATTTGACCATTTGGTCCCATTATCTTCTGTATATTACGAGCTTATTGTACACATAATTATCTTATTTCTTAAGATAATCGCCCAATTTGTCGTCTGCAGTAACTTTCAAATTGAAAGAGCCCAATTCTTTCCGTTTGTAAATGGATTATTTCAAAATATTCAAATTTGTGTCCTATCACCGACCTGTCATCATATACATGCATGACTTACAAACAACAACGAATAAATAGCACCATACAATTCATCTGTGGTATTTCTCCTAATAAGAGCGATCTCGCCAATATAAATAAGTTTCATTGTCAACATATCATTGTTTTTCTGCAAAAACCTCATAACTGCAGCTTGTTTTAAGCTGCAGTTACGAGGTTTTTGAAAAAAAGGCGACGATAGTCATTCTAAAAATCTAATCAAATGGATTTGGTTCAGTGTAAAACGGAAATATTGGATAATGCTGTTTCTCTTAGTTGCGATTATTTTTCTCTAGTCGAACAATTCATATACCTATTTCAAAGAAATTACCCATAAAAAGAGATTTTTTCATCTAAGAATCATCAAAAAGAATTATCATAATCTTTGAATTGAATAAAAAAAGGTTATGATATCGAATAGCCAAACTTTTGATATGCTGTTGCTCTACAAAACCCGTAGACTTTCAATATTTCGGACGAAACGATATCATAACTAATATTTTTTTCACAGGTACGCTTTACCAGGAGAAATACGGTATTTTCTTTATAAAAAAATACGTCCGGAATAGGTTCATTGAAGGTATTCACCAACCGAAATTATTCAGTATTTTGATCTGACTGTGAACTAGGTCTACACAACAATCAATTCGACTGGTCGAGGCATACGTCTCGTCCAATCATATGGCTTGTAATGGAATTTGAAATCAGACAACCGATTTAGAATTGTTGGTTAACCCTCTCCCAAACAAGACGTGGTTCGGACGTCCTTAAAAGAATAGTCTCGGGAAAACATTAAGACAAAAGAAAAATATGCTGATAATCAGCACTTTTTTCTTTTGCCTCAATATTTTCTGTGCTAGATCCATATCTTACACATATCCTACAATAACCAACACCTACTTTGTCATATGGAGCAACTTTTTCATTGATACAGTCTAACATTTCCCTGTTTGGAAACGAATTGAAATTAGACAACCCATAATTCATAGAATTACACTATAATAAATGCATATACTTGATTTAGTGTATTATTAAATTCATAGGGAAATAATTTTGCAATATTGTCATGTAGAATTGTTGTTGAATACGATCCCATGTTGGTGTTTGTCGTTGTTCAGTGTTGGTTATTTAATCCTGGTATCCATCTCGCCCATTCTTATACGAGTAGTATATCTTCATAAAATTCTCTTTGGACATCTCCGGGTCCCTGAAATTTGAAATTTGAATTAGTTTTAGATGAGCGGATTGGCTAATGTAGTTCAACATATATGTAAGCGTGACTCTGATTGGATGAAAATTGTTTATTACACGCTTTTATGAATTTCATACATATAAATTCATGCGCACTTTGAATTGCATGCCTTTATGAAAATATCTTTAACATGCTAGATACTTATGCTCATATTTCTAATTCTGCATTTGCCTCTACAAAGGTCAATTCATATGAAATGATGGGATATTATTCTTATTCCAAATATTTTTAGAAAACCATGTTTAGTTGCTAACGTTAATTGAAACTGTTCGTGTTCGTGATTATGATTGGAAAAAAATACGAAATAAATGCAGTACTTCCTATTCTTTGAGTAGTCTCCATTAATTTTCTATTATGAAAATCAGAAGTTTTTGCGATGCTATTAAAAATCATTTCCTGAAAAATATTTATATGCTACCAAAACGATTACCACAAAAATCATAATAGATAAAATGGTTCCTGTAATAACACAAACAAGAAGTTCTGGTCTACTCAGACAGTCTCGTGGAAACAGGATAACATGCTGATTTCAGTCAATGGTTTCCAAGATAAATATTTCATTACATTTATGCCTAAAGTAATTTTTATCTTTTCGCCTGGAACCAATTAGTTTTGGACATAGTCCCAACACCAACATTAGCTTGTTAGAAGGCTTGAACAGCATAATATTTGCACTTCTCTTTTCCATTTTCATTGATCTACTTACCACACTGATCACATATTTAACAAAAATATATTCAGAAAACAAAATCAAAGATTAGAGCGCAAATATCAAATCATGGCCTCGGAGCGCAAATATCAAATCATGACCTTTATAAAAAAAAAATAGAGAAACATTTTTAGTAAATCTGTTATTCCAATCACCAACAAAATTTATGTTTTAATACAACATACAACCATGCACCCGAATCAAATATCCGCGAAGTGCTCACTTTTTGCCAACATATCAGGATCTACACTGAAACAGCTATTAAGAAAATTATAGATCTTGATCAGACTGCGTATTGGCACAAAATGATATGGGTTCAGAGTTGTCTTAGTTATCACAATTGCACTTCTTTCCGATCCGAAACCATATTTTAAACTATTAAATTCAACTATTTACCACGGTATATTTTGACCCTGCCACGATTTCTGTAGAGAATAATGAATATATTGAAATAAACACATGCTATATTGCTATAATTATGCAATAATATACCACCAATTATTATATAAATAACATGCAGTAATAGGCTAAACAAGAACGATGATCAACCAGAATATACGAGGGTTGTCCTGAAAGTTCGTGGACACACAATTTATTTTGCTTTACAATACTTTTTTCGTGAAAAAATCTATATCATATGCAAGGTCAACATCTATCAAGTACTTTTACGCCAAAAAGAAATAAATTTAATAAGCAATTATTTTCCAATAGGGCCTTTAACAACCCTTCGTAGGGGTACCCGGAGCACGTCAAAATTTGAGCCTTTTGGTTACCCATGCCTGTGTTTTAAAATATGACTTGACATATGAAATTAGCAGGAAACGTAATAATAAATGTATAAAACTGTGATGTCACGCTCCGACTCAATATTGATTTGATTTCAAAGTTGTCGCTTTAGAAATCGACATTTGATGATAATTTAAAGAAGTCTGATATGAAAGAAAATCTGTCAAAACTGACGACGTCGGACGTTTGGGTGGAGCAGTGCGCTCGTGTAAGATTTTGCCTGGAACTAGGAAAATGCCTGCAGAGATCAGGGAATTGGTTAATTCTTCTACGATGAGCCAATGAGTGTCACCTTTTCTCGTTTGCAAAATGTATAAACGTTTCAGAGAAAACAACAGTAGATTTGTGGTCAGGAAGACCGAGTCTTATAAAGGATAGAAATGTTAGTTTGGCAAGTGACGTCCTGAATGACGATAGGCAAAATACGATATGAGATATCGGGCAAAAATGTGAACTGTCAAAAACAATTGTAAACAAAATCCACACGGAACATTTGGAAATAAAAATAATGTGTGCACGATGGGTACATAGACTGTTCTCTTAAGAAAATAAAACAGCACAAGTCTTTGCAGCAAAGTCATTTCTTCATCGCTGGAACGACGTTACGTCATTCCGTGCTCCGGGGTGCCTCAACCCTCTTAACTAAAACCTATGTAATTCTATCAAAAATGGAGGGAATTAATTCAAATTTTGAAATATTATTTCTAAGATATTGTTTGATGAAATCCTGTTTGTGTGATATATTTTTCGTTTCTCTCTTTTTTTGCATTGTCCTGTGTCCACGAACTTTCAGGACAACCCTCGTATGTCTATAGTATAATTGACAAAAATTAACATAGGACAACTTATTTTTCATCTGTCAAGTCCGTTAGTCTTAAGAAGAAAACATTGTCGAAGTGGCGTCATTATATATACAGATGTCTCGGGCTAATTATGGTGGACTGTACTTAAACAATGCAACTCATAAAAAGCTAATTGTTATGTGTTTACAACTTTTGTGTTATTACAATTTGCAATCATTTATTATCATGAATAAAGGTTCCTACTTTGTCATCAAGAATGCATTTTCTATTTATTTGTGTCCGTCTGTCCGCGTGTCTGTCCAAGATAAGACATTGTAAATCTCCTATGTACGAGGTGTAATTCATGACACGTACATAACTTGATTTTCTTGACCATTGAGTATATTTGAATGAAGCCTTAATAATTACTATAATGGTGCCCATTGTTATAGGTGTGCGTTTATTGATGTGAATGGTGTAACATACATAGTGGTCAAATTTGAAAATAGTGAGCAGTCATAAAACATACTGATGGGCACTTTTGAACATATGCAATTGAAAAGAAGATATTTTGCTTTGAAATTTTAAGTTTTTTTGTTGGTCCAACCTTTGCACGGAACCTATCTACAGAAATATTTTACATGGGATTATATGCTTTGAGCACATGGATTGACCTTACATAACTGCTTCAGAGACCACCATTCTAGGATCGGAATATACAGTCACAGAATACGATGACAACAGCGACACCGCACAATCCATCGTCTCCAGGGATAATCGGAGGCCAATAATAGAATAGTATGCTTTGGAGATAAGTTCCGTACAAACATCCACCCAATGGAGTCCAAAGTAACGGTTCCAATTCCATTATCATTTGCAAGTTTCAAAACTGCGTATTTCACAAATTGAGCACTACATATATAAAAACTTAGGATAATTTCATATTCAACGTGCCGTCAGATTATCCTTCCGTCTCTCCGTTAACGTCCAGTATTAACGTCTCCATAGGATCTGCACGGCGGTAACGTGGAAACATTGACCTAGACCTTTAAATAAAATAGACGTTACGTCAAAAGTTGCGGACCAAGGCAATTTTAACAATGCATTGGCATTTGAAACAGTGTTTGTTTTCAAAATTAAGCTCTACATGATAATCATATAAAGACGTATCATTTTTTTTCATATTCAACGTGCCCTCAGATTATCCTTCCGTCTCTCCGTTAACGTCCAGAATTAACGTCTCCATAGGATCAGTACGGTGGTAACGTGGAAACATTGACCTAGATCTTAAAGAAATGGCATAAAGGTAGTTCACGATTAATGAAATTCACGTGTTGTCGGAATTTTTCGAGCGACGTCGTAAACATTCGGGCCAAAACGGCGGTTTTTACCAACTCGTACCGCGTCCGTATTGATTGAATACGTTATGAATATTTACGACGTCGCACGAAAAATTCCGACGTTATGTGAATCTCATTAGGGTTGGACAACCGTAAGGAAAGATAAAATATACTATTAAACCATCTATAGTCCGATAACAATATTATGGGACATGTTTACAAATTCGTACTATGTAAATAAGCTGAATATTCAAAAATTAAAGACGACAAACAATAGCTACACGACTTATTGGAAAATTAAAAAGCTAAGAAAAAATTTTGCATGCCGTGGTTCGAATCTTGCTGGTGTTGAGCACATGCAAGCTTCAAATTAACGCATGCCAAAAGTATAGTAGTTTTGAGTGCGAACATGGAAAAATCATACATTATACATGTACAAACTTTGGGTGTACCATTTTTTGCATGCTTCGCTCGTTTACGCACAGAATTTGTAAACAATATCCTTAATATTGTAACAGGGCTAGCTAAAAAGAGAGCATTGAAGTTTTCGTGCATTACTTCACACTAAATTTGATGTATCTTGATTATTATTATTATCATTTTGATTTGATTTTGTTTATGTTATGATACTTCAACCACCTATACACGTAATATAATTGTACTTTCTCTAATTCATGCAGTTTACAGGCACATGCTTTTGGTTGCATATTTCGACAAACACATTTTCACATTAAATCAATTTATAATTATAAATAAGAAGTAGTGAATCGCAGTTTTTAATCAATGATAAAATGTGATCAAATCTTAACAAAAACAAACGATATTCACTTTGACACGAACAAGAAAAAGTTAATTCATAAATATGGGAGATTTTTCTTTAAGTCGTCCATCGGTAATGACTTAAATGTACGAACATACTGTGGTTAAATAAATAGATAAGCACACATAATGAAACACATTTTGCAATCTTGAGTACATGCAAATGCATTACGTATTATTTGACAGAAAAGTCTGATACATACTGTCCATACGTCCGTGCGTAATAGTCGTCCGCCTCAGCTTGATTCATGCCCGCAATATGCATGTCCATACGCCGGGTGGTTGTATATTCTGTGATTATCTCATCCCCTCCTCCTCGGCTTCGATCTACAGTACTTTAAAAAACAAAAATTAGTGTGAAACAATTTAACCTTTTTACCAGACGAACCTTTTTAGACTGGTACTGCCGTAACTGGTCTATATTCAAAGGTGTTGCAGACGATCATTCCAAGTGCCTGGAATTTTACGTTACTTTGTCTTTCCGTACGGAAAATGAGGAAATTGCTTGTCGCAAGCAATTTCTTCGTTTCCATGCTTTCCCAAAGCCTTTATTTTGTCAGGCGTTAAAATGTTGTTACCCGTCTCTAACAGAGTACGTGCGTCACTGCGTCGTTAGATGTTTCTCCCTGACAACACTTTTCGTTTGATAAGATTATATGAATATAGACCTCTAATACAACATCTGGAGTTCTGTTCATCAGTATGCTCTACGTACTAATCATTGTATTATACAAGTTCTACTATCCCCAATCGAAGTCGGCCAGTGTATTCAAATTTACCATTTGGAACACCACGGACAATTCTGTCGAATCATACCTTGGATGTAAGTCGCGGATCTATTTTCAGATTATGAATATAATAGAATAGAACAACAACAGAAAACGTGTGTCCGTAACTAATGTCAACAATAAAGCGACAATGATACTGAAACGCATTGTATGCAGTTGCAGTGTCCTCTCTTTTTAGAATGATTTCACCCTGCAAGTCCCGTAAGTCGCCATGGTTGTTCATTTGGATGACATCAAAAACTACTTTATGAATCGTAATAACTTCCGGCTAAGAAATGCGATTTTTTAAACATTTCTTCATACCCACACTTCCGAGTCGATGATTCGATCATTGATCGACATTATCCGAGAATATCCGAACACAAATTTACCTGTAGATGGCACTTCCGTTCCCGTTACCGGAAGTTCCCTGTTCGCCATAGGCCACCACCCCAGTCTGAGCGAGCGTTTCACCACCACCGTGTGAGGAACGGACTGCAGCGTCAATTTCATCCCTGTAACGAAAACGAAACTTGAGGTAGTCCATCCCTAATGAAATTCACGCGACGTCGGAATCTTTCGATCGACGTCGTAAACATTTGCTACGTATCCTTTAGTTTAAACATATCTTATTGCCTTCAAAGTGTACATACATGTGCATATTTTTTCGACAAATGAATAATCAACAGTTGGCAAAGGGGTCTGGCCACAATTTCTAATAACTTAGATACGTATCCGAAATTATTCGGTCGAAGTCGTAAACATTCGGCGGTGGAACGTTCCACCGCCGAATGTTTATGACGTCTCCCGAATAATTCCGACGTCGTGTGAATCTCTCTAGGGGTGGACTGTCTTAAATCAAAACACTCGATAAGATTGGGACACTGTTAACCCTTGCCCAAACGACACGCCGAGCGTTTCAACACCGTCGTGTGAGGAACGAACTGCAGCGTCAATCTCATCCCTGTAACGAAAACGATACCTAAGGTAGTCCATCCCTAATGAAATTCGCGCGACGTCGGAATTTTTCGGGCGACGTCGTAAACATACGGCGGTGGAACGTTCCACCGCCGAATGTTTTCGACGTCATCCGAATAGGTTCGGATACATAGCGAAAGTGAAACGACGTCGCACGAATAATTCCGACGTCATGAGGATCTTATTAGGGGTGATATACCTTAAGGTAGTACATCCCTAATGAAATTCATGCGACGTCGGAATTTTTCGTTCGACGACGTAAACATTTACTACGTATCCTTTAGTTTAAACATATTTTATTGCCATCAAAGTTTACATACATGTGCATATTTTTTTGACAAATGAATAATCAACAGTTGGCAAAGGGGTCTGGTCACAATTTCTAACAACTTAGATACGTATCCGAAATTATTCGGTCGAAGTCGTAAACATTCGGCGGTGGAACGTTCCACCGCCGAATGTTTACGACGTCTCCCGAATAATTCCGACGTCGTGTGAATCTCTCTAGGGGTGGATTATCTTGAATTAAAACACTTGATAAGATTGGGACACTGTTAACCCTTTCCCAAACGACACGCCGAGCGTTTCAACACCGCCATGTGAGGAACGCACAGATGCGCCAATTTCATCCCTGTAACGAGGTATTATTATGCACTTCAATACTGGTTTTAAATACAAAAACGAACGTAGAAAACTGGAAAGCTAGAGAAATTTCAACAATTTGTCTACCAAACAGCTGAATTACAGGAGCACATGTACTGCCTTTTAACATGTCTGATAGTTTCACAATATCAGGGAAAGTGTATACTTTTCAAACAAATTATGTAAATCGATTTTTAAAACATCCCGAAAAGGATTTAAAATTGTTCTCTTCTCATAATGTATTAACCCTCTCCCAAACAAGACCTGGTTTTGACATCCTTAATAGAAAAGACTTGGGAAAACATTGAAACAAAAGAAGAAACTGCTGATAACCAGCAGTTTCTCCTTTTGTCTCAATATTTTCTGAGCTGTATCATACACAAATCTTATCTTTATGAACATTCATTTTGTCGTCTGCAGGAGCTTTCAAATTGGATCGCCCTAAAATTTTGTTGTTTGGGAAAGGGTTAATTAGTGAACGCCGGCGAATGTAAACAAAAGTCCATTACCTGGTCATATCAACTCCTTCCCAGCCACCGTCTTCCAGCTCTCGAACTTTGGAATCGAAATGTCTGAAAACATAGTGGACTTATGCCTATTATCATTTTTCCAAAACACAAAGATTTAAAATGCAACCGAATGATAAATGCTACAAATAGCCGTAACTTTGTATGTTATGGAGAGAAAATATTGAGCTATTTTCCTTTTCCTTCAATGTTTTCAATCTTTTCTTTCCCATTCAGGGACAGCTATAGGCTACCAGCTAATTTGCTTAGCTAAAGAAAGCCCATGAAGAGCGACTACACACAGGTGCCTGCCATGCACACCCCCTTACCCAAACAGCAAAAGTTTAGGGTGGCAAAATCCAATACAAACCATCAAATTGGTGTTGATAAAAATTGTGTCGGTGTGCAATACTGCGTGGAAATATTGAGACAAAAGTAGAAAATGCTGATAACAATTTTCTTCTTTTGCCTCAATGATTTTCCAAGCCTTTTCTTATACGCAATTCAGATGCCGTCGTAAATGCTACTATTTTGTCAAAAATGTTTGGCATGGAATGATAGGTCTTTGACAAGATACATGTGAAATACGAAAGTCGCATAATTTACGGTTAACCCTTTCCCAAACAAGACCGGGTTTTAACGGCCTTAATAGAAAATGCTTGGGAAAACATTTATGCAAAAGAAGAAAGTGCTGGTGACCAACACTTTCTCCTTTTGTCTCAATATTTTCTATGACATATTTCACAAAATCCTTAATGACTTCCAGATTGTCATTTGTGGCAGTTTTTGAAACGGATCACCTTAAAATTTTGCCGTTTGGGAAAGGGTTAAAAGGGTGTGACTAATCTTACATGTATTTGTGTATGTTTTTGTTGTTGTTGTTGTTGTTTCGGGAAATTCTGACTATTTGACATTGATCGGTGATGTTGATCTTTGTACCAAAGAAAGGGTATTGCACCAAGAATCACTTTGATAATTAAATTCTCTAACATAAACGATTTAAAAGTTTAGGCAATGTTAGATATTTTCGAAGACAAACAATAGTAGGATAAAACTAAAGGCCCCAGAAGCATAGGCCTACTTTCCATTTTCAATCTCTTTCATAAAAGTTTAAATATTCAAAAAGTAATATCCAAAACTTGTAAATGTTTTAGTGCATCTTTATCAAAGTTATGTCTCAAAAAGTCAAAGTCAAAGACTTAAACTTGAAAATGATACAATGGGCTCAAAGTATTGAGGTATAGATCCAGATGTTTGCATAGAGCTGTATTAAGCGTTTTTAAAACTGTTTAAAGTTCTGTTTTAGCAAATTGAAAATTGCTTAATATCCAAAATTGCTTACAAGAGATTCGCCAGTGACATATACCTAAACTAAATATTGTGACGATCCGAAATGCCACTCAGAGAAGTGACCTATCTTAAAGGGGGTAGGGGCCTACATGTACTAATTAGTCACGTTTGGACAATTTGACATTTTATGGTGTTTTTATATTACAACACTGTCCAAATGTGTTACATTGTTGTAAAGTGACAATTTTGTATTTGAAAATTATATTGGCCCTTTCCGAAAAAGATCCTGATTTTGACTTCCCCACTCAGGAACTGATCATTGCTACTTTCATTAAAGACGTAGAAACCATGTGACATTAAAAAAAAACTTTCGTTGAAATGTCTTAAAAGGGCAAGTTTAAAAAAATGTGACCATTCATTTTTTACATGCCACGGCTTTTACAGAGAAACATATCGTCGTTGTAAATGCAAAACCTCGTATCTCGTTTTTTTGGAAAATTTCAAAGGGGAGGGAAAAAAGTGTAATAACTTTTCCCAAACTGAAATTTATTACTTGAAATTTGGACATATTTTTCACAAATGATTTGTCATCAACACTGATCAGTAAAATATCTCAAAATCTGCAAGAATTGTCTGTAACTGGGCACACTAGTTTGTACTTTGAAAATCGCAAGAATCGACATACGAGGTTTTGCATTTACACCGACGATATTCAACCCAATCAAAGCTAAAAAGATGTGTTATTGTGTGTATATACTGGGTATTAAGTTTAAAGAAAATCGCTTCACAAATAAAAAAGATATGTCATTAAAACATGTCAAAAATGTCAGGAGTGAAACGTTTTTGTGTGACACTTAACAGTTTTACCAAGTTTCTAAGCTATGGTAAATAAAAGACAGTGACAGGATACTACAATAAGCACTTGTTATTCATAAAACAACATGTGCATCATCATCTTAAAATTGCTTTTTTATCTTATATTCATTGGTTTAGGATGTGGAGCCTGTTTTATACAATACCCCTTCAATTTTATGTCAGGAGTGAAACACTTTTATTTTTCAAAATGTATTCTCATTTTTGTCATTCAACCAGAAATCTACCACTCAATTTTTTTAGGAAGCCATCAACATTGTGGGCATTCTGCACTCTACTTTTTAGTGATTCGTGGGTTACAATTTCTCATATTGTGCAATATATATGCTGTCAGGAGTTAAAGGCTTTTTTGATGTCATTTTGCAAGATTGTGCACACAATGTTAGCTAAAGAGTATTGAATATGAATTTAAAATATAATTTGGGCACTGCTTAACCATTTAGAATAGTTTTTAGCCACCCTAATTAAGAAATGTGGATGACATTCTGTAAAATTAGCTGTTAAATGTCACACTTTGGTCACATTTTCAAACCTGCCAAAAAGATAAACTACAGAAAGTATGTGCTTCATGCAGTTGAATTGGTATCTTGTAAATTTATTTATTTGGACAAAAGTACAATAAAATGTTGAAAACAACACAAAACAAAACGACTAAAATATTTCTGTATTGTGTACCATCGCTTTTCAACTAAAAACTCGTATCTACAGCTTTAAAAAAGCTGTAGATACGAGGTTTTTGTTGAAAAGCAGCAATTCATTGCTGTTGGCTATGCCATTTCGTCGCTTTTCTGCAAAATCCTCGTATCTGCAGCTTGTTTTAAGCTGCAGTTACGAGGTTTTCGACAAAAAGCAGCGACTTGCTCATCGGGACAGAAATGATTAACTTGATATACCGAGATAATGCGACTGCGTCCATTAATTTGGTTAGCCTTGGGGCTTTTCGTTGTTTTAATACAAGTAACTAAATGGTATTTTCGTGCGTTTTAGATGGGTGTGTTAAAGTTACTAAAACATGGCTAAAAGCAGTTTTGACACTATCCGTCTTGATTTCATAAGAAACTATAAATTGTAAACTAAAACGCCCCTTTGAAAAGAATAAAAATAAATTATATATCGCTGCTTTTCCACGAAAACCTCGCAACTGTAGCTTCTTTTAATCTGCAGTTACAAGGTTTTCGTTGAAAAGCGACGATATTTATGGGTCAAAGATGTTCTTCGACAGATTCATCTGTCCAAATTCATTGTACATTGTATTTTCGTCCAAAATTTACAACATTCCCAAAATGCAACAAGTTAGACTGTGAAAATTCGAAAGCTGCTACCAAAAATGAAATTGGTGTTGAAAAGATAAGCCTAGATCTATATAGTTTTTAAGCTGTAAATTGTAATCAAGTCATATCTTTATCAACATCCATTATTGACGTCTGCAAAAGATTTCAAATTTAGGCGGGGGGCCAGTGGGGCCTACCATGCACCCCCCTAGACTTTTTGCCATGGGTGCCAAAATGTTCCTTAGGTCCTACTTGTTGAAAATCAGAGGTGCCCCCAAGAAAAAACTCATTCCCGCTATATGAAACAGCACCGTTTCCATGGCAACCCTTATGCGCTTTTGAGACAATGACAGTAGTTGAAAAAAACATCAATATCTCCGCTTACAGATATAGTAGATCAGTACTTTTGGTATCAAAATGAAGCTGAGACATTGTTTTTGAATTTGGTATGTGCATATGCAAATTAGCTAATTTGCATATGCATGATTTTTAAGATTTAATTAAAAAAATTGATGAAATTTTCGTCGTTTTTTAAAAATATAATACGAAAATAAGCTATTGCTCATTTATTTAGTGGGTTACATTCACAAGTTTGGTATCAAATTAAAGCCTAGACATCCCTCCTGAATCTACATAAGTCAATTTAGCTATTTTTTGTATCCATGATTTTTAGTGATTTTTTTAAATTTTGACGAAAAATTTGCATATTTATGAATATTGATACATGTAGTTCTTTCAAGCCTTCTAGAAGGACTTACTCACTTTGTATATGTAAAACTTCATTTACTAAATGAAAATAGGCATTTTAATGTCATTTTACTGAATCAGAGTGCATTAATTTATATTATAGGATGCGGTTTCCATGGCAACATATCTTGAAAAATGGGCTTAAAGGGTATAATAGGAGAAAGACCTTTTGTTCACTAAGTCCTGGATGCAGACTGACAATTAATGTTTAAGATTGATGATTAGACACAATTATGCATAATTATGAAGAATTAATTAGAATAATTAATTTAATTAACATCATTTTTCGCGAGTGCAGCTGGGAAATCAGATGTAGCTCTCATAGTTCTGAATATATATTAACACTTTTGGTATCAAAATAAAGCCTGGATATTTCTCTTTATTTTCCAACACAGTAATGCAAATTAGCTAATTTGCATATGTATGATTTTAAAGATTGTATTGGTATTTTTCATGTTTTTTTTTTTTTTTTTTTTTTTTTTTTTTTTGCAATTTCTATAAAGAATAAAATAGAAAAATAAGCTTTAGCTAATTAAGTTGGCCGTGTACAGTTACAATTTGGATATCAAAATGAAGCCTAGACATTCATCGTTGTTTTCAGTGGTGCAAATTAGCTTATTTGCATATGCATAATTTTTAAAATATTTTTAAATATAATTTAAGTAAAGAAATATCTCAAATTTGGGAATATATGTATTTGGTACATACAGTGATTTCAAGCTGTATGGATTGACTAAAACATTTTTATGTAGCACTTCATGTTCACCACATAATTTTGCATTTTAAGGCTGTTTTACAGAATCATTTTGAATTACAGTATGCAAGAAGGTCCATAGGAACATTTCTTCCTTAAAACAGTTTAGGGGGCAGGAGAAACAGCTATAGCTCTCCAAGTTCTGGGTGCAGTTTACTATATGGGTATCAAAAATCCATCTTTTATTGTTTTAATAATTTATGCAGATTAGCTAACTTGCATTAGCTATCTTGCAAATGTGTTTGAATAATGATATTTAATGAAATTATTTTCTTTTTGTTAATACTTATGAGATAGCAAATTTGACTTTGTTGAAGGACTTCATCATGTTATATTTTGATGTCAAATATTCTGAAATTGATAGTTTGTAACCTTTTTATGTTTGCGCCTTTCTGTCTGGCTGTATGAATATTGTGAAAAAGAAAGTGTTCAATGCGAGTTTGGCTTTGATTTACCCAAAAGAGGAGAGCATGGATGACACTGAATTATCACAATCCATTATGCAACTAGAAATGAACATTAGGTTAACGACGAAACTTAACATGCAAGCCGACTATCTAGTGTTAGAAGGCAACTTAGCAAACAAAAAGGGGAAAAGAGAATATTTTATTGTCACAAGGAAGTAATCTCAATATATACTCTCCATACAAACATGACCCATTAGTAACATAATAGACCTGAACCGAAATTCTAATAGACCTGAACCGAAATTCCACGTACATCTTATCACATTGTTTTGCTTTCAATGACAAGTGACCAGTCCTTTCGACCCTCAAAGGTTCAATAAGATAAGGTAGACCAGATACAGGTAGGCTAAAAAGCATGTATTCAGTACAAAAGCACTGGTAAGAACATTCTTAATGATAAAAGCTGGTCTTTTAGGAGAAGGGCTTTGGAGAAAATAATAACAATCTTTTGCCTCTCCTACCAAACAGGAGACAAAATACACTCAAACTGCCTCAGAAGTGTCATGATTAACGCAAGCGAGACCTTTCCAAGCCTAACCTACAACGTCTGAAGCGAAATGACACCACAATGATTATTCAGATCAGCAGCATACAACCACAGGATATCTCCAATACCAGCTCAAGCGAGTTACGCAAACATCATGGTCCTGAAGACTTGGAAACCCGGCCTCTTGAGGGAAAGGAGGATCAGATGGTACCGACATGCTAAGAGATCCAATTGGGCAATAAAAACGGAGTACAACATGCAGGTCACAGGTACGCGCAGCTGAGGGAGGACTTAGATGAAATGGAAGCAACTGTCAGAGAGGGGCCTTATAGAACGGAATATACCAACACATATGAAAAGAACAATTGGATTGATGTATTGATTAATTGTGGTTTAACACCGCTTGAATTGATATGATTATATAGCATCTCGAGCACCTAACTATGGATTTCAGGTATTTCTTCCCACCAGTACAATATCGAATCGGAGCCTCAAACTGCTTTCTCACAAAGATGATTAGCACCCATTGGTGATAGACAAATGTCAGAATGTGTATTGACCAAGCAGGAATTCTAACTCACGAC
The DNA here is from genome assembly GCA_963680895.1 of Fragum sueziense. Classification (NCBI taxonomy): domain Eukaryota; kingdom Metazoa; phylum Mollusca; class Bivalvia; order Cardiida; family Cardiidae; genus Fragum; species Fragum sueziense. The sequence continues at coordinate 17,911,039 of OY804610.1, forward strand.
CCCTGCATTGATAGACTCGGTCGTTAGCGACTGAGCTATCTCGGCTATGAAGAGTAAATTGAAGAAGGGAGTGAGAACGGCCATGCATGTGCAGCAGGACAGCTAGCTGGAAGGCAGCCCATTGAAGTGGTCAGTGCTTCTACACCTGCAAGTTAGATATGAAACTCGGAAATGGGTGAGTGAGTTTATGTACAAAGACAGGACTGGTGCTTTAGGGAATTTTGTAACATGTCAAGAGTATGACTTTTTTTAAGGAACAATGGCTTATGGATACAGTAGGAGAAGTCATCCTGTGTGAAAGGAGAGGACAATCGGCTGTATGAGGCAGGCGAATGGGTACCTTTAACTTACTGTTCTGTCTCGACCATCAAACTAAATCTTAAAAAAGATATTAGAGATCATAGAGTAATCATAGTTTCATATTTAAAGAGGGAAGGGGATCGGCCAAGTAATGGTCTGAGTAGGAATATGATGCAGCTCAGATGAATGGAGATTCCTTGTCTTAAATGAAAGAAAGGATAAGGATAGAAGCTTCTCGAGAGATGACAGTGTCTGAGAATGTGAAGAAACAGATTTTCTGAGACTATTGTTGGTTAGAAGGCGGTGAAGACTATGAGTGACAATTGCTTAGTCAAAAAGTAGAGTCATTTGAAGCACAGTACCTATGACTACTGATCTGAAAGGACTCAATCAAACTCTTACTCGTAAGGGTTGTATTCCAAACCTGAACAAGAAATTAGAAATAGTTGAAATATTGTAACAAAAATGAAAGAGAAGACAGCATTATGAGTGTTGTTAGAGAGACTGAATATGCTTTTAGTCTTAGACAGAGGATAAATTTCAAAAGAGACATATAAGTCAGATTAGGAGAGGCAAAAAGTTGAAGACTGACAAACATTTGAGTGAAAGCCAGGATTGTGAGGTTCATGATATTGCAATGTCTGCACATCATGGATTTGTGACATAAATGATTGTAGACATCAAATGGGAAAGCAATATCAGGTAATTAAGTTGGAGATTTGCATGAGAAGAACACATTCAATATCATTCTAACCAGAAACCCTATCAAACACAGAAGAAAGGCTCAAAGGTTTTATCAAGTAAATTACAGATATTATTATGCTTTCCTTCAATAGAGAAAAATGCACAATTTCTATTTTACAAGATGCAGCACTGTTGTATCATTGCAGGGTCTTAGGGCAATTGTTCTGACCTTGAATTATGACCTTGACATTTATGCCATTTATTTTGGTGCTAAATGGTGAGTGTCTGTGGGATGTACCTATATACATGTACTAAATTTAAGCAAAATAACTTAAAAACATGAGAAGTGTTTAAAAATCTTATTTCTTCACCATGATTAAGACAGACTGGCAGCAGGAAAGGTATACATAAAAAGCTATATAAAAAGATTAATATACAAATTATTAATTCTTGACTTTAGGGCAGCATGATATATTCAATACATGTATAATGAAGTCATTCAACAATTTGAATCTTAAATTCATTGTACATTTCAGAAGTTATCAAAAATTAAAGAAAAGGGTCTAAGTTAATTGTGATAATTCATTTGAAATATACCCAATGCAAGTTAGCTAATATGCATACATGCTAAAAAGAAGATGGACTGACTTTATTTGATACCCAAATTGTAACTCTACACCAAGAACTTGGTGAGTTAGAGCTTTTTCTCTTGCTACCGCTAACTGCTTTTAGATTAATGGAAAACATGTATGTGTGGAAACGACACCTTCTTGCTTATCCAGGCCTAGAGCAAAACTCGTGTAAATGCATTTTTGAGAATTTTCCTTTTTTTTAATTTTCTGAAGCCTAAGGAAGGAATACAATTAATGTGTTAGGTTTCAAATTTGTATAATTGAAAAAGTTATTTAGAATTCAATTTTTTTAAAATGTTTAATTTAAGAGATCTGTTTTTTCCCTCTCCTGTAAATCTTTACAAAACGTAGGCCTTGGTATTGTAATTAAAACTAATTCTGTAAAAAAAGCCTCAAAATGCTTAATTATTTTGTCGACATGAAATGTTACATAAAGATATGATTTAGTCATTCCATACAGTTTGACAACGCTGTATGTATTAGGTGTCTATTAGATATTCCATAATCGGTGAAATGTTTATTAATATATATTTAAAAAATTGTGCATATGTAAATAAGCTAAATTGCACCACTGAAAACAAGGATGAATGTCTAGGCTTCATTTTGATATCCAAATTGTAACTGTACACCGCCAACTTAATTAGCTAAAGCTTATTTTTCTGTTTTATTCTTTATAGAAATTAGTTAATTTGCATAACTATTCTGAAAAGTAAGGATAAGTGTCTAATCATCAATCTAAAACATTAATTGTCAGTCTGCATCCAGGACTTAGTGAACAAAAGGTCTTTCTCCTATTATACCCTCTAAGCCCATTTTTCAAGATATGTTGCCATGGAAACCGCACCCTATAATATAAATTAATGCACTCTGATTCAGTAAAATGACATTAAAATGCCTATTTTCATTTAGTAAATGAAGTTTTACATATACAAAGTGAGTAAGTCCTTCTAGAAGGCTTGAAAGAACTACATGTATCAATATTCATAAATATGCAAATTTTTCGTCAAAATTTAAAAAAAAAATCACTAAACATCATGCATGCAAAAAATAGCTAAATTGACTTATGTAGATTCAGGAGGGATGGCTATGCTTTAATTTGATACCAAACTTGTGAATGTAACCCACTAAATAAGTGAGCAATAGCTTATTTTCGTATTATATTTTTAAAAAAAACGACGAAAATTTCATCATTTTTTTAAATTAAATCTTAAAACTCATACATATGCAAATTAGCTAATTTGCATTTGCACATACCAAATTCAAAAACAATGTCTCAGCTTCATTTTGATACCAAAAGTACTGATCTACTATATCTGTAAGCGGAGATATTGATGTTTTTTCAACTACTGTCATTGTCTCAAAAGCGCATAAGGGTTGCCATGGAAACGGTGCTGTTTCATATAGCGGGAATGAGTTTTTTCTTGGGGGCACCTCTGATTTTCAACAAGTAGGACCTAAGGAACATTTTGGCACCCATGGCAAAAAGTCTAGGGGGGGTGCATGGTAGGCCCCACTGGCCCCCCGCCTAATTCGAACAGTCTAGCTATTTCTGTCATTTTGTCGGTGTAAATACCTTACCCTCGTATGTCATTTTTTCCGATTGTTAGAATAAAACCTTGCATGTCCAGTTAAGAAAACGCTTGCAGGTTATGGGGATTTTTACGTACATTGTGTGTATCTGTATTAATGACGCGTTATTATGTGAACAGTATGTCCGAATTTCAAGTAAAACATTTCACTTTTGGAAAAAAACTGATTTTTTTTAATTCCCTTTAAATTCCTTCAAAAATAGACACGAGGTTTTGCATTAGCACCGACGATTTAGGAAAGCGTAAATGACATACCCTCCATTTGAACTGTCCACCAGCGGTCTTGGGAGTTTCATGTCTCTGAAAACAAAAAAAATCAAAAATTAAGTTTCAATGTTATTAGAAAACAGATATGAGACAATTTGTCCATCCTCTATATAAAACCATAACCAAGCAGTTTATGAGAAGGTTTGAAAAGAGGACCCTTAGACCATTTGAACCTAAAGCCCTGTTTCCAGGACCGCTTGTGTTTCTCCTGTAACGTACTACAGAATACATTGTACTATTGTATTGTAGCGAATCGTTATCAGAATGAGTGTGCATGGAGATTTATCTGGATCATTGTTAGGCTCATAAGCCATAAGTTTCTTAACTACCCCCCCCCCAAGACATTCACTTATAATTTTACAAACACTGATTTTTTAGGCATAAATGTGATTACAAAAACGCAAACGCATGACACGGCCAATGTCAATAAAAATTGTCGAAAAAAGAGAAGAAATTCCAAACACCGTTTCCCTCAATTCCTACATTTACTTTCTTACATAATGGTATTCTATCTTTTTACTTCACAGTCGTTTTGTCGTTTTCTAAACTTCTGAATGTAGAACATTGGAACCATAATAACTCATGTGTGTGTAAGGGTCACTACTTACACGCCATACAGGTTCTCGTAATCCATCTTCTCGCCGCCTGCACCACCGCCCCATGTACCGGCACTCCAGAACGACTCCGATCTGAAGGTAATAGAGATCAACAGATTAGTGGCAGTAGATGCATTCTAAATTTGCTATTTAAAATTCAAACCCTATGTTATGGGTACTCATTAGAATAGTCTTGATGAGACGATTCCAAGGAGTAGCCACAACACAAAGTTTGATGAAGGTTTGATGAGACATTAGATTATTATAAATTTTCAAAATCCTTTAACCCCTCTTTATCTGTAGTTTTAAAAGATCACTGTAAAATTGTCATTCAAAATCCAACCTCTATATTGTTGACACTCATTATAATTGTCCCAATGAGACGATTCCACAAAGTTGAAAGATATTCACAATGAATTATTTTGAAAAGCCATTACACCCTCTTTATCTGTAAGCATAGCTCCGAAAGAGCATGACGTAGCATAACACGACATATCATAATAACAGCTAGGATCAGGGGCCATTTGCATCAAAGCATTCTCTCAAAACATAGGTAATGTGATTGGAGTTCTAAGCAACTAAGCAATTCTAAGATATCGATAACACAAATACACCTTAAATGTTTCGATGAAATACGTCCCTGGAAATTTGACCTGGAATTTTAGAACATCGTGGTTTTAGATCATACTGTGCCTAATTGCAGTCTAAGAATGCCCCCTGCTGCTTTACTATAGATGCTTTGCACTGCAGCACAGTTGAAGAAGACTGTGTTGGTCTCATTTATCATGAGGGTTAATTTCACAGTGGCCCATATTACAAAACATGCATTGAAGATTTAAAAAAAAAAAATTATATCTACAACAACAATTCCAGAAAATATTCAAAAGTTTTGTATAGTACTTGAATTTGGTGTGAAGCCGACACTAGGGCTGTGACATTAGCTCCCCGGACATAAAGTCCCGGCTCGCTAAAAATGACCTGACCGAGCATCTTTAGCTAGAGATGTTCTGCCTGGTCATTTATTTTTAGCTATAACAGAATGATAGAGTATATCTACAATTGTTGTTGTTGTTGGTATTGTGTCACGTGATTCCCTCTCGTAATGAATTACTACGGTAGACCTACCTTTGTAGATTTCCACCACGATGACCTTTGCTGGCGGCCATTGCTTTTCGCTTCCCGAACCCACAACATCCAGGACAAAGGCAGCACAGAATGGGCAGCAGGAGAAACAGGAAGGTGGCCAGCCCCGTCAAAACCCCAGCCAAGATGGCGGTCTCATCCGGGGTCAGACCCGGAAGTGCCCCGCCCCCTCCTGCCGTGTATACCATAGGCGTTTTCTCGACATCGTGCACGAGTCCTGGGGAAATGGCAAAAAAGGCGCGATTCTTGTGCTTATCGTCGCTTTTCAACAAAACCTCGTAACTGCAGCTTGTTTGTGTTGAAAAAGCAGCTGATAAACCGATCATGATATTAAGGCACATGATAACAAAATTTACTTAATGGAAACAACACTATATCGAACTCCAAACCACTGTAATTTTGCATGTGATGATTCGAATCTTGCCGGTGTTTCACTTCAAAATTGCATTGAAAATCAAAATGCTTTCCCCTTGTTTACAAGTCTGTTTTGTTGAAGCTCCTTTCATGTTTAATGTTTCATGTTTAGCAAACGTCTACAGAGGCTTTAGATATGTATATTCCAGGAAGCATTCAAGTGGGGATATTTTTCTGAGCATGGCTATTCGATTATACACAAGAAAATGTTCATGAGCAGCATTATCTCCTTTGCCTCAACTTTTTCTGTGCTATTTTAAGTGCGTATAGCACATCCAGAGTAAGTAAATCCAATTTATACGAGGGACGGTCGGAAAGTAGTTGGACTAGTTCTCTAAAACCATTTAACTTTTTAACAAAATTCTTTCTACACTGTTTAAACAAATTGTCTATCTATATCTATGCATTTTTGCTATCTTCGTAGGAGCTTTACTATTCCCACTATTAACCATGACGTAGACCCACTGTATAAGGTACTGTGTAACCACCGGTATCAAAGGCGCCCTGGTCTCAAATCTTCCCAGCAAGCATTTTCATTAGTTCTAGACACAAATAAAAGTCATGTGGGGTAGGGTCTGGGCTATAAGAAGAGTAAAACAACTTTTGTCATGGGTAATAGTTGATAATTTCCACTGTAGATGCGGTGGTATGGGAGCGTGCGTTATCGTGAAGTAGAAAATATTTTTCTTTGCTTATCTTGGACGCGTTTACTTCAGCATTTTTTCTTTCGTTTTTCTGAATTACTTTAGATTTGTACTTGGCAATGCCAGTTTTTACCATTTCACATGAAATGACTAACTATCAATCCTCGTGAATCCACAAAAGCAACAAACATGACTACCAGCCGAATGTAAAAGCTTAATCTCTTCAGAGGTTGGGAACCAGCTCGTTTCTATGACTGCTGTGACTGAGTTTTTATCCCAAGTTCGGAATTATGAATCATTATTTAATCTTCAGTGATAATGTAGTTAAAAAACTTAACTTCTTCGCGATTCAAATGACTAGAATGTTCTTTTGTTTTGGTTACCCTTGTTGTTCCTCTGACAAATAGACTAAATTGTACATAAAACCCCTATCACATATAAGTGGACAGAATATTAAATATATACAACTATCTTTGAAAATGAACTGACCACATTATTGGCAAATGGATGTAGATTCCACCAATATATAATGTGTTTATACAGTTGCAAATGGAGAGACAGCAGCACGAAAAGTCCAACTACTTTCCGACCGTCCCTCGTATAATATCAACGACTATTTTGTCGTCGGCAATAGCTTTCAAATTGTACAAGTCCAACGAATTGCCTTTTAGAAAGGGTTAACCCATTCCCATACAGTGACGCTTTTTCACGCCTATCAAAAGATGCTCGGGAAAAACATTGTGGAATTTGAAGGAAATGCTTGTTACAAGCAATTTCTTCATTTTCCACAATGTTTTCGAACCCCAAATGAACAAACTTTTAAAATTTCATCAATTTGAAGTTGTCGTCTGTAACACCTTTCAATTTGGAACGGGCTAAACTTTTTCGTTTGGTACTGGGTTAATACGATGCCTTTTTTTCCGTAGACTACGTAAATCCAAATTATATCAACATCTATTTTATCGTCTAAAGTAGCTTTCAAATTGGTTCAGTCTTAATTATTGTCGTTTAGAAAGGGATAATACGAGACTTACCGACACCTGCTGATCTGCATACACAACCAGGGGTCGCCACCCACGCTTCAGGGTCTCGCAGGAACTGGGCGGTAGGTTCTAAATCTATCAAAAAAAAAAAAAAAAATAGACGAAATTTCATTTGCAGAGTTCTGTATACAGTTAATTAGACTACTTGCTTTGAAACCCTATTTGAAAGAATAGTTAAAATGGAATACGTGTATTTGGTTATTCTAGCCTACATTGGCTACTTTGATGTTTGAAAAAGGTTTGAACACGGTGGATAATCACGTGATGCAATAATTACTGAATATCTTCAATAACTTTGTTAATACGGGACCGATTTGAATTCGGTTTGAAGCAGAGAATGTGGACAGAAGTCACGCATTAGATGGACGTGGTTGATTTTTAAAAAATCAACTGATAAAAAAGTTATTGAAAATAAACCAAAATTTTGGTTTATCTTCAATAACCTTTTTATCAGTTGATTTTTTTTAAAAAAAAATCTACTACGACCATGTTATTCCTGACATTTTTCCACCTTCTCTGCTTCAAACCGAATTCAAATTGGTCAAGTATTGACAACGTTATTGAAGATTATCGGAAATTCTAAGTCACGTAATTATACACCTTGTTGAAACAGCTGATAAATAAGTTATATAACGACCAACCAATTTTTTGTCGTTATTAACCTTATATCAAGCGATGTTTAAAAGATTCATCAAATCCAGAAAATCAATGACTTTCTCAACTCTTCTCTGCCTTAAATCTTTTTTCAAATCGGTCATAGATTAACAGAATTATTGAATCTAGAAAATTGTCCCTTATAGCATTTTTGACTACCTTGTTTCAAGATCAGTCAGTGCCTAAATGCAGACTGGTAGGAAACACTGCTGCTCTTTTACGATTGCTACATGTCACAAAGAAGCTATTAGAGACCAACATGGATCCTGATCAGACTGCGTATGCACAGGCTGGTCTGGATCAAGGTTGTTCTCAAATGTCATAAAGGGCGTTTTCCCAGATCCTAGCTCATATTGAAAACGGTGCGTTACGTTATTCGACGTCGTGAAGTGGGGTGGATGTTATTAAATCATGTTATACATGTATCTTGACATAAAACTTTGGTCAACACCATAACAACAGCAAAATGAATTAATTCTGACAAGTTGACATTGTCATTGACATGAATACGAACAAGTTTCATATGCATATTGCGTTTTTACCCACTTCCAAATAATATCTGGTTTGGATGTTTGAAATGTAAAAAGCTTGGGAGTACATTTAATCAAAAGATGAAAAGCCTGATAAGTAGCACCAAGTCTTTCTTCCTTTGCACGTCAATGAATTTGTTTTTATTACGAAACTATTTCAAACGCAGAAATGAGCTTCATATACATGTATGTATTCTACTTGACAGAGAATCGAATGTACACGTTGGCGAATAACGTGATAAACAATTTAAGAAATTTTTTACTAACTTTGTTAATATTTAACCAATTTGAATTCGAGTTTTTTATCATTCGTCGTCAGCAATTTCTTTCAAACTGCAGCAGTCTAAAAATTCACCTTTGAGAAAAGCCGTTAGCATGCCATCAACTATCTTTAAAGTAAGCAATATTAAATTGCTTTATCAGTTTTTAAAAAAAATGCGTAGATATCGATTTAAGCATTCTTGAAAATGCTTAGAATCTTAAAATGCTTACAACAAAATACTTACTCATAGTTATGTCATAAAAGTAATCCTCTATTAATGAATATGTTCCGTGACAATGCCCAAGTCCTGCACAGTTTTACTCTTGTAAGTCCACACTGAATATCAAATGTTAAATCCAAAGTTAACGCTGTCAAACCAAGCACACAAAATAAATGATAATTATTACGACAGGGAATCACGAGATACAACAAAAATAACAACAACAATAGCAGCAGATCTTCAGTATTTTTAATACTTGACCAATTTGGGAAAAAACTTTTTTATTTGGTGAATTTAAACAAATTTACCACATTCAGTAATTTCCTAGCATTTTCCCACCTTTTCTGCTTCAAACGTAATTAAAATTGTTAGAGTAGATATAGATCTACATTGTATTAACAAAATTATTTTCTGAATCGCTGTGTCACGTTATTCCCTGCCATGTTAAATGTGAAAATCAAAACACTTGAAAATGTTAATAATTGTGATCACTAAAAAATTGGGGGGGGGGGGGGGGAGGGAGGGGGGGGGGGGTTCTGAACTTCTTATTAAATCCATTATTCTCAGTAAAATTGCTTAAAATAGATGGACAACGTATAAATCTTAATTTTGAAAATCAAATTTCAACAAATGTACACACAAATCATTAATGTAAAATCCGTTATTACAAAATAAATCCGTTTTCGAAAGCACGCACAACAAGAAGTCCGCATCCGAAACTTGTCTCTTCAACGCATAATTTAGCACGTTACTTAACCGTTGAAACTCTTTCCACGAAATTAATAATAAAACGTCGGTTTGTGATCAAAAAGTCGTAACTACAGATTGTTAAAGCTGTAGTTACGACGTTTTGGTCAGAAACCGACTAATCAAATTGCTATAGGGTGATTTCATTGTCAAAATCACGACTTTCTTTGGTTACAAAAAAGTCTAACGCCATCCTGGGTATGCGGCTTGTTTAAGACTGGGGACGTTAAGAAAATTCATTGAGAGGATGTCTTAAAAAACATCGTTAGAAAAGGAATGTGTTGACAGTTTCGAGGGAAAAGGGATGAACCGTTAAGGCGTGTCGACGAAACGTTGAGGCGAAATGTACGTTGTAAATGATATTGTCAACGTCGCCATTAATGATGTGTATCTTGTAAGGCCAACACAAATATAATAATTGTTTTTGTTGTTGTTTCTTATCTGTGTTACACATTGTATTGTGTATTCGTATATGCAGTTCATTCAATTTGGGATATTATCAAGGGCACAATTAGGATGAGTATCTTGCTGGGCCTAATAAAAATGTTGTTGTATCGTTACTTGTCGTTGATTTTGTTTTGTCTTGAGAAGCATTCTCACATCTTTAGCCCATCTGGACGTGGTAATCTATGTTACCCGTTGCCGCCTTAGAATATGTAATTAACCCTTTCACTGCCAAATATTGACCTTTTACGCGTCTCTCACCGCTGAATTAATTCGAAGAAATTTCCAAGAATCGATACCTTGTACACAAAATCATGCATAACTTTTGACTCATTTGATCGATTCCTTTCAAATTTTCAGGACATACAGACAAATGAAGCATCTTTATGTTACCAAAATTTCAAAAATATTCATGAAATGACAATATTTTTTTTCTTTTTTGTCTAACTCACAAATTGTTACAATCTAGTAGAACAACGAAAAAAATTGGGCGAGCAAACCTCGGCTAAATGTTTTCGTTGAAAGTATAATAATTTGATGGAACAGATTGTTGAATTGTCAACTAAACATAATTTCAAACTATCCCGAAGCCTTTTCCAGCACTTTTGGTGTCATTCATAGTGATATTTACATATTGTAGGCATAAATAACAAGTGTATGATCTAATGACAGCCATAGTGTTGTCTTTTGTCTTGGAAAAATCCCCATAAAAATACCAAAAGCTTACCGATTCTAACACAAATCCTACTGTTTCACCTGTCAAACGCTAGTACTTTGATTACTAAAACGGTGCTATACGAAAAGGAATGTGTGAAAACCACTTAGCTGTAAAAAATATTCACATACTTCGCCCCCATAAATTTGTCGACTGAAGTCGCCTATGGCAGGGAAAGGTAAAGCGACAAAAGTCGCCTATGGCAGTGAAAGAGTTAATTTGTTTATAAGAAATCTGAATCGACAATTTTCTCATTAAAGATACCATCATTTGATAGACTTTGTGTTTTGCTATGTACAGTTCAATGCCGCAATTCAATATGCATCCAAATATCTTTAAGCTCAAATGAATTCATCATGTTATTCAATTAACCGCTAATTTTCACTGTTTACTAGCTTTGATTCAGTAATTTGTAAAATAGTACACTGATGTATAGATATGTATGATAGAATTTGAAATTTAAAAATCCAAATCTTTTGATATATCATTGAAATAGTTATACTTGTATCATTTTTTGCGTTTACTAGTAGTATGAAATTTTACGACTACAACACAGCACGCAAATCTACTAATGCAATTGCTTTGGCCTATAAATGAATCACAAACGTTGAAATATTGTCGGGAAGGTGGTACATTCATTCCAGCACGCATCTGAATGCAAATCTAGACATTTGTGCAAAACTATTGTAACTGCAAAAGTTTTGTTTATATATATTTAGTATTACATTGCAGGCCAATCCGAGTCTTCTCTGATGAAAATTCGCTCTTTGATATTTGGATGTCGCTATTTATTTCGTAAATAGCGACGCTTAAATATCAAAGAGTGAATTTTCATCAGAGAAGGCTCGGATTAGACCTATTTACTAAAAAATGCAGCAGGACCATAATAAATAATGCATTAATTTTCCTTCTTATGTTTTTCCCTTATCCCTCTGCCAAGCAAGACATGGTTTTGGCGTCCCTGATAGATAAAAAATGAGAAAATATTGAGGCTAAAGAAGAAAATGCTGATGAACAGCATTTTCTCGTTTAGTCTCAATATTTTCAAGATGAATGTTGATCAAGACAGGATTTATGTACAGAATAACACAGAAAATATTGAGGCAAATGGAGAAAATAATTTAGGGAAAACATTACAGCAAAAGAAGCAAATGTTGATAATCAGCATATTCTCCCTTTTCTGCGTTATATTATACATAAATCATGTCTACATTAAATTTTATATCGTGGAAGCTTTCAAAGTTGGACGACTAAACTTTGTCTTTTTGGATAGGGTTAACCCATTCCCATACAATGAAGCATATTGTTGTCCACAGAGAACTGAAGGCTTTGGAAATCAATGTTGAAAATGAAGAAATTGCTTCACTAATGACATGCAATTTCTTTATTTCCTACCTTGTTTTTACTCATAAAAACCAAAATACATGTATGCAAAATTTCATTTCGGAAAAGGTTAACCCCTTTCTAAGCGGCAAAGATTTGGACTGGTCCAAGTTCAAAGATGTTACAGACAACAATTTCAAAGGAGTGATTTTAAAAAGAAATGGCTAGAAAACATTGTGGGAAATGGCACATGCAATTTCTTCATTTTCCACATTGTTTTCCAAAGCATTTATCTTGTGGGGCGTCATAAGGCGTCATTGTTTTAGAATATATTTTCCAAAGACTTTATCTATAGTGGGGTGTCACAAAGGGTCATCATGTGGGAATATCATATAATTTTCCAAGGCTTTTTCTTGTGGGGCGTAAAAAGGCGTCAAAATGGGAAAGCGTTAACCCATTCCCAAACATTGACACTTTTTGACGCCCTTCAAGATAAAGGGTTTGGAAAACATTGCAGAAAATGAAGAAATTGCCTAGCGACAAGCAATTTCTTCATTTTCGACAATTTTTTTACCGCCTAAGCCTTAATGTGTTAAATACTATGCACCTGAAATGAAAAATAAAATTGTCGTCTGCAAAAATCTTTGAATTAAGGAAAGATAAATAGAAATATTGTCGTTTGGAAAAGGGTTAAATACTGGGAGGCAGTCACCATCTCTCTCGGATGACAAGTTTTCACCTTTAGGGGGGGTTGATTGACCCTTTCCCAAACAAGACCTGCTTTTTACGTCCCTACTAGGAAAAGGTTTGAGAAAATATTGAGGCAAAAGGAGAAAATGCTAATTATCAGCATTTTCTCCTTTTGTCTCAATATTTTTCCCTGCCATATTGTAAACAACTCTTTACTTTATGCTCTATCAGCATCCATTTTGTCGTCTGCAGCAGCATTGCATTGGAGAAGTCTATAATTTGGTGGCCTTTTGGAAAAGTGTAAAAAGATGCTATCACGGTCATACGCCATTGTTTTTACTTTGATCCTATCATCCCTTTCCCAAACGTTAAATTTGGACTGGTCCAAATTAAAAGATGTTGCAGACGACAATTTCAAGTTAAAGAAATCTAAAATCTTTTGGTATTTTTGGTAAAAAAACATATTGGCAGGATCACCGATCGATGCAGACAAAACTCGATCATCTCGACCAATCCCGATCACCCTTGACGACCGACCTCGATCGGTACTCGATCGCTTGATCGGGTTTGATCGAGTTAATTTAATCGGCAGTGGGAACCTAGCATAAAGACTATAACACATGTACGCAAAATTCCATTGACTTAAAAGTGTCGTCTGCAATACTTTGGAATTAGGAACAGTCTAAATGTTGTCATTTGGGAAAGCGATAACCCCTTCCCAGACGGCAAAGATTTGAATTGGTCCAAGAGCAAAAATGTTGTAGACGACAATTTCAAATGAGTGAAATTTATTTATTTTGTCTTTTGGGCCAGAAAACATTTTGGGAAATGAAGAAATTGCTTGTCACAAGCAATTTCTTAATTTTCCAAGATGTTTTCCAAAGCCAGCATGTTATGAGGATTCAAAAAGAGTCATAGTGTGGTAACGGGTTAACACGAAAATAATGAAACGTCCCAAAAGTATCGCATGAAACAGTTTACACGTTCTCAGAGAATGCAGTGGTAGGTCCAGAAGGGGTTAACGGTGTCGGGGGTTCAAACACCCCCCCCCCCCTTTCTGTAGCCTGATTATTTCATTTTTATGCAAAAAAAAAGTCAAAAGTGCGTTATATTGTCAGAAGTGTGTTATGCTTGTAAAATGAACCCCACGTGCACATGTATGTTCGCACCCCTTCAACAGAAATCCTGGATCCGCCACAGAAACGGACATGACGTATTTAACCGTTTGTCAAACGACATAGTGATTCTTCTAAGACTGAACCAAGCTGAAAAAAGCTTGTGCTGCATAGTTACGTACATCGGTAAATGATATTTCTACATTATGAAGTAAAAAAAAAAAGTACATAGAGGAAAAATAAAATGATTGGTCGCGTACTCCATCCCCCGTATTTTGACGCCACTTGTAGATACAAATTGGGAAAACATTGATACAAAAGAAGATGCAGATAATTTTCTATATTTGTCTCAGTATTTTATTTGCTAGATCTTTAATTATATACATAAAATCTATTTCTTTTCTCATTACTTTTGTCGTCTGCAATACCGGTATCTGTCAATTTGGGGCATTCAAAGTTCCTGCCGCTTGGGAAAGAGTTAAATCCGTCCGTCATGACTGTTCAAATGCAGAAAAATAAGTGGTTAATATATTCTGAGTAACACTGTATTTGTCTATAAGGGAAATAACTGTGTAAGAAGTGAAAAACAATCTAGTATAAGTAATCTCCCTTAAATATTAAGAACACGTTTAGAAAGCAGCACATTGAAAATCAAAGTACTGAAAGTACTGTTGGGAAGCAAATTTGTTAATAATGTACAATGTAGGCCTATCCAGAAGTAGATTACTTTGATTAGGTACTTTGATTATCCATTTGAATACCTTGAATACTTTGATTCCACGCTGGTGATGTTGAATCTATTTTTAGCACAAGTTGACAACCTTTATGTGTATACTAGTACTAACTAATCAATGGACGCGGTTTGCCAGGTACTACCAGTTGTAAATACATAGTATACACGCTACGGTTTATCGGTGTGTAAATTGTCTATTTATAGCTTTGAGCCTTTGAATATATTTCATAGTTCAGTAAACTTGACTGACCCATTTACAAGGAAGATCATTGGACTGATCTTTGAACCATAATAAAGCAAATTACTACGTCGGTCTTTTCTTCGCTTAACGACATGATTAATAGAATGTTTCACTTTCAGTCACACTATTCAATATCTACATGTATAACTTCAGACTTACATATGAACATGCGAATGACTGTTACCTCATTAATTTTTGCTTTTGATAGAACTATTTATAGTGAGGAGGACCGGAAGATGTTGTGTGGTATGCAGAGAATGTTAAAGTGCAGAGAAGCACGGCTGCAAAGAAAAGCAAATTTTGCAAAATTTGCTTCCCAAAAACAAATTCCTTATTTATGGAAATAGTAAAAGCAATATACGATATAGAATGGAGATAAATCATCAAACGAGTACTTAGATAATACAGAATTTGTCTCCCTTGTTATAGTGGCGGGTTGAAAAAGTTTCTGCCAAAATCTACGAGTTTGCTTTTCAGAAAATCTTTACACTGAAATTATTTTCGAATGTTTATATATTAAAAAAGATGTACAAATGTATTTTCAGTAATATCAAAATAAGCATGCTTTTGAAAACGCCATTTGATTTTATCGAGCAAAATGCAACTTTCTTCTAATTTGCCTGGAAAGCATTTTGAGCCTTCTCTGCTTCATCTTTCTTTTTTCAAATCGGCCATATGCCTACTTATTGAAAAAAAATACATGTATATAAAAAATGTTGATCCAATTGATTTCCGGTCTCGGTGGTCCTTTTTACAAAAGAAAGAAAAGCAAACCCCATTGAAAGCAGAAACTTTCTAATCCATACTATATATATAGCATATAGAAACCATTGTGGGAGAATGCGAAGAATCTGCCTTTCAGTGTTATGCCTAATTTTCTCGTGTTCCTTCGAGAATGATTAAATACCAACCAAACTAAAACGTTTTAGGCTGGTCCAATTTGAAATCTGCTGCAGATGACAGTCATTATAGGCCTATTGGTGTTGATAAAAAATGGATTTTGGCACAAAAATATCTTAGGAAATATTGGGACAAAACAAAAAAATGTTGATTAACAGCATTTTTTCTTTTGCCTTAATGTTTCCCAAGTCTTTTCTGCAAGGGATGTCAGAGCCAAGTTTTGTTTGGGAAAGGGTTAGGCTAATTAAATTAACATGCTGTGGGAGTCATCAAAACAAGGTCTTGTTATGGAAAAGGGTCAGTTCGTCTTGATTCTATCACGAGTGAAACATTGTGACAAGAGGAGGGTCTGTCTTATCAGTTTTTATACGGCCTATTTACAGTATAGACCAAGATAACAAGCTACATATACATGTACATACAGTTTATATTCTTTAACCCTTTCCTGAACAAGACTTTTTTGACGTTTTTAATAATAAAAAAGGGATTGTGAAAACATTGAGGTAAAAGAAGAAAATGCTTATTTCCTCTTTACTCTCAATATTTTCTCTACTAGAATAAATACAGATTCTTTAATTATCAACATTCATTGTATTGTCTGTAACTATTTTGCAATTTGACTGGTCTAAAATTTTTGGAAAAGATTATACATAATCTGAGCCGTGATCTGGATAAAGGTCCCTTAAAGTGACATTTCACATTCATCTCGTTTTTTTAAAAGTATGTCTTAATGCCAAGATTGGTTATTCTAATTAATGAGTATAAATGCTATTAGTTTTTTTTTCAGTTGTTGTTGATAAGCGAAAAACACGCATTTAAAGACAGAATCGACAAATTCCATATAAATCTGAACTGTTCCACAACAATTTGTTTGATTTTAGCATAGAAATATATATTTCTCGTAAACGGTTGAATATTTTGGCTTGAAATTTTCAGAATTTTCATAAGAAAAGATGCTCTTTCAGATAGAATAAAGCTAAAATTTATGTGAAAATAATTGTGAAATGTCACTTTAAGGCTTTTGAGCCCAACATGATTCCAGATCAGCCTGCGTATACACGCAGTCTGATCAGGAACCATGTTTGTCTCCAATAGTTTCCATATGACCTGTAGCAATCGAAAAAAAGCAGCATGGGTCTCTACCAGTCTCTGTCTCCATTTAGGCACTGACTGATCTTGAGATATGGTTTCCTCAAATGCAATAAGGGACGTTTTTCCAGGTCCTGGCACAAATTTATTATTACAAGAAAGATATGTGAAAGCGAACTTGATTGAACTTTGTATTGTGAAAAGGCTTAAAAACGGGAAAACGTTCATTCAATTTTGTAAGTTGCCTTTTCTTTTTCTACCCTTAGTTCGTTTACCCTGTCCTAAAGAAGGCATTGTTTTGATATACCTAAGAGAAAAACTTGTAACAATATAGGCGAAAGTAGCAAATGCTCATATTCAGCATTTTTTTCTTTGCATTGGTATTTTCTGTTCTTTGTTGTAGACTACACACATCCTACCAATGTTGTTGTTTTCACCAGCTTTCAAATTGAAACAATCTAAATTGTTTCCGTTTGGTAAAGAGTTAACTTTTGACTTTTCATGTTTTTCACATTTTAACCGAATTCCGACCAAAATGGAAACTAGTGCATTTTTGTCGATAAGCTGCGACCGAAAGTGCAATTCAATGAAATCATTGAGACAGGTTCTTAACCCGTTGCCAAACGGCAAACAATAAGACCATTTACATAGCAAATATGTTGCAGACTACAACTTCAGCCAAGTTCAGGTGAATAAAATTTCACCTTTTTGGTCTTTCTTAGTAGAAAACATTTTGGTCCAAATAAAAAAGATATTGCAGACGAAAATTTCAAGGGAATGACATCTTAACATATTTGGACTTTTTCGGGCAGAAAACTTTGTGGAAATGAAGACATTGCTTGTCACAGTCAATTTCTTCATTTTCACGATGTTTACCAACGCATTTTCTCGTGGGGGAGTCAAAAGGCACCACTGACCAGTACTGGGTTAAATGAAAAATATGACATTTGATACCGACAGTGTTCTCACCTGCCCAGGGCCTGCTAATATAATTTCCATCTATGAAGCTTCAAATCATCCTGCGGATTCAGATCAGTTTGTGTATATATAACCATTCTGATCACCATCTATGCATTAATTGTAAGATTATGCAGTAGGCATATAATATTTGGTTACTTGCTTAACCCATTAGGCCTACCACTCATTAATTCTTTTTGACTCCTTACAAAATAAGGGCTTTGGAAAACATTGTGGAAAGTGAAGAAATTGCTTGTGAGAAGCAATTACCTCATTTCCCACGATGTTTTCTACCCAAAGAGACCAAAAAGTGTAAAATCTAATTCACTTGAAATTGTCGTTTGTAACATTTCTCAATATGGACCTGTGTCAAATTTGTCGTCTGTTAGTGGGTTAATGCTAATTGCCATTCGTGGTGGTCCCGAACGACATAAAGCCCCTCCCCCCTTTCGAGTCACAAGTTCAATAAATGTACGAGTTGAAACCCGTAGCCGTAGGAAAGTTCATTATACATGGAAATATCCGGAGTTCGTCATACCCATCCGCGGATAACCCGCGGTCTGAGCTACGCTACCTCGTGTAGCATAGCTCAGAAAAGAGGGTAGTACATGCTACATTTAAAGATTTCTCTCGACGTTTCCAAGCGTTGCTCTTGTGCGTTTAATTTCACTGTTAATAGGGTTCACAAAACAATGGGTTGTTTGGTGAAAAGTCATTGGGAAATAGTAAACGATTTCAATTTCTTGTGAAATTAAGATAAGAGATAAGCCAAGAGATAAGACGTAAATTGTAGGCCCAAGTCTCGTGTCCAATCGCGTGCATGTTAGGACCTTTGCCTATCTCCCAAACATTTAACATATCGTCGCTTTTCAACGAAAACCTCGTAACTGCAGCTTAAAGCAAGCTGCAGTTACGAGGTTTTCGTTGAAAAGCATCGATATAACAGCCCAGTGATTGATTTTGGGAAGTTATGGCTGGTGGGCAAATGGCTCATCGGTAGCAAAACATCAATCAACAAACAAAAAACGTAAGGCCATAAGCCAGTCTGGACACATTTATTTTATGATCCCCGAAGGGAGAGCATATAGTCGCCGCTTTGTCTGTCCGTCCGTCCGTCCGTCATTCCGTCCGTCCGTCCGGAGTGATTTCTCCATAAACCTTGGGCCAAATCAAATGAAACTTACCATGTGACATCGTTATGACATAATGCCGATGTACTTTTCCCGGTTTTTGGATTTGAGGCTTCATCATGGGAAAAGGGGACTTAAGGTAAAATACAGTTTTTCTCTAATTTCTCCTAGTCTAATGGTCAGAATTTGATGAAATTTCATATTTGAGTAGTAAATCAGATGCCCTTGACAATAAACTATGAGAAATTTGGGTATGAAAATTATGTCATGCAAAAAGGGGGCTTAACATTTGATATAGCTTTATGTTAGCTCTGCATGGCATACATTTATTGTGACAATGCCTTATTCGGGGAGCATTGTCCGTCCCTGACGGCTCTTGTATGTGACGTCCCAATTAAGGTAGAAGACCCATAATGACAAACACCACTTTCTAGCAATACGAAATGCATAAAATCACACACGCTTGTAAATACACTTCACATAAGTTGATTCACCGTGCCAGAGTTCAAGATTATGCTTCAAGAAGAAAATAATCTACAAATGTCATTTTACTGTATAGGCTATTTTTATGCAAGGGAGGTAATTTTGAACATGTTTGTCTAATATTTTCATAAGTGTGCATGAATTCTATACCGTTCGAAAGGCTTATGTTTATAATTGGAAGGGATATGTTTAGGAATTACTGGCACTTTTCAAATTTCGCCGCTGGCTCTTTGGTGCTAATTATGGGTCTTTTACCTTAAGTCGTACATACCCCGGTGTATGAGCTACACCGGGGTAGGCCTATCCGAGGATGCACCCCCCCAAAAGTCGCTATTCTTGAAATGTCGCTCCTCCTCATGGAAGGCTCGGTTTGGATATTGTGATTGTACATGTATACTGGTGCGAGAAACACCAGGAACCCACGGTTAGGTGCTCCAGTGGCCGCGATATGGCCATAGAAGTTGAAACCGGCGTAAAACCCCAATAAAATCAGATCAAACCTTCTCATTGACCATCTATCATTTGTTGTCATTCTGTATAATATCTGTGTAGGCCCTAAATCCAAAAGATTATTAGATCTAGATCTACATGTGGGCCTAACCCTTTTCCAGGCGGGCTTCCAAGTTTACAAGTTCACGACTCTTCAATTGGTCAAAATTAATTAAGAATATGAAAGGTTTGAATTCGCGGCATGTAGGGAAATGGGGATTATAAACGTTTCCTCTCTCAGTATAGATCTAGACCTAATGAAATAGACGGTTTTCATTACAAAAGACTCTAGATCTAAATTGTTTTCTTTTTTCCCGCACGGAAAAGGTTAAATATTCATTTACCGAGTATGAATTAATTCCAGTGAAAATTTAGTAGGCCTAAACTGATAATTGATTGGTAAAAATACAAAATTGTTAGGCCTAGATCTAGCATCCACACTTGTGTATGCATTTTCATCTGAAATTTAATAAAACAGTCATGGGCGTTTCTGGAGAAAAAATACAAGGAAAATCCATTTACGGAGACCTGTCAAATTTTGGGAAAATACCCATTTGACCCTAAAAGATAACATTTTTCTGGTTGCTAACTTTTTCAAGTCGCTGCATACAGAGGCAGGTAACCAACCTACTTTGCATACGAATTTTGTTTACTTCCTATTTGTGATTGCGCATGCGCACTGATCAATATACGGGCACCTATGCCTACGCGCGAAATGTAGGACTGGATATAAACACAACTGTTTTGGTAAGAATTTTAATGTTTTTAAAGCATGACTACTTGATATTTTATCACGAATAGGTCGTATATATTATTCATGATTGTACTGTGTAAAAATTTCGCTAATCCTCCTCGTAGATCGCCTATAAATTGACTTTGAAGTCCGCTGGACCGAAATGTCGAAAAAGTTTGGCAAATCGCCGACAGGGAACTATGGGATCAACATAATTTATATTTGAATATTTAATCACATGTTTGAATCATGATAACTTTACATGCATATCATAGCAACACTTTGTATATACAGTGTTTGGCCATGGTAAATCACGTTATTGATCAAAGGACTGTCAAACTGAGTCGGTTCCTGCGTCGGAATTTCGATTGACATTTCGGAGAGTTAGGTCTGAGTAATTCCGAATGACGTCACTCGTGCTCCGTCGATGTGGTTTGACCCAGTTTTTGAATACACATTGACACATTAAAATGTCAAAACAACCTAAATAGCCTATTTGACCATTGCAACCATCGAATTTCAGACGATCAGAAATGTTGATTCAGAAAATAATGAACTTGAACAACACACTGAAAGAGATAGAAGAGCTGAAAGTCTCTGGATAACACTTGGAATCATTGAAAAAATTAACAAATTAGATTACCCAGCAAAATTTCCTACTCCTAGTCAATCATATTGTAATCAATTTGGTTTCAATTTTGAAGAAAATAATCTATAAAATGATTATCCTTGTACAAGTTTCTTGGTTAACATTTTCTCAATCAATGAAAATAGGTAGGCCTATTAGCTTTAAATAATGAAAAGCAAAAAAAACAAAAAAAAAAAAAAAAAAGAAGTGGAAAAAGACGATTCAAACAAATGGCAATGAATTTTGTTCTAAAAATAGACTAGGATTACCGTTATGTTTTGATAAACTGTCTTTTAAATGTTTTTTGTTATAAAATCAAGCCATAGAACTTAACGAGATTTTACGTTGTTACACACACAAATTAAATTGATGATCAAAACCTATCTGTGAGTTCTGGACCTGTCCCCAAAACTATACGAAAAAACGCTGATGACATGTATGAGAACAATCTAAATTTGTCATTTCTATCATAAACCTTATGTTGTGGGTACTCATTGGAATTGTCTCATTGAGACTATTCAAATGATTATGAGTATGCACAACATAAGGTTTGGAGTTGAAATAACAAATTTAGAATGTGTTCACTCCCTTTTATCTGTTGGTCTGTGTAGGGAGCATATCGCTCCTTTTCAACTAAAACCTCATAACTGCAGCTTAACCCTTTCCCAAATGACTAATTTTTGGGGTGGTCATATTCAAAAGCTGCTGCAGATGACAAGATTGGTGTTGTTAAAGAAAGAATTTGTGTAGCAAATAGCTAAGAAAATATTGAGACAAAAGGAGAAACTGCTGGTGATCAGCAGTTTCTTCTTTTGTCTCAATGTTTTCCCAAGCCTATTCAATTAAGGATGTCAAAACCAGGTCTTGTTTGGGAAAGGGTTAAAACAAGCTGCAGTTACGAGGTTTTCGTTGAAAAGCGTCAATATGGAGAATATTAATTTTATTATACCAAATTATTTTTCAGGCTGGATCAAAATGCAGCTTAGACACAAAGGTGGAATAGGAACAACGCGGATGCGGAGTCGTTCACAACCAAAAGTCCAACCTACAACTGGCGGGAAGCCGGAAATTGGGAAAAGGGATACGCTTGAAAATGTTAGTTGAATTAGATGTCAGAATTTCAACATCGTTCAAAATTTATTTCATTTAACAACACTTTCCTAAACAAGACCTGGTTTTGACGTCCCTTGATTGATATAAAAGGCTAGTGAAAATCAAAAACATTGAGTCAAAAGAAGAAAATGCTGATGATCAGTATTTTCTCCTTTTGTCTCAACATTTTCTGAGCTATATTTATAGTATATTATACGTAAATTCAGTCTTTATAAGCTTCCATTTTCCGCCATAAATTGAGAGGGATACACTTAAAAATGTAAACATAATTTAATAAGTGTTTTCTTTTGTTAGAACTATAACTGGGTTTCTGGTTTCAACCTGTTTTAAAATTTTAAATGTTTGATGAGATCTTTTTGTTGTCAAGATTCTTCTTCTCAAAAAACAGTTTTATGGGCTTCCCAAATGGCCCCTCAGGCTCTGGGTTTTGAAATCCATGACGCACAAATTGTGCTTCAATGTCACAATTTCAAAACAAATGACCCCTTAGAAATTTACTTGATGGTCATAGGTATTAATGACGCAAGTTTTAAAATCAAGGTTCATAATTATGATAATGGGCTCCTAAGGCGTTTTTAAAATTTTACCCACAAAATTGGAGAAATGAATGACTGCCGACTTTGAAGGAAGGGGGTTACCATGACTCTTAAGATTCTTATGCGAAGGAAAACCGTGGTCCCTTTTAGCATGACGAGTCACAAATGTTAGTAAGATTTCCTATTTTGTATGATACAGGTTACATGTGAAGAGCCCTGCAAGAAGAGTAGACAGGACCCCCTGGTTGTACCGGAAGAGGTTGTGTGTAACGGATATGTCGACACAAATATGATCGGTCAGGAGAACCAGGAAGTGAGCAGGGAGCCGGCGTATCAGTCCGCGCGTCACGACTTTATCACATCTACCCCACAACATAACAATGGTAAGCTAACTGTCCAGTTATGGTTGTCCATCCCTAATTGAGATTCACTTGACTTCAGAATTTTCATGCGACGTCGTTAACATTCATGATTTATCCGAACACATTCGAGGGACATCAAAAAACATGTTTATGACATTGCCGGAATAATTCTGATATCGCGTGAACAGGGATAAAGACTAGCAGCGGCCCAGTCGCCCATGGCCCCTAGAAAATGCCAATACCCATTAATGTTCAGTATTGAATTTTGCTATTCTGGGCCCCTACGTTAAAATTGTTAGTCTTTTACATTTCCATTCCAAATACAAACATAAGCCTTTTGTATCGTTTAGAATTTTTAATTAATGCATACTTCTACAAATATTTGACAAAAATGTTCAAAATTATCTCCCTTGCATATGAATACAGAGTAAAACAAGAGCAGTCACAGACGGATTATGCTCCCCGAATAAGTGTTTGTCACAAAATAAAAACTATCATTCATTAAGCCCCCTTTTCCCATGATGCATTTTTTGTACACACATTATTTATAGAATATGGTCTAGAACAATTCATTTATCACAAATGTACAAAATTTCATTAAATTCTGCCCATTAAATGAAGAGAAATTAGAGAAAAACTAATTTTTACATTAAGGCCCCTTTTTCCATGACGCAGCCTCAAATCAAGAAACGGAAAAAAAGGTCCCTAGGGATTATCCCAGGGAGTTCACATGTGAAGTTTCATTGAATTTGGGCCAAGAGTTACTGAGATCTGGCTGTGGACGGACGGACAGACACACGGACGGACGGACACACGGACGGACGGACGGACAGCATGGCGACTATATGCTCCCCGAAATTTTTTCGGGGAGCATAATAATATAAATTTTATAAATCATTTTCTTCTTGAAGCATAATCTTGGAATCCGGCACGTTGAATCAACTTAATGTGAAGTGTATTTACATGTGTGTGTAATTTGATGCATTTTGTATGGTTAGAAAGTGGTGTTTTCATTCTCAGTTGGTAAACCTTAACCCATTTCCAGACGACAAAATTTAAGGTTCTCCAAATTGAAAGAAGTTGCAGACAACATTTTCAGTGTGATGAAATTTTATGACTTTTGTTGTTGAAAACATTGTGGGAAATGAAGAATTGTCTTGTCAGAAGCAATTTCTTCATTTCTTCACGATGTTTTTCAACAGGGTTGCCACGTGTTAGGGAAATGTCAGGGAAATTTGAATTTTTTCAAGGTCAGGGAATTGTCAGGGAATTTTGTGAACTGTCAGGGAAATTTGAAAATGCGGGCAAATGTCAGGGAATTGTTAGGGAATTTTGAAAAAATAAGATGCATTGCCACATGATTATTGATTTCAATGTCGCCTTTCAAAATTGTCTCAAAATGCTGCGAGATACCGCGAAATAACTGCGAAGAAACATGTCAGGGGATTTTCCAATTTTGTCAGGGAAATGTCAGGGAATTGTCAGGGAATTTTATTTCCACTGACTAGTGGCAACCCTGTTCAAATCCTTTATCTTGAGGGTAGTCAAAAGGTGTCTATGTTCGGTAATGGGTTAAATGTCAGACAAAGCCAGTGTCCAACAAAGTCACTAGTCTGCCTCAGTCTTTCCGAAACTCGTCAGACCGACAGACATGTCTGGTAAAAACTGACTCGGTCTGGTATGGATTAGTAGTTCACTGGAACTCTTGTCCAGTAAAATATTTTATTCCAGTTCTGGCAGTTCAAGACTATTCCTTTCCATCGCTTATCATTCCAAAATGAAAGGCCTTGCTGAGAATAATTAGGTTGTGAAGATAGTTAAAAATTCCATGTAAAATCATCAAAAACTTGGAAAGACATCGAGAATATTATAATTTTGCTTCAAGAACAGATGTTAATTTTGTTATTTGTGAGAATTTTTGGTCTTGTAAAAAAATTGGTCTGGTAAATAATTTATTTTACCAGACCGAATGTCAAGTAAACATTCTGCAATTTTTGGAAAGACTGCTGGTCTGCTGCCTGCAAGTACCAGATAAAATCAGCACAGGACTAGTAAAATATCAAAATTTGTGTTCTTAGTTACAGAACTTAATTAAACCATGAACTCTTATTTTTCAGGTAAAAAGCGTCCATTTACTCAAGTGAAGGAGAACAGCAAACTACCAACAAAGTTACCATGCACAGGGAACCTTTTCTCTTCTCCAGAGTTTCATGCTTACGATCATTATGTCTGTAAGTTGAGATTAATGTTCTTGATCGGATGACAAAGTTTTAGACTTGCCCAAATGAAATATTTTATTAGCTTACCTGGGCAGAAAGTGCTAAAGGTGAGCTATTCCACATTGTGGTCACTTTCAGCCACCTAGGCTAGCTCAAAACATACTGCAGACACTCAGGTTAGTGTTAAGGGCTTGGCCATCAATGGATGGTGCTTTTGATTATGTTAAAAGTGTTAATAAGGTGAAACTATAAAAATAATTTATGAATCATTTTCATGTTTTAGCTGCTCATCTTATTGCATCATGGCAAGTTTTATCTATTGTAGTTAAATGTTCATTTTCTACATATATTAAACTACTCTCCATTGCCGAGCTCTATTGATTAAACCATCAAATATGACCTCTGCAGTTTTCGGTACGCCAACAGTCTATTTGGTAGTCATAATCTAATTATAGCACACCATTTGAATTATCGAATCAAAATCATTCAGTTTTATCTTGCATGATCATTACCGTTACGTATACATTACGTCGCTTCTATTTTTGGCTAAAGCCGGTAACATTTGAATTATCGAATCAAAATCATTCAGTTTGATCTGGTTTGATTACGTATACATTACGTCGCTTCTATTTTTGGCTGAAGTCGGTAATTTGAAGCGTCAGCCAATGAAAGCTTGTATCAGCTTTTTGAATTGTTTTGTTGTGTATCGCCAGCGATTGGATACTGAAATCCCGCCAAGGCCCCGAGATTAGACGTGAAATGACCCCGCGAGAACAGAGCTCATTCTATCGAAATGGAATGTAGAGATAATTTGCTCTGTTCATAAGAGAGTAATATTAAACATGAAGTGCTGACTTAGCAGTAGCTTAAGCCATTAGAGTATTCCCAAATGGGACTTCATTGATGAAAAATTTACTAATTTACTTTCTCAAACAGCAAAAAAAAAAAAAAAAAAATGAATTCCACTTGCTGCAAATGACAAAGTGGATGCTGATGGAGATGTGATTTGTACCTAAAAGTATGAAGCAAAAGACAAGGTCTGGGAAAACATTAATAACAATATTTTCTGCTTTTGCTTCAATATAAGTTATCTATGAGGGACATCTAGATCTGTTTTATTCTTGTTTTGGAAAATTTTATTTGTTTACATTTCAGCATGTAAGGAAGACGGTGTCAACAATAACACAGAAATGGGAGATGACTCTGATAGTACTGCTTCATCTAGTGAGTTATCTCCCTTTGTAATTAATTGTTACATTATTGAGCCTATTTGTTTGTATTTCAGCATGTATTGACGGCGAGATTTGACCCGGCAGAGCAGACCAAGCGGAAAGGTCAACAGACTTATCGTCCAGGGGTAATAGGTATGCCGGGACCCCTCGTGATTTGCCGAACACTTCGCATGCTTCGCTATTTACAGCTAATAATTATATCATTCGACGACTTAACAGAATTTGCACGTGTATATATATTTGTCGCGTCATCTTAAAATGGTAATTGCTAAACTGAATATGCAAAAATGCCGATCCATGTCAGCCTGTGCTATCGGTGCGGTATGACCAGGATGTGAACGGTATTTAAATATTTTCATTTTTTGAGATTACGCCTATTTTAATGAGTAGCTTTACTGAAAATTTCGATCCAAACGGACCACGGTAGCTTAACACTTTTTTTTGACTAGATTAGATAAAATCATATTTTCACATGGCGCCACAAAGTTGATTAACGGATACAGTGCACGCTTTTACGTAAATTAACGACGGACCATTCCTATCTAAACTGGACAATAAACTTTTCCACTTTTCTGTACAATTAAGGTCACTCTGCCGGGTCAATTATTTTCCTCTATAAAGAAGATGGTGTCAACAATAATACAGAAATGGGAGATGACTCTGACAGTACTGCTTCATCTAGTGGGTTATCTCCCTTTGTAATTAATTGTTACATTATTGAGCCTATTTGTTTACATTTCAGCATGTAAAGAAGATGATGTCAACAATAACACAGAAATGGGAGATGACTCTGATAGTACAGCTTCATCAAGTGAGTTATCTCCCTTTGTAAATAATTGTTACATTATTGAGCCTATTTGTTTACATTTCAGCATGTAAAGAAGATGGTGTCAACAATAATACAGAAATGGGAGATGACTCTGACAGTACTGCTTCATCTAGTGAGTTATTTCCCTTTGTAAATTACAAAATTTTAGGGTAATCCACTTCAAAAATTGCCAAAAAAGACAAAATCGATGTTTATAAGGAAAGGATTTGTGTATAAAATGGCACAGAAAATATTGAGACAAAAGGAGAAACTGCTGGTTATCAGCAGTTTCTTCTTTTGTTTCAATGTTTTCTCAAGCCCTTTCTATTAGGGACGTCAAAACCAGATCTTGTTTGGGAAAGGGTTAATCTACCTTCATAAATTAGATATTCCAAAATACAGAATTTTAGACTTGTCCACAACAAGACAGAGTTATAGCTGACATAGAGTCATGGTAGCGGGACTCGTTAAATTCGACAACCTGCGTCCCCCAGGGTGCAATTTCAATTTCAAAATAAGGTGTGGACGAGAATTTAGAGGTAAATTGGAGAGCTAAATGAAGTTCGAAATCAGAGCTTTAAAAATATATTATCGCAAAAAATGATGTCACTGGACGGGCCGAACTCGATCATAGTTTGCTAAGTAGGGATGGGTTTGTAAATGGCCAAAATATTTTGTTCTATTAAGGTTCCTTTGAGTATAAGCAACTAGGAAAGGGCGAATCAAGTAGACATAATCAAAGATGAGACAGATTTTAGGCAGCTCCAGTCACTATACTCATTTAGTGTTTTGGTTGTATCAAATGGTCAATCTTATTATTAAGATGAACTTCAAAATTAATGTTAGATAGTGGGACTTGCTGAAGGGGAAAATGTTGGACCGAGCACATTTTATAAATTAATATTTCTAATGGTCTGCTTATCTTCACCATGACTGTCTTTGTATTTAAAAAAAAACTATGTGTAGTTTGATTATTATTCACAGCTAAAGAAAACCACATCCCAGATCTGGCAGCATGTTGTACGCAGGTCAACTTTGACGACGAGTGTCTACAACCAGGCGATGATCTCGAGAACAACAACAACTTGTATAAATACGACGACAATGTCGTGATGGAATGTGAGCCGACATTCCCGGCGCTGCCGGAAGAGGAGGAGGTCGCGGACGAGCATTATGAGGAGGGCGAGTGGGAGCAAGAACCTTTTGATCCGTAAGTCACCTTTCCCAACAGCAAAACATTAAGGTTTTCCACTATGAAAACTGCTGTAAACGTCAAAATGGATGTTGAAAAAGATAGAATTTGTGTAAAATGTAACAAGGAAAATATTGAGGCAAAAGAAGAAAATGCTGATCATCAGCATTTTCTTCTTTTGCCTCAATATTTTCCCAAGAGTATCATTAGAGACATCAAAATCAGGACTTGTTGAGGGTAAAATACTGATATTAAATATGAGCCGACGTTCCCGGCACTCCTGGAAGACGAGCATTATGAGGAGTGGGAGCAAGAACCTTTTGATCCGTACATCTCCCTGAAATACTTGTTATGAAACATCATGGGCACATTTTAGGTCTATCAGTTTTCGGTCTTAAATAATAATTTGATTTTAACCCATTACCACTCATTGATGCCCCTCAAGATAAAAGCTTCAGAACATATTGTGGAAAATAAAGAAATTGCTTGTGACAATCAATTTCTTTATTCCCAACAATAATTTCTACCTCAAGAGACGAAAATATGTAAAGTTTCATTCAATTGAAATTATCGTCTGCAGTATCTTTGAATTTTGAAAAGTCTAAAATTTTGCTGTCTGGTAGTGGGTTAAACGTGATCCAGACTTCCTGATTGATGAGAAAAAGTGTCAGTGATTCATTCTGACGAGGTCTGAAAATTTTGGTCTGAAAAAAAAATCTGTCAGACCAAAGGACCAAAACAATTTAACAAAAACAGATTTTGCTAGAAAAGTTGCCAGTAAATTATCAATTAATGATAGAAAGAAGAAATCCTTTATAAACTATCAATTTATTGTTGGTTTGACCTAAAATGAGTGCTGCAGGACTGTCAGACAGTCGGACTGACAAAGAGCGGAAAAATGTCATCCAACTGTAAAAATTGTCAAAAACATGTCTTGACAGACTGACAAATTTTGGGAAGTCTGAACATCTTCATCTTAAAAAGTGGATATCATGGTAAAATTGATCTTATTTGTTTAGAATGTAAAAAAACTTTTGTAATGCTAAATGAAGGTAAAAGAATGAAAATACAGTAAAAGAATTGAAATATGTATATATATTTTACTGTCTTTGCATAACATATTTCCAGGTACGCATTTATCCGAAATCTGCCGCCCCTAACGGATGATTTACGGGCTAGAGTACCTGCGCTGCCATTAAAGACGAGGAGTTCTCCAGAATTCTCATTAGTGCTAGATCTAGTAAGTTTTGTTTGGATATCTTAATCCCCTTCCCTAAAACCAAAATTTTAGGGTGGTCCCATTCCAAAGCTGCTGTAGACAACAAAATTGATGTTATAAAGGAATGAAATTGTGTACAATATAGCACAAAATATTGAGACAAAAGTAGAAACTGCTGATTATCAGCAGTTTCTTCTTTTGTCTCAATATTTTCCCAAATCTTTTCCATTAAGGGGGTCAAAATTAAAAGCGTCATTGTGTAATTTTCTTATTTCAAATCCAAACCCTATGTTGTGGGTACTCATTTGAATTGCATCGTTGAGACAAGTCCAATGAGCACCTACAACACAGGATTTGATGAACCATATAAGAAATTTTGGCATTTATCCGAAACCTGCCGCCCCTAACAGATGATTTACGGGCTAGAGTACCTGCGCTGCCATTAAAGACGAGGAGTTCACCAGAATTCTCATTAGTGCTAGATCTAGTAAGTTTTGTTTGGATATTTAAATTCTTTCCCAAACACCAAAATTTTAGGGTGGTCCCATTCCAAAGCTGCTGTAGACAACAAAATTGATGTTAGATAGGAATGAAATTGTGTACAATATAGCACAAAATATTGAGACAAAAGTAGAAACTGCTGATTATCAGCAGTTTCTTCTTTTGTCTCAATGTTTTCCCTAATCTTTTCAATTAAGGGCGTCAAAATTAAAAGCCTCATTGTGTGGGAATGGAATAATTGAATATTTCATATACTTTAGCAAGAGCAAAAGATAAGAGTGGGATAAAGACATACTAACTTTCTTTTTTCAAATCCAAACCCTATGTTGTGGGTACTCATTGGAAACGTCTTTCAGAGACAATACGAATGAGTACCCACAACACAGGATTTGATGAACCATATAAGAAATTTTGGCAATTATCCGAAACCTGCCGCCCCTTACCGATGATTTACGGGCTAGAGTACCTGCGCTGCCATTAAAGACGAGGAGTTCTCCAGAATTCTCATTAGTGCTAGATCTAGTAAGTTTTGTTTGGATATTTAAATTCTTTCCCAAACACCAAAATTTTAGGGTGGTCCTATTTAAAAGCTGCTGCAGACCACAAATTTAATGTTTAAAGATGGGATTTGTGTACAATATAGTACAGAAAACATTCAGACAAAAGTAGAAACTGCTGATGATCAGCAGTTTCTTCTTTTGTCTCAATGTTTTCCCTAATCTTTTCAATTAAGGGCGTCAAAATTAAAAGCCTCATTGTGTGGGAATGGAATAATTGAATATTTCATATACTTTAGCAAGAGCAAAAGATAAGAGTGGGATAAAGACATACTAACTTTCTTTTTTCAAATCCAAACCCTATGTTGTGGGTACTCATTGGAAACGTCTTTCAGAGACAATACCAATGAGTACCCACAACACAGGATTTGATGAACCATAAATGAAATATTGCAATTATCCGAAACCTGCCGCCCCTAACCGATGATTTACGGGCTAGAGTACCTGCGCTGCCATTAAAGACCAGGAGTTCACCAGAATTCTCATTAGTGCTAGATCTAGTAAGTTCTAATGTTACCTTTTCACAATTAAGGAAATTTTGGACTTGCAATCCATTACCACTCATTGGCGCTTTTTGACATCCCTAAAAAAACTGTTTGAAAAAACATTGTGGAAAATGAAGAAATTGCTTGTGACAAGCTATTTCTTCATTTCCCGCAATGCTTTATAACCAAAAAGATATGAAAAAATAATTTCCTTCACTTAAATTTGTCGTCAATAACATCTTTCTAATTGGAAGTCCAAAATATTGACATCTGAAAATGTGTTAATCCGTTTCAAAGCTGCTGTATAGGACAAAAGGGGTGTTGATAACAATAAGATTTGTACACAACATTGCAAAGAACAAATTGAGGCATCAGCATTGAGTAATCGGCATTTTCTTTTTGCTATAATGTATTTTTCCAAAAATGACATGAAGAATGTTCGTACATCTGGAGCAGGTGTTGTAGCAACTTAATTTCAAGCTGCTTCAAATTTTATGATTCCCCGTTTCAAAGAAAATGGGGATATATTGTTTACAGTTTTGACACTGTTTTATATCTTGGCTTGGAAAGAGTTGTTGATCATATATTGAATTTTGTTGCAGGATGAAACATTAGTACATTGCAGTTTAACAGAGATTTTGAAAATCCTTATATTTTGAGTTAGAAAACATTGTGGAAAGTGAAGAAATTGCTTGTCACAAGCAATTTCTCCACTTTCCACAATGTTTTCCCAAGCATTTTTTCTTCAGGGGCGTCAAAGAGCGTCACTGTATGGGAATGGCTTAAAGGAGCCACTGCTAAGTCATGGGTCACTTTTAATACTATAATATTGACATTTTATTCCAGGATGAAACATTAGTACATTGTAGTTTAACAGAGCTGGAAGATGCATCATTCACATTTCCTGTTTTGTTTCAAGATGTCACGTACGAGGTAGGAAATCTATTTGTCATGTTTTATAACCTTTTTGTACATGACTGTGTGATTCCAGATTTCTTTACTTTTAGAACTTTTTGTCCAAGATTAAAGACAAAACGACATTTTCTCGTTCATCTTTTTCTGAACGGCAAACTTTAGATCATGCCAATTAGAAAGGAGTTATCCGACTTTTTATGCACAACGCCCGCATCCTTACTTTTATACTCATAATATTTTCCCGCCAAATTGAGAATGTTCATTTGGAAAGGAGCAGAAAATATCAACATAACATCAAAAGCAACAATGAATGATAAAGATTTCA
This sequence comes from Fragum sueziense, assembly GCA_963680895.1. Lineage (NCBI taxonomy): Eukaryota > Metazoa > Mollusca > Bivalvia > Cardiida > Cardiidae > Fragum > Fragum sueziense. The sequence continues at coordinate 17,943,898 of OY804610.1, forward strand.
AGTATTTCACAATATGGTCTATACGGGATCAGCACCTGGTGGCTCAGATTGGATATTGTGGCATGAGAAATACCAAGAACACAGATTTACAAGAAAAAATCATATGGCTTAAAAGTTGTTGAATGTTGCATTAATCCCACTCAATCAATCTTTTCATCCCAAGTATTTTGTTATGCATTTGCAATTTTGAAATCCTGTAGATCTTATTTGAAGCACTGATTTCAGCTACATTGTACATGTATATATTTTTGCATTTCATCACTTTTCAACAAAAACCTTGTAACTGCAGCTTGTTTTAAGCTGCAGTTATGAGGTTTTTGTTGAAAAGCAGAAATATATATTTGTTCTATGTAAGATGCCTAGTTCCACAATTTGTTCAAATTTTCAGATATATGTAAGAACGCGACCCTTTTTCCGAGAGTTTTTGGAGCGTGTGTCCCAAGTGTTTGAGGTGATTTTGTTCACCGCGTCCAAGAAAGTTTATGCTGATAAATTGTTAAATTTGTTAGACCCACAGAAAAAACTTATCAAGTGAGTACTGTAAGATTTGTAAGTTTTTTGGCCACAATTTTGGAGAATATTGATCTTGCTTTGTTTCATATTAAGTCCTTTCACCAAAACAAGACCTTGTTTTGACGTCCCTAAAAGAAGAGGCTTGGGAAAACTTTGAGCCAAAAGAAGAAAATACTGATAATCAATGACAAAATGAAAGATTGCGTAAAGCAACATGAAATCCATGTTAGTAAATTTGCAAATTTAATCTTCTGTCTGTGTTTATATCCAAAGCATATCTAGCAATAGATATGAGGGGTTATAGCATTCTCAGTTTGTTACTTTAAATTATAATTCAATGCTGTTGGTACTCATTTGAATCACCTCGACAAGATAACTCCAATGAGTAGGGTTTGATGGAACAATTTATAGTGGAATATTGCATTTTGAAAAGCCATTACCCCCTCTTATCTATATCTCTGTTAATTTTGTGGACAGAAATAAAACATGGAAGTTGAAGTTTATTATATGAAATGGTGTAGAAAAAATGATGAGCTTCAGATAAGAGGTAGTGACAGCTTTTTAAAGCGATGCATTTCACTCATCAAATCACTCATCACATTCATCAAATCCTACATTGTGGGTACTCATTAGAATCATCTATCAAGACGATTAGAATGAGTACCCACAACATTCGGTTTGGACTTGAAATAAAAATTTCAGAATGTCTTCACCCCCTCTTATCTGTTGTTCTGAGACATATTATTTTGAATTTGTTTCCATTTTCAGACATCGTTTATTTCGTGAACATTGTGTATGTGTAAATGGCAACTACATTAAAGATTTGACTATATTAGGCCGAGACCTTAGCAAAACCATTATTGTAGATAACTCCCCACAGGCCTTTGGTTATCAGGTATGTAACTTGATAGATTCGTTCTAAGGGTAGTCCACCCCTTATGAGATTCGGGATTTTTTCGGGTGAAGTCAGAATTTTTCGTGTGACGTTTAAATTCTTATACATATTCGGGCGACATTGTAAACATTTGGTGATGGATGATATGATGTCACCCAAATAATTCCGACATCGTATGAATCTCAGGACTACCTTAAATTGTGTGTTGGGAGATTAATTTTACACATCTTCCTACACAATTGCTTTGAAGCTTTGTATGTATGTATATACAAACACTTGGTAGATTTACATGCCAATTCCATCTGATAAAATCTTAATGATAAGCATTTAACCAAGTTTATGTCCATTACAATGAATTATATTTGTATGTTTGTCTGGATTTGCTACTTATTTGTTGGTAAGATGATAGTGAGAGAATGATTGTTAATTTTTAGCTCACCTGAGCACGATAGTGCTCATGGTGAGGTATTGTGATACCGCTGTGTCCGTCGTGCGTCGTCCGTCAACCTTTGGCTTGTGTGCACTCTAGAGGCCACATTTTTTGCCCAATCAACCTGAAATTTGCTCAGAATGATTGTCTTGATGAATTCTCGGACAAGTTCGAAATTGGGTCATCTGGGGTCAAAAACTAGGTCACGGGGTCAAATCTTAGAAAAACCTTGTGTGCACTCTAGAGGCCACATTTTTCGCCCAATCAACCTGAAATTTGCTCAGAATGATTGTCTTGATGAAATCTCGGACAAGTTCGAAATTGGATCATCTTGGGTCAAAAACTAGGTCACGGGGTCAAATCTTAGAAAAACCTTGTGTGCACTCTAGAGGCCACATTTTTTGCCCAATCAACCTGAAATTTGCTCAGAATGATTGTCTCGATAAAATCTCGGACAAGGTCGAAATTGGGTCATCTGGGGTCAAAAACTAGGTCACGGGGTCAAATCTTAAAAAAACATTGTGTGCACTCTAGAGGCCACATTTTTTGCCCAATCAACCTGAAATTTACTCAGAATAATTGTCTTGATGAAATCTCGGACAAGTTTAAAATTGGGTTATCTGAGGTCAAAAACTAGGTCACTAGGTCAAATATTAGAAAAACATTGTGTGCTCTCTAGAGGCCTCATTTACTACCTTGTAAACCTGAAATTGGCTCATTGTTATTGTTTTGATGAAATCTAGGACAAGTTCAAAATTAGGTCATCTGGGGTTATAAACTAGGTCACGGGGTCAAATCTTAGAAAAACCTTGTGTGCTCTCTAGAGGCCACATTTTTTGCCCAATAAAGCTGAAATTGGCTCAGAATTATTGTCTTGATGAAATAAAGGACAAGTTCGAAATTGGGTCATCTGGGGTCAAAAACTAGGTCACGGATTCAAATCTTAGAAAAACCTTGTGTGCACTCTAGAGGCCACATATTTTGCCCTATAAACCTGAAATTGGCTCAGAATGATTGTGTTAATAAAATCTCAGACTAGTTTGAAATTGGGTCATCTCGGGTCAGTTTGAAATTGGGTCATCTCGGGTCATAAACTAGGTCACTGGGTAAAATCTTAGAAAAAACCTTGTGTGCATTCTAGAGGCCAAATCTTTTGCCCTATAAACCTGAAATTGGCTTAGAGTGATTGTCTTGATAAAATCTCGGGCTAGTTCGAAATTGGGTCATCTCGTGTCATAAACTAGGTCACAGGGTAAAATCTTTGAAAAAACTTGTGTGCATTCTAGAGGCCACATTTTTTGCCTAATCAACCTAAAATTGGCTAAGAATGATTGTCTTGATTAAATGTCGGACAAGTTTGTAATTGGGTCATCTTGGGTCATTAACTAGGTCATGGGGTCAAATCTTAGAAAAACCTTGTTTGCACTCTAGAGGCCACATTTTTTGTCCTATAAACCTTAAATTGGCTCAAAATGATTGTCTTGATAAAACTCGGGGTCAAATCTTAAAAAAACCTTGTGTGCAGTCTAGGAGCCATAGATTTTGCCCAATCAACCTGAAATAGGGTCAAACTTTTTAGCTCACCTGAGCACGATAGTGCTCATGGTGAGGTATTGTGATACCGCTGTGTCCGTCGTCAGTCGTGCGTCGTGCGTCAACCTTTGGCTTGTGTGCACTCTAGAGGCCACATTTTTTGCCCAATCAACCTGAAATTTGCTCAGAATAATTGTCTTGATGAAATCTCGTACAACTTCGAAATTGGGTCATCTGGGGTCAAAAACTAGGTCACGGGGTCAAATCTTAGAAAAACCTTGTGTGCACTCTAGAGGCCACATTTTTTGCCCAATCAAGCTGAAAATTGATCAGAATGATTGTCTTGATAAAATCTCGGACAAGTTTGAAATTGGGTCATCTGGGGTCAAAAACTAGGTCACGGGGTCAAATGTTAGAAAAACCTTGTGTGCTCTCTAGAGGCCACATTTTTTGCCCAATCAACTTTAAAATTGATCAGAAAGATTGTCTTGATGAAATATGGGACAGGTCCTAAATTGGGTCATCTGGGGTTAAAAACTAGGTCACGGGGTCAAATCTTAGAAAAACCTTGTGTGCACTCTAGAGGCCACATTTTTTGCCCAATCAACCTGAAAATTGATCAGAATGATTTTCTTGATGAAATCTGGGACAAGTTTGAAATTGGGTCATCTGGGGTCAAAAACTAGGTCACGGGGTCAAATGTTAGAAAAACCTTGTGTGCACTCTAGAGGCCACATTTTTTGCCCAATCAACCTGAAATTTGCTCAAAATGATTGACTTGAATAAATCTGGGACGAATCTGAAATTGGGTCATCTGGGGTCAAAATTAGGTCACGGGGTCAAATCATAGAAGAAAACCTTGTGTGCACTCTAGAGGCCACATTTTTTGCCCAATCAATCTGAAAATTGATCATAATGATTGTCTTGATGAAATCTCGGACAATTTTGAAATTGGGTCATCTGGGGTCAAAAACTAGGTCACGGGGTCAAATCTTAGTAAAACCTTGTGTGCCCTCTAGAGGCCACATTTTTTACCCAACCAACCTGAAATTGGCTCAGAATGATTGTCTTGATGAAATATGGGACAAGTTTGAAATTGGGTCATCTGGGGTAAAAAACTAGGTCAAAAGGTCAAATTTTAGAAAAACCTTGTGTGCACTCTAGAGGCCACATTCTTTGCCCAATAAACTTGAAATTGGCTCAGAATGATTGTCCTGGTGAATTCTTGGACAAGTTTGAAATTGGGTCATCTGGGGTCATAAACTAGGTCACAGGTTCAAACCTGGTTTGTACTCCTAGAAGCCCATTTTTTAGCCCAATCAACCTGAAATTAGCTCATAATAATTGTCTTGATGAAATGTACAAAAAGTTTGAAATTGGGTCATCTGGGGTCAAAAACTAGGTCACTAGGTCAAATTTAAGAAAAACCTTATTTGCACTCTAGAGGCCACATTTTATGCCTAACCAGCCTAGTCAGAATAATTATCTTGATAAAATCTCGGACAACTTCAAACTTACAGCTGTGTGCCAAGTTTCATTTTGGTCATCTGGGGTCCTAAACTAGGTCATGGGGTCCAGTCTTGGGGATTTTTTTTGCCCAATCAAGCTGAAAATTTGTCAGAATGATTATCTTATATAGGCCACAAATCTTAGTAAAATGTGATCATTTTGGAGGCTTAGACACACCATATACAGAAACCTATTATGTCAGGCAGGCCCGTAGGAACAGGGGGACTAGGGGGGCTAAACCCTTCCAAAGTTGGCCAAAAATGCCAATTTTTCTTAATTTTACACTTAAAATTTGGGGAAATCCCAATAAGCCCCCACCCCCCAATATTTAGGATAGAGTCTATAGCCCCCCAATATGAAATTGCTTCCTATGGGCCTGTCAGGTGAGCGCTTCAGGGCCAAAGGCCCTCTTGTTATGAATGGTCATAATGATAATATAAATAGTTCTTAGTACACATTAGTACACATTTTAATTTCTTTTCAAATAGAAAATCATTTATTATGCCCTTTCATAACACCTGTATGGCTACTCTCATTACTATAAATCTTTGTTTCTATTTTATAGTAACTTAAGGTAGTCTACCCCTAATGAGATTCGTGCAGCGTTGGAATTATTGGGGCACTGTGGAAAACATGTACACAGTGGAACTTTCCACTGCTGAATGTTTATGACTGCACCCAAATAAGTTTGGACACATAACAACGACCCTCCAAAAAACCCCCATGTTTTATGAATTTCAAAAGTGCCACATTACGGGTATTCCACCCAAATAAGTTTGGACACATAACAACGACCTTTCAAAAAAAAACCCCATGTTTTAAATATGAATTTCAAAAGTGCCACATTACAGGTATTCCACCTAAATAGAATTTCCATTGAGATTTAGTACAATTAAAGAATTTCTCTGTTTCTATTTATAGTTACACAATGGAATTCCCATAGAGAGCTGGTTTGTTGATCCGAATGACAGAGAGTTGTTAAATATGTTACCGTTTTTAGAAAACTTAGTAACTTTGGTAAGTGTTTCGATTATTGTACATTTTTGTGATAATAATTATTGTTATCCCCCGCCGAAAAAATTTTTCGGGGGGGATATTGTTTTTGCCATGTCCGTCCGTCCTTCCGTCCGTCCGTCCGTCCGTCCGTCCGTCCGTCCGTCCGACATTCGTTTCCGCGCTATTTCTTGGAAACTATAGACCGGATTTCGATGAAACTTGGCACACAGCTTCACTACAAAGAGGACATGCGCATATCGTCGGGGTTACCCGGTTCGACCATTGAATTTAGAGTTACTGCCCCTGACTGTTTAAGCCATATACATACAGAGTGATATTCGTTTCCGCGCTATTTCTTGAAAACTGTAGACCGGATTTCGATGAAACTTGGCACACAGCTTCGCTACAAAGTGGACATGCGCATATCGTCGGGGTTACCCGGTTCGACCGCCGAATTTAGAGTTACTGCCCCTGACTGTTTTAGCCATATACATACAGTGTGATATTCGTTTCCGCGCTATTTCTTGAAAACTGTTGACCGGATTTCGATGAAACTTGGCACACAGCTTCGCTACAAAGTGGACATGCGCATATCGTCGGGGTTATCCGGTTCGACCGCCAAATTTAGAGTTACTGCCCCTGACTGTTTTAGCCATATACATACAGTGATATTCGTTTCCGCGCTATTTCTTGGAAACTATAGACCGGATTTCGATGAAACTTGGCACACAGCTTTACTACAATGAGGACATGTGCATATCGTCGGGGTTACCCGGTTCGGCCGTCGAATTCAGAGTTACTGCTCCTGACTGTTTAAGCCATATACATACAGAGTGATATTCGTTTCCGCGCTATTTCTTGAAAACTGTAGACCGGATTTCGATGAAATTTGGCACACAGCTTTACTACAAAGTGGACATGCGCATATCGTCGGGGTTACTCGGTTCCACCGCCGAATTTAGAGTTACTGCCCCTGACTGTTTTAGCCATATACATACAGAGTGATATTCGTTTCCGCGCTATTTCTTGAAAACTATAAACCGGATTTCAATGAAACTTGGCACACAGCTTTACTACAATGAGGACATGCGCATATCGTCGGGGTTACCCGGTTCGACCGCCGAATTTAGAGTTACTGCCCCTGACTGTTTAAGCCATATACATACAGAGTGATATTCGTTTCCGCGCTATTTCTTGAAAACTATAGATCGGATTTCAATGAAACTTGGCTCACAGCTTCACTACAAAGTGGACATGAGCATATCGTCGGGGTTACCCGGTTCAACCGTCGAATTTAGAGTTACTGCCCCTGACTGTTTTAGCCATATACATACAGAGTGATATTCGTTTCCGCGCTATTTCTTGAAAACTATAGACCGGATTTCAATGAAACTTGGCACACAGCTTAACTACAATGAGGACATGCGCATATCGTCGGGGTTACCCGGTTCGACCGCCGAATTTAGAGTTACTGCCCCTGACTGTTTAAGCCATATACATACAGTGATATTCGATTCCGCGCTATTTCTTGAAAATTATACACCGGATTTCAATGAAACTTGGCACACAGCTTTACTACAATGAGGACATGCGCATATCGTCGGGGTTACCCGGTTCGGCCGTTGTATTTAGTGTTACTGCCCCTGACTATTTTAGCCATATACATACAGAGTGATATTCGTTCTGTTGAAGCCATATACATACAGAGTGATATTCGTTCTGTTGAAGCCATATACATACAGATTTATATTCGTTTCCGCGCTACTTTATTGACAATGAAAATATATTCGGCGGGGGATATCAATTCAACGAATTTGCTTGTTCAATTTTGGTCCATTGTAAATTTCAGCCGCGGCCAAAGCAGAGTCAGCAGCGCATCAGATTCTTACTGTTGAGGTCCTGGGTTTGTCCCTGGCTGTGGCAAATATCTTTTCTCACAAAATTGTCACCCACCAATGGTTCGACAATCGTAAACCTATGTTGGCAAGCACCTTGAGGCTTGGTAAGGATGTTGTGGTAGTACTGGTATGAGAAATAACAGGAATCCATGGTTAGGTGCTCCAGCCGCGTTAATACCGTAGCAATTGAAAGAGGCATTAAACCCCAATCAATCAATCAATAAATAAATAAATCAACCATTTTAAATATTATTGAGAGTTCTAACAAATTTGGCACAAATACTGGCAAGCATTTTAGGAAAAAGAAATGAAAATGATAGATTTGATTTATAAGACCTAGTTTGCTATTCGATAAGATCTAGATAGTTTGCTTTTTGACTTGTCAGGTGTCTCCGTAGAATAATTTGAAGTCGTAGTGGCAAATCATAAGTTAAGGTAAACCTTGAAACACATTGTGTACATGCAAATAATTGTGAATAAAAACATAATGGGAAAAGAAGAAGTTGCTCAATTTGAACAATTTCTTCTTTTGATTTCCCATAATATTTTTTACAGAATTATTACATTTTTAGCTCGACTTTTCGAAGAAAATAAGAGCTTATACTGTCACCCGGGCGTCGGCGTTGCAACAAAGGTTAAAATTTTTTCAAATATCAATAACTTCCATACTATCAAAGGGATTCAACCAAAACTTGGAATACTTATTCACCATCACACCCTCTACCTTACTACCAGGGCCCATGACCCTGGCTCCACTATATTTGGAGTTATGCCCCTTTATACTAAGCACTTAGAAAGTCGAGCACGCTGTCTTCGGACAGCTCTTGTAATTTGTAAGAATACATTATTCATCAGTTTTTGACATGCAATACCTCTAAATGTCTCTATTTGGTGACCATTTTGAAGAAATTTAAACTGTAGGGCAATTTTGAAGCTGTATTCATGAGCAATACACGGATTTACATAAAGCTGTAGTTGGGCAGATACAGCTTATTAGACTGGAGAGAACACTGCAATGTAAAACACTAAAATCTCCTTTTCCCTTACAGAATGAAGACGTTCGTCCACACATCAGGGACAAGTATAAACTACATCTGCTCCTGCCACCATAGACAAACAACAGAGTTTTTGTGTTTACAAACTTACATATTTTGTTTAACAAGCGATTATATATGGCCAAAACCATGAGAAACAGCTGGGATATGTATGAGCTGGGACCTTGAAAAATCTGAGTTTTGTGGTGATAAACAGCAAAACTGTAGGATGGTCCAGTTTACAAGCTGCTGCAAAAGACAAAATGAATTTTGCAAATGTAAGGAATTGTATACTAAATAGCACAGAAAATATTGAGGCAAAAGGAGAAAATGCTGATTATCAGCACTTTCTTCTTTTGCCTCAATGTTTTCCCAAGCCTTTTCTATAAGGGATGTCAAAACCAGCTCTTGTTTGGGAAAGGGTTAAAAAGCGATTATATATGGCCAAAACTATGTGAACAGCTGAGGCATGTAAGAAATGGGAACTCGTAAAACCAGAGTTTTGTGGAGATAAACTTACATTTTGTCTAACAAGCGATTATTTTATGGCCAAAACCATATTAACAGCTGGGAAACATATGAGCTGGGACATTGTAAAACCAGAGTTTTGTGGTGATAAACTTACATTTTGTTTAAACCTTTCCCAAACATGACAAAATTTTGACGTCCTTAGTAGATATGGCTTGGGAAAACATTTAGACAAAAGAAGAAACTGCTGATAACCAGCAGTTTCTCCTTTTGTCTTAAAATTTTCTGTCATATTTTACACAAATTCTATCTTTTGTAACTTCCATTTTGTCATTTTTGGCAGTTTTTGAAGTGGATCAACCTAAAATTTTGTCGTTTGGGAAAGGGTCAACAAGCGATTTTATATATGGTCAAAACCATGTGAAACCGCTGATAAAATAGATCCAGAGTTTGAATGTTGATAAACTTTCATGTTGTCTAAGGTAGTTCCTCCTTATACCTTACTAAAAAATTGCAATTGGTGTAAACAAATGAAAATTCTGGATTGTTGTTCAAAGCCTTCCCCAACCAAGACCTGGTATTGATGTCTCTTCAGAAAACATCGATGCAAAAAGAAAATGCTGAAAATGAGCATTTTCTCCTTTTTATACGCCGCCGGAGGCGGACGTATATTGGCGTCATCTTCTCCGTCTGTCCGTCCGTCCGTCCATCCGTCCATCCGTCCGTCCGTCCGTACGTCCGTACGTACGTCCACTTTTCTTGTCAACGCAACTCCTCCTAAGTTTCTGGCTGGATCTTCTTGAAACTTGGTCAATGTTATCACCTCAATTGGTAGATGTGCATGAAGGAAGGATTTTATGGTTCGTTGATTTTTGCCTGAGTTATGCCCCTTAAAAACTTAGTCTCTGGGGCTTATTGAAATTGCAGCCTTGTCAACGCAACTCCTCCTAAGTTTCTGGCTGGATCTTCTTGAAACTTGGTCAATGTTATCACCTCAATTGGTAGATGTGCATGAAGGAAGGATTTTATGGTTCGTCGATTTTTGCCTGAGTTACGCCCCTTAAAAACTTAGTCTCTGGGGCTTATTGAAATTGCAGGCTTGTCAACGCAACTCCTCCTAAGTTTCTGGCTGGATCTTCTTGAAACTTGGTCAATGTTATCACCTCAATTGGTAGATGTGCATGAAGGAAGGATTTTATGGTTCGTTGATTTTTGCCTGAGTTACGCCCCTTAAAAACTTAGTCTCTGGGGCTTATTGAAATTGCATGCTTGTCAACACAACTCCTCCTAAGTTTCTGACTGGATCTTAATGAAACTTGGTCAATGTTATCACCTCAATTGGTAGATGTGCATGAAGGAAGGATTTTATGGTTCGTTGATTTTTGCCTGAGTTATGCCCCTTAAAAACTTAGTCTCTGGGGCTTATTCAAATTGCAGCCTTGTCATCACAACTCCTCCTAAGTTTCTGGCTGGATCTTAATGAAACTTGGTGGATGTTATCACCTCAATTGGTAGATGTGCATGAAGGAAGGATTTCATGGTTCATTGATTTTTGCCAGAATTATGCCCCCTTCAATCTTAGTCTCTGGGGCTTAATGATATTTCAGCCTCGTGAATGCAATTCCTTCCAGGTTTTTCACTGGATATTTATAAAAACCTTTTTGTGAACACAATTTTTTGAAGGTTTTTCAGTGAATATTTATAAATCCTTTTCAATGTCATTTTTTTGTCTCAAGTTTTATAAGTGGCGGCGTATATTGTGACGATGGCACTCTTGTTGCTGCAATATTTTCTGTGTTATAATGTACACAAATATATAGAATCTTTATGTACATCTGTTATGTTTTCTATGGCAGCTTTCTAACTAGACCATCCTCAAGTTTTGTTATTTCAATTATTTCTCTGAACCTTTTTGTTTGTACTTATTTGAATTGTCTTACTGAGACGATTCCAATGAATACCCACAATATAGGGTTAGATAAATAACAAACCAATTTTTACAGTTTTAACCCATTACCACACTGTGACACCTTTTGATGCCCCACAAGATGCAGTCTTTGAGAAACATTAAGAAAAATGAAGAAATTGCTTATGACAAGCAATTTTTTCATTTCCCACAAGGTTTTTCCAAAAGAACAAAAATGTGAAAAAATTGATTCACTTAGAATTGTCTTTTGTAAGATCTTTGAATTTGGATGACTCTAAAATTTTGTCGTCTGGTAATGGATTAAAGGCATTGACCCTATTTTGACTTTATCTCTGCTTATATTGTACAGTGTACTTGTTAAGAATTGAATAAACAGATTTTTGGTGTATGATTATATATTATGTAAATTTATGTGCAAGTAGTTAACCCTTTCCTAAACAAGACTTGAGATTTGATGGCAGTGATAGAAAAAGCTTGGGAAAAAATTGAGGGCAAAAAAGAAATGTCAATAATAAGCATTTTCGCCCTGTGCCTCAATATTTTGTAAGCTATGTTATACTGTACCCATTCCCAGACATTGACGCTTTTTGACGCCCTTCAAGATAAAGGCTTTGGAAAATGTTGTGGAAAATGAAGAAATTGCTTGTGACAAGCAATTTCTTCATTTCCCACAATATTTTCTAACCCAAAATGCAAAGACTTTTTAAAATTTTACTCTCTTGAAATTATCGTCTGCAACATCTTTGAATTTGAAACAGCCTAAAATTTTGCTGTTTGGTAATGGGTTAAACCCTACTTTTAATTACAATTGATTGTGTCATCTGCAGAAGCTTTCAAGTTGGACTAGCCTAAATATGTTGTCACATTTCAACAAAAACCTAGTAACTGCAGCTTGATTTAAGTTGCAGTTACGAGGTTTTCTTGAAAAAAAATCATTGATTTGTTGTTTTGGAAAGAGGTTGACCCTTTACCAAACAACAAAATTTGGACTGTTCCAACCTGAGAGCAACTGCAAACGACAAATAGATTGTGTCAAATGGCCAAAATGTGTTAGTTATAGCCCAGGAAATATTTAGGCAAAAGGAGAAAATGTTGATTATCAGCATTTTCTTCTTTTGCCTCAATGTTTTCTCAAGCATTTTCTGCTAGGGACGTCAAAACCAGGTCTTGTTTGGGAAAGAGGTTAAATAGTGTTTAATTGTTATATACAATGATGCAATAATAAGTGTTAATGATTCCAATTTTGGCATAGCATTGTTTCATATGACATTTTCATGTATTTTTATTTTCCCAAATGCAGTATTCTTTTGTTAAGATTCTTTAAAAATGCTTTGTTAAGATTCTTTAAAAATACTTAAACTATTTAAGGTCATTTCAAGGCTTTATTTTAAGTATGGGGTCAATTTCATAAGGATGGTCAAAAAGTAAAACTTTGGTTAAGCCTTAAAGGGGCTCGTGCTAGTTTCTTGAACATACAAACATGAAAAAGATATGTATCATATGGATTAGTCAACATGTATGGGTAGATCATTTCTGTCAAGGGAAAATTGTAATCAAGTTCATTTAGCACTTCATATTTAAGTCTGTATCTAACTTAACCTGTTAGCACCGTTAAGTTCTAATAGCATTTTTAGGAAATGATCATCCTTAAAAGTGATAACCTGCTACCAGCGCTAAAATTCCTTTCTTTTGGCCCTAGATATTACAATACACCTCATTACCAATCCCAGATTACTCCAATGTTGCTTTGATGTCTGAAATATCTAGCATGGGTTCCTTTAAGTTTATAATGCTTAAACATTGGTTAACTTAGTTTACTTTGAACTGAAATTATGAAAGTGATTTTTGTTTTTGAGATCTGAGTATAAAGTCATTGTAAGTACCTATTTCTATGCATATTTACATTAGTCTTGCTTTGGACCATTTAATTATCTTTTCATTATACATAATACATGTTCTTCGATTTTGTTGCAAAAACTATTTTTTCATGACATTCTTTTAGGCTTGTGGTAAAAAAACATGATTGAATTTTTTTTACAAGCTTAAAAGATTTCCATGAACTTTAGTCGCAACTTCTGAAGCTTTAAGACTTGGGACTGCTTAGTCATTGTTTCTAAATCGCAGATAACCTTTAAATTTCTTGCGTTTTTTATGCTCCAAAAGACAAAAGCCGAGATAAACATTTTGGAAAAGGAATAAATTGCTTGTTACAGGCAAGTTCTTCATTTCTGCAATGTTTTCAACCAAGAAAGACAAAAAAGAGTAAAATTTCATGCACTTGAAATTGTGTGCAACATTTTTGAATAAGATCAAGTCTAAAACTTTGCTATTTGATAGTGGGTTTAGATTAACCCAGTACCACACAGTGACTCTTTTTGACTCCCGAAAAGATAAAGGCTTTAAAAAACATCGTGGAAAATGAAGAAATTGCTTATGACAAGCAATTTCTTCATTTCCCACAATGTTTTCTATGTAAAAAGACTAAAAAATGTAAACTTTTATTCACTTGAAATTGTCCTCTACAGCAAGTTTGAATTTGGACTAGTCTAAAATTTTGTCGCTTGGTAATGGGTTAAGAAACTTTGACAATGCGTCCCAGATTGTTGCATGGTGGTTAATCATGTGATTCAGAATTTCAGAAAATCTTCAATAATTTTGTTAATACGGGACCAATTTGAATTGGCTTTGAAACTGAGAAGTTTGGAAAATACCAGGATTCAACTGGACATGGTGCATGACGTCTGTCCACCTTCTATGCTGCAAATCTAATTCAAATGGGTCCTGTATAAACAAAATTATTTTCTGAAAAGATTTTCTGAAATTGGTGTATCACGTGCTTATCCACTGTATTGTTATCTCCCACCATTTAATTCACCCATCTTTTTCATCAGGGATTTAAACTTTTTGTTACTGACATTTTGAATCATTTTCCAAATATGTTTAATCCTTTCCCAATATTATCCCTGGTTTAGATGTAAATAGTTGAAACGCTCCATGAAAAATGTTGATAGAAAAGAATAAACTGCTAATCACTAAGATTTTATCCTTTTCTCTCTCTCAATATTTTTACAACAATTCTTTTCTATTTGCGTTCGTTTTCTTTTCTCCTCTGTCGTTTGTATTGGACTAGTGTAAAATTTTGTCATTTGGGAAAGGGATTTAAGAATTGAAAACTATTGCTAACAAAGTGTGAAAGCAAATTTTTATGTTAGTGTATAGAAGAAACTTCTTGGGAAAAGAAGTTCATGTATAACATAAGGATTTTGGCACAGATATGTGAAGAGTTAAGTGCATAACCTTTAATTTTTAAGTGCATATAGTTGAGGTACATTTTCCATAGAAAAGATATTTAAAATTTACTACTTGAAGTTTCAATAACCAACAGCTTATAGTATCCATTTAACATAGTCTGTATGTTTTAAAAGAATTATTCATACCTTTTGAGAGGCAGCTTTTTGTATTTTTCCTTTTATTTCATTTATTTAATTTTATCACACCATTTTTGCCCATTTTAAAAACCATTTTTAACCTAGGAACCTTTTGTAAACTTGTATTAGTTGAATATCATTTATGCGAAACAGAAAATCAACCATTATCCCATTTAACCCTTTCCCAAACAACACCATTTTAGGATAATCCATTTCAAAAACTGCCACAAATGACAAAACAGATGTTATTAAAGATAGGATTTGTGTGAAATATGGCACAGAAAATATTGAGACAAAAGGAGAAACTGCTGGTTATCAGCAGTTTCTTCTTTTGTTTCAATGTTTTCCCAAGCCTTTTCTATTAGGGACGTCAAAACCAGGTCTTGTTTGGGAAAGGGTTAAACACATTTCCATCTTGCAGTTGCAGCACTTTGCAGTATTTAGTTTGTTTCAAAAGTACCACTTCGTCGCTTATAATGAAAACCTTGTAACTGCAGCTTAAATCAAGTTGCAGTTAATAGGTTTTCGCTTAAAAGCAGCCATTTAGTTTAAGTCAGGACTAAGGAATATGCCTTGATTGATCTCTTATCATTACGTCACTTTTTCAACGAAAACCTCATAACTGCAGCTTAAATCAAACTGCAGTTACGAGGTTTTCGTTGAAAGCAGCGATTAGTAGTTCATCCCATAGTTATCCTTTTCCCTTGCAACAAATTTCCGGCCAGTCTGAATGGAAAGATGGAGCGATGCAGATGGCAAAATTTGTTAATGCATAAACTTGTATATCAAAGCATGAAAAATGATGAGAGAAAAGGAGAAAATGCTGATTGCCAACTCCATCATGTTTATAAAAAGTGTGACCATTTGTACTAAAGAAAGCATTGAAATTGATTTCATCATGTGTACAGTTCTCATCTCTCTTGAAATTAAGTGCTTAAAGAAAGCATTGACTCTGATTTCATCATGTGTGCAGTTATCATCTTTCTCAAAATTAAGTGCTTAATGCAAACTATTGTCAGACAATATTAAGGTAGTCCACTCCCTTCATGGGACATCGGAATTATTCATGTTGGAATTATTCGGGCGACGCAGAAATCATTTGGCAGTGGAATGTTCCACCACCAAAATAATGTTTTTGATGTCACATGAATAGGTGTAAAAATATAATGAAGTAAATAATGTTACACGAAAAGTTCGAAGGTCGCTTGAATCTCATTAGGGGTGAATTACCTTAAGTCACTTACAGTTAAGGTTTAGATATGATATGGAAAAAGAACTCTTTCATGAATTGCAATAACAAGTGTTAACCCATTACCACAAACTGACTCTTTTTGACTCCCCACTACAGAATAGCTCTGGAAAACATTGTGGGAAATGAAGAAATTGCTTGCCACAAGCAATTTCTTCATTTCCCACAATGTTTTCTAGCCTAAAAGACAACCAAATGTAAAATATCATTAATTTAAAAATGTCGTCAGCAACCTTTCAACAGGTCCAAATTTTGTCATTTGGTAATGGGTTAATTTACTTGCCCAGAATTCATTAGGGTGCACTGCATTGTTACTGTTTACGCAATTTCTTTGTACTAGTTAGCTCTGACAATAGTGTTGCATTAATAATTTCTGTATCATAAAAGTTTTTGTAAATATGTTGTAAATATATTGTTGAGTTTTGTACAAAGTTTAAATAGAGTGTCTCCCTTTAGCCCTTTCTTAACCCTTTCCCAAACGGCAATATTTTGGGCTGTTCTAAGTTTTCAATGTTTTCTATAGCCTTTTCTATTAGGGACTTTCAAAACCAGGTCTTATTTTGAAAATGGTAAAGACATTAAGTACTCTGTCACATTTTATGTTTCATTCATTTATCTGGTGTTTTAGACTGTTTCTACATTAAGTTTTAAGTTAAACCATCTTTAGGGTCGAGTCTGTTTTTGAATTTGTACATATTTCATAAAAAGGTACAAAACCAAAATGTACATAGACAATTAAATATTATCATGAATAGAGTTTCAAAAAGATATTGTATGCAAATTGATAGATTTTGTTGATCTTTTAAAATTTTATGTGAAAATATTGTGTAAAATGTATTGCCTTAAAACCCTTTCCCAAACAACACAGCATTAGGATAGTTCAATTCAGCAGCTGCTAAAGATGACAAAATGGATGTTAAAATAGATTGTTTTGTGTATATATAGCATAGAAAATATTGAGGCAAAAGGAGAAACTGCTGATTATCAGCAGTTTCTTCTTTTGTCTCAATGTTTTCCAAAGACTTTATCTTGAAAGGCGTTAAAAAGTGTCAATGTTTGGGAATGGGTCAATGTTGATCAGGTGTTAGTTAGTATTTTGAAGGTTTTGTCCAAAACTGTTGTAGCCCTTTTACCAGATGACATCATTTTTGGCTAGTCCGAATTAAAAGAAGTGCAGACTGTAAAATCCAGACAGAAAAATTTAAAGTACTCCATAAGAGAATAAAAAGTATGTATTGGAGCATGAAAAAAAAATGGACAGAGAAGAAGAAAATGCTGGCTATCAGTGTCTTATCATTTCTCTCATTGCCTTCCAAAACATTGTGTTGGAGACTTTCTAACCCATTACCACACATTAATCCTTTTGGATACCTATCAATATACAGGCTTTACTTAACATCTTGGAAAATGAAGCAATTTCTTCATTTCTTAATATTTTTTCTACACAAAAAGACCAAAAAATGTACAATTTCATTCACTTGAAATTGTCTTCTGCAAAATCTTTGAATTTGGACAAGTCTAAAATTTTGCCATTTGGTAATGGGTTGAAATCATGTAATGTTTTGAAAATGGGTAGAACATAAAGATTTTGATACGAGTTTACAATAGCTTTTGACAAAGCCTTTATTATTAGTCAAAGAAAGTTAAGTAAATCAGCAAATCATGAAAACATTCAGCAAATCATGAAAAACATTAGTGTTTCATCTTTTTACAGATGACATAATTTTTATGATCTCCAATTCATGTCATTTAATCTAATTGTAAATTAACCCTTTCCAAAACAAGTCCAGGTTTTGGTGTTGACATTCAATATAGCTTTGTTTGAAAAGTATAGAGAGAAATAAAGAAAATGCTGATTACCAGACTCTTCCCTCAATGCTTTAATATGAACATTTTCCTCTGGGATAACTGATTTTGTGGTTTTGATTACCTTTCAAGTAGTAGTATAAAATTGTGATATGACAAAACAAACATACAGGGAAAAGAGTTAGACTGGTTATCAACATTTTCTTCTTTTCTTACAATTTAAACCATGTTTATAGTAACCATTGTTATACCTTTTCTTGCGCAATAATAGTGCAAGTCTGCAATACCTTTCAATTTTTGTATGGTCTTAGGGAAATCAGTTCACCCCTAATGAGGTTTTCGCTAGGTCGGAAGTTGTTGTGCAGCGTTAACCCTTTCCCAAACGACAGAATTTTAGGGTGATCCACTTCAAAAACTGCTACAAATGACAAAATGGATTTTATTAAAGATAGGATTTGTGTAAAATATGGCTAAGAAAATATTGAGACAAAAGGAGAAACTGCTGGTTATCAGCAGTTTCTTCTTTTGACTCAATGTTTTCCCAAGCCATTTTCTTTAGGGACGTCAAAACCAGGTCTTGTTTGGGAAAGGGTTAACATTTCTTACATGTCTGAAACTATTCACGCTATGTCATATTTATTTGGTGGTGGAAAACTTGACTTTTCCACCGCTGAATGTTAACAATGTAGCCCGAAAAATTCCGAAGTTGCTTGAATGTCATTAGGGGTGGAATACCCTAAATTTTGTTTTCTTGGAAAGGGTTATTATGTCTTACTTGGTGTGATTTTAAAATGTTAAGTCTTCTTTGAGTTTCCTAATCTTCCATGAAATACATGTACTCTTAAACAATATTTAGTTCCTTTTAAACAAAAATCTTGTTTACTGCAGTTATGAGGTTTTTATGGAAAAGCAGCGATCTCATCATATGCTTCAATAGGATTTGAGCTGAGAACTTATCGTATAAAGCTACTCTTACGACCAGTCTATGTCACGGTGTATAATCATGTGATACAACAATTTCAGAAAATCTTCATTAACTTAGTAAATATGGGACCAATTTCAATTCGGTTTGAAGCAGAGAATGTGGACAGACATCACGCATTAGATGGACATGTTGGATTTTTAAAATATCAACTGATAAAAAAGTTATTGAAGATAAACCAAAATTTTGGTTTATCTTCAATAACTTATTTATCAGTTGATTTTTCAAAAATCCAACACGTCCAGCTTATTCTTGGCATTTCCCCACATTCTCTGCTTTAAACCGAATTCAAATTGGTCAAGTATTGACAAAGTTATTGAAGATTATTGGAAATTCTAAGTCACGTGATTATACACCGTGTATGTGCTCCTGTGAGTGGTCTACGTCTAAAATTTAGGCCTAGTTGTGTGCTGTATGTGCTGGAAACGCGCATGCAAAGTACTTCTCTGGTGGACGCAAACACGACACAGAATGTAAGTAGCAAAGAATTGATTGGAAAATTCTTCTCTATGATTATTCTGTGTCATTTACAAGGCCAGGAGCATTGCAAGAGCCTCTCTTGTGACCCATTGTGTCCCCTGATAAATTATGCCTCTTTGTAGATTTTTAAAAATCTCAGAAGACGCATAATTTTAAGGATGCACAGCGAGTTGTAAGAGAGGTCCATTTCCAAACAAGACAACAATTTCATGCGAGATGAGTTTTACTTTATTTGGTAGAAAAAACATTGTGGAAAAATGTGACAAGCAATTTCTTCATTTCGCACAATGTTTTCCAAATCATCTGTCTCGTGTGGCATCAAATTGTCATTGTGTGGGAATAAATTAATCTGCATGAAATAAGCTAAAAATATTGATTAACCCTTTCCCAAACAAGACCTGGTTTTGACATCCCTATTAGAAAAGGCTTGTGAAAACATTAAAACAAAAGAAGAAACTGCTGATAAACAGCAGTTTCTCCTTTTGCCTCAATGTTTTCTATGCTATATCACACATAAATTTAATCATTATCAACATCCATTTTGCTGACCTAAGCAGCTTTTGAATTGGAACACCCAAAATTTTGTCGTTTGGGAAAGGGTTAAATATTGATAAGGATGTTTAACCACACTTTAATTTATAAATCTTGATTCTTCCCACTTTTCTTGACTCCTGGTTTTAGTTTTAAACCCTTTCCCAGACAGCAAAGTTCTGGACTTGTCCAAAATAAGGATATTTCAGTTTAAGAATTTAACATATTGTGTGTGTGTAATTCTGGTGCAATAAATGAAAAAGCTAAATAAGAAAGTAAAAGATATGATAGTTGGAAAAGAAGTCCCACTACAGATATGATTTATGCTGAAACTTGTCCACTTCTCCGAACTTTGTTATGATAAAGACTGTTAACCCATTACCAGACGGCAAAATCGTGGACTGTTCCAAATTCAAAGATGTTGCAGACAACAATTTCAAGTAAATGAAATGTGGGTAGAAAACATTCGGGTACAATCTTTTCCCAAGTAGTTTTCCTGATGGACGTCAAAAGCTTCACTGTGTGGTTATGGGTTATTAGCTCACCTGAGCACAAAGTGCTCAAGGTGAGCTATTGTGGTCGCTCACCGTCCGTCGTCCGTCTGTCCGTCCGTCCGTTCACAATTTCTTAAAACATCTTCTCCTCCTGAACCATTTGGCCAATATTGACCAAACTTTGCTGGATTGTTCCTTGGGTGCCCCTTTGCAAAACTTGTTCATTAATTTTTGATTTTCCAAAAAACGTGGGCGTGGCAGGGCGGGGCTTAAAAATCCTAAGAAAATTATTTAAAAATCAACCATTGGGTCAATTTGAACCAAACTTGACAGGTATGTTCTTTGAGTGACTCTCTTCAAAATTTGTTTTCAACTTTTAAGATTAGTCAAAAAATGTGGGCGTGGCAGGGTGGGGTTTATCAGACTTACTAAGGTAGATAACCAATCAGTGAAGCTGTAAGACTTTTAGTGTTCAAGTTGCCTCCCTTAGTCCATATTGATAATTTGGATTTTATCTGATAAATGATCTAAACATTCCCCAGCTTAAGTAAACAAGAGAGGATTTAATCTAGCTGTTATCAGTGTTTTGTCATCTTTTCTTTGGATTTATAATCAGACTTGCTTCTATTTTGCAACTAATAATATTCTCTTTAGCTCTTTACCAAATTATTATATGATTAATTATTTTGCAATGAAAAAAGGGCCCATGTTGTTGATTCTTGGGGTTTATATGGGATGAACCCTGTTGAAAATTGGGACCTTCTCATCAATATCATGGGAAAAGGGGCCTAAAAGACAAAATCATTGTTAGCATTGTACAGGCTTCAATTTTGGCCCAATGTTCATAAAACTTGGTCAGAATTATGCTTGTCTAGTTACAGAGGTGGACCCTACAGAAAATTGGAATATTCCATTGGATACCATGGGAAAAGGGGCCATAATGACAAAATCTGTGTTGGCAATTTAGAGGCCATAATGTTGGCTTAATCTTCATGAAATTTGATCAGAATATTTGTTAATTCACAAGGATGAAACTCAGCAACAATCGGAATGTTCCATTTTGATATCACGGGAAAAGGGGCCTTTATGACAAAATCCTTTTAAACTTTCTAGAAGCAACAGTTTTGGCCTTATCTTCATGAAACTAAAAGAATGTTTGTTTTAGTCACAAGGATAAACCCTATAAAAAATTGGAATGTTCCAGTGGATATCATGAGAAAAGGGGCCTTAATGACAAAATTTTTGTTAGCACTCTAGAAGCAACAATTTTGGTCTAATCCTCATGAAACTTTTGTTTGTCTAGTCACAAGGATAAACTCTGAGGAAAATAGGAATGTTCCATGGAATACCATGGGAAAAGGGGCCTTAATGACAAAATCTTTGTTAGCACTATAGAGACAATAATTTTGGCCCAATATTCATGAAATGTAGTCAGATTATTTGTCTAGTCACAAGGATGAAGCCTATCCACAATGGGAATGTTCTGTTGGATATCGTGGGAAAAGGGGCCTCAAAGTCCTTGTTGGCAATGTAGATGCTACAATTTTTGTCCAATCTTCATGAAACATGTTCAGAATTTTTGTCTAGTCACAAGGATAAAGACTATTGAGAATTAGAATGTTCTTTTTGATATCATGGGACAAGGTGCAATCATTTCTCACCTTGTGAATCTCAGTTCAGGTGAGCGATTAAGGACCATCATGGTCCTCTTGTTTAACCCTTTCCCACACAGTGACTCTTTTTTAACTCCACACAAGATAATGGTTTTGGAAAACATTGTGGAATATGAAGAAATTGCTTGTAACAAGCAATTTCTTTATTTCCTACAATGTTTTCTACTCAAAAAGACAAAAATATTTTAAATTCCATTCACTTGAAATTGTCATCCGCAGCACTTTTCAAATTGGAAGAGTCCAAAATTTTGATGTCTGGTAATGGGTTAAGGAGGCATTTCAAGCATAAAAGTCAAAATGATGCAGGAATATAATTGTTTATTGTTGGTGTTATTACTAAACTTGGTAATTCCAGCGTTAAGCAATCTGGAGTTACTAGGTTTTGCAATAACACTGACGATATTATAAATAATTATCATGTAGTATATGTAGTGGAACTCCTTTTCCAACTAACAAATGTTTGAGCCAGAATCTGGAAAAGGGTCCCTTAAGGCTTTTGAGCCCAACAAGGTTCCAGATCAGCCTGCGTATACACGCAGTCTGATCAGGAACCATATTGTTCTTCAATAGCTTCTTCATGGCTTGTAACAACAGTAGATGAGTACCTTTGATCCTGGTCAGACTTCACTTGGGTAGATGGTGGCCTGGAAATATGACCGTCTTAAAAGCTACAAGGGACGTTTTTCCAGATCCTGGCTCATTTGTATCCCAAAGTCAACACAATTATATAACTGTTTTTGTTTGGGAAAGGGTTATGAGATGTACATTGTACATTATTTGTGGTTTTAGTCTTTAGCTTCATTGAAATCTCATTGGTTAAACAACAAAGTAGATCTATATAATATTAAAATTAAGGCTTTTTCCCAAAAGACAAAATTTTAGGGAGGTCCAATTGGAAAGGAGTTGCAGACGACAACATAACTTGTGTATGAATAAGACATTGCACATGTTATTTTGTAGAAAAGATTAACAGAAAAAGAGAAATTTGCTGATCATCAGAAATTTCTTCTTTTCTCTAAATAGTTTTCAAACCATTTCTATTAGGGACGTCAAAATTAAAATTAAAGTATCCGAATTGTTCATTGGATAGTGATTACTTCGAAATACTTTCAGTATGTCAGTGTCTAAGAAATGCACAGTAATTTTATCCTGATACATTTGAGGTGATGTGTCAATGCCAACAGTCAATATTCCGTAGGATAAGACTGGCGCAAACATCACATTCCTCAATGATTTGTGTTTTTCCAATGAGATTTGACTGGAGTTAATTTTGTTTTAGTATAGAGTTAAAAACCACATTTTGTTCTATTTTAGTGTAAAACTATAGATTAAAAATACACATTTCTAAAACACTTGTTCTGTTATCATTACTTTCCCAACCTTTATTTCAATATTGTCCCATTAACCCATTACCAAACTAGAACTGTCGCACAGCGGACAAATACCCCCCTTGTCAAATAGCGCCTTGTCACTAAAAAAGTGTTATAGGTCAACGGGTTTTTGACTTAGAGCACAGAAACGGATTTTAACCCTTTCCCAAACAAGACCTGCTTTTGACGTCCCTATTAGAAAAGGCTTCGGAAAACATTGAGACAAAAGGAGAAAATGCTGATAACCAGCAGTTTCTCCTTTTGTCTCAATATTTTCTGTACCATATTTTACACAAATTCTATCTTTAATGAAATCCATTTTTAGCTCACCTGAGCACAAGGTGCTCAAGTGAGCTATTGTGATCACCTTTTGTCCGGCGTCCGTGCGTCGTCCGTCAACAATTATTTCTTTAAATGACATCTCCTCCTAAACTACTGGGCCAATTTCAACTAAACTTGGCAGGAATGTTCCTTAGGTGACCCCCTTTCAGAATTGCTAAAAGAATTGAAATCCATTAAAAACTCTGGTTTCCATGGCAACAGAAAAGGAGAAATTTGACTGAATCTCAATACTATCTTTGAACGATATCTCCTCCTAAACTACTTGGCCAATTTCAACCACACTTGGCAGGAATGTTCCTTAGGTGACCCCCTTTCAGAATTGCTAAAAGAATTGAAATCCTTTAAAAACTCTGGTTGCCATGGCAACAGAAAAGGAGAAATTTGACTGAATCTCAATACTATCTTTGAACGATATCTCCTCCTAAACTACTTGGCCAATTTCAACCAAACTTGGCAGGAATGTTCTTTAGATGACTTCCTTTCAGAATTGCTAAAGGAATTGAAATCCATAAAAAACTCTGGTTGCCATGGCAACAGAAAAGGAGAAATTTGACTGAATCTCAATACTATCTTTGAATGACATCTTCTCCTAAACTACCAGGCCAATTTCAACCAAACTTGGCAAAAATATTCCTTAGGAGGTCCTCTTTCAGAATTGCTAAAAGAATTGAAATTGACTAAAAACTCTGTTTGCCATGGCACCAGAAAAGGAGAAATTTGACTAATTCTCAATAATTTCTTTGAACAACATCTCCTCCTAAACTACTTGGCCAATTTCAACCAAACTTGGCAGAAATATTTCTTAGTAGGTTCCTTTAAAAAATTGCTAAAAGAATTGAAATCCTATAAAAGCTGTGGTAGCCATGGCAACAGAAAAGGAGATTTTCCACCAAATCTCAATGACATCATTGAATGATATCTCCTCCTAAACTAACAGGCTAATTTCCATCAAACTAGGCAGAAATATTCTTTAGGTCACATTTAGAAAATTGCTAGCAGAATTGCAATTTATAAAAAAAAAACCAACTCTGGTTGCCATGGCAACAGAAAAAGAGAAATTACACGAAATCTGTGAGAAGCAATTTCTCAATAACCGCAGAGCCAAATTTGACAAAACTTAATATTTGCATTACTTATGATATTGCTAAGAGGTACTTTTCTTTGCTTTTCAAAACCTTGTCACAGAAAAAGGTGACTTCTTGTAAAAATCTGCTTATCAGGGGCATAGCATCTACATTTATGCATGGATTTAAAAAAAATGTATGGGTAAATGTGTTCTTTATCATGAGTAGATGTTCTATTTGAAATATATATTTAGGTAGGTTCAAGGTCATAAATCTAGGTAAATTTCTGTTTGTTTATCAGTCTGTATGTTTTATTTTAGTTCCATCTGTCCAAAGCAATTTCTCCATAACCACATGGCCGAATTGGATGAAACTTCATATTTGAGTTACATATGATATTGCATTCAGGTAGTTTTCTGGGTTTTCTATGGTTTGAAATCGCATAGCGGCGTTCATATGATCTTTGACCCTTTATTGCATTACCTGTAAGAAATCTGATCTGTTATAAAACCCCATCTCAGGTGAGCGACCTAGGGCCAACGGCCCTCTTGTGTCATTTGTGGCAGTTTTTGAAGTGGATAACCATAAAATTTTGTTGTTTGGGAAAGGGTTAAACAAAGTCTGATTGTGACTTTGACCTTTGTGACCCAAAAAACAAAAGGGCACCTCCTTGGGTCATGGGCAACAACTGTGTAAAGTTTCATGATCCTAGGTCAAACAGTTCTCGAGTTAGAGCACGGAAACAAATTAAATTTTGACTACCCCCCCCCCTTGAAAACCTTCAAAGTGGCATAACTCTGAAACTAATGACTAGATCAAGATGAAAATTGTAGGTGCACAACTTCATATGATAGGAAACAACCTGATAAAATTTCAATAAGATTGGCCAAAAACTGTGGAAGGAGAAGAGGACACAAAATTATGTCCACAGACAGACGGACGGACAGACAACCTGATTCCCAGTATACCCCCATATATTCCGATAATTCGTTGTAAAGACCACATTGACTATATGGCTTCATCATCGTCTTGCGGAATGCAAATGTATCGTCCCCCAGAAAGAAGTAAGACGCATCTTGTTCATCGTGTAGTAGAGGATCAGGCTCAGGCAATCCCAGGGTTCATACCAGCTCTTTTAGCGGAGTTGTTATACATCATAGCATAAAATACACAGCCTGTACTACCCACGTCCGCCCAGATAAAGGACCTCTATGGATAAGGCGAGAAATCTCCCTAAAAGGCTCTAATGGAAAAGTCAATTTTCAAAACATGCAAAATGACGATTATTTTGAGCTATATTGTTAGATGGATACCTAAATCCTATAAAAAGTGATTTTGTTCAAACAAAACAATTTGACATGTACAGATAACTCTTGGTTTCTGTACCTACCCCCAAAATTACAATTTCTTATCCCACCGGTATTCATTTAACCAGAATTAAGTTTTCTATGATTTTATTACCAAGATTTTTTCTGTAAATGTAAGGACAATTGGTGTTGAAATCATATACCAGTTTTCGTTTTGTCCTTAATGCGCATGCGCATCATTGAAACGAGTTTAAAGGTGAAATCTTCCCGGCAAAAATATGGCAATTGGTATATGATCACTATTTTTAGTATCAAAGTATGTTCCACCCCGTGACCCAGGAAATCCTTTTTACCAAGGAAGCATATGGTTAAGTGACACAACATATGTCAATGGGAAGCTGGGTCAAGGGGTGGAACGATGTTCACCAGCCCATGGAAGGTAGGTATTCCTCAGTTTTTGGCGGGAAAGTGTGCTTTTAAAGTTGTTTCAATGATGCACATGCGCAATAAGGACAAAACCAAAGCTGCCATATGATGTCAACACCTTTTATCCTTGTATCTGTAGAAAATAGATAAGAAATAAAACAAAAAGAAACTTCATTTTACGTCTATGAATACCGGTTGTATAAGAAAATGAAACTATTTAGGTGGGCACAAAAATCAAGAGTTATCTGCACCTATAGAACTTTATAAATGGCAAAAAAAACTGTATTCATTTCATTTATTTATCTTCCTAACCATAAAGCTTAATTTTGTTTCTCAATTTGTTAGTTTTGAAAATTGACCCATCACGCTCAGCCTTTTAGGGAGATTTCTCGCATCTACAAGGGCCATGAGTAAAGTGGAATAAAATCCTTTACAGTTATAATATTGAGACCCGTTTCGGAGGTGGGGCACTTGCAAGCAACGTGATTTCTATCTAGGGCACCACAGGCAAAGGTTAAGTTCCATATCAGCAGGAATCGATCAGAGGCGCGTTCTTTAGAGCGAGATTTTTTAAGATTTCTTCAGATGTTTTAGATAAAGTGTTTTTAAGAACTAGATTAAGACCGAGATGTTCCAAATGCTCCACACTTCATACAAATGACGTCACGATGACATTTGTATGAAGTATGGAGCATTACCATGGTACCATGGAACATTCGGAACAACTCGGCCATCTCCTTTAAAACATTGTTTCTACAGAGTTAACCGAGGGGTTCCGCACATATAGGGTAATGGCGCCTCCCATTGAGCGTCTTAAAAAATCTTGCTCTAAAGAACGCTTTATCCTTAAACATCTTAAGAAATCTCAAGATATCTCAAGAAATCTCGCTCCAAAGAATGCGCCTCAGATATGCGACGCCATTCCTCTAAAGTAGTTGGACATGCCATGACTTCTGGCACGTTCTTGTCAATGAGGGCTTGGCACACCTGGCAGACAATCACTGACTGTGTGTTGTGGGGGACACGTCATCCATACTGCATCGTAGCGTAACTACTTCTAGAAGCCAACAGCTCTGGCAATCTATATTCTTGATTGCCAGGCTATTGATAAAATTTAATTTCTTTAATTCCATCCAAATACTTGAATAACGTCAATAAGTGATGTCAGATCTGACTTACAAAGAGGTTCACGGTCGATACAGACAGTTCTTTATATTATCTGCCTGCACCCTC
This sequence comes from Fragum sueziense, assembly GCA_963680895.1. Taxonomy (NCBI): domain Eukaryota; kingdom Metazoa; phylum Mollusca; class Bivalvia; order Cardiida; family Cardiidae; genus Fragum; species Fragum sueziense. Next base: position 17,971,486 of record OY804610.1, read on the forward strand.
CGTTTGCCTGTTTGCGCCAGTCCTTTATGGCGGCGTCTGTTGTTGATCCAACGGCGACTGTGGCATCAATACTTTCTATTATCTGCCTGCACCGTCCGTTTGCCTGTTTGCGCCAGTCCTTTATGGCAGGGTCTGTCGTTGATCCGTCGGGTGGCAACAGTACTTTCTATTATCTGCCTGCACCGTCCGTTTCCCTGTTTGTGCCAGTCCTTTATGGAGGCGTCTGTCGTTGATCCGTCGGGTGGCAACAGTACTTTCTGTTATCTGCCTGCACCGTCCGTTTGCCTGTTTGTGCCAGTCCTTTATGGAGGCGTCTGTCATTGATCCGACGGCGACTGTGGCATCAGTACTTTCTATTATCTGTCTGCACCCTCCGTTTGCCTGTTTGTGCCAGTCCTTTATGGAGGCGTCTGTCGTTGATCTGTCGGGTAGCAGCAGTACTTTCTATTATCTGCCTGCACCGTCCGTTTGACTGTTTGCCCCAGTCCTTTATGGCGGGGTCTGTCATTGATCCGTCGGGTGGCAACAGTACTTTCTATTATCTGCCTGCACCCTCCGTTTGCCTGTTTGCGCCAGTCCTTTATGGTGGGGTCTGTTGTTGATCCATCGGGTGGCAACAGTACTTTCTATTATCTGTCTGCACCCTCCGTTTGCCTGTTTGCGCCAGTCCTTTATGGCAGGGTCTGTTGTTGATCCATCGGGTGGCAACAGTACTTTCTATTATCTGTCTGCACCGTCCGTTTGCCTGTTTGTGCCAGTCCTTTATGGCGGCGTCTGTCGTTGATCCGTCGGGTGGCAACAGTACTTTCTATTATCTGGCTACACCCTCCGTTTGCCTGTTTGCGCCAGTCCTTTATGGCGGCGTCTGTCGTTGATCCGCCGGGTGGCAACAGTACTTTCTATTATCTGCCTGCACCCTCCGTTTGCCTGTTTGCGCCAGTCCTTTATGGCGGCGTCTGTTGTTGATCCGTCGGGTAGCAACAGTACTTTCTATTATCTGTCTGCACCCTCCGTTTGCCTGTTTGCGCCAGTCCTTTATGGCGGGGTCTGTCATTGATCCGTCGGGTGACAACAGTACTTTCTATTATCTGCCTGCACCCTCCGTTTGCCTGTTTGTGCCAGTCCTTTATGGAGGGGTCTGTCGTTGATCCGTCGGGTGGCAACAGTACTTTCTATTATCTGCCTGCACTGTCCGTTTGCCTGTTTGCGCCAGTCCTTTATGGAGGCGTCTGTTGTTGAGCCATCGGCGGCTGTAGCAGCAAATTGTAGCCTGTGTCTTGTCAATTGGTTATTTTTTGACAATTTCAATCTTATGTTGTTTCCAAAGTCTACTCTTATTATTGCATTTTAATGAAAGTAAAAGATCTGGAAATTGTACTTCATATCCTGAAAAATACCAAAAGCATAACGGAAAAACTAAAGTACCAACAACATACTCAAATATACAATGCAAATCAATTGAAGGATATTCAAATTACACTATTTCTAAAAATTAACTATATATACATATACATATTCATCAAAAATGCCATAGTCACAATATACGCCGCCCCTCAACGAACCATGAAATCCTTACTTTAACCCTTTCCCAAACAACAAAATTTTAAGGTGATTCACTTCGAAAACTGCCACAAATGACAAAGTGGACGTTATTAAAGATAGTTTTTGTGTAAAATATGGCATAGAAAATATTGAGACAAAAGAAGAAACTGCTGATTATCAGCAGTTTCTTCTTTTGTTTCAATGTTTTCCCAAGCCTTTTCTAATAGGGACGTCAAAACCAGGTCTTGTTTGGGAAAGGTTTAAAGCACATCTACCAATTAAGGGGGAATGCTCCAGTTTCCTTAATTTTTTCCCAATAATAGAATTTATTTATATTTTGTATGATGAAATTACATGTTATTACCAATTGAAAAATGAAATAAAAATGGATGGTCAGCGATCTTGTTTGAATTTTATAGGCATTCGTATCACATACCCCTACATCGAAAACATTCACAATTTCTTGCACCTGCCCAAGGTCACTAAAATGCTAATAAAATACTATATATTCATCGTTAAGTCCCGAAAACTGATTTAAAGTAACGTCTTACATTTAATAAGAACAGAAAACCCAAAATATGTGCTATTTTAAACGCGTAAATGTATAAAACAGCGTGCTCATGTGTTCGGTTAGATCAACGAAGCTGGGGTGTTTTATGTCAAAAATTGCATATTTTTGGAAATATTTCAAGTTCTACATAATAGAATTTGATAAAACTCCCTCATTGTATTAAGCAACATGTCCTGGTAATAATTCAAAAAGAAAATGTATAGGTCAGCGCACTTATTAGTGAATTACAGCAATTTTTATCAGCTACACATGAATAAAATGACGCAAAACAGTGGTAACTGCATACACACTTACGACTGTCTTGCTCTAAATAATCGATTTCCATCTTGAGGAAATCAGTTTTGCATGATAAATACAATTTTACCGTCGAAAATGGTAAATTGAAATGATGTTTTATATTACTGAAAATATGGTAGCGAAACATATTGGTACGAAACATTAAATTGTCTACAGTAATGACCGAGTGTTCCTAAAAACTGGAGCATTCCCCCTTAAGGTGATAACATTGAGCAAGTTTCAAAAAGATCCAGCCAGAAACTTAGAAGGAGTTGCGTTGACAAGAAAAGTGGACGTACGTACAGACGGATGGACGGACAGACGGAGAAGATGACGCCAATATACAACCACCACCAGCGATGTATAAAAAAAACAAAAAAATAAAATTGATATGATCGTATAATCTCGTGAATAAACAACAGCCGTCAGAGACGAATTATGCTCCCCGAATAAGGCATTTTCACAAAAAATGTATACTATAACTGAAAAAAGTTTCTTATTGATTGCTACTAAAATTTTCAAAATCAGCAGATTTTCTGAAGTTTGAAGCCATTCTTTCCAATATAATTGTTTTTGAAATGCGCCAAATGGATGGCCTGATCTGTTTCCATTTTGTCCCAATATCTATACATAGTAAAAAGAGTTTAGCAACAAAATGTAAATATATGTAGTAACTACAATATTTTTGTTTTAACATACAATCAAACGTTTACAATGGATTATAGCTAGAGAACACAAACAGGTGAATTTTATACCGCCATCGTGTGCGTCTCGCACTCCAGATGCGCATTTCCGGTTTTCATGTCTGCCATGGTATTCATGTGCATGGAGCATAATTCTAGAATACATTTAGGTATGGACATAATCGTCTTTGCCTAGCATGAAAAAGGCCACTAAAAAGAGTTTTCTGCAACGCTGTGGGACTACGCCATGGACTTACGTTAGAAGGACGTTTTATCACTCATGTGTTCCTTCGTGGCAGAACCGGCGATAAAGAAGTCTTTTTGAATTTTGCGCATCTCAAACCATAAGTAACAGTTTGAGGATGCTATGTGAGCCAATTTTTGTGGTTTGAGATAGTCCCTGTCAAGGACGTCATAGAAAAACGCCACGAGAAGATGACCGTCATAATTTTGTAACGTCAGGGCAAAGATGTTCCATATCGACGCCAAAACTTCCGAGTGGCTTCCACAGGAATTTCAACATAGAGTATCCACACTTACCATCCGTGATTGTCTCCACAGATGAACGGTTACTAGACGTTGATCATACGTTGTAATTTCCCTGACGCTACATCATTAACTCACCAGACTTGACTGGCATAAAGTCCTAAATGCTTTAAGTCAAATTAAGCATATGCAGCATTGATGTACTCCCAATATCATCCCTTTCTTTCTGATTTGTCACCCATATAGCACATACGGAGCATTTAAGGAAGACGTGTGTGTGATCGCAATGACGCGAATGACATTCAATCTCTTGATAAAGTAATGAATGTTGATACTGTGTACAAACACTTCAAGTGGATTAGAAATCGTTTCACTGCTGTTCATGCTCAAAAATGGCCTCATAATCGATACCGAATTCTATTGAAACTTTTTATTTTGACCCCTTACCTACGTCAAGACAATGCTTCTTACACAATATTTAAAGGCCCAGTCACACTACAGCGTATGGAGCTAGCGTATGAGTAACGTATGGAATTTTAGGGCATACGCTGGTATACGCTGGAGATACGCTAGGCGTACGTTGGTATACGTTACTCATACGCTGGAGTACGTCGGTATACGCTGATGTACGCTGAGGGCCAAAATATTTTTTGAACATGCACAAAAATTTTCAGCGTATTCCAGCGTATGAATTTTACGCTCGTCATTCGTTTCTCATTCGCTGAATACGCTAGAGGTACGCTAAACATACGTTACTCATACGTCGAGTACGCTGAATGTACGTTTCTCATACGCCGAGTACGCTTCTTATATACTGAGTCAAAAAAGAAAGTGTGCATACTTCTACCTAATATATTTACGTAACCGCTGCAATTAAATTCGCCAAACTTCTACACGGAGTTAATTTATCAACATTCTCATGTCTATTGACATGGAAAGCAACTTTGGGGAATTGAATTGTCTGGCATATCATCAAACGTTGTAAGCACCTTTTTGCACGTGGTTATGAAAACAAACGTTTCATAATAAACTTTATTGTCTTAAATCTGTATTCAAAGTGTATAAAAGTTAAATCAAACATAAGATTTCAATATGCTGAATAGCCAAAGATGCTACGTCTTAGTAAACACGACAGATTTCACACGTTAGTTTTACTAGTGACTTGAACCGGCGTAAAAGGTGTCGTTGTCGTTTAAATGTCATCATTATAAAATTAGACGACTGCAATCATGTTGCTAAAGAGAGGGTACACTTTTGATTGGCTTCAGTCTGATAAACCGAATGCAGCAATGACTAGACCAGAGCTTTACATGACGTTGACGCCCTTATGTCAACGTTTCAAAACTGCACCATTTATGGCGATTCAGTACAGCAAGTACATGTAAGCAACATTGGAAATCGGTGAATGCAGATAGACGGCCCATGCGAGATTTGACACCATTATGGTTTTCACATTATCATGATGCCAAAATCTTACGTTACGCCTGCATTAGGGACATCGTCATCGGCACGGGATGCGTGAAAAATAGTCCTGAGTATGGTGTAGGGCGGAATATCTTTTCCGCCTGAGTTTCATTAACTTTAGGGTCCAGTTAAAGAAGTTGCAGGACATGGAATATGTCTTTCAATATGAACGCAATGAAATTCCAAACGATACAGTGAAACGTTATGTTTGATCAGTGAGACCACAAATGTATGCCGTCATTCATTGAAGACATGTCACAATAGAAATTGAAGAAGAAATCCCAAGAAAATTGCTTTATTTTATATTCTCACCATCATCGGCAAGTTCTGTGAATTTTGAAATTGGCCCCTATCTCAAATATCTTAAGGAAACCCAAATAATATCCCATTTCACACAATTGAAAAAGACACCCACTCATAGGCAATAGAATTATCTTTAATTTGATACCAATATTGTAATATCATGATTCAACATTAAGATAGAAATTCTAGTTATTCTCTATGCACACTTTCTTTTTTGACTCAGCATACATTGAATACCGGCAACGCTAATGTGGAGTTTTCAGTGCTGCAACACCACAAAATTCATTAGAATTAGCAGTTTAAATGCTACACATAAAAAATGATAATGATATATACTAAAGGAAAAAAGAAACGCAACAAAAAATAAATTTGATCATACTTTATGTTTTTGTCTTTCTCAAAATCACCCTAATTCGAGTACTTTTTTCAATGCATAGTTAAACTTCATCATTTGACTTTCTAGTGTCAAAATTTCATCAAGGTCGCAGGTTTTACGTGGCATAGATGTGCGTTTGAATTAGAGTGATTTGGCGTCAATGTTAAATGCGTTCTGGCAAGCAATCCAATTTGACGTTAACGATTCCTGGCTGGAATTTGATTACTGTACTGTCCCTCAATAGCATAAACAGTTTTTTTTCGATAAGAGAATTTGTTTCCATAGGTAAAATGAGCGAACGTTATGGTCCTGACGTCGTGAAGTTAGACGTTGACGACCGCTTTTCGGGCGACTATCAGTTGTTCTGCTCGTTCTAAGACGTTATCTCAAGCAATATTTTGTCAACCGATGTACACCAAAGTCAGCAGCAATTGCGGGTTGAGATGTTCCATTCGTAAACATCCCAGTTGCTACCGGATGACGTCTTTGAATAAGTCGCAAAATGAAAAAGTTTGGATATTTAAAAGTTTGCACGTGAGAAACGTGTAAACGTCTATTTTGACGTTATCTCACAGGTAAGACAGGTTCTAACGTAAACACAAAGATACAGTGCCCTGTAATTATCAGTAACAACTTTGACTCAATAACATAAAAGAACTAGGAGAAATAACAAAAAATAGTTGTTGCGTTTCTTCTTTCCTCTAGTATAATAATAACAGAAGAAGCTGTAGAAGATAACAGAGGACGAAGAAGAAAAACAAAAAGAAGAAATAGAAGAAGAAGAAGGGAAAGAAAACGGAGAAAAGAAGAAATAGATGAAGGAGAAAAAGAAGGAGAAGGAGGAGGAGAAGAAGAAGAAAAAGGAGAAGAATGAGGGGTAGAAGAAGAAGGAGGAGGAGAAGAAGTAGAAAAAGAAGACTTTATCCACCTCCTCCTTCTCCTCTGCCACCTCCTCCTTCTTCTTCTTCTTCTTCTTTTTCTTCTTCTTACTATTGGGTGTCAATTTACTTTCAACGAGTATGGCCAGTTTAATGGTGCACTGAGAAATGAAGATAGGGTACTTCAGCAACTGTCTGCACATGCCTCCAGAAAAACTTTTTATTATACCACTTTAGTGTACGCACATCATACGTTAGGTTGACGTTCCGCACTCGTTTCTCATACGTGAAAGGTAAGCTGATATACGCTACTCATAAGTCGGAATACGCAGTGAGTTCGCTATTCATACGTTGGCAGTACGCTAGGAATTTTGTTTTCATAACCGTTGTTTGATCTTAAGAAAACATAATACGCTGAAAAGTTGTGCGTATGGATAATTTTCCGAAATATACGATACGTTACTCATACGCTGGCTCTGTACGCTGTATTGTGACTGGGCCTTAACTAGTGTGGTCACAGTCTCGTTTTAAAAATACTGCCTCTATCTGATTCATAGGTAAAAACGAGTAATTTACAAACGGCATTTTCAGCCTAAATAACACATCAAATTGCCCAAAAGTGTGTAAAAACTTAAAGCTAAATAGTTATATTTTATCATGATGAAATATTTTTACCTTATACACGTTCTTTTCGTGTTAAATCTCTATTTGAAAAAGTGGGTCAACTCTGCGTTTCTTTGTTTGAACTCGGTCGTTACCTTAGAAGGACGCGTGGGTATACGTGATAAAATTGCTTTGTCACTGCCATTTCTCAACGGATTTTCATAAATCTTATATCAAATTAAAGAGGGAAAATTGATCTATTCATCCATGTATGTTAATACGATGACCCGATGAATTATGAGTCGATTTGGTATTCAAAATAGGCCATTTTACTCGGCTTCAAATGGCAAGAACTATGCAGCAAAAAAGCATAGAAAAGCCTATATATGTTCTTCAATATCCTATCTATTCAAATAATAAAACATCTTGTGCTTTTAGCTTAGCGCATTCAAGCGCAAAGGCTTTAACAATGAGAAGTGTTTTTTCAATTCCCCGTGATTCATCGATAATTTCTGTCTAAACTCCATTCATCCTAAATTTATTCATAAATGTTGACGACAGTGACTCAAAGAACATTCTTGCAAAGTTTGGTTGAAATTAGCCGAATGGTTTATTTGTTAAGAATGATATCATGATTTCTTAAAGTTCGATAAGCCTTGCCCTGCCACGCCCATATTTTTTGACGAATCAAAAAATCGCGAACATTCTTTGAATATGGTCATCCAAGGAACATTCCTGTAAAGTTTTGTCAAAATCGGCCCAATGGTTAAGGAGTAGGAGGTGTTTCAAGGAATTATGGGCGAACAGACGGACGGACGGACGGTGAGTGAACACAATAGCCCATCTTGAGCACTTCGTGCTCAGTCCAAAGGGATTTACTAAATCGGCGTTTCTCATGGGCTTCCTAAACATCCATTTAACCCTTTCCCAAACAGTAAAACTTTATGGTCATCCAACTCGAAAGCTGTGACAGGCGACAGAATGAGTGTAAAAGAAAATAAGATTCTTTCGGCTCAATCTTTTCACCTTCAATAAAATCCGTTCAGGACGTCAAAACCAGGTCTAACCAGGTCTTGTTCGGGAAAGGGTGAGGCAGCAAAAAATTAGATTGAATTTAGAGGTTGCCAAATGGACATGTTCAAATGTATGGTGCTCTTTTGGGTCAATGTTTTGACAGCCTATTTCTTCACGAATCAGAGATATAATGTTAATAATCGATCACTTGAAAGTTTCAATTATTATTATTATTTTTTTTGAAATTCCTATTTTATATATCGTAAAATCTTGTTTTTTATCGGAGGCAATGACACGGAAATGATATGCGTACAACGAAACGCAGAAAATATTTACGCAAAGGGAGAAAATGTTGGTTTTCGGCATGTTCTTCTTTTGTCTCAATGTTTTCCAAAACCTTTTCATATATGATCGTGAAAATCATGTCTTGTTCGGGGAAGGGTTGAAATAATGTAACAAATATTTATATAATTGTTGTTGGGTAGAAATTGAAGAACTAAATTGTTTGGTAGAATAATTTCATCCTTTGTAAAACTTCAAAGGAGTGTAACCATTTCATTAAATGTCCGATTTTAAAAACGTAAGCAGTTTTGAGTTCCTCTCATTCAGACCTTGAAAATGATATATAATTTGTTGAAGTTCTTTGAAAAATAAACAATAACCTAATTCGGCAGAATTATCTCCCCTTTGTAAAAATCTGAATAAGCATTATTCCATAACGCAATGTCCGATTTTCACAATTCAACCAGTTTTATGTTTCTCTCAATATTCCCTGTAAGCTGGTATATATTTTGTAGGGGCTGGAATACTTTTGGGAAAAAGTGTGACCACCTTAACGTTACCACAAAGCGACCTTTGAATGTTGTGCGTAAATGCATGTGCTAAAATGTATATAACGGTTGTGAAATAAATATCACAGAAAATACATGTTTTCAATTAACAAAGTCAGTGTTGCTAAACTTTTTTTACATGGTATATTTTATGGTGTTTCGGAGTGGCCCATTGCAATTTCATGGACAAGGTGAAAGGTTTAAATTTTCAATATTGACCTTGAGAAATGACGTTGATCTTGATAACTGACCTTGAACTTGGAACCATCAGAAAGATATTGTCATTTATAAGCAATACACATGTGAAATATGAAGACTATATCTCTTACTAATCATAAGTTGTGGCCAATGTTAGTGTGTTGCCAAGACACGGAAAGCTAACATTAAGCTAAACAAGATATGTTTATGAAACGCAAATGCCCCCGAAATGGCCATTTTTGTATCATGTTAAGTTTTCGTGTAAAGGGTTGATAAGGGTTAACAAATGACCTTGAGGAAGGTCATATTGCATGAAACAGATAGATATCATTAAAAAGACAGTCACATACCAAGTTTGAGCTTTGTATGTCAAATAATACTTTTGAAAAGACAACTGTTAAGTTTTCGGACAGTCAGACTGGTGGCCGGACGGACACGAGTATATCAATATGCCCCCGATTGATACGGGGACATAAAAAACATTAACCCCCCCCCCCCACTTTTTCGATGACATTTTTATATCCAAATTTCAAATAGGTTATGATCAAAGGTATCTGGTTTGATACTCAAATATAAAATTACACCTCCCTCCTCCTATCTCTCTCTCTCGTCTCTCTCTGTCTCTCTCTCTCTCTAACGCACAGTCTCTCAGGCACAATCACACTAAATCTCACGCACACTCACTCTCACAAACACTCTCTCAAGCACACTCACTCTCACACACACACACTCTCTCACACGAACACTCTCTCGATAATTCTCTCACACGCAGACATTCTCACGCAAATTCTCTCACACGCACACACTCTCACGCAAATTCTCTCACACGCACACACTTTCTCTCTAACAAACGAATTCTTTTTCTCTCTCACACACACAAAATCTCTCACACACTCTCACTCGCGCATGCACACTCTCTCGCACAGACACTCGCGCTCACTTTCTCTAACTCTATCTCACTCTCGCTCATTCGCACACACACTCTCTTGCTCATTTGTGGACACTCTATCTCTCACCCACACAAACTCACTGTGCGCACACACTCTCTCACTCACACACACTCTCTCTCCCTCTCACTCTCTATCTCACACACTCTCTTACGCTCTCTCACTCGTGCACACACTCTCCCTCGCGCACACACTGTCTCTCTCTCTCTCTCCCTCGTGTACACACTTTCTCCCTCGTGCACACTCTCTCTCATTTGCAAACACACTCTCTCGTTCATTTGTGCACACACTATCTCTCAACCGCACAATCTACCACTCGCGCACACACTCACACACATACTCTCTCTTGCACACACACTCTCTCACGCGCGCTCACACTCTTTCGTCTGCTCAGATTTTCTCACTCGCGCTAATTCACTCTCACGCACTCACGCGCATTCATTCACACGCATGCATGCATGCACTCTCGCATGCAAGCGCCGACTCACGCATGCACGCACCCTCACTCTGTCGCTCACACACGCGCCCTCACTCTCTCGCTCACGCACGCACCCTCACTCTCGCTCACGCACGCACCCTCACTCTCTCTCTCACGCACACACCCTCACTCTCTCGCTCACGCACACACCCTTACTCACACGCACGCATCCTCACTCTCTCGCTCACGCACGCACCCTCACTCTCTCGCTCACGCACGCACCCTCACTCTCTCTCTCTCTCACGCACGCACCCTCACTCTCGCTCACACACGCACCCTCACTCTCTCTCTCACGCACACACCCTCACTCTCTCGCTCACGCACACACCCTTACTCACACGCACGCATCCTCACTCTCTCGCTCACGCACGCACCCTCACTCTCTCGCACGCACCCTAACTTTCTCGCTCACGCACGCACCCTCACTCTCTCGCTCACGCACGCACCCTCACTCTCTCGCTCATGCACGCACCCATGTACCCTCACTCCCTCACTCACACACCCTCACTCCTTCACTCCCTCTCTCACGCACCCTCACTCCCTCACTCAAGCACCCTCACTCCCTCACTCACGCACCCTCACTCCCTCTCACCCTCACTCCCTCACTCACGCACCTTCACTCCCTCATTCACGCACCTTCACTCCCTCACTCACGCACCCTCACTCACACACCCTCACTCATTCACTCAAGCACCCTCTCTCTTTCACTCACGCATGCACTCTCACTCTCATTCACACACGCACCCTCACTCTCACTCCCTCACTCACGCACCCTCACTCCTTCACACCCTCACTCACGCACCCTCACTCCTTCACTCCCTCACTCACGCACCCTCACTCCTTCACTCCCTCACTCACGCACCCTCACTCCTTCACTCCCTCACTCACCCTCACTCCCTCACTCACGCACCTTCATGCACCCTCACTCCCTCTCACACACGCATGCACCCTTACTCCTTCACTCACGCACCTTCACTCCCTCACTCACGCACCCTCACTCCCTCACTCACGCACCCTCACTCCCTCACTCACGCACCCTCACTCCCTCACTCATGCACCCTCACTCACTCACTCACCCTCACTCACTCACCCTCACTCACTCACCCTCGCTCACTCACTCACTCTCACTCTCTCACTCACGCGTGCACCCTCACTCTCACTCACATGGGCACCCTCACTCTCTCACTCCCTCACTCACCACCCTCACTCACGCACCCTCACTCTCTCACTCACACCCTTACTCTCTCACTCACTCACCCTCACTCTCTCACTCAGGCATGCACCTCACTCCCACACACCCTCACTCACACACACTCACGCACTCATGCACCCTCACTCCCTCACTCACACACCCTCACTCACACACTCATGCACCCTCACTCCCTCACTCACACACCCTCACTCACACACTCATGCACCCTCACTCCCTCACGCACCCTCACTCGCAAACGCACCCTCACTCGCGCACGCACCCTCACTCTCACGCACCCTCACTCACGCACTCACCCTCACTCTCACGCACCCTCACTCACCCTCACTCTCACGCACCCTCACTCACCCTCACTCTCACGCACCCTCACTCACGCATCCTCACTCTCACGCACCCTCACTCACGCATCCTCACTCTCACGCACCCTCACTCTCACGCACCCTCACTCACGCACTCACCCTCACTCTCACGCACCCTCACTCACGCATCCTCACTCTCACGCACCCTCACTCACGCATCCTCACTCTCACGCACCCTCACTCACGCATCCTCACTCTCACGCACCCTCACTCACGCATCCTCACTCTCACGCACCCTCACTCACGCATCCTCACTCTCATGCACCCTTCATCACTCTCTCGCTCACGCACGCATCCTCACTCTCTCGCTCACGTACGCATCCTCACTCTCTCGCTCACGCACGCATCCTCACTCTCTCGCTCACGCACGCATCCTCACTCTCTCGCTCACGCACGCATCCTCACTCTCTCGCTCACGCACGCATCCTCACTCTCGCTCACGCACGCATCCTCACTCTCGCTCACGCACGCATCCTCACTCTCGCTCACGCACGCATCCTCACTCTCGCTCACGCACGCATCCTCACTCTCGCTCACGCACGCATCCTCACTCTCTCGCTCACGCACGCATCCTCACTCTCTCGCTCACGCACGCATCCTCACCCTCGCTCACGCACGCATCCTCACTCTCGCTCACGCACGCATCCTCACTCTCGCTCACGCACGCATCCTCACTCTCGCTCACGAACGCATCCTCACTCTCGCTCACGAACGCATCCTCACTCTCGCTCACACACGCATCCTCACTCTCGCTCACACACGCATCCTAACTCTCACTCACTCTCACTCCTTCCCTCCCTCACTCACGCACCCTCACTCCTTCACACCCTCACTCACGCACCCTCACTCCTTCACTCCCTCACTCACGCGCCCTCACTCCTTCACTCCCTCACTCACGCACCCTCACTCCTTCACTCCCTCACTCACGCACCCTCACTCCCTCACTCACGCACCTTCATGCACCCTCACTCCCTCTCATGCACGCATGCACCCTCACTCCTTCACTCACGCACCTTCACTCCCTCACTCACGCACCCTCACTCCCTCACCCTCACTCACTCACCCTCACTCACTCACCCTCACTCACTCACCCTCACTTACTCACCCTCACTCACTCACCCTCACTCACTCACCCTCGCTCACGCACCCTCACTCTCTCACTCTCACTCTCTCACTCACTCACTCGTGCACCCTCACTCTCTCACTCCCTCACTCACGCACCCTCACTCACGCACCCTCACTCTCTCACTCACGCACCCTTACTCTCTCACTCACTCACCCTCACTCTCTCACTCACTCACCCTCACTCTCTCACTCAGGCATGCACCTCACTCCCACACACCCTCACTCACACACACTCACACACTCATGCACCCTCACTCCCTCACTCATGCACCCTCACTCCCTCACTCACACACCCTGACTCACACACTCATGGACCCTCACTCCCTCACTCACACACCCTCACTCACACACTCATGCACCCTCACTCCCTCACTCACGCACCCTCACTCACCTTCACTCACGCACGCACCCTCACTCACGCACGCACCCTCACTCACGCACGCACCCTCACTCTCGCACCCACCCTCACTCTCGCACGCACCATCACTCTCACTCCCTCACTCACCCTCACTCTCACGCACCCTCACTCACGCACTCACCCTCACTCTCACGCACCCTCACTCACGCACCCTCACTCACGCACTCACCCTCACTCTCACGCACCCTCACTCACGCATCCTCACTCTCACCCTCACGCACGCATCCTCACTCTCTCGCTCACGCACGCATCCTCACTCTCTCGCTCACGCACGCATCCTCACTCTCTCGCTCACGCACGCATCCTCACTCTCTCGCTCACGCACGCATCCTCACTCTCTCGCTCACGCACGCATCCTCACTCTCTCGCTCACGCACGCATCCTCACTCTCTCGCTCACGCACGCATCCTCACTCTCTCGCTCACGCACGCATCCTCACTCTCTCGCTCACGCACGCATCCTCACTCTCTCGCTCACGCACGCATCCTCACTCTCTCGCTCACGCACGCATCCTCACTCTCTCGCTCACGCACGCATCCTCACTCTCTCGCTCACGCACGCATCCTCACTCTCTCGCTCACGCACGCATCCTCACTCTCTCGCTCACGCACGCATCCTCACTCTCTCGCTCACGCACGCATCCTCACTCTCGCTCACGCACGCACCCTCACTCACGCACGCACCCTCACTCTCACTCATGCACCCTCACTCCCTCACTCACGCACTCTCACTCCTTCACTCCCTCACTCACGCACCCTCACTCCCTCACTCACACACTCCCTCACTCACGCACCCTCACTCTCACTCACTCACGCACCCTCACTCACTAACTCAAGCACCCTCTCTCTCACTCACACGCGCACTCTCACTCTCTCACTCACGCACGCACCCTCACTCTCACTCACACCCTCACTCCTTCACTCCCTCACCCTCACTCCTTCACTCACACCCTCACTCCCTCACTCACGCACCCTCACTCACTCACTCACTCACGCACCCTCACTCACTATCTCAAGCACCCTCTCTCTCACTCACACGCGCACTCTCACTCTCTCACTCACGCACGCACCCTCACTCACACCCTCACTCCTTCACTCCCTCACCCTCACTCCTTCACTCACACCCTCACTCCCTCACTCACGCACCCTCACTCCCTCTCACGCACGCAGGCACCCTCACTCCTTCACTCCTCACTCACGCACCCTCACTCCCGCACCCTCACTCACTCACTCACTCAACCTCACTCACGCACACACTCTCTCACTCACTCACTCAAGCACGCACCCTCTCTCACTCACGCGCGCACCCTCACACACACACCCTCACTCTCTCACTCCCTCACTCACTTACGCATCCTTACTCTCTCACTCACCCTCACTCTCACTCAGGCACGCACCTCATTCCCACTCACGCACGCACCTCACTCCCACACACCCTCACTCCCACACACCCTCACTCACGCACCCTCACTCCCGCACCCACGCACCCTCACTCTCGTACGCACACACGCACCCTCATGCACCCTCTCTCGCACGCATGCACCCTCACGCTCGCGCGCATCCTCACGCTCGCACACAACCTCACTCTCGTACGCACGCGAACTCCCTCACCCTCACTCTTTCACGCACCCTCTCTCTCACTCATGACCCTCACTCTGACACGCACCCTCACTCTGACACGCACCCTCACTCTCGCACGTACGCACCCTCACTCTCGCACGTACGCACCCTCACTCACTCAAGGTTTTATTCTAATGATTACATTACATGAAATTTTAATTTTAACGATGTGTAATTTTAGCGTGTAATTTTAATGATGTGTAATTTTAGCGTGTAATTTTAACGATGTGTAATTTTAGCATGCAATTTTAACGATGTGTAATTTTAGCGTGTAATTTTAACGATGTGTAATTTAAAACGGGGTTTAATTTTAACGGTGTTTAATTTTAGCAATTGATTTTAACGGTGTTTAATTTTAGCAAGTAATTTTAATGTTGTATAATTCTAGGGATAGATTTTAACAGTATTTAATTTTAGCAATTGTATTTAACGGTGTTTACCTTAAGCAATTGATATTAACGTATTTAATTTAAACAATTGATTTAAACGGTTAGTGGGCGATGTAAACAAGGTTTAATTTTAGCAACTGATTTTATTAGCATGTAGGTGTAATGGGATTTAATTTTTGCGTGTTTGAAGTTTAGCAAGTAATTTTAATGATGTATAACCCTTTCCCAAACGACACAATTTTAGGGTGATCCACTTCAAAACCTGCCACAAATGACAAAATGGATGTTAATAAAGATAGGATTTGTGTAAAATATGGCACAGAAAATATTGAGACAAAAGGAGAAACTGCTGGTTATCAGCAGTTTCTTCTTTTGTTTCAATGTTTTCCCAAGCCTTTTCTATAAGGGACGTCAAAACCAGGTCTTGTTTGGGAAAGGGTTAATTCTAGTGAGTAAATTTAACGATTGGTAATTTCAGCAAGTAATCTTACTGATGTAAAATTTAAGCAAGAAATTTAACGTCATTTGATTTGTGATTTTGAGGTTTCATTTTAGCGAGTAACTTGAATGATGTTTAATTTTAGCGAGTAATATAAATTTCAGTGAGTGATTCTAGCAATGTTTAATTTCAGCGAGTAGTTTTAATGTTGTTTAATTTTAGTGAATGATTTAAACGATATTTAATTATATCAAGTCATTTTAATGTTTAATTTTAGCGAGTGATTTTAACGGTGTTTTATTTAAGCAATTGATTTTAGCGGTGTTTAATTTTAGCGATTTATTTTAATGGTTAGTTGGTGATTTTAACAAGGTTTAATTCTAGCAACCATATTTAACAAGGCTTAAATTTAGCAATCATATTTAACAAAGTTTAATTTTAACAACTGATTTGAAAGAGGTCTTAGCAAGTAAGTGTGTAATGGGTTTAATTTTAGCAATTAATTGAAACTTGGTTCAAGTTTAGCAAGTAATTTTAATGATATTTAATTTAATTATGATATTTAGTTTTCGGACAGACAGACGGATAGACAGACTGACAGACTCGAGTAAAACAATATGCCCCCGATCTCTCGAAACGGGGGTATAAAAAGTATTCTTAATCAGATTAATGAGGTGTATTTTGGTAATTTTAACGACATGCATGTGCAGATTGCTGTAACATCGATGAAACGGATGTGTAAATTTAGAATATAAAAAAATAACCGAGAAAATATCATAAATATGCTTTAGAAATTAAGAAAACAGCATTATTCTAAAACTGTAAACTTACTTTTGCCTTTGAGTATATTAGCAAGTAATCTTGACGATGTTTAATTTGAGTCGGTGATATAAACAAGGTCTGATTTTAGCAACCATATATAACAAAGTTTAATTCTAGCAAGTAATGTGAACAAGGTTTAATTTAACCAGTCATTTTAACAAGATTTCAATCTAGCGAGTAATTAAAAAAGGATCAACTTCAGCAAATAATTCAGATGTTTAATTTTAGTGAGTAATTTTAACGTATTTAAATATATCAAGTAATATGAATGAGGTTTCATATCAGCAAGTAATGTTAACAGGTTTAGTTTGAGATAATTTATACAAGGTTTTATTTTAGCCAGTAATTTCAACAAGGTTTGTGACCAGGATTATTGTGGGAGTGGTGCGAGTTGACTTTGGTATGAATATTGACTAATTTGGTACTAGTTGAATTTGGTATTGCGTTTACAGATTGACATGATTGAGCGCTACCTGTATTAGCATGGTAAAACTCAATCATGTCAATCTGCAAACATAATACGAGTTGACTAATTTGGTACGAGTTGACTAATTGGGTATAAGTTGACTAATTTGGTATGAGTTGACTAATTTGGTAGGAGCTGACTTTGGTTTGAGTTTACTTATTTGGTATGAGTTGACTTTGGTACGAGTTGACTAATTTGGTACGAGCTGGCTTCGGTATGAGTTGAATAACTTGGTATGAGTTGACTAATTTGGTACAAGTTGACTTCAGTATGTGTGATCTTGCTTCCTCAGTACCGACAACCAAGGATATGAGGGTCGGGTACGTCATTTCAACAATGTTTGATTTTAGCAAGTAATTTTGACAATGTTTATTTTAGTGAGTAATTTTAAGGTTTAATTTAAGCAAGTGATTTTAACAATGTTTAATTTTAGCAATTTTTTTTAACAATAATAAATTTTAGGGAGTGATTTTAACGATGTTGAATTTTAGTCAGTGATTTTTAATGAAGTTTAATTCTAGTCAGTGGTTTAAAGGATGTTGAATTTTAGCAAGTAATTTTAATTATGCTTAATTTTAGCAAGTAATTTTAGCGATTCTTAACTTAAGTGGATGATTTAAACCAGGTTTATTTTTAGCAACTGTATTGAACAAGCTTGAATTTAAGTGAGTGATTGAAAAGAGGTTTAATATTATTATTAGCAAGTAAATTTAGCAATCTTTAATTTTAGCAAGTGATCTTGATGTTTACTTTTAGAGTCATTTGAAGAAGGTTTAATTTTACCCAATACTTTAAAAAGGTTTTATACTATCGAGTAATTTTATTATTTAAACAAGAGCGGTCACTGTAAGATGACAATGCCCCCGACACCGCTTTGGTCGTCATAAGGTCAAGGTCATCCAGGGGTCAAGGTCACCAAAGTATGGAATGACGGACAGACAGACAGACAGACGGACGGACAGACAAGTCAAATTTATGATGCCTCCCTATCGGGGTTCAACTTCAACAAGTAATTTTAACCATGTTTAATTTTAACAAGTAATCTTGATTTGGTTAAATTTTGGCAAGTAATTTAACAGAGTTTAGTTTTAAAGATAAATTTTAACACGGTTTAATTTTAGCCAGTAATTTCAACAAGGTTTGTGACCAGTTTGTTTTTGTGGGTGTGGTACGAGTTGACTCATTTGGTACGAGTTGACTTTGGTACGAGTTGACTTTGGTACGAGTTATCTTGCTACCTCAGTACCAACAACCAAGGATATGAGGGTCGGGTACGTTATTTCAAGTTCAACAATGTTTGATTTAAGCAAGTGATTTTAATAATGTTTAATTTTCGCTTTTTTTTTTTTAACAATAACAAATTTTAGGGAGTGATTTTAATGATGTTGAATTTTAGTCAGTGATTTTTAACGATGTTTAATTCTAGTCAGTGGTTTAAAGGATGTTGAATTTTAGCAAGTCAGTGATTTTTTTTCTTTAAAATACGGTCATTATTGGGCCCCTTTCCCCTCTCTGAGGAATATACTTTTTTCCCCCATTTCAGAGAAATTTTCCCCTCCAGGAACTAGATTTTTTTCTTGCAAAGAAAAATCCAAATCATATTTAGATTTTAGGCATCTCTAACAGTTCTAATGGTTGTTTGAATGTCCCATTATGATGTACAAGCAAGTTAAATGCATTTATGACACTGTATTTGAGAGTATAAGCATGTATTGAAATTCCCCTTTTTGGGCGTTCACGCGCAAATTTTCCCCCACCTATAGGCCCTGACCGCCTTCCCCCAAAATTAAAAATAAACACTGCAAGTAATTTTAATGTTTAATTTTAGCAAGTAATTATAAGGAAGTTAAATTTAAGCAAGTGATTTTAATGATGCTTAACTTTAGTGGATGATTAAAACCAGGTTTATTTTTAGCAACCATATTGAACAAGCTTGAATTTAGTGAGTGATTGAAAAGAAGTTAAATATTAGCAAGTAAATTTAGCAATATTAAATTTTAGCAAGTGATCTTGACGACGTTTAATTTTAGAGAGTCATTTGAAAAAGGTTTAATTTTAGCCAATATTTTAAAAAGGTTTTATACTATCGAGTAATTTTATTATTTAAACTAGGTTCAACTTCAACAATTAATTTCAATAATTTTTAATTTTTACAAGTAATCTAAATTAGGTTAAATTTTAGCGAGTAATTTTAATGGAGTTCAGTTTTAAAGATAAATTTTAACAGTTTAATTTTAGCCAGTAATTTCAACAAGGTTGGTGACCAGTTTGTTGTGGGTGTGGTACGAGTTGACTAATTTGGTACGAGTTGACTAATTTGGTATGAGTTGACTTCTGTAAAAGTTGACTTCAGTGCAAGTTATCTTCCTCCCTCAGTACCAACAACCAAGGGTTTGAGGTCAGATACGTTAATTTAACAATGTTTAATTTTAGCAAGTAATTCTGACAATCATTAATTTTAGTTAGTAATTTCAAGGTTAAATTTAAGAAAGTGATTTTAACAATGTTCAATTATCGCGAGAAATTTAAAAATGTTTCATTTTAGCAAGTGATTTACAATGTGGACTTTTAGACAGTGATTCTTAATGATGTTTAATTTTGATCAAAGGTTTAAACAATGTTTAATTTTAGCAAGTAATTCAAACAAAGTTAGATTTTAGCAATTGATTTTGAAGATGTTTAATTTTAGAGAGTAAGTTTAAGGAAGTTAAATTTAAGCAAGTGATTTTAACGATGCTTTACTTTAGTGGATGACTTAAACCAGGTTTATTTTTAGCAACTGTATTGAACAAGCTTGAATTTAAGTGAGTGATTGAAAAGAAGTTTAATATTAGCAAGTAAATTTAGCAATATTAAATTTTAGCAAGTGATCTTGACGACATTTAATTTTAGAGTCATTTGAACAAGGTTTAATTTTAGCCAATATTTTAAAAAGGTTTTATACTATCGAGTAATTTTATTATTGAAACTAGGTTCAACTTCAACAATTAATTTCAATAATTTTTAATATTTACAAGTAATCTAAATTAGGTTAAATTTTAGCGAGTAATTTAAATGGAGTTCAGTTTTAAAGATAAATTTTAACAGTATAATTTTAGCCAGTAATTTCAACAAGGTTTGTGACCAGTTTGTTGTGGGAGTGGTACAAGTTGACTAATTGGGTATGACTTGACTTCCGTAAAAGTTGACTTCAGAGTAAGTTATCTTCCTCCCTCAGTACCAACAACCAAGGGATTGAGGTCAGGTATGTTCATTTAACAATGTTTAATTTTAGCAAGTAATTATGACAATCATTAATTTTAGTTAGTAATTTCAAGGTTGAATTTAAGCAAGTGATTCAATTGTTCAATTATCGCAAGAAATTTAAAGAATGTTTCATTTTAGTGAGTGATTTAATAATGTTGACTTTTAGACAGTAATTCTTAATGATGTTTAATTTTGATCAAAGGTTTAAACAATGTTTAATTTTAGCAAGTAATTTAAACCAAGTTAAATTTTAGCAATTGATTTTGAAGATGTTTAATTTTAGAGAGTAATTTTAAGGTCAAATTTAAGTGAGTGACTCCAAATGATGTTCTGGCAAGTGATTTTAACGATATTAAATTTTAGTGGGTGATTCAAACCAAGTTTATTTTTTAGCAATCATATTTAACAAGGTTTAATTTTAGTGAGTGATTAAAAGGTTTAATATTAGCAAGTAAATTTAGCAATCTTTAATTTTAGAAAGTGATCTTGACGATGTTTAATTTTAGAGAGTCATTTGAACAAGGTTTAACTTTAGCCAATATTTTAAAAAGGTTTTATACTATCGAGTAATTTTATTATTTAAACTAGGTTCAATTTCAACAAGTAATTTTAACGATGTTTGATTTTTACAAGTACGGTAATCTTATTTAGGTTAAATTTCAGCGAGTAATTTTAACGGAGTTCAGTTTTAAAGATAAATTTTAACGATTTATTTTAGCCAGTAATTTCAACAAGGTTGGTGACCAGTTTGTTGTGGGTGTGGTACGAGTTGACAAATTGGGTACGAGTTGACTAATTTGGTACAAGTTGACCGAGTTCACTTATTTGGTACGAGTTGACTTATTTGGTACGAGTTGACTTATTTGGTACGAGTTGACTTATTTGTTACGAGTTGACTTATTTGTTACGAGTTGACTTATTTGGTACGAGTTGACTTATTTGGTACGAGTTGACTTATTT
Source organism: Fragum sueziense (assembly GCA_963680895.1). NCBI lineage: Eukaryota > Metazoa > Mollusca > Bivalvia > Cardiida > Cardiidae > Fragum > Fragum sueziense. The sequence continues at coordinate 17,993,188 of OY804610.1, forward strand.
GGTACGAGTTGACTTTGTTACAAGCTGACTAATTTGGTACAAGTTGACTAATTTGGTACAAGTTGACTTCGATAAAAGTTGACTTCAGTGCAAGTTATCTTCCTCCCTCAGTACCAACAACCAAGGGCTTGAGGTCAGGTATGTTCATTTAACAATGTTTAATTTTAGCAAGTAATTATGACAATCATTAATTTTAGTTAGTAATTTCAAGGTTAAATTTAAGCAAGTGATTTTTAACAATGTTCAATTATCGCGAGAAATTCAAAAAATGTTTCATTTTAGCAAGTGATTTTAGCAATGTGGACTTTTAGATTCTTAATGATGTTTAATTTTCATCAAACGTTAAAACAATGTTTAATTTTAGCAAGTAATTCAAACAAAGTTAAATTTTAGCAATTGATTTTGAAGATGTTTAATTTTAGAGAGTAACTTTAAGGACCAATTTAAGTGAGTGACTCCAAATGTTTTGGCAAGTGATTTAAACGGTATTTAATTTTAATGGATGATTCAAACCAAGTTTATTTTCAGCAATTGTATTTAACAAGGTTTAATTTTGGTGAGTGATTTTAAAGAGGTATAATATTAGCGAGTTAATCTAGCAATGTTCAATTTAAGCAAGAAATCTTGACGATGCTCAATTTTAGTGAGCGATTTAAATGTTTAATGTCAGCCAATATTTTAACAAGGTTTTATTGTCGCTAGTAATTTAAACAAGAGGACCATGATGGTCCTATATCGCTCACCTGAACCAAAATGATACAAGCAACACTTTTCTTCATTTCAAAAAATATTTATGACTTTAAGACTGAAAACGAACTTATGGTCAATAACATTGTGAAAATCGAACTCATCCAAGATTTCATCGTGCCCAACATTGTGTCCAAGATTTGTCTTGTTTGATAAATAATTGTAGATTCTGGAGTATAAACAAGGTCGAAAACAGCCGAAAACAGCAATTTTGTCAAATTCAAGGGCACATAACTCTCGACTTTCTAGTCAGATCAGGCTGAAAATTAAACTCATCCGAGATCTTATGATATCCAACATTGTGTCCAAGATTTGTCTTAATTGATAAATAATAGTAGATTATAGAGTGTAAACAATGTCAAAAACAGCCGAAATCGGCAATTTTATCAAATTCAAGGGCACATAACTCTATTTTTTCATCAGATTGGACTGAAAATCAAACTTATCCAAGATCTTATGGTCTCAAACATTGTGTTCAAGTTTTGTCTTAATTGATAAATAATAGTAGATTATAGAGTGTAAACAATGTCAAAAACAGCCGAAATCGGCAATTTTATCAAATTCAAGGGCACATAACTCTCACCTTTCTGGTCTTTGAAAATCAAACTCATATGAGATCTTATGGTCTCCAACCTTGTGTCCAAAATTTGTCTTGATTGGTCAAAAATTGTAGATTCTAGAGTGTAAATAAGGTCAAAAACAGTCAAAAACGGCAATTATGTCAAATTCAAGGGCTCATAACTCTCATCTTTCTGATCAGATAAGACGGAAAATCAAACTCATCCCAGATCTTATGATCCCCAATATTGTGTCCAAGTTTTGGATTGATTGATCAATAATTGTAGATTCTAGAGTGTAAACATCGTCGAAAACAGCCAAAAATTACAATTTTGTCAAATTCAAGGGCAAGTAACTCTCGACTTTCTGATCAGATCTGACTGAAAATCATACTCATCCGAGATCTCATGGTCCAAAACATTGTGTCAAAGTTTTGTCTTGATTGATGAATAATTGTAGATTCTAGAGTGTAAACAAGGTCAAAAACAGCCGAAAATGGCAATTTTGTCAAATTCAAGGGCACATAACTCTAGTCTTTCTGGTCAGATCAGACTGAAAATCGAACTCATCCCAGATCTTATGGTCTGCAATGTTATGTCCAAGATTTGTCTTGATTGATCAATAATTGTAGATGCTAGAGTGTAAACAATGTCAAAACTAAGTATTTTTCGCATTCAAGGGCAGATAACTCCTGACTTTCTAGTTCGATCTGACCAATAATCGAACTCATCCGAGATCTTATGGCCATACATGTTTGACCAAGTTTGGTCAAGATTGGCTTATATTTGTAGATGCTAGAGTGTAAACACGAAATTGTGGACGGACGGACAGACAGACAGACGGACGACGGACAAAAAGTGACCACAATAGCTCACCTTGAGCACTTCGTGCTCAGGTGAGCTAACAAGATTAAACTTCAACAAGTATTTTTGACGATGTTTAATTTTAGTGAGTTATTTTAACGATGTTTAATTTTTGCAATTGATCTTAACGAGGTTTAATTTTAGCGAGAAATTTAAAAGGGGTTTAGCTTAAGAGATTAATTTCAACCAGGTTTAATTTTTTTTATTTTGAAGATGTTTAATTTCAACCAGGTTTAATTTTAGCTAGTAAATTTCAACAAGGTCTGTGACCAGTTGATTGTTGAGGGAGTAGTACGAGTTGACTTATTTGGTACGAGTTGACTTTGGTAAAAGTTGACTTCAGTTCAAGCAATATGCTACCTCCGTACTAACAGCCAAGGGTATGAGGGATGGGTATGTTAATTTAACAATGTTTAATTTAAGCAAGTAATTTTGACAATGTTTAATTTTCGCAGGAAATTTAAACAGTTTTTATTTAAGCAAGTGATTTAAATGATGTTGATTTTTTTTTCCATAATTTTCAACGATGTTGAATTTTAGCCAGTGATCTAAACCATGTTGAATCTTAGCAAGTAATTTTAACGATGCTTAATTTTCTCAAGAAAAATAAACATTGATTAATTTTAATGAGATATTTTAACTACATTGTATGTTGAATTTAAGCGAGTTATTTTTAACGATGTTTAATTTTAGCAAGTTATTTTAATGAGGTTTCATTTAATCGAGTAATTTTAACAAGGTTTGTGACCACTGACCAGTTGGTTGCTATTAGAGTAGTACGAGTTGAATAATTTGGTAAGAGTTGATTACTTTGGTACGAGTTGACTTCGGTACGAGTTGACTTCGGTACGAGTTGACTTTAGTACGAGTTGACTTTGGTACGAGGTGACTTTAGTACGAGTTGACTTTGGTACGAGGTGACTTTAGTACGAGTTGACTTCGGTACGAGTTGACATTAGTATGAGTTGACTTCGGTACAAGTTGACTTTGGTATGAGTTGACTTTAGTACAAGTTGACTTTGGTACGAGTTGACTTTGGTACGAGTTGACTTTAGTACGAGTTGACTTTGGTACGAGTTGACTTTAGTACGAGTTGACTTAGGTACGAGTTCACTTTAGTACAAGTTGACTTTGGTACGAGTTGACTTTAGTACGAGTTGACTTAGGTACGAGTTGACTTTAGTACGAGTAATATTGCTACCTAGGTACCAACAAGCAAGGGTATGAGGATCAGGTATGTTAAATAAACAATATTTCATTTTAGCAAGTAATTTGACAATGTTTCATTTTAGCCAAAAAATTTAAGGTTAAATTAAAGCCAGTAATTTTAACAATGTTTAATTTTTGCAAGAAATTCAAACAATGTTTAATTTTAGCCAGTCATTTTAATGATGTTGAATTTTAATGTTTTTTTAACAAAGTTTAATTTTAATCAGTGATTTAAAGGATGTTTAATTTTAGCGAGTAATTTTAACAATGTTTAATTTTAGCAAGAAATTTTGAAGATGTTTAATTTTAGCGAGTAATTTTAAGGAGGTTCAATTTAAGCAAATGATTCTAACCATGTTTAATTTTCACAAAATTTAAATGTGTAATTTTTTCGAGTGATTTTGAATATGTTTAATTTCAGTGGATGAATACTGATTTAAACAAGATTTAATTTTAGCAAATGATTTTAAACAGGTTTAATTCTAGTGAGTAAATTTAGCAATGCTTCATTTTAGAGAGTAATCTTGACGATATTCAATTTTTAAATAGCAAGTGATTTGAACATGGTTTAATTTTAGACAGTAATTTTAACAAGGTTTCATTCTAGCGAGTAATTTAAATAAGGTTCAACTTCAGCAGGTAATTCAAACGTTGTTTAATTTTAAAAAGAAATCTTATGAGGTTTGATTTTAGAGAGTAATTTTAATGGAGTTTAGTTTTAAAGATTTATTTTTAAAAGGTTTAATTTTAGCGAGTAATTTCAACAAGGTTTGTGACCAGTTGGTTGCTGTGGATTTTGGTAGAGTTGACTTTGTTACAAGTTGACTTTGGTAAGAGTTATCTTGTGACCTTGGTACCAACAACCAAGGGTATGAGGGTCGGGTACATCAATTTAACGATGTTTAAGTTTAGCAAGTATTCTTAATGCGGTTTAATTTAAGCCAGTAATTTTAATGGGATTTAGATTAAGAGATTAATTCAAACAAGGTTTAATTTTAGCTAGTAATATTAACAAGGTTTGTGATCCGATCGTTGTTGTGGGAGTGGTACAAGTTGACTAATTTGGTACGAATATTCACTAATTTGGTACAAATATTGACTAATTTGGTACGAATATTGACTAATTTGGTACGAGTTGACTAATTTGGTACAAATATTCACTAATTTGGTACGAATATAGACTAATTTGGTACAAATATTGACTAATTTGGTACGAGTTGACTTTGGTTCGAGTTGACTTTAGTATGAGTAGTTTTGCTACCTAGGTACCAACAAGCAAGGGTATGAGAATCAGGTATGTTGAATAAACAATGTTTCATTTTAGCAAGTAAATTTGACGATGTTTCATTTAAGCGAGTAATTTTGACAATATTTCATTTTAGCCAGTAAATTCAAAGGTCAAATTAAAGCCAGTAATTTTAACAATGTTTAATTTTTGCAAGAAATTTAAACAATGTTTAATTTTAGCCAGTCATTTTAATGATGTTGAATTTTAATGATCTTTTTTTAACGAAGTTTGATTTTAATCAGTGATTAAAAGGATGTTCAATTTTAGCGAGTAATTTTAACAATGTTTAATTTTAGCAAGAAATTTTGAAGATGTTTAATTTTAGCGAGTAATTCTAAGGAGGTTGAATTTAAGCAAATGATTTTAACCATGTTTAATTTTCACAAAAAATTGAAATGTGTAATTTTTGCGAGTGATTTTGAAGAACTTAAATTTCAGTGGGTGAATACTGATTTTAACAAGATTTAAGTTTAGCAAATGATTTTAAACAGGTTTAATTCTAGTGAGTAAATTTAGCAATGTTTCATTTTAGCAGTAATTTTCACAATATTTAATTTTAAATAGCAAGTGATTTGAACAAGGTTTAATTATAGACAGTAATTTTAACAAGATTTCATTCTAGCGAGTAATTTAAATAAGGTTAAACTTCAGCAGGTACGGTAATTTAAACGATGTTTAATTTTAAAAAGAAATCTTATGAGGTTTGATTTTAGAGAGTAATTTTAATGGAGTTTAGTTTTAAAGATTTATTTTTAAAAGGTTTAATATTAGCAAGTGATTTTAACGATGTTTAATTTAAGTCGTTTTGAGACCGGTTGGTTGTTGTGGGGTAGGTACCAACAACCAAGGGTATGAGGTTTAGGTACATTATCGGTTCGGAGTGAGATACAAAGAAATCATAGTGGTTACAATATTCACTGGTGGTGAACTCGGCCAAAGCGAGGGTCGTTTTTCGCTAAAACAAGGTACAGATATTCTAAATGTGAGTTTAAAGATCTGATTGGATAGTTTTCCTAATAACAATGAATTTGTTCTAAAATAGACTAGGTTTACCGATATGTAGTAACATTCAGTCTGTTATAAAATCTCGTAACTACGGCTTTAACACCGACGAAATACTATGATTGCGAAAAAACGTCCCACGCTTTGGCCGAGTTCACCACCAGTGATATTGTACATTCTTCAACATCATAAAATAAAACAATCTGGAAATATACATAATACAATCAATAACCCATTACCACACACTGACTCTTTTTGACTCCCAACAAGTTAATGGCTGTGGAAAACATTGTGGAAAATGAGGAAATTGCTTGTGATAAGCAATTTCTTTATTTCCCACAATGTTTTCTACACCAAAAGAACATAAATGTTTAAATTTCATTCATTTGAAATTGTCATCTGCAGCAAATTTGAATTTTGACTGGTCTATAGTTTTGTCGTTCAGGAATGGGTTAATCTCCTTTTACCACTGTTCTGGTCTGTTTGCAGATTCCTCTGTTGACTTGTTGGAGAACGCGAGGTCGTTGGTATGTTGACTTCGGTATTGGGCGTTGATTTCGTTGAAATCGCAGTTAAATCCAAGAAAGTGAATAACACAATATACACTATTACACAACACCACTGTAGGCTGTCCACTATCTACATACTAGGGGGGGTATTTCCACGTGACTTATGTGTTAAACTTAAAATGGTAACTTAAGTAAAAGTTACACTTTGTGTGTTTAACCTTTCCCAAACAACAAAGCTTTAGGGTGGTGCACTTCAAAAACTGCTATAAAAGATAGGATTTGTGTAAAATATGGCACAGAAAATAGTTAGACAAAAGGAGAAACTGCTGGGTATCAGCAGTTTCTTCTTTTGTCTCAATGTTTTCCTAAGCCTTTATAATTGGGGACGTCAAAACCAGGTCTTGTTTGGGAAAGGGTTAAACAAATATCACAATTGCAAATAATTCTATAATATCCGTAATCACAATAGCAGACAAAATACATGCTTACCAGTTTATGGAACTGAATGTATTCATCTCAGTCCAAATCGTCTGTCAATTTACTACCATATGTGATCCTGTAAACCAATGTGAATAGTATTAAAACATGCAGGTTAGAGATAGGTACAAAACATACATGGGGTTAACCAAATAGTAACAAGAGTTTTCCGCGGACAACATTGCTCGCCTTCACAAAAGTTTTTTTTCAAATGAAGATCCGACGTGACAGAATGGGACGGGACGCCGACAGTAGTGCTGTGACATTAGCTCCCCAGACTTAAAAGTCCTGGCTCGCTAAAAATCTGGCGAAAAACCCAATGGCATAAGCAAAGAACGATTCTAGCAACCTGATCTGGACCTGGATCATTACAATGAATCAATCAAACGTCTCGGATGGAACAATAGAAAATATAAATCATCTATAAACCTTCCATGCAACTGATCTTTCAAGAATTGTCATTTGATTTTAGTGAATCAAATACAAAATGTCAAATATCATGACTTCTCAACCATCAAACCATCGGAGCAGAACTGCACAAAGAATCACAGCAAAAACATGCCAAATCCCTTGAATGAACAAACCAATAGGCACAAGTGTTATAACTCAAACCCGAAAACATTCAAAAATATCCTCAGGTTACATGATGGCCCTCTCAGAAAAATGACGTTCCCTCAGTGTCATGTCGGTATTACGTCAACGTCGGACGTCTGTCGAAACCTACACTACAACCTACTTACTACAACTACTACTACTTGACTTAATGGCAAAGATTTTTGTGCTAAAATAGATTGGGTTGACCACTATGTTTTTATAAACCATCAGTGTTGTTATAGAATCTCATAACTACGGCTTGTATCAAGCCGTAGTTACGAGATTTTATAACATCACCTATGGATTACTGTAAGTGTTTGTCCAAATTTACGTCACGATTAACTGGATAAAATTGTTCCCTATTGGAATATTGATAAAAACTGTACAATTCTTTCGCACCTGTCAAAAGAAATGAAATCAATATTAGTATGTGCATATGTAGCCTAATCATGTGTACATATGTACAGAACATCCTCACAACTGACCATCTGTACAAAAGAAAACATTACATTAGCATTTAACATTACTGTAAGGTAGAAAACCCGTAATGTTGCCATTTTAAGATTCATAAAATATCGGATTCTTTTATCCGTCGCCATTACGTATTCTAACTAATTTGGAGGCAGTCGTAAACATTAAGCGGTGGAACTTTCCACCACCATATGTTTACGACAGCGTCCGAATAAGGTCAAATGTATTTGACGTCGCCCAAATAATTCCGACGTCATGCGAATCTCATTACGGGTATTCTACCTCAACAAAAACAAACCCTTCCAGCATGTTCAGACTCTCCAAATCGGAAATGAAACATCAAAATTAGATCTACCACTCACTCACTCCCGGGTTTCATATTTAGTGTGCAGGTGTAGAAGTACTATCCACATCAGTGGGCTCCCTTCAAGGTAGCTGGCTAGCTGCACGCATGGCTGTTCTTACTCCCTGTCTCCAGTCCTTCTTGTGTGCGTCAATGGTGGATAGATTATGAATTTGCTGTTGTCCAACTTTCACCTCAAAACCTGAATGAGACCTGAATGAGATGGTCACTAGTATGAGCTCATAATTAGATATCAATCATTACCACGGATAATCACATGACTCGGAATTTAGGAAAATCGTAAATATTTTTGTTAATACTTAAACAATTTGATTCGGTTTGAAACAGAGAACGTGGGAAAATGTCAGAAATAAGCTGAACGTAGTAGATTTTTGAAAAATCAACTGATAAGTTATTGAAGATAAACAAAAATTTTGGTTTATCTTCAATAACTTTTTTATCAGTTGATTTTTCAAAAATACACCACATTCATCTAATGCGTGACGTCCGTCCACCTTCTCTGCTTCAAACCGAATTCAAATTGATCCGGTATTAACAAAGTTATTGGAGATTTTCTGAAATTGCTGTATCACATGATTATACACTGTGATTACATAAACTACAAATTTTATAAAACTTGCATCATCTCATCCTCTCTGAAATCATAAAAAAAAGGCAAAGGACGCAAAACTTTCAACAGTCAAAAAGTACAGTAATTTGGTCAGCGACAGGTAATTAATCCGTTAAACATGTTCTTGTCCAAAGAACGTTGCACTCAGACAGAGACAGATCCCATTTACAGTGCCCTCCAAAAGTCCTTGGACAAATATTTCATTATGCATCTTTGCCCTTTTCCGTCGGTTTTAGAGAAAATGCCTGGATTTTTCCAGCTCTTTCTAATACATGGAGGTAATTAAACACTCTCTAAGATAATTTTAGTACTTTTCCTCGAAATTAGACCTTGATTCATTGAAATATATCAATTTTATGAAATATCCATCATTTACACAATAACGGACGCATAGATATTACATGTCTGTATGCAACCTTTGGAAACAATTTTAGAAAGCGAATGGAAACATCATATAACTGGTGACCAGAAAACAATCCCTGATCACCTGCGAAAAGAATTTACAAAAAAATTCTGACCAAAGAGGGAAGAGTTCGTTGCCAACTCTTGAAAGAGCAGGGTATCTCCGTTGCAGACATCTCTAGGCAGTTTGGATATGCAAGGTAGGCAGTTGCATTTTTATTTCAATGGTTACTTGATGAATTGATAACTTACTGTTATAAATACAGTAAAAATGTCACATTTTCTGGAAATATTTGCTCTTTATCTTGTACAGATTGATGATTTACCATTTACTGCAGAGGTATGCAATGACTGAAAGCCATGATGGCAGGCCTAGAATTGGCAAACCAAGAGTTTCAAGTACTTGGGATGACAGACTGATGGTTAGACCTTCACTTGGGGACCGTTCCACAGCTACAGTCTACTTGGAGAGACACAAATGTGTTTGCATCAACATTGACAGTATGGAGAAGACACTATGCCGCAGGACTAGATGACCATTTGGCTGTTCAGAAGCCTTTGCTAATCCCACATCATAGACAATTGTGCTTGAAATTTGCCAGAGAACATCAGGACTGGTTAGTAGTAGATTGGTCTGCTGTACTTGTCAGTGATGAATCAAAATTCATTCTGTTTTAGAGTGATGGTAGAGTGTACGTGAGACAGAGATCTTTGTAGTGACTGTACTGCTCCTACGGTGAAGTTTGGAGGTTGTAGTGTCATGGATTGGGGAACAATGAGTTGCAGGGATACTGGGTGTATGGCTTATGTTGAAAGAAAGCTGAATGCTTAGTGTTACACCAAGATTTTACAAGATCATGCAGTGCCATCAGCCCATCTACTAGAATATGGAAATGACTTTACATCCCAGGATGATGGAGCATTGCGTCATAGAGCAAAAATTGTGAATGAGTGGAAGCAGGAAAACCATTTCCAATGTTTGAATTGTCCACCTCAGTCCCCTGACCTCAATCTGATTGAAAATCGTTGGCAACAAATGAAAACCAGTCTCCGAAACACCTGCAACCAAAACGTTCGAGACATTAAGCATAATGTGAGGATTTGTTGGGACCAAGTCACTCCAGAGACATGCCAACACCTTGTTTGAAGTATGCCGCATCGTATACATGCTTTTATACAAGCCACAGCAGGTCATAATAAGTCTTGACAATTATTGGCATAATTGCTATTTAGTGCTCATCTTCCAAAAAATGTGTTTTTGTCAATAAATTGCCAGAATTAAAGAACTGGGTTTGAATATTTTCATGGTTATTGTTGATTTTTATAATAATAAAGCAAAAAATATCCTAATTATTGGAATTTTGCAACGAACTTTACTGAAAAGGCCAAAAAAGAGTTTGTCCAAGGACTTTTGGAGGGCACTGTATCTCATCAGCGATTAGTAATAAAACATTTCCTTCTCCCATTTCATGTTGTAGACAGACAGACAAAGACAGACAGGTTCCACTTATTTCAAAAAAGATGTTACAAAATATTCACAACTACAACATTCACCTTTATCTGTGATCTTGAAAAACGGCTGTCTGAGGTTGCAGTCCATACTGGGTGGAGCATTTACTGTATCTGCAAAACCACCAATGTGTCCTGAAATCATAAAAAGGAAGGCAAAGGACCCAAGACATTCAACAAACAGTACAGTTACTTGGTCAGCGACAGGTAATTAACTATTAAACATGTTCGTTTCCTAATAACATTGCACTCAGACAGAGACAGACAGAATCAACTTATCTCGAAGAAGTTACAAAAATTCTTCGGTCAGTGCCTAAAAACTACCGATAGTCTCAAAACGGGTATTACAGTTGGTAGCGACTCATAAGACTACTAATAGTGCATAAGTTTCAGCCTAGAGACTATGGATAGAATAGTTTGGTGGCTAATCAACACTACTAATAGTACAAAGTTTCAGCCCCGAGGTCAGATACTCAAGAGACTACTAATAGTCCAACAATGTACACCAAGGTCACTAACCCAAGGTCAGTGACCAAAGACTATTTATAGAATACTATAGATAGTCTCAAGTTGGTAACTACGCAGATTACTAATAGTTCGGAAGTTTCAGCCTCGGGGTCAGATACTTAAGAGACTACTAATAGTCCAGCAATGCACACCAATGTAATTCACCCAAGGTCACTGACCTTGAGGTCAGTGACCAGACTATCTATAGATAATCTCTAACAGTGCAGCCGCCACCCACCCCCGTCAGCGAATGGTAATCAAACATTTCCTTCTCCCATCTCATGTTGTAGACAGACAGACAAAGACAGACAGGTTCCACTTATTAAAACAAGATGTGTTTGTGAAACACAAATGCCCCCGAAATGGCCATTTTACTAAAATGTTAAGTTTTCGTGGGGTAAAGTGTTATTTAAGGTAAAGGGATGACCTTGAGGAAGGTCAAATTGCATGGAACCGATAGATATCATTGAAAGGAAGTTGCATACCAAATTTGAGCTTTGTATGTCAAATACTTTTGGAGAAAATGCAAAGGTTAAGTTTTCAGAGTAAAAGGTTAAGTTTTTGTAGAGTAAAGGGTTGATAAGGGTTAACGGATGACCTTGAGGAAGGTCAAATTGCATGGAACAGATAGATATCATTGAAAGGAAGTTGCATACCAAATTTGAGCTTTGTATGTCAAATACTTTTGAAGAAAAGGCAAAGGTTAAGTTTTCGGACAGACGGACGGACGGACGGACAGACAGACAGACAGACAGACGGACAGACAGACAGACAGACGGACATGAGTAAAACAATATGCCCCCGATCTCTCGATACGGGGGCATAAAAAAGATGTTACAAAATATTCACAACTACAACATTCACCTTTATCTGTGATCTTGAAAAACGGCTGTCTGAGGTTGCAGTCCATACTGGGTGGAGCATTTACTGTATCTGCAAAACCACCAATGTGTCCTGAAATCATAACAAGAGCTGTCCGAAGACAGCGCGCTCGACTTTCTAAGTGCTAAGTATAAAGGGGGCATAACTCCAAATAGAGTGGTCCCAGGGTCATGGGCCCTGATAGTAAGGTAGAGGGTGTGATGGTGAATAAGTATTCCAAGTTTGGGTTGAATCCCTTCGATAGTATGGAAGTTATTGATGTTTGAAAAAACTTTAACCTTTGTTGCAACGCCAACGCCGACGCCAACGCCCGGGTGACAGTATAAGCTCTCATTTTCTTCGAAAAATCGAGCTAAAAAGGAAGGCAAAGGACCCAAGACATTCAACAAACAGTACAGTTACTTGGTCAGCAACAGGTAATTAACTATTAAACATGTTCGTTTCCTAATAACATTGCACTCAGACAGAGACAGACAGATTCCACTTATCTCGAAGAAGTTACAAATATTCTTCGGTCAGTGCCTAAAAACTACCGATAGTCTCAAAACGGGTATTACAGTTGGTAGCGACTCATAAGACTACTAATAGTGCATAAGTTTCAGCCTAGAGACTATGGATAGAATAGTTTGGTGGCTAATCAACACTACTAATAGTACAAAGTTTCAGCCCCGAGGTCAGATACTCAAGAGACTACTAATAGTCCAACAATGTACACCAAGGTCACTAACCCAAGGTCAGTGACCAAAGACTATTTATAGAATACTATAGATAGTCTCAAGTTGGTAACTACGCAGATTACTAATAGTTCGAAAGTTTCAGCCTCGGGGTCAGATACTCAAGAGACTACTAATAGTCCAGCAATGCACACCAATGTAATTCACCCAAGGTCACTGACCAAAGTCAGTGACCAGACTATCTATAGATAATCTCTAACAGTGCAGCCGCCACCCACCACCGTCAGCGAATGGTAATCAAACATTTCCTTCTCCCATCTCATGTTGTAGACAGACAAAGACAGACAGGTTCCACTTATTTCAAAAAAGATGTTACAAAATATTCACAACTACAACATTCACCTTTATCTGTGATCTTGAAAAACGGCTGTCTGAGGTTGCAGTCCATACTGGGTGGAGCATTTACTGTACTGCAAAACCACCAATGTGTCCTGAAATCATAAAAAGGAAGGCAAAGGACCCAAGACATTCAACAAACAGTACAGTTACTTGGTCAGCGACAGGTAATTAACTATTAAACATGTTCGTTTCCTAATAACATTGCATTCAGACAGAGACAGACAGAATCCACTTATCTCGAAGAAGTTACAAATATTCTTCGGTCAGTGCCTAAAAACTACCGATAGTCTCAAAACGGGTATTACAGTTGGTAGCGACTCATAAGACTACTAATAGTGCATAAGTTTCAGCCTAGAGACTATGGATAGAATAGTTTGGTGGCTAATCAACACTACTAATAGTACAAAGTTTCAGCCCCGAGGTCAGATACTCAAGAGACTACTAATAGTCCAACAATGTACACCAAGGTCACTAACCCAAGGTCAGTGACCAAAGACTATTTATAGAATACTATAGATAGTCTCAAGTTGGTAACTACGCAGATTACTAATAGTTCGAAAGTTTCAGCCTCGGGGTCAGATACTCAAGAGACTACTAATAGTCCAGCAATGCACACCAATGTAATTCACCCAAGGTCACTGACCAAAGTCAGTGACCAGACTATCTATAGATAATCTCTAACAGTGCAGCCGCCACCCACCCCCGTCAGCGAATGGTAATCAAACATTTCCTTCTCCCATCTCATGTTGTAGACAGACAGACAAAGACAGACAGGTTCCACTTATTTAAAAAAAAGATGTTACAAAATATTCACAACTACAACATTCACCTTTATCTGTGATCTTGAAAAACGGCTGTCTGAGGTTGCAGTCCATACTGGGTGGAGCATTTACTGTATCTGCAAAACCACCAATGTGTCCTGAAATCATAAAAAGGAAGGCAAAGGACCCAAGACATTCAACAAACAGTACAGTTACTTGGTCAGCGACAGGTAATTAACTATTAAACATGTTCTTTCCTAATAACATTGCACTCAGACAGAGACAGACAGAATCCACTTATCTCGAAGAAGTTACAAATATTCTTCGGTCAGTGCCTAAAAACTACCGATAGTCTCAAAAACGGGTATTACAGTTGGTAGCGACTCATATGACTACTAATAGTGCATAAGTTTCAGCCTAGAGACTATGGATAGAATAGTTTGGTGGCTAATCAACACTACTAATAGTACAAAGTTTCAGCCCCGAGGTCAGATACTCAAGAGACTACTAATAGTCCAACAATGTACACCAAGGTCACTAACCCAAGGTCAGTGACCAAAGACTATTTATAGAATACTATAGATAGTCTCAAGTTGGTAACTACGCAGATTACTAATAGTTCGAAAGTTTCAGCCTCGGGGTCAGATACTCAAGAGACTACTAATAGTCCAGCAATGCACACCAATGTAATTCACCCAAGGTCACTGACCTTGAGGTCAGTGACCAGACTATCTATAGATAATCTCTAACAGTGCAGCCGCCAAACACCCCCGTCAGCGAATGGTAATCAAACATTTCCTTCTCCCATCTCATGTTGTAGACAGACAGACAAAGACAGACAGGTTCCACTTATTTCAAAAAAGATGTTACAAAATATTCACAACTACAACATTCACCTTTATCTGTGATCTTGAAAAACGGCTGTCTGAGGTTGCAGTCCATACTGGGTGGAGCATTTACTGTATCTGCAAAACCACCAATGTGTCCTGAAATCATAAAAAGGAAGGCAAAGGACCCAAGACATTCAACAAACAGTACAGTTACTTGGTCAGCGACAGGTAATTAACTATTAAACATGTTCGTTTCCTAATAACATTGCACTCAGACAGAGACAGACAGAATCCACTTATCTCGAAGAAGTTACAAATATTCTTCGGTCAGTGCCTAAAAACTACCGATAGCCTCAAAACGGGTATTACAGTTGGTAGCGACTCATAAGACTACTAATAGTGCATAAGTTTCAGCCTAGAGACTATGGATAGAATAGTTTGGTGGCTAGTCAACACTACTAATAGTACAAAGTTTCAGCCCCGAGGTCAGATACTCAAGAGACTACTAATAGTCCAACAATGTACACCAAGGTCACTAACCCAAGGTCAGTGACCAAAGACTATTTATAGAATACTATAGATAGTCTCAAGTTGGTAACTACGCAGATTACTAATAGTTCGAAAGTTTCAGCCTCGGGGTCAGATACTCAAGAGACTACTAATAGTCCAGCAATGCACACCAATGTAATTCACCCAAGGTCACTGACCAAAGTCAGTGACCAGACTATCTATAGATAATCTCTAACAGTGCAGCCGCCACCCACCCCCGTCAGCGAATGGTAATCAAACATTTCCTTCTCCCATCTCATGTTGTAGACAGACAAAGACAGACAGGTTCCACTTATTTAAAAAAAAGATGTTACAAAATATTCACAACTACAACATTCACCTTTATCTGTGATCTTGAAAAACGGCTGTCTGAGGTTGCAGTCCATACTGGGTGGAGCATTTACTGTACTGCAAAACCACCAATGTGTCCTGAAATCATAAAAAGGAAGGCAAAGGACCCAAGACATTCAACAAACAGTACAGTTACTTGGTCAGCGACAGGTAATTAACTATTAAACATGTTCGTTTCCTAATAACATTGCACTCAGACAGAGACAGACAGAATCCACTTATCTCGAAGAAGTTACAAATATTCTTCGATCAGTGCCTAAAAACTACCGATAGTCTCAAAACGGGTATTACAGTTGGTAGCGACTCATAAGACTACTAATAGTGCATAAGTTTCAGCCTAGAGACTATGGATAGAATAGTTTGGTGGCTAATCAACACTACTAATAGTACAAAGTTTCAGCCCCGAGGTCAGATACTCAAGAGACTACTAATAGTCCAACAATGTACACCAAGGTCACTAACCCAAGGTCAGTGACCAAAGACTATTTATAGAATACTATAGATAGTCTCAAGTTGGTAACTACGCAGATTACTAATAGTTCGAAAGTTTCAGCCTCGGGGTCAGATACTCAAGAGACTACTAATAGTCCAGCAATGCACACCAATGTAATTCACCCAAGGTCACTGACCAAAGTCAGTGACCAGACTATCTATAGATAATCTCTAACAGTGCAGCCGCCACCCACCCCCGTCAGCGAATGGTAATCAAACATTTCCTTCTCCCATCTCATGTTGTAGACAGACAAAGACAGACAGGTTCCACTTATTTAAAAAAAAGATGTTACAAAATATTCACAACTACAACATTCACCTTTATCTGTGATCTTGAAAAACGGCTGTCTGAGGTTGCAGTCCATACTGGGTGGAGCATTTACTGTATCTGCAAAACCACCAATGTGTCCTGAAATCATAACAAGAGCTTCGCAAAGCGGCGCATATACGCCCGAGAGGGGCTTGTCAGTAAAATTGGCCATTTTTTCGATTCAAGGGCAGTTAATTCAAAAATGAAAAGTTATCAAAAGTTTTTGTTTGCACAACAAGACACCATAGAGATTAATTGTGGCTAGTTTGATTAAATTCTGCTTGAAACTATAGGAGTTGCACACAGGAGAAAATGGACATTTTTGAGGAAATGGGCATTTTTTCTTAAATTCAAGGGCAGATAATTCAAGAAGGAAAACAGTTATCTAAATTCCGTAAGCGGTGTGCACAACTAGATACCATGGAGATTCATTGTGGCAAGTTTGATTAAATTCTGATCAAAACTGTAGGAGTAGTTGCGCACACAAGAAAATGGGCATTTTTTAATTCAAGGGCAGATAATTCAAGAACGAAAAGAGTAAATTAAATTCCGTAAGCGGGATGCACAACTAGACACCATGGAGATTCATTGTGGCAAGTTTGATCAAATTCCGATCAAAACTGTAGGAGGAGTTGCGCACACAAGAAATTGCTAACGGACGGACGGACGGACAGACAGACGAGCGGGGCCATAACATAATACGACCCTTCGGGCGTATAAAAAGGAAGGCAAAGGACCCAAGACATTCAACAAACAGTACAGTTACTTGGTCAGCGACAGGTAATTAACTATTAAACATGTTCCTTTCCTAATAACATTGCACTCAGACAGAGACAGACAGAATCCACTTATCTCGAAGAAGTTACAAATATTCTTCGGTCAGTGCCTAAAAACTACCGATAGTCTCAAAACGGGTATTACAGTTGGTAGCGACTCATAAGACTACTAATAGTGCATAAGTTTCAGCCTAGAGACTATGGATAGAATAGTTTGGTGGCTAATCAACACTACTAATAGTACAAAGTTTCAGCCCCGAGGTCAGATACTCAAGAGACTACTAATCGTCCAACAATGTACACCAAGGTCACTAACCCAAGGTCAGTGACCAAAGACTATTTATAGAATACTATAGATAGTCTCAAGTTGGTAACTACGCAGATTACTAATAGTTCGAAAGTTTCAGCCTCGGGGTCAGATACTCAAGAGACTACTAATAGTCCAGCAATGCACACCAATGTAATTCACCCAAGGTCACTGACCAAAGTCAGTGACCAGACTATCTATAGATAATCTCTAACAGTGCAGCTGCCACCCACCCCCGTCAGCGAATGGTAATCAAACATTTCCTTCTCCCATCTCATGTTGTAGACATTTGTAGTGTTTTTTGAAATAAGTGGAACCTGTCTGTCTTTGTCTGTCTGTCTACAACATGAGAAATACAAATGTTGTAGAAATTTTCGGGACATGCTGAAATCAATCCAAAATTTTCGGACACTATTCAAAATATTTTCCGAAGAAATCAGACAACAAAATAAATAATTAATTAATTCTGTCCGAACAATAAGGTTTTTTACGGTATGTATAGAATAGTTTGGTGGCTTATCAACACTACTAATAGTACAAAAGTTTCAGCCTCGAGGTCAGATACTCAAGAGACTACTAATCGTCAAATGGAGAATTCAAAGGTCACTGACCATGCAAGTCGTGAGCCATGCGGCGATTTCAATGTATGGCTTATCAGTACATAAGCACCCACACTGCGAGTCAGGGTACAAGAATAAGTACAAGTTGCTGTATGCGTTACTAAAGGTTCTAGCTTACAGTAGTCACGTGATCATATATAATTATCTTTACTCACGTTTTCATATTACTACTACAATATCACAGTGTACAATCATGTGCCTTAGAATTTCTGATAATCTTCAATATCTTTTTTAATACTTGACCAATTTGAATTCAGTTTGAAGCAGAGAAGGTGGGAAAATGCCAGGAATGAGATGGACGTGTTGGATTTTTGAAAAATCAACTGATAAAAAAGTTATTGAAGATAAACCAAAATTTTGGAATGATGAAATTGGTCGCATATTAACAAAATTATTGAAGCTTTTCTGAAAATATTGTATCTAGTGATTATCCACCGTGAATATAATTAATCTAAATGTTAAATGCTACATAAGGGTACAACTACCTAAAATATCCACAATTTTTTTGTGAATTACTTCCCTTTAATGGCAGTTCACTAGCACTAAGTCATACGAGGTTTTGTACATCTAGTCAGATAGTGGCAGTGTATGTTAAATACAACACTTTGCACAGTCATGTTCACTGTGTTAATTTGACTTCTTGGTGTTATATGTCAAAGCTATAATTCAGGCAATACTATATGTTCACTGTCAATGAATCATTAGACAAAGGAGTATTTGTGAAATAAAGATGCCATCTTATTTCACAAAATTAAGTTATCCAAGTAATGATATCACTGAACAGCAAATAAATGCACATTTAGTCTTATCATTCATATCTAGATATGTATGTAAATAATCAATGCATACTTGTTTCTAAGTATGCATTAATGAATGATTATACTATAAGATTCACAATTAGATGAGAATGATTACAATTGAATTGGTTTATCAAAACAACTGTAAGTATTCTCCTGTCATTTTGAATCTATTATAAGTTTATCATTAATAGTCTATGCTTATAAACTATTAATCAAATTGTTACATTGTAAATCATTTAAGTTTACATTTTAACCAAATAGCACATTTCCTGAAATTGAAAATGAAGAAAATATTCTAATAAATTTACTAAGTTAAATAAAGGTAGTTCTAAAACAAGTTGAAACAGGAAGTCTGAAACAGGAAGTCAGGAAGTCTGAAACAGGATACCTACTTTCACTTCTGAACATAAATCAAGTGTCAGTATGTAAATAAAGCAATGAATTTGATTTGATAAAAACAACCAATCACAGACAGGGTACTGAAATCTAAATTTGGAGTTCAAAGGTCATCCAACAAAATTGTCAAACTATCAATAGAAAGTGCACTAATGTCCAAATTTCACTAAAGGTTAAAGTAAATCAAACAAGAGCTGTCACTGTAAGATGACAATGCCCCCGACACCGCTTTGATTTTAAATTATGGCCAATCTATGTTCAAGGTCAAGGTCATCCAGGGGTCAAGGTCACCAAAGTATGTGCCTACAGAAAGGTAATGTACCAAGGAATGTTGTGGTAAAGTATGAAGCGAATATGTTAAGTAATAAGGAAGTTATGGCCAATGTTAAAGTTTTTGGACGGAATGACGGACAGACGGACGGACGGACGGACGGACAAGTCAAATTTATGATGCCTCCCTATCGGGGGCATAAAAATGAAATAAACTAAATCCAACATTTCAAAGTTGGGAACCAAATGTCAAAATGGGATCTGCTGAGCCAATCAAAATTCAACTTGTCATGCAAGGGGAACCAATCAAATATGCGGGAACCAATGATAGTAAACAAATCCATAGCCAAAGCCATGAAAAACAACCTAGCAGATGAAAAACAAACCTAGCAAAATGGCCGACTGAAAATGTCAAAAGTTAACAATTATCCAACCATTCAGGGGAGACAATTTTGTCTGAAAGGAAATTTGCCGTAACCCAGGATCGAACCTGAGATCCCACGAGTGAGAGTCCGATGCACTTCCAACTGTGTCATGGTCGGGGTATAATAATATTGACGCTTTGTGACGCCCCACAAGACAAACTTAAAAAAAACATTGTGGAAAATGAAAAAAATTAATTGTAACAAGCAATTGCTTCGTTTTCCACAATGTTGTTTTTTTACCCAGAATGACCACTAAGATTTGCCTGTCAGATGGTGATGTCAATAAGGAAAACAATTGATTTTAATCAGATTGTTTATAAGGTTCACGAGAATGATAAATTTGCGAGATGACCTATTTGCAAATATTAGCGAAAAATTGAGTTCTCATGAATAGACTTTTACAGTACCTATGCTCATGGGTAGCCTCGACACAGACCGGTCCTCCATGCACATCACTGACATAATACTAGTATTCTGAAGCTCGTATCCAGGATTACAAAGGTCCGAATCTGCTTCGTAGTCTACAAAACCGTCCACATTTAAAAACTTGAACCCGTCCATTCATGATCGTAGATAGTTGGCATACAAATCCTGAAAAATGAAATACTTCATTATTCCTGCAGTGTTCTCCCAAGCCCAATAAGCTTTATCGGCCCCACTGAAGCTTCATGTAAATCTATGTAATTGACCAAAAGCGGCTGTCAATCAAAACCATCAATAAGCCAATGGACGATCATAAAAATGCCACATCACCATTGTTTGTCTTAAATTCTTTGTTGCATGTGGTATTGAATCGATCTATCGACCAACAATCAAAACAATCGACATGCCAATGCCCCCATTGTTTGTACTAAATTCTATGTTAGGCGGAGCGATCTATTGATTGGCGTTTGGTCAATTGACCAAACGCCGACTGTCAATCAAAAACATCGGTTAGCAAATGAGCGATCAGAAAAATGTCATGCCCCAATTGTTCTTCGTTGCATGTGTTATTGTATCGATTTATCTACTTACAATCAAAACAATCGACACGCCAATTGCAAAGAATTTTGTGCTAACAATATACGAGGTTTACCGTATGTTTTGATAAACCATCGGTGTTTTTATAAAATCTCTTAACTATGGCTTAAATTAAGCCGTAGTTACGAAATTTTATAACAACACCTACGAAATACTATTGTTTGTCCAAATTTACTTCACGATTAACTGGATAAAATCGTTCCCTATAAACAAACACATGTCCATTGTTTGTATTAAATTTCATGTTGGGCGGAGCGATTTGTCAATTGGCGTTTGGTCAATTCCCCTACAGCTTCAAAAGTACCCTACAGCTTATTTCTTCAAAATGGTCACCATAAAGGAATTTTATGCATTTCATGTCCAAAACAGATAAATAGGACATTTCTAAAATTGTAAATTGCAATAATTGGTTATAAAGAACATTATGGGAAAAGAAGAAATTGCTTAAAATGAGCAATTCCTTCTTTTCCCATTATGTTTTTAATCACAATGATATGCATCTATAAAAAAATGTGTTTAAAGGTCTACAGATAGGCATACTTATATAATTTGCCACTACAGCTTCAAATTATTCTTAGAATGTTGTAAACATTAACCCTTTCCCAAACGACAAATTTTAGGGTTATCCACCTCAAAAACTGCTATAAATGGCAAATTCAATGTTATTAAACATAGGATTTGTGTAATTTGTGGCATAGAAAATATTGAGACAAAAGGAGAAACTGCTGGTTATCAGCAGTTTCTTCTTTTGTTTCAATGTTTTCCCAAGCCTATTCTATCAGGGACGTCAAAACCAGGTCTTGTTTGGGAAAGGGTTAATTTGATTAGTCAGAGAAAAATAGAATACAACAATTTCAGAAAATCTTCAATAATTTTGTTAATAGAACTTAACCCTTTCCCAAACAAGACCTGCTTTTGACGTCCCTGATAGAAAAGGCTTGGGAAAACATTGAAACAAAAGGAGAAACTGCTGATAACCAGCAGTTTATCCTTCTGTCTCAATATTTTCTGTGCCATATTTTACACAAAATCCATCTTTACTAATATCCGTTTTGTCATTTGTATCAGTTTTTTCAGTGGAGCACCCTAGAATTGTGTTGTTTGGGAAAGGGTTAATACAGGTTAATTTTAATTCCGTTTGAAGCAGAGAAGATGGATAAATGTCAGCATTGGATTGGCATAGTAATTTTTTGAAAAATAAGCTGATAAAAAAGTTCTTGGTTGACTTTTTTATCAGCTAATTTTTCAAAGATCAACCACGTCCAGCTTATTCCTGACATTCCCATGTTCCCTGCTTCGATCCAAATTCAAATTAGTCAAGTATTAACAAAAATACTCATGATTTTCTGAAATTCGGAGTCACTCGATAAACCACCTTGTTCATTAACCCTGTACCAAAAGGCAAAATTTTAGGGTAGTCAAATTCAAAAGCTGCTGCTCACGATAAAGTGGATGATTATTTAGATAAGATTTGTGTATAAAATAGTATAGAACACATTGAGGCAATTGACCTAATTCCTAGTAGGGCATAATACACTCATGCCCCTTTTTAAATTTATTTGCAAAAATAATTCAAGACCTACAAAAATAATCTGAATTTTATAGATGGCAAGCACCACTAAACCACATTAAAATTCACTGTGACAAGTTGGATAATCTTAGAATATAGGAATCCATTTTATGCAGTTATCCGTGACGTAATTTCAGACAAACAATAGTATTTTGTATGTGTTGTTATAAAATCTCGTAACTACGGCTTGAACAGAGCTCCAGATAATTTTTTGAGGCAAGGAGTATTTACCCCTTAGAATTTTTTCCAATGCGTATTTCCAGATATTTTTCGGAGGCAAGGAGTATTTACCCTCATGTACGGGAAAGGATTAAAATATTAACAGGAGCACCCCACCAGAACGACCCACTTTCATTTTCGATAGTCGATTTTAAGGAAATCTAAGCGTGCTATGTTTCCTAGACCATCAAGTGTTTTTTTTTTTTCTGAACGAGATTACCATCGTGGGCTATCCTTGTCTGTACTGTATTGCCTCTTCAGAAATGATATCGGCCAAAATCGCCTGTACGATGTCCTTGAAGGAATGGATTGACTCGTTTCCCAATTAAAAAAGGAATCAAACTTCTTCGAGTTGCAATTTCCAATTTACGAAGTGACGCAATGGCCTGATATTTATCATCCAATGAAAATCGAGGAAATGATTTTCTCCGTTAAACAAAAATTAACGGAGATCAACGATTGACTGAAATTTGAACAAAATGAACCACTCGACAGCATTTGGTAGATCTACGGAATAGCTGATTAGCTCGGCTGGTGACATAATCGGTATTCTCCAATAATTCCTGGTTTTGATTGGCTGAGATGTATTAGACACTTCGATAAGCTATTTTTACAGACCAGAACGTTATTTTTAATCATTGCAATTTCCTATTCTATTTGTTTCTTCCGGCGCTCTTCAATATTGATATGCTAACTGACTATTATCAAATGCGTATTCCTTATTTTGAATGCGTATCTGTACCCATTTTTACGAAAGCAGTGTTTCCACTGACTTTCAAATTTGGGGGTAAAAACCATGATTTTTCAGCATGCTTGTACCCCCTCTATAAGAAACAAAGAAGGCTGCTGGCAAAATTTGGGGGTAAAAGATTTAATTTGGGGGTGAAAAACCCCCATTTTGGAGCTTTTGGAAACTCTGGAAAGTAAATGCGTATTTAGACCAAATCAATGTGTATTTTACGTAAATACGCATCCTATCTGGAGCTCTGCTTGAATCCAGGCATAGTTCCGAGATTTTATAAGAACACTGACGAATTATCAAAACATAACTTTAAACCCAGTCTGTTTTTAGCACAAAATTCTTTGCTATTAAACCTTCAGGAGTTGCACACAAGAAATTGCTAACTGACGGATGGACAGACAGACAACTAGGGATATAACATTACATGGCTGTTTGGGTGTAAAAAAACTTACTGTTACACTAGGGGGTTGAACCCATGTAGGAAGCATTAGCCCGGCAGAAAAGTATTGGTTCCCCAATTAATAGCCATCCCCGGTAACACAAGTAATTGATGATGGAACCAATAGTTGATCCGTCACCGTTTGTTACCGAGCCAGAACCAGCGTTGATGTTCAAGTTGAGTGGATTGTACAGACAGAAGCAAACTGTAAAATAAAAAACATACAAAATGTGGATTTCAACCCATTACCAGACGGCAAAATTTTAGACTAGTCTACAAAGATGTTGAAAAAGACAATTTCAAGTGAATGAAATTGAAAGTTTGTCTGTCTTTTGGGGTAGAAAACATTGCGGGAAATGAAGATATTGCTTTTCACAAGCAATTTCTTCATGTCTCACAATGTTTTCCAAAGCTTTTTCTATAGGAAGTGTCATAAGGGTTCAATGTTTGGGAAGGTCAAAAAGTTTCATCATAAGGGAATAGGTAAACTAAACTTACAAGTGCAACTTTGGATCTGTACATAGTCTGCAAAACGCATTCAATAGTAACTGGAGTGTCAAAAAGTCCGCCCAAATTCAAAGATGTTTCTGACGACAATTTCAAGTAAACAAACTTTAAAAATATTTGAAGATATTTCAGTCTTTCTGGGATGAAAACATTGTGGAAAATAAAAGAAATGCTTTCACAAGCAATTTCTTCATTTTCCACAATGGTTCCAAATGCTGTTTTTTGTGGGGGCTTCAAAAAGCTTCATAAGAGAACAGGTACAAATCTACAAGTTACTTGTCACGAGCAATTTCTTCATTTCCACAATGTTTTCAGATGCCCTTTTCCTTAAGGGGAGTCAAAAAGCTTCATCATAAGAGAAAAGGTAAACTAAACTTACGAGTGCATCTTGGGATCTGTAAGTAGTCTGTTCAGACCCCTCTATAGCCACATTCAATGGTAACTTCCATAGAGGCTTGTGGGGTCTGGTCTTACTGGAAAGTGTAACCTTGAGGTCATTTTAGTAGTATAGTAGAAGTCCACCCTGCCTGTGTCCCTAATTGTTTTTGGACAGCCTGAAATATATGAAACATTTCTGTAAAAGGAGAACATTTTACCATAAACAGAACATCAAAATTTCGAGACCAAATCAAACTCTGACTCTTATCATGGCTGATAATCACGTTAATTGGTTGATCTTCAATAACTTGACAAGCAATTCCTTCATTTCCCACAATATTTTTACAGACTTTTCTTCTAGGACGCCCCAGCCTCAAAACATGAGCACCCTACCTTGAAAACTACAACATGATTTATTTACACAATGCTTTTCAAAGGGAACCAGTCTACGTCAAAACCAGCTCTAGTTTGGGAAGGGCGAATATCAAGAAGGAAGATATACATTTAATAACCACAAAACCCTAACCGAGCCTCCAGCTACCAGCCCACAGTGTTCTGCCAAGGATTTTGATAGGATGAGACAAATGTCTCACTGACCCTAAAAAGTTTGAGACATTTCTGAAAATAAGGGGACATTCATAAAATTACAATCAATGAACTAGAAAAAAGATATAAAATGAATTACCTTGTTCTGCCTTGTATTCAACTTGCTTCTTTAATTGTTGATTGTAGATCTATATAACATGTCTGTCTGGACTAATTGTAAAAACCAAATAACTATGATGAAATCCAATGAACAGTTTTATATACAGTCAAAAGTTGCTCAATTTTTGGTTATATACAATGATTAATACACTGACAGGTACAGTTCAGCTATTTTGTCAAGAATAATTTCCTTGACTTGCTGCTTCTCCAATGTTCCAGAGCTTTTACAAAGTCAAACTCAGACAAATCCCCTCCTTCAATTTTCACAGTCATTATATCATCTACTGTGTCAGGGAGAAGCCTGTTTCTCAGTGGTGTTTTGGTTTGGTTTTGGACACTAAACCCTCTTTCACATTCAGCTGTATGGATAGGGGCAGTCAGTGCCAAAGCTGCCAGGATCAACAGGTTAGGGTAATCTTCCTTATGGTGCTGGTTTATTAGTCCCCAGAGTATCTCCATTTTATCTCTTGGATAGCCCTCCTGTACTACAGTGTCCTTCACCTTTGACCACTCTGCTCTAGTTTCAGTTGGGTCTATAATTGGCTCCTGTGTAACTTGAGCTTGGCCTTCCAAGGGTACTGAAACTTTTTGTGTCCCATAGTGGTCAATCAGTATCTCTATCTTGTCATTTCCCCATGTTCCCCTCTCATTTGTAGACAAGAATGTCAGAGGTCTCATCCCCAGAACAGCAAAGGCATATATGATGTTACTGTCACTATCAGGGAATCTGTCAGATAATTTCTCAAGCAGCTTGTCAACAAATTTCTTTCTGATGGAATCAATGTTCTGCTTGCCTTCAACTAGATGGTTTTCTTTGTAAAATACTCTGTTATTTTTCACAGTCAAGTGTTCATTCTGGAGCTGTTTCAAGTAGCCTTCATAGTTTGGTTCACTTTTGATTTTGTTTAGTTCCCTCTTTACATGGTCAATTTCAACTTTCACTTGGCTGACATCTAGGTTGGACTTTTGGAAGACCAAGCACATTTTAGAAACAACTGGTAAGATATCCATCAACAGGTAAGTAGTAGCAATAAAGTCATTTGTACTTATTTTCTTCTCAAATCCCTTAGCCTTTGCTTCTTTGTTTCCATTAAAGTATGTGATTAATGAGTCCAAAACTGTATAAATGGTTTTGACAGCTATATATGTGCTCAACCATCTTACTTCATGGACTTCCTTGATTTTCAGCAATGGTTCTTCTAAAACCCTCTGTACTTCTGCCAACTGATCACATCTCTTGGCTGATGCCTTGAAAAAGTAGAATAATCCTGTTAGAATGCTCTGGTATTCAACTAAATATGGGACTTCATTGGCTGCTTGAGATGTTACCAAAGCTAGTTTATGAGCAAGACAGTGGTAGTTGATCAGCATTGGATTGTCCCTGAGCATATATCCTGTTACACCTTTACCAGAACTGGTCATGACTTTGGCCCCGTCAGTCCCTAAACCCATTACAATGGATGGGTTAATCTTCATCTTCAGTAAAATAGCTCTAAGTTCCTTGTATATTGCCTCTCCTGTGGCGCTTTCTAGCCTAAGGTTTGTAAGAAAGGTGGTATGTGGCTTGAAAGAGTCTGGATCTATGATTCTTGCATAAACAATTAACTTTTTCTGAACACCTATGTCAGTACTCTCATCACATAATACGCTCAGGAAAGGGGATTTTAAGATCTGGGCATCAATCTTCTCTTTGGTTACAAAGGCTAGTGACTTCAGCATCTCAACAGCAGTTTTGTCCGAGGAATAATCCACATTTTTTGAGGTTTGCAAGTTGTCAATATTGGGACAGTTGAGCTGGGACAGAAGGTCGAGTAACTTGTCATATTTGTTCAGGGCAATATTTTCTTTAACCAGCCAAAATGTAGATTTTAAGGCGACAATCACGGCCGATTCTTTATCACTCAAGACTTTTTTAACTGATCTCTGAAAATCATCTCGTAGGGATTCGGCCATTACTGCAGACCTGTGGTCGGAATTCTCGGCGTGTCTAATCAGTGTGGTGGTTCTAAAGTTTGTGTTGTGCTCGGTGAATGCATTGTTTTTTCCATGCTTTTTACACAATTTACAAGTCATAAAACATTTTTCTTTGTCATATTCTAACCAAGAATACTCCCGTAACCATTTCTCTTGAAAATGTCGAATGGGGGTAGTTTTCCGTGTTTCGGTTGCCGTATCGGGGGTCGCCGTATCGGTAGATGTAGAGGGTTCAGGCTCAGTTACGGCGTGATCGGCGATGGAAGAATCGGTCCTTCCTTTCCCGAAATAACTTAGAATTGTTCGTGGCTTTTTAGCCGAAGGTTCTGACATTTTGTTTGCGCAAATGCGGTCGACGGAAAGAGGAACGAATGACTAGATTTTTCTCGATAATCAATTGGCCAGATATCGCGCACCTGATGGTCCGTCATCCAATCAGATTCGAGTAAATTATAACGGTGTCGCCGTGAAAATCACTTTCAATCATAAAATTCACTCGATTGCCCCCCCTAATTTACGATTTTTTACTGTGCGACAGAAATCGCTATGGACATGATTTTTTGGCGACATTTTCGTTTTTTTTGCGAGAAAATCGCAAATACGCGGCCTTGGCAGAACACTGAGCCCACATAGAATTATTATCAACATTTTCTTCCAACGCAAAGTTCAAGTCTAAGTAGAATAAAATGGATGGGTACTCCGCTTCAAAATTGTATTGAACTTTATTTGAAACCAATCTAAATCCATATTGTCACTTTTCAACAAAAACCTTGTAACTGCAACTTGAAACAAGCTGCAATTATGAGGTTTTCGTTGAAAAGTATTGAAATAACATACAGCCTACCTTCAAATACACATTTTTCTCATCTTATTGTCTGTGGATACTGCATGTAGATGTTCGTGCTGCTGGTGGAAGGCGTCTCACAACTGCTTGATCATTACCAGACATTTGACAGATCTGCTTCTTGAATGACATGGCCAGAAGGAATTGTTCTATCTCTGTAAATATGATAGATAAACATAACATTGTTTTTTTTGCTATTGTTACTTAGTGAGCAGCTTGGATTCAAGTCATACTATTTAGAAGGCTAAAAATATATACTCTAGACTTGTTTAACAATTATTTCCAACCATGAAAACCATATATGAAACAAAACTCAGCATTTTCCTTAATTTGGCGTATAATGGATTGGTAATTGATAGAATTATTTTGTCACTTGAAACATGAATTTTACATTTCTTGTTCTTTCTCTATGAAAAACATTGAAGGAAATGAAGAAATTATTTGTCACACGCAATTTCTTCATTTAGTTACTATGTACAATATTTTCGAAATTCTTTATCTTATGAGGCGTCAAAAAGTGTCAATGTGTGGTGATAGGTTAACTTTATGTGCCAATCTTAATATAATCACCTTTCAATTCTTCTATGGGTACAACTTCCAAACATTCACGGTTGCTTTATCAAAGGATAGGTCTGGTATGTCTTCTGGTGCCAATAAACTTGTGGAGCTTCATTCATGGGTGGTGCTCCTGGTTCTATAAACATAAGCAAAAATAAGTTTAACTCCTTAACAAATAACAAATTTTAGGGTGGTCTAATTAGCAATCTACTGCAGACGACAAAATGGATGTTTATAAATAATGAAATTGGGTACAAAAAAGCTCAGGAAATACTGAGACAAGAGAATAAAATGCTGAAGATCAGCAGGTTTTCTTCGTTTCAAAAGGTACAGTATTTTAACCGTTTCCCAAACGACAATTTTAGGGAGACCTGCTTCAATAACTGCCACAAATGGCAAAATAGATGTTATTAAAGATAGAATATGTGTAAAATATGGCACAGAAAATATAGAGACAATAGGAGAAACTGCTGGTAATCAGCAGTTTCTTCTTTTGTTTCAATGTTTTCCCAAGCCATTTCTATAAGGCACATCAAAACCAGGTCTTGTTTGGAAACGGTTTAAATAGACACATCAATATCAAGTTTGTATATTGATCAAGGGTTGAATTGATTGCAATGGCTCCCATTCCACACAGATCTTCCTCACATCGTGGTGTTAGTTCAATAACAAAATGTCAGTGGTAAAACAAAGTTAGAATAAACTTCGAAGTATTTCGCGAGGAAACAAATGAAACACTTGGACTGAAAATATGATGCGCGAAAACTAACGACAAACCCAAATAAAAATGCAGTGATACGCAAAAACAAGAATCATTCGAGAAATATAAATCACTTAATCATGGCGCGAAGACCTACAGCAAAGACAAAGAAATAACTCACTGTATAAAGCTAGAATTTTGATCTTTTCCGTTCGTAAATGAGCTTCCAAATAGAACCAGTCGGCATGACGTCATAGCCTCACTTTCATTTTTTCATGGAGGGTACTTCCTCGGTCTTTATCGTTACGGGATGCCAACTTTGAGGCAGAATATTTCAAAAATCCATCGTTAAAATTCATAAACAAAACTCTTTCTTTAAAGATTGTGATTTAAACTTTCTAACTACCAACGCATTTTTAATAATCAGGCGTAGTAGTCGAGATATTAATGCTGAAAGTTGGTAATGCTTCAACGAAAAAGACCGAAGCTTTCACCTCCACCGAATGAGCGCGGGTCCGCTGACGACGTTTTTGATTGGCTGAAAGGATTGTGCCGACCGTATCAATATTGAATTTCGCCGGTTGTTTGATCACGTGATAAATATTTACTGTGTAGACTGGATTAATTAGACTGGAGGTAGCAGCGTACCGTATTTGGTCTAAAAACGACCAGTTTTCAAAACGAGAAGAAGCTATAACACTGGCCATTAACACACAATGGCGCCACACAAGATAAAGGCTTTGAAATGAAATTGTGTGGAATGAAGAAATTGCTTGTGACGAGCAATTTCTTAATTTCCCGCAATGTTTTCTACCCCAAAAGACCAAACAAAGTAAAATTCCATTCAATGAGGGAAAGATTTTATCCAGGTAATCGTGACATAATGTCGGACAAACAATACTATTTCCGTTTGTGTTATTATAAAATCTTGTAACTATGGCTTCATTCAAGCCGTAGCTACGAGTTTTTATAACGACACCGACATTTTTTAAAAACATAACGATAAACCAAGTCTATTTTTCGCACAAAATCCATTGCGATTCAACTTATCGTCTGCTGCATCTTTGAATATTGACCACCCAAAAATTTTGCAGTCTGATAATGGGTTGAATATCAAAAATAAAAAAAATCCTACCTTTTTCAGTGTCCGCGATAATGTTGTTCCCAAAGCGTCGTATGTTCAACTGAGTAATGGCGGCGAAATATCGTGATTTTACGCGAAGTATGGTAAACATCGCTCACGTATAGGGGAAATAGACCAATCAAATTCTTGTTATGACAAATTGCTAGGTTTTAGACTACGAGTCACACAAAACCAAGCCATTTAATATTGACCCTTTTCCAATTAACCCTTTTCCAAACAAGATCTGTTTTTGACGTCCCTAGAAGTTTGAAAAGACATTGGAAAATATTTAGGCAAAAGAAGAAAATGCTGATGATCAGCATTTTCTCCATTTGTCTGAATATTTTTCTATGCAAGGTCTATATCGTAAAGAAATTATTAACCCCACACAACGACACCACACAAGGCAAAGGCTTTGATCGAAAAACATTGTGGAAAAGGCATTGGAAAATATTGAGACAAAAGAAGAAAATGCTGATGATCAGCATTCTCATTGTGTCTCAATATTTTCTGTGTTATAGGCCTATTGTAAACAAATAATAGCATAACTTTGTCGACACCTAATTTGTCGTCTGCTGCAACTCTCAAATTGGAACTGTCCAAATTTTTGCCGTTTGGGAAAGGGTAATGGACGTCAAAACCATGTCTTGTATGGAAAACGCTTAAAATGCTTCTTTTGAAGTTCAGTGCCTCATTAACCCATTTCCAAACATTGACGCATTTTGACGCGCTCCAAGAAAAGGGCTTTGGAACATAGGGGTCTGTAATTTGAATCCCAGCACCTAAGGAACATTTATTAGTACAGTTATATGTAGTTATAAGAAATGAATAGAAGGTGTCAAGGGTCAAATTAAGGACCCCTATGCTTGGGAAAACATTGTGGAAAATGAAGAAATTGCTTGTGACAATTGCTTTCTTCGTTTTCCGCAATGATTTCTACACAAATATACCAAAAATATATAAATATATTCACTTGATATTGTCGTTTGCATCAGCTATGAATTTGGAACAGTTCAATTTTTCTCGTCTGGTAATGCATTAATACCGTATATCGTATTTGTGTCATTTTATGCCAGCTTGGATCCAAAGCAGGATGTACCACGGTGGATAATCACGTGATACAATATTTAAAAAAAAATCTTCAATAATTTTGTAAATAGGCCTACTGGACCGATTCGAATTCGGTTTGAAGCAGAGAATGTGGACAGACGTCACGCATTAGATGGAAGTGGTTAATATTTCAAAAATCAACTGATAAAAACGTTATTGAAGATAAACCAAAATTTTGGTTTATCTTCAATAACTTTTTTATCAGTTGACTTTTTTAAAAAAAAAATCCAGCACGTCCAGTTTATTACCGGCATTTTCCCACCTTCTCTGCTTCAAACCGAATTCAAATTGGTCAAGTATTAAAAAGAAATTGAAGATTATCGGAAATTCTGAGTCACGTGATTATACACCGTGTGTACGTACATAGTCCGATCTAGATCTATCTATCAACACCTAGTTTGTCGTCTGCAGCTTCTTCCAATTAGGAAACGATTTTATGCAGTTGACCGTAACGCAATTTCGGACAAACAATAGTTTTTCCGTGTGTGTTGTTATAGAATCTCGTAAGCACGGATTGACACAAGTCGCAGTTAAGATGTTTTTTAACAACACTGACGGTTTATCAATACAAACCGAGTAACAGAGTCTATTTTTGGCACAAAATTCATTGCTATTAGACCACCATAATAAGCGTATTGAAAGGGGTTAAACTCTGCGGCGGATCCAGGATTTCTGTGAATGGGTTCAAACAAACAAATAGGAGGGGGTCGTAAATAACAAAGCCGGTGTGAGAAATGCAAGAGCCTGTCTCTTGGAAAAGTGGTCCTTATAGCATTTGACATCAACATGGATCCTGATCAGTCTATGCATACGCACGATCTGATCATGGTCCACATGACCTTTAGCAACTGTAAGGTGAAGCCTCTCTTACAACCGGTCGTACGTGCTCCTGTGTGCGGTCTGCGTGTGGTCTGCGTCTAAAACGCAGGCATATTCGTGCGATGGACGCACGTGCAACGTACGATTTTGGTGGACGCGACCACGATGCAGACTGCACGCAGCAAAAAATTGACCAGACAATTCTTTAGCCTCTCTTACAACCCGTCGTTCGTCGTTATAAATCGAACGTTTTAAAAATCTCCGAAGACGCACAATTCATAAAGACGCACGACCAGTTGTAAGGGAGGCATAAGCCTCTCTTACAACCGGTCGTGCGTACTCCTGCGAGCGGTCTGCGTCTAAAACTGACAAATAGTCGTGCAATGCACGCACGTACAACGTATGATTTTGCTGGACGCAACACGGCGCAGAAAGAATGTAGCAAAGTATTAAGCCTCTCTTGCAACCCGACGTGCGTCTTAATAAATCGTACGTCTTCGGAGATCTTTAAAACGCACGATTTATAAGGACGTATGACGGGTTGTAAGAGAGACTAAAGACTTGTACAGCCAATTCTATGCTATGCGCAGTCTGCGTCGTGGTTGCATCCACCAAAACCGTACGTTACACGTGCGTGCATCGCACGACTATATTTAAGTTTTAAGCCTCTCTTACAACCCGTCGTGCGTCTTTATGAATCATACGTCTTCGGAGATTTTTAAAACGCACGATTTATAAGGACGCACGGCGGGTTGAGAGGCTTAAAGAATTGTCCGGTCATTTCTTTGCTGCGTGCAGTCTGCGTTGTGTGGTTGCGTCCAAGAAAATCGTACGTTGCACGTGCGTGAATCGATGGCTATGCCTACGTTTTAGACGCAGGCCGCATGCAGACTGCATGCAGAAGCACGTACGACCGGTTGTAAGAGAGAGTTTAGACCCAGATCGCACGCAGGAGCACGTACGGCCAGTTGTAAGATAGACTTTAACAAGACAATTATTCGCTACGAATATTCAGAGTCTTTTTAGAACGCAAGGAGCACTCAAGAGCCTCTCTTACAACATCGCGTAGTGCATTGTTATACTTAGCAAATTTAAAAACGCAGAATTTCCAAATCACGAAATCAAGGTGTGATAAGCTTTAAAAAGAAATAGAGGATAATCGTTTGTTTCAGTGTAAGATCGATTTATATTTCATTGAGTGAACAACAAAGGCTTTATTTTCACGAGTGGCGAAGCCATGAGTGAAAATGAAGCTTTCGTTGTTCACGAAATGAAATATCAATCGATCTTACACGAAAAACAAACGATTATTCTATTTCTTTAATGCAAAAATTAGACAAAATGCGGAAATTTTATGAACAATTTTCTTAAAGCGCGTCATTTTGCACGTGACTGCTATGCAACGTTTATGATGACGTCACTTATTTGGCCCGGCTTAGTTAACGTCAGATAGCGCAATATGAACGAAAGCGGGGCACAAGTTTTTGATAATTTCACTGGATAGGCGGTGAGTTTATCAAAATGATAATCTACCGTTATTTCTCGATAATCCACCGAAAAGCATTAAAGAAATGGAAATATTTGTTATGAATCTCCCACAAGATTTGAAACTTTAATAGCAAAGATAAGAGTTTTTTAAACTCGGACATTTCACGGCCCGCAGGACAGGGGCGTAACCAGGAAATTTTAAATTATACGCACGCCAAAGGCGTGCAAGATCGCCTACGGCGTTCTCGAGCGCCGTAGGCGCGAGTTGGGGGGGGGGGAGAGCACGAGAGGGGGTCTCCCCCTTTCATTAGGGGGGTTCGGGGGGGGCCTCCCCCAAGAAAATTTTGATATTCAGGATGGCAGCAGAACGATTCTGAGCCTTCTTTGAGACAGAATTTGAGCTTCATTCGAAGTAATTTTTTAAGGAACTATAGTTATTTGACAATGACATTGCTTTTTTACATTACGCACGTGGGTAGTGTGCGTAATGGGCATTACGCCCTTGCAGGATGCCATAATTTAACAATATCACGACTAGTGACACGATGGCTAGGTCACATACTGAGGGATGCGTTGATTTCTGATATGTACAATATAGAACATGTTTGGAATGACTCGAAGGGACGCGTCTATTCACGTACACCACCATCCAAAACGTTGCATAAAAACTGCATTGCTGTTATTCAAGAATGCCAAAACAGTTTGCATTTCACTAAAAGAGTTTGCATTGGGAGAAAAAATACTTTCTGTGCGACGAAGGTATCAGGCTCTAATTCGAGTTTTAGGTGGCCACACTGTTCCTAGTAATTTCAATTGTCACAATCAATTCCTTCATTTTTCACAATGTTTTCCCAAGCCTATTCTTGTGAGGGAGTCATAAGGCATCACTGCACGAGTTAATTGAGTAATGGGTCAACCATTGCCCAAAAAGCAACAATTTAGACCAGACAAAGTTGGAACTTGCTGCAGACGACAATGTAAATATGAAAGACATCATTTAATTATTCAATTTGCGCTTTCCAAATAAGACATAGGGTGGCCGTTTAGAAGTTTGTGAAACATTATGACAAAAACAAAAACATGCTGGTAGTTGACTTTCCAAATTAGTATTAAGATTTCCTAAGGGAATTTGTTTTGTTTGTTTTGTTAAAACCTTGTGGAATAAAGTTAAAGGCGTGCTGTCCCACGAGTCTACAGCACCAAGTCCCTCTACAGGGCGTTAACCCTTTCCCAAACAAGTCCTGGTTTTGACGTCCCTAACAGAACATGCTTGAGAAAACATTGAGACAAAAGAAGAAAATGCTTTTTCTCCTTTTGTCTCAATATTTTCTTGACAATATAATTTACAATAATACAGAGTGTCCCAATAAAAACGGAACCCATTTTTGAAAGTGAATTGCTCATGTGTAAAGTCATATGTCTCCACCAAATTTGAATATGCAATAGAAACGACAGTTTTCTATCAGCTGTTAAAATTTGGTTGAAAAATGTTTATTAGTTTCGAAAATATTTGCATTTAAGTACCATTCCACGTAATTTTCAGAATCCGGCGGTACATGACCCTCTTGGATTTTGATAAAATTTTGCATACACAGTATATACGGGCTAAGATTTTTGAAAATGATAAAGAAAAGTTCAAAACAGCATTGGTTGCCATGGAAACCAGTGTCATTTATTTCATCCCGATTTTGCATCTCTAACAATTAAAAAACTAAATTTTTGCTCATGTTCAGGTTTTAATTCCATTAAATTAAAAAAAGATATTGTACATTTATGTATAACAATACAAAGATGAACTTTAAGTCATACTGGTATATGACTGAAAGTAATATCGGGTAAAGATTAATAGTTTAATTTTTTTTCACAAAATTGCTTGTTTTCGAAAATTTCAAGTTTTGCAAAATTTTGATATTTTTCATGTTTTTGAAGGCATATAACTAAAAAAGTGGACTGCCAATGTTTCAATGCTTACTACCACTGAATTATATACAATCTAAAGATAATATTACAAGAATAAAATAGTATGGACATATCACAGTTTTTTTTATTATTTCTTGTTAAAAATGCATATTTTTCAAAAAAAATCTATTTCCTTGAATGTGCCAACAGTCAATTTTTTTGTGTTTTTTCAGATCATGCCTTCTTTATTAAGTCCCTATATCAATATTTAGTGTAGAATTTATCAATATAATACAATTGTGTTAATTTCTGAATATGGTTGCTATAGCAACCATTTACGAAATAACAAAAAAAAACTAGAGAGCCCTGGCGGTCTGGAAGCGCTCCACAGGCCTGATTGTTTGTCTTGTTGAATGCAATTTCAAAGGTCCAGGCTTCACAAACAAACAAGCAAGCTGAAAATTTCAAGCAAGTTAGATCTTATGGTCAGTAAAACTCTGTGAAAGTTATTGTATTGATTAATTAATACCAATGGTTGTAAAAGTGAAAATAAAGCCAAAAATGGCAATTTTGTCAATTTCAAGGGCATGTAACTCATGACGTAAAGTTCAGATCAAGCTGAAAATTATATCAAGGCAAGATCTTATAGTCACCAACATTCTGTACAAGTTTTGTCTTAATTAATCAATATTTGTAGTTGCTGAAGTGAAAACAAAGTCAACATAGAGCCGAAAATGGCAATTTTGTCAATTTCAAGGGCACATAACTCACGACATAAAATTCAAACCATGCTAAAAACTCTGCCAAGGTAAGATCTTATAGTCACCAACATTCTGTACAAGTTTTGTCTCCATTGGTCAATATTTGAAGTTGCTAGAGCGAAAACAAAGTCAAAATAAAGCTGAACATGGCAATTTTGTCAATTTCAAGGGCACATAACTCATGATGTAAGATTCAGATCTAGCTGAAAATTACACCAAAGTAAGATCTTATAGTCACCACCATTCTCTTCAAGTTTTGTGTTGATTGGTTAATATTTGTAGTTGCTGAAGTGAAAACAAAGTCAAAATAAAGCCAAAAATGGCAATTTTGTCAATTTCAAGGGCACATAACTCATGATGTAAAATTCAAATCAGGCTGAAAATTATACCCATGTAGGATCTTATAGTCACCATCATTCTGTCTAAGTTTTGTCTTGATTGGTCAATATTTGTAGTTGCTAGAGTGAAAATAGTCTTTAGAAATCGTGCAGTTTCGCAGATTTTTAAAACGCACAATTTATAAAGACACATGACAGGTTGAAAAAGAGACTTTAGAAACAATAACTTTTGTCAAAGGTTAGAAAGGATATTGTCTGAGGCAGGGTTTATTTGTAAGAGATCCAAATTACGCTACCTACATGTATTATTTATAAAAAAAATCTACATAGGCCCCCTATACTGCATAACTTCCCTTTTGGGTATTACTGGAAGGCATTACCAGTAATAATATACGAGAAAATGCTGATTATGTGACATATTATTGTGTCAGCTGTTTTGGTTCCATGTTTTCTGTCATAGGCTCTCATGTCAATCATATCCAATAGGTGGAAATGTACCACTCAAATAAAGAATCTGTAGTAGTAACTTGTGTCGTATACCTGAACACGGATTTATTGAATTCTTATAAAATTTGATATTTTTTTCTGAAAATGTTCATGGAAACATCAACATACATCAACATTCATAATCAGTCATGAAAAACCAGAACAATTTTTTTTGTATGTGATGTATGCTAAAGTATTCTAAATATTGATGATTTGTTCTGTATAAAAAAATATTATTCCTAAAGGTTGATCTTTTTTTACTGGTCATTAATAAAGGGGGGTAATCGGACGTAATCTGGAATCTATTTTTAGCACAGAATCCTTTGTTATTAGGGAAAAATATGAAACTTCAAAGGCGCATATCTCCGAAGAAATACACATTCAGACTATTTTAATTAAGTTACAATAAACTTGAATTTATTATGCATCAAATAGAAATATTTATTTATATATTTGTAATCCACTTCAAAGCAAAATTAGTGTTTAAAAATGGCATAGATTGCATTGGCCATATAGGAAAACGAAATTATTTTCTGAATTTTAAAATAATCAGAAATTTTATGAAAAGCAAATAAAGTAATAAAAAACATTTGTAATTGTCATAATATAGCATAAACTTCAATTTCTGGTGAAAAATTGATGTATTTTTTAAATACCATGTACCGTCAAAATGCAGGAAATGGCTGATTTTTATGTGGAGTGGTACTTAAATGAATGCACCCGGAAAACCATTTTAACAGGATATCGATCTTTCCGTTCGCAGCGCGCGCCTACGTTTGACTCTTCACAATTGTTTAATAGGCCTACAATACAAAAGTGATATTGAAACATTTTACTTGCAATATGCATATTCGTTTCATTTTTACCGCTAACAAATATACTGTTAAGGTAGAGCTGCGTTGTAATGAATACAAACAAAATATCAAAGTGTATCAAAGTGTATCAAAGATTCATAATATATGTAATCATATGCAGTTACATGTATTTTATTACTCTACAACATGCCGGTCAGTGCTCAAATGCCAAGTACTTTAACCATTTCACAAACAAGACCTGGTTTTGACATCCATGAGAGAATTAGCTTGAGAAAGTATTTAGACCAAAGAAGAAAATAATGGTCTCTATATTTTCTGTGCAGTATTTTATGCAAATTCTGTCTTTATCAGCGTCAATTTTGTCATCAGCAACAGCTTTCAATCCAGTCCACCCTAACTTTTTGTGGTCTGGGAAAGGGTTAAAATTATTTCAAACAACCACTTTACGGACTCAATTTGCATATGCGGCACCTTTATATTAATAAATGTTGAGAAAATTGGTACGTACTTGTACAACAGTAAAGAACTCAACAGTTGACCGTCAGTGCGCTTTTACGAACAAACAAGACGCAAAAATCGATTTCGTGTCAAAACGGTTTTTTAGTGTCTTTATTAAATTTCATATAACTTTTTAACCAATACATATTTTGAAGTGAAATTTAGAACACATTTGCAAAAATAATGTATCTTTAGTACTGCAAATTCAAAAATTAGAATCTATGCTTTTGCTTTAAAATATTTGACTTTGAAATAGGGTTCCGTTTTTTTTTTTTTTTGGGACACTCTGTATAGTAAACAACTATATTTTTCAACATGAATTTTGACGTCGGCAGCAAATTTTGAATTGAGCCACCCCAGGATTTTTTGTTTGGGAAAGGTTAATCCATTACCAAACAACAAAATTTTAGGTTGATCAAAATTCAAAGATGTTACAGACGACACTTTCAAATGGATAGAATTTATTTTTTTTTTGTCTTTTGGGGTAGAAAACATTGCGGGAAATGAAGAAATTGCTTGTCACAAGCAATTTCTTCATTTTCCAAAATGTTTTCCAAAGCAATAATTGTGTGTGGTAATGGGTTAACATAGATTTACAGTGGACAAGCAGGCGACGTCCAAGGCATGATCCCATCCGGCACACATGCTTTGTTTACGCTTTGATTAACCCATTACCAAACGGCAAAAAAAAACCAACAACACCGGTCTAAATTCAAAGATGTTGCAAACGACAATTACAAGTAAATTAAATTTTACATGCTTTAGTCTTTTAGTGAAGAAAACATTGTGGTAAATGAAGTACACTGTAATTGCTTGTCACAAGCAATTTCTTCATTTTGCAGACGACAATTTCAAGTAAATTAAATTTTACGTGTTTTAGTCTATTAGAGAGGAAAACATTGTGGGGTATGAAGGAATTGCTCGTCACATGCAATTTCCTCATTTTCCATTAATTTTTCCAAAGCCATTATCTAATGGGGAGTCAAAAAGGGTCACTGTGTAGTTAATGTTTGCACTAGACTCAAAATCATTATGGTCCCTTGTGCAATATAATTCTATTCTACTAACAGATCATAGTTGCAGAAACATGTACACCGTTTCAGAGCAATAGCATCATAAGAAATAGAAATATGGCACTAGCAAGTAAACCCTTAACCCTTTCCCTTTTAAGATCCGATTTTGATGTCATTATAAGAAAAGGTTTGGGAAAACATTGAGTCAAAGGAAGAAAATGCTGATGACCAGCATTTTCTCCTTTTTGCCTCAATATTTTCCATGCTATATCTTGCACAAATAACAGGCTTGTTTATTATAGTGTCACCCTTATTGAAAGGGCCAGCCAGTTTTGGCTTATGAGACACTCTCTCCTCTTCTGATTGCTCAGTACCTCCCGATTCCCCAGTCATAATGCTGCCCGTCTGGGAGAGATGGGTCTACGGTAACCATTAGTTTAACTAGCTGGTGGCTCACCAACCGGTCACATCAGTTCTAATCCGGCAGGCCGGCTTCCACCTGGATTCGAACCTTTGATCATACATAACATCTACTTTGTCATAATTGGCAACTTTAAAGTAAGAAAACCCTTAAGGTAGATAGCCCATCATTAAAAACACCACTTTCTAGCCATACGAAATGCATCAAATTACACACAGTTGTAAATACACTTCACATAAGTTGATTCACCATGCCGGAAATATTATTTTACTCTACATTCATATTGCAAGGGAGGTAATTTTGAAGATTTTGTCAAATATTTCCATAAGTATACATGCATTAATTCAAAATTCTAAACCATTCAAAATGCTTATGTTTGTATCTGGAATGGAAATATAACACAGTTCAGGAATTACTGGCTCTTTAGTGCTAATGATAGGTTGTATACCTTAAGTTTTACTGTTTGGGATAGGGTAGTTGTGCTAAAACACTTCATTCAGCTATCTTATTTCTTTAATATATCCTCTATGTACATAGCATCATAAAAACACATAACCAATTAAGTTTAAACTAATCATTATATTGGTGATCATTTAGGGAATTTCGGCTCCAGGGCTTATGGTTTATAGGTCTCAATAAATGACCTAGCAGAGCATCCATAGCTAATAGCTAGAGATGCTCTGTCAGGTCATTTATTATGAGCTATACCAGCCCTTTCTTTCAGATTCAGGCTTAACCCTTTACCAAACAAGACCTGCTTTTGACGCCCCTAATTGAATAGGCTTGGGAAAACATTGAAACAAAAGAAGAAACTGCTGATAACCAGCAGTTTCTCCTTTTGTCTCAATATTTTCTATGCCATAATTTGCACAAATCCTATCTTTAATAACATCCATTTTGACATTTGTGGCAGTTTTTGATGTGGATCACCCTAAAATTTTGTCGTTTGGGAAAGGGTTAAATCATTATCAGATGAAATTCTTAGACTGGCCTAAATTGAAATGTTTCGGACAACAACTTCAAGTGAATGAAATTTTATCTGTTTTGGTCATTCCAGATAGAAAACATCACAAGCAATTTCTTCATTTTCCACAGTGTTTTCCAACGCCTTTATCTTGAAGGGCGTCCAAAAGCGTTTTTGTGTTGGAATGAGTTAATCATGAATATAA
This sequence comes from Fragum sueziense, assembly GCA_963680895.1. Taxonomy (NCBI): domain Eukaryota; kingdom Metazoa; phylum Mollusca; class Bivalvia; order Cardiida; family Cardiidae; genus Fragum; species Fragum sueziense. The sequence goes on from OY804610.1 coordinate 18,034,736, forward strand.
ACCCTTGTCCTCCTGACATTTAAGTTCGCTTCAAACAAATTGACAATTTAATAGACATTTCAATAAGTTTATATTTATGAAATAATAACAGGTTTAGAGGTCTTTATTTGCCAAATAAAACCCGATGTGCGACGGACTACATGTGTAGGTAAAAACCGAGGCGCTCCGCGCAAAGCGCCGAGGTATTTGCAAAAACATGTAGTCCAGAGCACAGAGGTTTTTATTGCGCAATAAAGACCGCTAAACTTGTTATTATCTCCATTATAACACTCAAAATAACAAAACGCACATTCGAAATGTGTTATTTTGTGGAATTTTTGCAATGAACTAGTTTTCGGCGTAGGAAACGCATTGGCGGTCAAGTGACATCATTGATGACGTCATTTGAGGTTACCTTGACGCTACGTGCCGTTTTAGCCCATACACAAAGCATAATTACATAGAGTCATTATTGGTCAAATAAAACCCTATGCAGTTCTTCTTTCGCTATATATGGATTTTACAGAAACGTGTTATAATGAATTTTAGCCACAATAATTGAATAGAAAGCAGTCAGTGTAGTCCAAGATCGGGCTGCATGTCTGTGCAGGCTGATCTTAGTCTGTGCTGACTGTCAAAGCTTTGATCATAACTGAAAATTGACATAAACAGCACTAGAAGAGATAAACGTTATGACATTCCTAGCTACTATATGACCACAAAATAAATAATTTGTGACCTGTCACACTAAAGGGGACCTTATCCTAACTCCAAAAATCCAAATTTTGACAAACTTGTCAGATGAAGCACAGGTCAACCAGTTACTGTATGCAAAAAATGAACATATAGTAAGATAGGGAAGACATTCCAGATTTAGAAAAAATACATAAAAGTGAAAAGTGTCGGCCCTAGTCTGGCTGCGCGGACTGCGCAGACTGACTAGGGTCGATACTTTTCACACTTCCTATAAGGTCACTTTTAGCGTGACAGGTCACATTTATGAAGAAATTTGCAATGACCATAAATGTACAAATGTGCATCAATATATAAAACTTTGCATTAAAATAACATGAACATCTATTGAGCAATTATGATTCACGATACATAAGTATACAGTTGACAATTCATTAGGGGAAATCGACATAGCTAGGAATCATGTGACCCAACAATTGCAGAAAATCTTCAATAATTCTGTAATTCAATAATTAACCCATTACCACACAGTGACACTTTTTCACTCCCCTCAAGAAAATTATCTGAGAAAATATTGTGGAAAATGAAGAAATTGCTTGTGACAAGCAATTTCTTCATTTCCCACAATGTTTTCTACACTGAAAGACCGAATATTATAAAAATGTCATTGACTTGAAATTTGTCGTCTGCATCATCTTTGAATTAAGACACATGTAAAGTTTGTCACTTGGTAATGGGTTAATAAGCGACATATTTTGAAAATGGCTTGAAGTAGAGAATGCAGAAATATCTCAGGGATTAGCTGGTTGTAGTAGATATTTAAAATATAACATGATAAATAAGTTATTGACGACCAACAAAAAATGTGTTGGTTGTCAATAACTTTTTCATCAGCTGATTTTTAAAAGATCCTTTGCATTCAGCTAATCAACTGTTATCCTGCCTTCTCTGCCTCACAATATGTATTTTTAAATTGGTCAAGTATTTTATAGAAGTATTGAAGATTACCTGAAATTGTTGTGTCATGTGATTTCCTGCCATGATTTTTTTGGGAACATCATCGTTCAACAAGATATCTTAAGTTCAACAAACCCAATTAGTGTAGTTGCAAAGAAAATGAGTATTTAACCATTGTTTTGTACACTGAACTCTTTCCCAAACAAGGCTTTGTTTTTATAATTCTAAAAGAAGATTGGGAAAACATTGGAGCTAAAAAAGAAAATTCTGATTAGCAGCATTTTCTCCATTTGCTTCAATATTTTCAGAGCTGTTATGTGACAAATTCTATTTTAATTGAGATTAATTTTGTGTCTCCTACAATAGCTTTAAAAATTTTGCTGTTAAAGGATTAACCCTTGCCCAGACAATGAAGTTTTGGTGTGATCCAATTGGAAAGCTGCTGCAGACGAAAAAAAAAACGATGTTGAAAGGGCAAGGATTTGTGTACTAAATAGCACATAAAATATTGAGGCAAAAGGAGGAAATGCTGATTATCAGCATTTCCTTCTTTTGTCTCAATATTTTCCCAAGCTTTTTCTATTAGAGACATCAAAACAAGGTCTTGTTTAGGAAAGGGTTAAAGTATCCATATTTTCAAGTGATATAGCGTACAAATTAATTAGTAACTAACTAAGCATGAAATTATAGAGTTATTAAAAATCATTCTAATCTACAACAAGAAATGATGTTACAACATACTGATATCTGTTACAGTAAAGGCCAAATCACAACATGATTGCATACCAGATTATGCATATCACAGGGCTTCCCCTGGCAAATTCAGACTTGGCGCCAGCAAAATCGCCAATTGAAATTTTTGGGGGCCAATTGGAGCCAGTCGGTGCCAGTAGAGGAGCCAATGGGAAAAGAAGAAAAACATATAGACCCCCCCCCCCCCCCCCTAAAAAAAAGCACCCAACATTATAGTCTGTAAAAATGCATAATTATCATCACAATTAGGTAATATGTCATGATGTTTATGACTTTTTATTGACATCAATATAGAAATCAAGATCAGTAGCATAAATTCTATAATTTGGGTTGATTGGATGCGGTTCCCTCTGATTTACAATGATTATACGGAACGTCACTGACCCCACCCAGTTGTCAATGCGACCCCCTCCCCAAACCACGCGCGCACACACACACACACATACAGATTGAAATGCGTGCAGAAATTACATGAGTTATTTTAGGTAAATCGGAGAATCTTAAAGTCAACCTTTTTTCGGCATGCCTTCCGACTAGAACTAGTACATTTTTCAGAACGAATACACGAGGACCAAAAATACGATGTAAATCATTAATTCGTGACGAAACTTAAAACTTCGGAACCTATTGCGGCGATCACTCGATCACAAGCTTTGATAGAATCTACAGATAAGATTTAAAGAAATCTGACTCGGAAAATTCCATGTGAAAACAAGGAATGAAAGTGAATCTTTTTTGTTCACAAAAAATTCGATCTGTGATACGATGCTCGGACTCGTAGCCTGAATCGGATTCTGACAAAAGCTTTACCTCGTGTTTTATATCCATTGGTTAAAAAGAAAATCTTTTCAAATGCGATAGAAACAAATTCCATTGTGTAATTGATTTGCGAAAGTTTACACGAAATACAAACCATTTGGGGGTTAAAACATCGTAACGATACGGCGTTTTAGTCACTCGTTATTTATATGACGTCACTACCCCGAGATCAAATAAATGCCGCCGACACATCTGGCCCGTTTGTTCCAGTCTTGACAAAAATGTGTTGTCTTTATAAGGGAATATGTGTAAAGGATTTAGAAAACAATTTTTTGGATTTAGGCCGAAATTAAGCTCCAGGTAAACGCACCGGAATAAATTTCCAGTGACTAAAGTTTTCTTCCTCGTCAAGCCACGCGACCAAGACATTTTCACGCATATTGAAACAGTTATTTAGAAGGTGTCATAATCATATGGACAAACTGCTATCTCGGATAATTGGTTAACAATTATCGATTTTTGTTAATCAATGACTGACCAGCACCAATACACGCGACTGTCATAGCTTTTGAGACTCAACCCTTTACCTGAAATCTTGTGTCAGAATACGGCGCAAATAAGTTGTCGCCAATAAAATCGCCAACTGGCAAATTTTGTCGCCAGAATTTTTATTTTGTCGCAATTGGCGCCAGTGGCGATCGACAGCGGGAGCCCTGTAGCATATCAAGTAGGGATGTAACAATACATCAGACTATCGACATATCGCAAAAGTGACATCCGAAATATTGCTATCGTGATAGGCAACTGGCAATATCAATAGTATCGCAAAAGTGGTTTCCACTATCGCAATAGTTTTGATAGTTCTAAAAATAGCGATTTGTCACATTTCATTGTCTAATTTTGGCCAAAAATCTGTCTCTTGAATATCAGACATCAATGACAGGCTACTCAAAACATGAAATGTCACTCTCTTCCTTCAGATTATTTATTAAATGATTTTGCAAATTAATTCATTTATGTCAAATATTCAGGAAAAGTGATATTTAATGAAAAAATATCCATTTATAGCACTAAAAGCGTATAACAATGGTATTGCAATAGCAACCTACAATATCAATACTATCGTGATAGTCATTTTGTCAATAGCAATACAATCGCAATAGTCATTTTGGTCTGCAATAGTCATCCCTAATATCAAGGTACATATTAATATACCGGTACCTGCCAACACTGTAAAATCAGAGCATGGATCCTCTAAGACTGTATTTGGGCTCAAGCTGATCTAAATCTACGGTCATCTTAAATGCCATTAGGGCCCTTTTTAATAGATCCTGGCTTAAATACTAATATCACTGGTGGTGAGCTAAAACAACTTTTGCTACAACAAGGTATAGATATTTTGCATTTAAATGTGAGTTTATAGATTTTTTTCTAATGACAATGAACTTGTTCTAAAAACAGACCAGGTTTACCGTTTTGTATTGACAAACTGTCGGTGTTGTTATAAAATCTCGTAACTACAGCTTCGCTAAAGCCATAGTTACGATATTTTGTAACAACACCGACGGAATACATTGATCGCGAAAAAACGTCCCTCGCTTTGGCCGAGTTCACCACCAGTGAATATACAAGAAGGTGGTCATATGCAGTGCCAACATAGACTGAGTTACAGAAAGAGGGGATACTTTTTTTTCAAAATGCAAAGTATCTTTTAAAGCTCACCAAACCCTATTTCGTGGCTACATAAATCACAAGCATCCATAACATACGAGTAGAATTTGAATTTGAAACAACAAAGTCAGAATGCGTTTAAACCTTTCCCAAACATTAAAAATTTGGACTGATCAAATTTGAAAGGTGTTGCAGACAGAAATTTCTAGTTGTTGAAATTTGAAAAATCTTTGCATTGTGATCTTGAAAACAGTGTGGATTTATAATGATTAAACTGCTTGTCCCAAGGAAATTCATTATCCACAATGTTTTCTCAAACCATTTTTCTTCAGGGGTGTCAAAAAGCAATAGTGTGTAGGAATGGGTTAAACCCCTCTTTTCTGTTGCTCTTCATGAAAAAGTGAAACACAAATGCCCTTAAAATGGTCACTTGTTTATTTTATGATTGACCTTGACAGATGGCCTTGACCAGGGCACCAAAAATGTGCATTGTTGATATGTACAGAATGACTTTAAATGACTTTAACCCTTTCCCAAACAACACCAGGGGCCCATATTATCAACAGTCGTACGATTATTTTTTGCTTAATTACAGTGTACTCCATGTATAACGAGTTCGGGTAATACGAGATACCGTCTATAACGAGTATGTTACAAAGTCCCTGTCATTTCCCTTCTATTTTCCTTTTGTTTTATATTGGCTAACACAAGATTGGTTTGAGTGGAAAATCGGCTATAGCGTACATGTTTCCGTGGTCCCGACTCTATTTTTCACACATTGGTAACGAGGTCCGGTCACAAAGCGTGTCATCTGCAAATATTCTCAGCCCGGCTGTTTTTTTTCACACCTTTAAACGACTTTACTAGGTCCTAAAGCGTGTCGTCTACAATAACATTTCAAGGTAATTATCGATCAATAAGGCTATCAGATTAACACCTTCCGATCTACCTATTGTCATATCGTCAAAGTGTTATTGAACTAGAAGACCTGAAGGTCTTGAGTCGCTCCACAGGCCTGAATTTCATCTAATATTTAATCCAAGTTTTGATTAGATTGTTCAATGCTTGTGTTTCATAGAGCAAAAAGAAAGTTACAAAACTAGATTGTTCAGAATGTGTGGTTCTTGAAGCACAGAAAGTAAAACTATATGTTTGCCATTTGAGAAAGGGTAAAAGGAAATGGGAGAATATTCCAGCTTAGGATGATAGAAGCAATTAAAATTTTCCTTCTTCTAAACAGATCTAAATCTAAATTGACAGACAATTGATTACTCCAATATACATGTATTTCCTATTTCTAAAAATAGATTTTGAGCTAAAAATAGATTTGGGGAAAACCCTTTTCAAAAATTAATGCAAATGGCTATTCAAACATGAATTTCTACTACATGTAATATAAAGTCCAAGTTTTGACTAAAATTTTCAATACTTGTTGCTCTTAAAGCAATTATAAAGTTACTAGAAAGCTGAAAATACATTCACATAAGATCTATTGGTTACCAAGCTTTCTCTTTATTTGAGTGAGTTTGGCTGTTAGAGTGAAAACGAAGTCACAATTAGCAATTTTGTCAAATTGAAAGGCATATAACTGAGGATTTTATATCCCTATCTAGCTAAGAATCACACTAAAGCAAGATCTTAACTTCACCTACATCTTGTTTAAGTTTTGACCTGATTGTTCAATATTTGCGGATGTAAAGAGTCCAAAATCAAAGTCGAAAACAGCAATTTTGTCAAATTCAAGGGCAGATAAATCATGATTTAAGATTCCTATGAAGCTGAAATTACACCAATGCAAGATCTTATGGCCAGTAAGATAACATGAAGGTTTTGTGATGATTGGTGGATATTCATGATTGTTTGAGTAAAAATAAGGTCAAAAATGGTAATTTTGCCAATTTCAAGGGCACATAACTCAAGACATAATATTCAGATCAAGCTGAAAATTGCACTCAGGCGAGATCTTATTAGCACCAACATTCTGGCCAAGTTTTGTCTTGATTGATCAATATTTGTAGTTGCTAGAGTGAAAACAAAGTCAAAACAACCATTTTTTAATTCAAGGGCAGATAACTCCAGACTTTCTGGTTCAATCAGAATTAATTGAAGGAATCTGAAAGAGGACTACCTAAGGATCATTCCTGTGAAGTTTGATTGAAATCCATCCAGTAGTTTCTGAGGAGAAGATTTTTAAAGAAAAAGTTGACGACCGGACGGACGGACGCACGCACGCATGGACGCACGCACGACGGACACAGCGCCATGACAATAGCCCGCTGGCCTGAAGGCCAGTGGAGCTAAAAACATTGTAACTCAGACTTTAATTCAGCTGGAGTTATGAGCATTTGTACTAACATCGACGATTTGCAAGGTTTGTTTGCGCTCAGGATTTTAATCATGAAAATGTGGTAAAGAATTTGCAATTTTGAAAATACAAGAGACACTACCAAAAAGCCGAAAGCTATTTCCTTAGAGTTGAAATTTGAAATCATGAATGGAATAGAAGAGGGATTTACATAAAAAACAATGAAAAATCACAGTGTTTTTCATTTCAAATAGATATTTTATGATGGACACATACGTTTTTATTTTTAACGCATATATGAACTGTACAGTGTAATGTTCGTATTTTACTTTTAGTGGTGTGTACTAAAATATCAGGAGTTATCTGTCTTTATACTCTCTAAAAAGGAGGTTATAAATGTTCCTTTGTAAACTTCATGTGAAAGCGAAAGTAGACATGGGTAAATGAACATTTTTCTCGCATTCTGTTCTAATTCGGCTTTAGCGAGACATGGCTATAACGAGGCATCGATCGATGTCCCTGCAATCTCGTTATACACGGAGTGCACTGTACTTGTAACAACAAACCTGATTGGCCTAATCTATTTCTCATGCAATCAAATGTCTTCATACACAGTTTACACAAAAACGTGGTTGTAAGATCGTTGATAATACAGGTCCTGGTTTTGACATCCCTAATAGAAATGCCTCCGGAAAACATTGAGGCAAAACGAGAAAATGCTGATAATCAGCATTTTCTCCTTTTGCCTCAATATTTTCTGTGCTATGTTGTACATAAGTTCCTTCTTTATAAACAACTAATTTGTCGTCTGCATCTGTATGCATCATCTTCCAAATTGTATTACCGTTACACTAAAATGTTGATGTTTGTGAAAGGGTTATCTAAAGAGCAAGAACTTCTAGGCAATGTCAAGTTTTAAATAAATCAAGTGGACAGAAAGGCAGAATGACAGACAACGGGAAGACAACAATTTTCATGCCCACAATATTTCCAAAAGTGGTACCGAATTGCATAACAATAAACATAATAAATATACAATTGGATAATTACAGCTGTCATAAGGGACACAAAACACTGTGGTTAATCACGTAACTCGGAATTTCAGAAAATTTTTAATAATTTTGTTAATATGGGACCGATTTTAATTCGGTTTGAAGCAGAGAAGGTGGGAAATTGTCTGGAATTAGCTGATAGAGCTGGATTCTTGAATTTGGTTGATCTTAATTAATTTTTTTATCAGCTGTTTTTTTTTTCTCAAAAATCAAGCATGTTCAACTAATGCATTACGTCAGTCCACCTTCTCCGCTTCAAACCGAATTCAAATCAGTCCCAAATTAACAAAATTATAGAAGGTTTTCTAAAATTGGTGTATCACATGATTATCCATCGTGCAAAAGCAAATGATATCTGTTTCAAAGTATAAAAAAATCAAGTACAATGTTCAGAAAAAATGGAAATATTTTTCTATTTTTTCCCTTTTTTCTACCTAAATTATATCTCTATGCAATAAAATACATGATTAGTGCTATCAATTTTATCTACATATCAAACACAGTACTAAACAGTATTTTAGTTGAAGCTCATCTGAGCTGCAGATTACAGGGGTGATTGCTTTTCAAAATGCAAAAAAAAACTTTCACTGTTCATCAAAACCTATTTTGTTGGTACTTATTGGAACCATCTCATCCATACCATTCAAATTAGTACACACAACATAGCATCACGATTTGGAACAATAAATTTAGAATGCCATTAAGTAAATTAGTTAGAAAGTATTCGGTATAACAGATGGTTATAACTATTTTCTCCTTTTCCTTCAATGGTTTTCTAAGATTGTTGTGTTTCAAATTGGAGCTGTCTAAAATATCGCTGTTTGGGAACGGGTTCACCTTCCATCCATATGTTACAAAAGCCGCGTGCGATTTAGGCCGGTAGAGCTATTCTAGAAGTGGTAGCGCTAGTCTGGTTCCCGCCTCTGATACACGTTTTTTTTCTTAACAACGTAGTGTATCAGAGGCGGGAACCAGACTAGCGCTACCACTTCTAGAAGAGCTCTACCGGCCTAAATCGCACGCGGCTAAAGCTTAGCCCATTATCAGATGGCAAAATTTTTGGACTGATCCAAATTCCAAGATGTTGCAGGTGACACTTTTCAAGGTACAATAATAAAATCTTACATTTTTGTCTTTCTTTGTAGAAAACATTTTGAGAAATGAAGAAATTGCTTGTCATAAGCAATTTCTTCATTTTTCACAATGTTTTCTAAAAACTCAATCTTGTGGGACGTCAAAAAGAGTCTATGTATGGGAATGGATTAAACTCTGTATATTCCAGCAACAACTTATCACATCAAATTTTCAATTAAAAACAAAACATAAAGAAGTAAAACTTAAATTGAATTTGAACATATGATATTCGTTTTACATCTATTGGGATGAAAGCTCAAAGCTTATTTCATTCCCTCTCAGTTCTGCTTCCTGGGAAAAACACAAGTACTTGCGCCAAGTGTGGGCCAATGAGAAGCCAAGATCAACCCTCTAGTGAAAGTCGAGCGTTTAATCTATTGATCATGAAGCCAACGCTTTACTGCTCGACCTTGGACACCACAGTGTTGGAAAGTAAAACTTAACAACCACTAAGAAGTATTATAGTCTTTATAAGACAACAAAATAAATCCTAATCTGTCTGCATCTTCATGTAGGCCGATCTAAAAATTAAGAACAGTGTCCGTCTCAAATGCTTTTAAGCTCCTTTTCCCAGATCCTGGCTCAATTCATATTTCATCAATGACCTTTCACACAAAATTTCCAAATAAATACTAAACACTATAGAAGTTAAACATTCCTTCACTACTACGTCCAAGATGTGTCATAACCTTTCCATGTTTGGGGCGGCGCTAAATGCACTCTTTGTCCATGTAAAGTAAAGCTAACCACGCCCCTGTAGGCCGTCCTTTCTACCCCGGCCTGTAATCAGAATAATCAAAATAATTAACATTTAACATGATTTACATTTATTTTATCCATGTTTGGGATGGTGCTAAATGCACTCTTTGTCTGTGTAAAGTAAAGCTAACCACGCCCCTGTAAGCCATCCTTTCTACCCCAGCCTATATTTAGGTATAATCAAGCTGTAATTAGAATTATCAAAATAATTAACATAATTAACATTTATTATAATTAACATATATCTTATTAAATGTTTATAACATTTATTTCATCTGTTTTGGGCAGGGCTAGACAGGGGTTGAAAAATTTCTTCAAACCTACTAGTCCTGTAGGACTAGTAGCTCTGAATTTCTACTCGCCCTTACGGCAACCCAACTCGCCCTTAAAGACGAAGAAAATTTTAGACTGTTGGCTCTTACGGATGCATTATTATGCAAATAACATAACTCTTTGACTCTACAAGTAAAGTTTCTTCGGTATAAATGACAGACAGGGCTCGCGCTGGCGATCGCCACTTCAAAAGTCATCTATGCGAATAAGGCAACAATTTTATTAAAAAAGATGGTCAATAAATCGAATGTGGCTCAGACTTGACTCCATCTTTTACCATAAATCAATCACCGATTAACATTTATTACTGTAAACACTTTTTTGTAAGCACACCATTTTAATATGTACAACTACCCGGTAAATGTGAAAGAATTTCTTTGTGTAATCGCGAGGCGGCATAACAGAAAGAGACAACGCGTCTGTGTTAAAACCATCTAACGTCAGTGTATTTACTATGTAGATAGCGTTTTGTTTTCATTGCGTCATCCAATTTTCCCGCACTTTTCTGGCACGCGCGACTTTTGTAAACAAATCATAGTAAAACGTAACCTTTTTTGGGTGCGGAAAAATCACGTGATTATATTGAAACTGGAATGACTACGTCATCAATTGACTGTGTTTGCGGCCTCTTTGATCTCGCTCAAATCATCGCATATGAGTAACACAGATTTACTCTAGTTTCCTTGTTTAGTTTCACTTACGGGATTGATCGACACAAACAGGGAAAGGTCGTATTTACAGCGAATATTATTGTTTCCGATATGAAGTTTAAAATAAATACTTTCTTTTCTATCCTTTATTTTTTCCCCTCAATCAGCGTGATTCAAGTCCTAAATTTGCACTCGCCCCGTCGGACTAGTTCGTCCCCAAATCTACTCGTCCTACGGCATTTTCTACTCGCCAATGCGAGCGGGCGAGTGGATTTTTCAACCCCTGCTAGATACACTCTTTGTCCATAACCATTCCCCTGGCCTGTAGCCGTCCTTTCAACCCCAGCATTTTGGGAAAGGACAAGGTATGAAGACACTTCTTTACAACTCTGTATAAGAAAATGTTCAACCTAATGAAGAAAATTTTCTATGACATGGTTCAACATTAACCCATGCCTGTCATACATTACCTGCCAGTTGCTTGGTCAGAGGCGCATTCTTTTGAGCGAAATTTCTTAAGATTTCTTGGGATTTCTCAAGATGTTTTCAGATAAAGTGTTCATTAGAGAAAGATTTTTCAGACGCTCAATGGGCAGACCATTATTCTATACTTCATGCAGAACCCGTCGGTCAACTCTGTAGGAACATTTTCAGAGAGAATTGACCAATTTGCTCCGAATGCTCCATGGTACCACGGTAATGCTCCATACTTCATACAAATGATGTCATCATGACGTCATTTGTATGAAGTATGGAGTATTTCGAGATTCAGTCAGAGTCTAGGTCTTAAAAACGCTTTATCTAAAACATTTTAAGAATTCTTTAAAAAAATCTCGCTCTAAAGAACGCTCCCCAAATCTGGTTGGACATTCTAGAGACTGGTCAGTCCAATTTCAAATCTCTCACTCGAGAGGTCCCTGGTTCGATACCCGACCGCGGCAAATACCGTATAGCACTTTATTTCTGCGGGGACTTTATTTCTGCTATTTCTGTGGTCGTGGGCGGCACCGCAGAAATAAACTCCGCAGAATATTAATCCTGAATGTAGAGGTTGTTGTCTGTAATTTTAGTCAATACATGGACAAGTTAAACTGTTACCACCCGATGGAAAGAACAATATCATAACAATGGAGTCCTTTCCTATTCAAAAATGGTGTAACTACAGCTTTAACTTAGATGTAGATAAGACAATTTAGTTCATCAATAAACAATGATTTAACAAGTTTGACTGATTGGTAACAGTTTGTCACGTCTTTCGTTTCACACCTATCTGTATACCGCATTGTTTCCCATAACGCCTTTATAGATACTGGTAAATGAGTGGGATTATCCCTTTACCCTAACGGAATAATTAGAATATTTGGTTAACTCCCGTCTTTCAAACTTTGTCTGATAATGACTAAAACTGATTTGATAGCACAGAAATAAAATCTTTGATTTTGCAAAATGAGAGACCGCAGAAATATGTTCCGCAGAAATTTAACCCGCCTGATTTCTGGAAAAAACGCAGAATTTGGACCCGCAGAAATAAAGTGCTATACGGTACCCTTTCTGACAAAAATGTCACTCACCAATCAATGGTTTGATATCCTGAACCTATGTGGACAAGCAGCTGGAGGCTCGGTAAGGGTATTGTGGTAGTACTGGTATGAGAAACAACAGAAATCCATGGATAGGCGCTCCAGCAGCCGCGATATGATCATAGTAGTTGAAAATGGCATAAAACCCTGATAAACTCACTCATTTCAAATCTCAGTCACGATGAAGTAAAAATTCTAACATACCTTAAAATCATCCATAATTCCCAGTTTTTTGGCAGCATTTTTGAACTCATCCTTAGTTTTGTATGTAACTCTAATTTCCTTCAAATCCGACCTCTTTTTAATTAACACATCACCCAATGGGACTCCTTCAACGCTGTATATTGCATGATTAAATGCTGGATCATAATTGTCCTGCAAAAATCATAAAATAAAGATAGATTGAATGGATATTTTTCCTTATAATATACTGTTATATTGAGGAAGCTGGTTCATCTAATCATGTGTTCCTGGCTTATCTGACATCTTTTTAATCAAAACATCAGCCAAAGGAACCTCCTTGACGCTGTATATTGCATGATTAAATGCTGGATCATAATTGTCCTATAAAATATATTAATGTAGTGAATTATTTAAACATGGGTTCAAATTCGAGTTTGTATCCAACCAGTGTCATGGGAATTTTTCTTAGCAAACAAGACACAATTATTAGACACAAATCCACTAAAATGTTTACATTTCAGATTAAGTTTTCACATGACTAACTTGTAAAGGCGACTTTATAACCTTCAGACTGACAAAAGCAAAACAGTATGCCCTTGATCTTTTGAAAGTCCCATAAGAACTTAAGGCGGAATGTTCCAGTTTCCTAAATTTTTTCCCAATAATAGAATTTATTTATATTTTGTATGTTGAAATTACAAGTTATTACCAATTGAAAAATAAAATAAAAATGGATGGTCAGCGATCTTGTTTGAATCTTATAGGCATTCGTATCGCACACCCCTACATAGAAAAAATGCACAATTTCTTGCACCTGTCCAAGGTCACTAAAATGCTAATAAAATGCTGAATATTCATCGTTTAGTCTGGAAAATGGATTTAAAGTAACGTCTTACATTTAATAGAACAGAAAACCCAAGACACATTATGTCAACAGCTCAACAGATAAGACAGGGTGGAGACAATCTAAATTTTTTATATCAGATCCAAACCCTATGTTGTTGGTACTCATTAGAATCGTCTCGACGAGACGATTCTAATGAGTAGTATCAACATAGGGTTTGATGAATATTTAGTGAAATATTTCATTTTGAAAAGCCATCACTTCCTCATATTTGTAGCTCTGTGTAAACAGTAAACTGCTCATGGAGTAAGAGTACAGTTGATGGAATATAATTGCAAAGTTAGACTTTAAATCCATACATTAACCCTTGCCCACACCATTAACCCTTACCCACACAAAATCCCTTTTAGTAACCCCCGAAAGATTAAGCTTAGGAAAACATTCTCTTCTTTTTCACAGACGGTAATCATCTGACATTGTTTTGATATATCTTCAACAAACATGCATTTTTCTTATATTTTCTATAGAGTCTAATGGTCCATTTTATGTGTGACTAGTAACAAACCTTACCTTTATTAAATATGATAAATCTTTCTGTGTAAATGGTACAAACTTGTCGTTGAGGTGAATAAATTTTAGATGTTTGTCGAAGAACAGCCCCCTGCAAGTAAATTATAAAGTTTTTTAATTGAATATTCCTTTGAAACAATACCACAAAAATCTACCTATTTCCTTCAAAACAAAACTTTTGGACATGTTCAAAACTCAAGTGCTGTAGGCAACACAGTTTATGTTATTAAAAGCAAGAGTGTAATTTCACAATACTTTCAAAAGTTCGCCTTAAATTTCCTCAAAATGGTTTTTAAACAGAGAGACTCTGAGGCATTTCGTATCAAAAACAGAAAATACAGCATTTTCATAATTGAAAATGTAATAATTGCGTATAAAACTTGAGCATTTTCTTCTTTTCCCATGTTTTCTTTAACAATTACTTGGATATACACTATGAGTTTATAGGTAAACCAATAATTATAGAACTGGCCACTACGGCTTCAAATTATTATGCAAAGAACCGTAAGGTTGTTACACTGCATTACCAAATGAATGTCTACTCAAATAGATCTATTCTAAAATTCTTGAAGGCATTTTAAAAGCGAATTCACAAAAACATATCGTCGTTGTAAATGCAAAACCTCGTATCTCGTTTTTGGAAAATTTTAAAGGGGAGGGAAATAAGTGCAATAAATTTTCCTAAACTGAAATGTTTTACTTGAAATGTGGACATATTGTTCCCAAATGATTTGTCATTAATACTGATCAGTTAAAATATCTCAAAACCTGCAAGAATGGTCTTTAACTGGGCACACAAGTTTGTACTTTGAAAATCGCAAGAACCGACATACGAGGTTTTGCATTTACACCGACGATATATGAAGTCCAGTTTGACAAATTTCTAAACATTTTCTTATAACCTGTTACCAAATGGCAAAATATAAGGTTGATCAAATTTGAAATCTGCTAGTGATAAATGGACGTAAATAAAGAGAGGATTTGTGTACAATATGGCACAGAAAATATTGAGGCAAAATAAGAAATATAGTGATAAGCAGTATTTTCTTCCTTTGCCTCACTTTTTTCCCAAACCACTCTTACCAGGGACATCAAAACCAAGTCTTGTTTGGGAAAGGGTTAACAAATGTCCAGCATTTAGCTCAAAGATTATCCATCAGTATACATACTTGCTAACTCCTTTCTTGCCGAATGTACTTGTTCTAGAGACCTCAGGTCGTATACAAGATCTGTTTTTTCTTTGATCTTGATGCCTCATCCAGTCGTCCCAAAATCTGTAATAAGTGATAAACATCAACGGATCAGTACAAAACTATTGTATATCACCGGTAACATTCCAAAATGTTGTAACTACAGCTTAGACAAGCTGCAGTTACGGCATTTTCAAACATAGCCGATGATATGTATACATTATGGGAAGGAATCAAGCAAACACAACACTTCAAGAAAATTGTAGATAATTTTGTTAATACCCAATCATTTTTAACTCATTACTGCACAGTGCCAACTTTCGACTCCTTTATAAGACAGGCTTGGAAAAACATTGTAGACAAGAGTTGTCCGCGGACAACGTAGCTCGCCTATACGAGAGCTTGCCACAAAAACAGCAATTTTTTTCAAAAGTAGGTCAAACTCCAAGGTCAAGGTCACAAGGTCAAAGGTCATGGTCCCAAATGAAAGGTCTTGTCGATAGGGGTGAAACAATACGGCAAAAACCGTATTGCAATATATTGCAATACAGCTGACCCGTATTGCAATACGTATTGCAATACGCTATATTACTGACATTTACCATATTATTTGACTACTTGTAATCCCTCTTAGGGTACACATGTTCAATGTGTGATAAACAACACTAGTACATTGTTGGGAACTCTTTCTTTCTTTCAATTTAATGAAAATTAAAATCAAATCAATTGCATGCACAGATACTACAAACAATCAAAAAATGACTAAAGGCCAGCAAAATCATATTTTGCAGTAATGTTTTCCCACATTGTTCCTATAAGGGATGTCATAACCAGATTTTGCTTTGTGAATACTTTCCATGCTAGCAGAAAAGATCTACAATGTTTGTTTTTCTCTGACAATACTTTTAAATTAAACCAGTCCAAATATTAGTTGTTTCTGGAAAAAATTACAATTAGAAATTTCTGTGCAGATCGCAGACATGGATCCACTTTTAAATCAAACCAGTCTAAATTTATTTGTCTTGGCAATTGATGAAATAATTGCATTGATATGATAATTCAGGGTTTTCATTTAGAGCCGGCAGCCGGCCGAAATGACCACCTCAAATCAATTTTCGGCCGGCTAGAATCGTTTGAGTTTCGAAAAATGAAAGCAAATAAAACTGGTGATTTCCATAAAATTAAATCTTATAACGAAATATTTCGTTCATGAGTGAAATATCTGAGCTGTATTTCATATATTCGGGTGGTTTACACATCAAAAGGTTAAACTACATATCCAAAAGTTCTCAATTTAGCGTGCAGCGGCTGCAAAATGAAAGTAGAAATTGTAAAATCTCGACAAACACGAGAGATCACGATAGGCGGTGCGATTGATTGTACTCTCCTGCCAAATTAAATCGAACATATTGAAACACTGATTTTTAGAATGAAATATGTTCCAAAATTTACGATCCTAAATATTGTTTAGTAATGAGTATTATTTAATCGGTTGCAACTTATTCAGGGTGCCCAGTGACTTGTGGTGTCAAAAATATAGGTATGTCCAAAAAATATAGGTATCAGTTAGCAAGAAATATAGGATAATATAGGTTGTGTGTATGATGAAGAAAACACTACTTTAAACGTTTCTAAACCACCACCACTACCTTCCAGCTCTCTGTTAGGTCAACAGGAGAAACAGACAAGACAGCCATTTATTAGCTATTGCTCTATGTTCTGAAAATTTAGTTGTTCCAGAGAATACCATAAACTTATCAGGGCATGAGAGTCAAGAAGGCCATTTATCTCTCACCGTAGGGAACATTGAGGCTTTGAGGAAATGGTTGTATTTGATATCTTCTGTCTCATCCTAGACCCACAACCCACAAGTTTCAGCCAATTTTCATTGCAAGAAGGCAAATTGAAGAATTCTGGCATACAGTCATGCTGCCATGATACATGCAAAAACCTCAATATAGAGTCTCTGAAAAAATTGTCAAGAGAAGTTTGCTCTAGATTTCCTTATCAGTTCTTTTCCTCTATATGGAATCTGATATGGAATCTCTTCACAACATAGAGCAAAATTTCATAATACTACAAAACTTTGGAGTGTTTTGATGGAGGGTGACATTAGACACTACACACCATATTTAAAAGTCCGTAGTAAGTTTTGGAGTAGAAGATGAATGAAAGAAATTTGATATTCTACAACATAGGGCAAATTTTACAAAACCAAAAAAAATGATGTGCTTTGGTAGAGAGCCTGGATTAAGACAATTCAACAAACCAAATTCCAAAGACATAGGCCAAACTATTTCTAAAGGAGAAATAAATGTGCATGATTTCCTTCTTTGTCTCTCATGAAATGAAATATCAAACAACATATGATACATGTAATGACCAATTGTCATTGTACCACAATAGTTTAAAGGATATTGGTAGAGGGTTATGAGGTAGTTCAACACAGCAAATTGAAAGCCCCAGGTCAAATGATTCAGGGGCCTGTTTCATCAAAACATTTAAGTCGTATTTTTGACTTACCAACGTCTTAAATATCGTTTAAAACAACAATCGCATAACCCAGGTTTTGATAAAAGGCGATACGCGTTTCTTGCCATAAACTTGTCGTAAGTCGTCGGTAAGTCAAAAATACGTCTTAAATGTTTTGATGAAACAGGCCCCAGGAGTACAAAATTGCTTAAGATTTCCTGCTTTGTCTGCATAATGAAGTCTAAAACTAAAACACAACGGGCTACTTTTAATTGCACCAATATAATTTGAAAAGTATTGACAGAGGGCCATGAGACAAAGCTTTATACCAAGTTTAAAGCCCAAGGCAAAACAATTTAGGTGAAGGAGATTTTACAAGATTTCCCTCTTTATCCCTATATGAAATCATTCTGATACCCCACAACATAGGGCCAGTTTTCATCATACCATAAATTTGTGATAATAAGTATTTCAGCAGATGGTCAAAAGACAGTTTCACATACAATATCCAATGCCTAAGGCCAAATAATTCAGGAGAAATAGATTGTCCTTCCTTGTCCATATATGAAATAAAATAACCCCCACCAGAACATAGGGCCAATTTTCATAATACCACAATGATTTAAAGTATTTCTGTAGCAGGCCTTTGGCTGATGCTACAAATAAAATTTTAAGACACTTTGTCATGTTGTTTGAGAGAATATGGTTATGGACAAGCAGATGGATGGATGACCATGGTTAGCAATTACAATACCTCACACTTAGCAGTAATTGCTAAGGTGATCTGAAAATAAATGCTTAATACTATTATGTTTAATCTTAAACATAATAATAATAATAATAATAATAATAAAGACTTTATTTAAAGAGGCAACACATTTGGGATTGACCCAGTCTTCCCTGTGAGCCTCTAGAATATTTACATTTACAACAATACAAACAAAACATTTTATATACAACAACAAAGATAAACATGTAGAAAAGAAAGATTGTATTGGGGATTATCCTTTATCCTGCTAATTGATGAAAAGTGTATAATTAATCCTTTCCAAACATACTGGCTGTCTCTAACAAACATAGCATGACAAGCAACCCCATGTACAAATTTTAATCAGTCTCTGTTACAGCAAGATGAAAATTAAAACCTAAAGTTGGCTTCTAGTCATTAACAGTGAGTACAAAAGAAGGTTCTCTATTCTTTAATCTTTCTCAGAGCTTAAATGGAAGACTGGTACTGACTATGTGATACAGAAACTCAAACTTAGCTTTGTATATCAGAAGCAAATCTGACCTGCTTAAAGTTATATAGGTTTTCCCCCTGTATTCATGTAAAGATATTATAATTCATTTGTCCATAAGTAATACTTGTACAAAGCTATTTCAACAGAACTTTACAGTTCATAAAAGGCACATATCCACTAAATAAAATGGTCCATACCAGTAAAAGATGACAAAACATACATGGAAGCTTCTTCAACAATGGTAAAAGTTATGTTTGATTGGTCTTTCTCTGGCATTAAAGTTTGTTTAAATCATAGAAAACTGCTATTTTGAAAGTATTTGTTTTAAATTTGTAATCATTGCTTACCCAGGACACCAAAATATAGGTATTTATAGGTATTTGGGGCAAAATAGGTGATTTTATAGGTTTTTATAGGTAAGGTCCAGAAATATAGGATAATATAGGTATTTATAGGTATTTATAGGTTACTGGGCGCCCTGCTTATTATGCAAGTTTTAAAAGTATAAATAATCGAATTGTTTTAATCGCGTAATAACAAAGAACATTATTCTGGTCGTACTCGCCTGGCGTACGTAAATAAAGATAAGTAATCAGTTTTCGCGGATTTCGATCTTCGTAAAAATCAAACCACACAACAGAAAAGATGTGAAACAAGTTATAAAGTTGTGAAAATGCTCAATAGATATCCGATAGATATTACGAAAAAAACGGGACTTTCTGATAAAACAAAGAGTAGTTAATAAATAGCAGAAAAACCGGTACGGTAGAATCCGAACCGGTTACCGGTTTTTCATTTGAGCAGACCGCGGTTTATCGGTATACCGGTAAACCGTTTCACCCCTACTTGTCGAGATGTATCTATTTATGAAATATCAAGGTTGTATCTCTAATAGTGCCTGAGATATAGGCCAGGTTAAAGTTTTTCAAAAGTAGGTCAAACTCCAAGGTCAAGGTCACAAGGTCAAAGGTCATGGTCCCAAATGAAAGGTGTTGTCGAGATGTATCTATGTATGAAATATCAAGGCTGTATCTCTAATAGTGCCTGAGATATAGGCCAGGTTAAAGTTTTTCAAAAGTAGGTCAAACTCCAAGGTCAAGGTCACAAGGTCAAAGGTCATGGTCCCAAATGAAAGGTGTTGTCGAGATGTATCTATGTATGAAATATCAAGGCTGTATCTCTAATAGTGCCTGAGATATAGACCAGGTTAAAGTTTTTCAAGTGAAGACGCGACGCGACGGGACGGGACGCCGACACTAGGGCTGTGACATTAGCTCTCCGGACATAAAGTCCCGGCTCGCTAAAAATGAAGAAATTGTTCGTCACAAGCAATTCCTTCATTTTCCACAAGGTTTTCTTACCCAAAATGGAAATACTTTTAAAATTTCACTGACCTGAAATTGTCTTCTGCAACACTTTTCAAATTTGAAGAGCCGTCTGGTAATGGGTTATTTTGGTTCAAATCAAAGAAGAGAAAGCAGAAAAACACTAGGAATCCTTTCTTTTTTAAAATTCTGATAAAATTGCGTCAGCTGTGACCCCAAAGGTAAAATTTCAGGCCAGCATAGAATGTGTGCCACTAAAATCCCACACATTTAGGCAGATCAATAGGAAACATGTGGTACAGACACTGTAAAATATGTATTTCTGTTTGAAATCATATGTTTCTCATTTGAATCATTCATCTCAAAAGAAACAATTCCAATGAGTACCTACAACATAGGATTTGATAAAGAATGAATGAAATTTTGTATTTTGAAAAGCTAATACACCTCTTATCTGTAATTCTGCATTGACGCATTTCACCCGTTACCAGACGTCAAAATTTTAGAGCGGTCCAAATTCAAAGATGTTTCAGACAATTATTCTAAATGAATAAAATTTTACATAATTTGGTCTATCAGGATGGAAAAAATTTAGGAAATGAAGAAATTGCTTGTCACATCCATTTTCCTGAGGGGCAAAAGGCACCAAATGTGTGGGAATGGGTAAAAAGATATCTTACGTAGGAGGCCATTTAGGTCCTAGTTCCAGCCATAATTTCCTTTCAAACATCCATCCTAACCCAGGGAAGAAATCTGTTCTGTGTAGTAATTCTGTGGAAAAAAGATAAATAAAGTTGATTAATAACATTCTTTTTCAAGGCCAAGTATGAAGCATATCAGATGGAATATGTCAAAGAAATTGCAAGCCCAAGAATTTAGGACAGACTGACCAACAGGATAATTCATTCCACTATACCCCCTAAACTGTATGAACCAAAAGCATTATAAGGGAAAAATTGTAATTCTAAAGCATTTGTGCTCTTGTAACCCTTTTCAAAACAAGACATGTTTTTGACTTCACTAATATGAAAAGCTTTGGAAAACATTGAGGAAAAAGAAGAAAATTCTGATTCTCAATATTTTCTGTGCTACATTTTGCACAAATAATCTCTTTAACAACAACTATTTTTTCGTCTGCAGCAGCTTTCAAATTGGGCCATCCTTAAAATTTGTTGTTTGGACAGGGTCAGACCTCAATTTTTACAGTTTTCTTACAATTTCATAGGTTTTCTTTTAACACTTCCCGAAATGGCAAAAATATCTGGTTGCTCAATTTGCAAACTGTTGTACACGACATATTAAATGGGTGTTGATAAAAAATTTAATCTATGTGCAATTTAGCACACAAAACAATTATTGGGACAAAAGAATTAAACCCTTTCCCAAACGACAAAATTTTAGGCAGGTCCAATTCAAAAACTGCTGCTGATGACAAAATGGATGTTAATAAAGATTGTAATTGTGTGTGATATAGCCAAGAAAATATTGAGGCAAAAGGAGAAACTGCTGGTTATCAGCAGTTTCTTCTTTTGCCTCAATGTTTTCCCAAGTCTTCTCTATTAAGTACATCAATACCAGGTCTTGTTTGGGAAAGGGTTAAACCATATGTTTTCCTACCTGGATCATTTTCAATCATGCCTTCTTTCCCGTTATCGTTCCAGGCAGACACACACCATAAAGAATCGTCTACTGTTAACACTCGGAATGTGGCAGCAAAATATTCAAAGAAATCTGGAGAAATCTCGAGATCATCTGAAACATCAACGAAAACAAGATGTGTTGGTGAAATTATTAGTCCAAACATACAAATATCAACCATTCCTATGCTGTTCACGTCAATAACTGTTTGCTACAATAGCTTTGGCAGGCAATATAGACTTAGATCAGCCTGCAGTCTGATCTTAACCTACAGTGCTTGCTTTCTACTCAATTTTTGTGGCAAAAAACGATAAACCTTTTGAAAAATCTCTTAAATTGGCATTTTGTTTCAAACCAGATTTAAAGTCAACAGGTTATGGGTCAAGACAATTCTCACGGCTGGTCATATGACAATTCCAATGAGTACTGACAATATAGGGTTTCATGAATAGTAAATGAAATATTGCATTTTGAAAAGCTATTGCCCAGTCCTAACCCATTACCAAACAACACAATTTTAGACTGTACGAATTCAAAGTTGTTGCAGACGACAATTTCAAGTGAATGAAATTTGAAGTTTGTTGGTCTTGTTAAGTAGAAAACATTGTGGGAAATGAAGAAATAGCTTGTCACAAGCAATTTCTTCATTTTCTACAGTGTTTTCCAAAGCCATCTTCTTTGGGGGAGTCAATGTTTGGTAATGGGTTAACTGGAGATATGAATTAGATTATTTCCACTAAGAACTCCCCCCCCCCCCCCCCCCCCACATACACACACACAACAGCTACTGGAAGTCGTCCTTTGAGGCAAAAGGCAATATTTTTTTAAACGGGTAACGGTTGACTGTAAAACCAAAAAATTAACCATCTTACCCGCTGTTAACGAATTCATTCAATTTCATAGTTTTGTTCCACTTAAAACTTCGCTTTATCGCTGTATATTGAATGCATGTGCTCTTTATCACTGTATATTGAATGCATGTGCGCCGTCATTGTTTTCTCCACACTTTTTGGGAGCCTCGTTTTGATAATATCAATTTGTTACTATATTTAGTAACAATTCTCAAACCGTTTCTCCATATATGCAATGTTTATTTCCCATAAACCCATTGTTTGCCACCGGAAGCGGCTCATAGGTACAGACTAAAACGATAATTGAAAGGGGTGAATTGACTTACCTTCTATAACTATCACAGCAGAGTGATTAAACTTGTGAAAGACTTGATTCAGCGCCCATTTATAATGTCTTGCTATCTTGTAATAGCCTTCAAACTTTCTTTGAGGCCAAGGTAACTCTATCTTACTTAAATCAGGTTGCTGGAATACAAATGTATAAACAAGATGTGTTTTTGAAACATGAATGCCCTGCAAAAGGCCAATGTTAAGTTTTTGGACAGAGAGACATATTGACAAACGGACACCAGTAAAACAATATACCCCCATTCTTTCGATACAGTGGCATAAAAAAGACTAAAATTCAGCACCAATTGTAATACCTAGCTACGTGTTTCTTTATGATTGATTAATTAAATAATTGGGTAACGCTTGTTTAACGCTTTTTTTAAATGATTGGGGTTTAACACTTCTTTTAACTGCTGTGGCACCAGTACTACAACATCCTTTCCAAGCCTACAATTGCTTACCATTATACAACTATTGATTGGTGATAAATGTCAGAAAGGATGCTTGCCACAGCTGGCTATCAAACCAGGGACCTCATGAGTGAGAGCTGGATTTGCTACAAACTGTACTATGGCCAGGTCACTAGTGGTGAACTAAAACAATTTTCACTACAACAAGGTATAGATATTTTGCGTTTAAATGTGTGTTTATAGATTTTTTTTCTAATGACACTGAACTTGTTCTAAAAACAGACCGGGATTACTGTTTTGTATTGACAAACTGTCGGTGTTGTTATACAAGAGGACCATGATGGTCCTATATCGCTCACCTGAACCAAAATGATACAAGCAACACTTTTCTTCATTTCAAAAAATATTTATGACTTTAAGACTGAAAACGAACTTATGGTCAATAACATTGTGAAAATCGAACTCATCCAAGATTTCATCGTGCCCAACATTGTGTCCAAGATTTGTCTTGTTTGATAAATAATTGTAGATTCTGGAGTATAAACAAGGTCGAAAACAGCCGAAAACAGCAATTTTGTCAAATTCAAGGGCACATAACTCTCGACTTTCTGGTCAGATCAGGCTGAAAATCAGACTCATCCGAGATCTTATGATATCCAACATTGTGTCCAAGATTTGTCTTAATTGATAAATAATAGTAGATTATAGAGTGTAAACAATGTCAAAAACAGCCGAAATCGGCAATTTTATCAAATTCAAGGGCACATAACTCTCCATTTTTTTTATCAGATTGGACTGAAAATCAAACTTATCCAAGATCTTATGGTCTCAAACATTGTGTTTAAGTTTTGTCTTAATTGTTAAATAATAGTAGATTATAGAGTGTAAACAATGTCAAAAACAGCCGAAATCGGCAATTTCATCACATTCAAGGGCACATAACTCTCACCTTTCTGGTCAGATCAGACTGAAAATCAAGCTAATATGAGATGTTATGGTCTCCAACCTTGTGTCCAAAATTTGTCTTGATTGGTCAAAAATTGTAGATTCTAGAGTGTAAATAAGGTCAAAAACAGTCAAAAACGGCAATTTTGTCAAATTCAAGGGCTCATAACTCTCATCTTTCTGATCAGATAAGACTGAAAATCAAACTCATCCCAGATCTTATGATCCCCAATATTGTGTCCAAGTTTTGGATTGATTGATCAATAATTGTAGATTCTAGAGTGTAAACATCGTCGAAAACAGCCAAAAATGACAATTTTGTCAAATTCAAGGGCAAGTAACTCTCGACTTTCTGATCAGATCAGACTGAAAATCATACTCATCCGAGATCTCATGGTCCCAAACATTGTGTCAAAGTTTTGTCTTGATTGATGAATAATTGTAGATTCTAGAGTGTAAACAAGGTCAAAAACAGCCGAAAATGGCAATTTTGTCAAATTCAAGGGCACATAACTCTTGTCTTTCTGGTCAGATCAGACTGAAAATCGAACTCATATGAGATCTTATGGTCTGCAATGTTATGTCCAAGATTTGTCTTGATTGATCAATAATTGTAGATGCTAGAGTGTAAACAATATCAAAACTAAGTATTTTTCGCATTCAAGGGCAGATAACTCCTGACTTTCTAGTTCTATCTGACCCATAATCGAACTCATCCGAGATCTTATGGCCATACATGTTTTGACCAAGTTTGGTCAAGATTGGCTTATATTTGTAGATGCTAGAGTGTAAACACGAAATTGTGGACGGACGGACGGACGGACAGACAGACAGACAGACGGACAAAAAGTGACCACAATAGCTCACCTTGAGCACTTCGTGCTCAGGTGAGCTAACAAGAACAAGAGCCGTCAGAGACGGACAATGCTCCCCGAATAAGGCATTGTCACAATAAATATATGCCATGCAGAGCTAATATAAAGCTAACAAATATTAAGCCCCCTTTTTCCATGACATATTTTGTATATGCAAATTTTAAATAGTTTATTGTCAAGGGCATCTGATTTACTACTCAAATATGAAATTTCATCAAATTCTGACCATTAGACTAGGAGAAATTAGAGAAAAACTGTATTTAACCTTAAGACCCCTTTTCCCATGACGAGGCCTCAAATAAAAAAACCGGGAAAAGTACATCGGCATTTTGTCATAGGGAGTTCACATAGTAAGTTTCATTTGATTTGGCCCAAGGGTTATGGAGAAATCGCTACGGACGGACGGACGGACAGACGAAGCGGCGACTATATGCTCTCCCTTCAGGGAGCATAAAAATCTCATAACTACGGCTTCAATAAAGCCGTAGTTACGATATTTTATAACAACACCGACGGAATACATTGATCGTGAAAAAACGTCCCTCGTTTTGGTCGAGTTCACCACCAGTGCAGGTCTACTAGTAACAGAACATATTGTAGAAAGGAGGAAATTCAAGTAGATTTGCCGCTTCTGGGAAACATTCGAAGCTTGAAATGTCAAAATTTCTGTTGCTAGGGCCTCAGTTAATGAAATTTTAAAACGTTATATATTTGGCATATCGCTGCTTTTCTGCAAAAACCACGTATCTGCAGCTTAAAACAAGCTGCAGATACGAGGTTTTCGTAGAAAAGCGACGATGTGTTAAGTTAGCATTATCCATATTATTTTGTCCGTAGTCGTATTCCATCCCATCATGCACAATCTCCATCATGATTACACATATGTATACAGGGTTCTCCCAAGAATAATTTGAAGCTGTAGTGGCAAATTATAAAAGTACCGTTGAACCTTACAATACAGTGTTTCTGCAAATAATTGTGAATGAAAACATAATGGGAAAAGAAGAAATTGCTCATTTTGAGCAATTTCTTCTTTTCCCGTAATGTTTTTATGCACATTTACTGTACAAAATGCCTTAATTCGTCTGTTTTTTTTTTACATGAAATACCACAAATTCCTCTATTTGGTGACCATTTTGAAGAAATTAAGCTGTAGGCGTAATTAAGAAGCTGTAGGGGCATTACACTGATTTACATGAAGCTGTAGTGGGGCCGATACAGCTTATTGGGCTGGGGAGAACACTGGTATATGTATGACATATGTGTAGTATTCCATACCTGTATATGTGTAACTTTATTATCTTTGACATATTTCTGTATAGTATCAGCTGTTTCTTTATGACCACAGTCCTGACTCACTATAATTGGAAATATTTTTTCATTACACATATGTGTTTATATGTATGACATATGTGTAGTATTCCATACCTGTATATGTGTAACTTTATTATCTTTGACATATTTCTGTATAGTATCAGCTGTTTCTTTATGACCACAGTCCTGACTCACTATAATTGGGAATCTTTTTTCATCAGGTCTGTGTCTGAAATAAAATTTGAACAGCAATAAATTTTGTGCTAAAAATAGACGAGGTTTACATGAATATATTGATAAATTGTCAGTGTTGTTATAACATCTCATAACTACAGTATAGATCAAGCAGTAGTTACAAGATTTTAGAATTACACCGACAAAATACTATTATTTGTCCGAAATTTTGTCCCAGTTGACTTGATAAAATTGTTCCCAATTAAAATGGTAAGGAGCAAAGACCTGGAAAAAAGGCCTTTGTAGCATTTTGACAAACCTGGATCCTGATCAGATCCAGTTCAGATTAATGAATCCTTTTCCAAAAAGCTTTTTAATTGTACCACCCTAAAATTCTGACGTTTGGAATGAGTGAAATGACAGCACCAACAGATTAGCTTTGTTTTAGTGTTCTTTTCTTTCAATGTTTTCAAATTCAAACTGCTAAAAATGTTGAAGTTTTGGGAAAAAAAAGGTATGATTGTGTTTTCTATGTAAGCTAGAAATCTATCACTAAAGGCATTAAAAGTACCACTGCAACTACATTCATGCTGATAAGTGTTTTTGTTGAATCAGGAGCTGTAACTCAGAAATTTATGTCTTGCTCATCTACGGGCCCAAATGCACACTTTGATGGCTCAGCACGAAACGGTTTAACTGCCTATATGTTTATAGGCAGTTACAACCGTTTCGCGCTGAGCCATCGACTTGTGCCCAGTATAATTCAAAACGGACAGTAACTGTAGGAGGATTTGTCCAGACAAAGTTTCGTTAAAAGACTGACCAACTGACTGATCAACCGACTGCCAAACCAACAGGCTGTTTCCAGGATATCCACCTTCTATACTTTGTTTTCAAGATATGTGACCTGTCATGCTAAAAGGGACCTTATAGGAAGTGTGAAAAATATCGACCCTAGTCAGTCTGCGCAGTTGGCGCAGCCAGACTAGGGCCGACACTTTTCACTTTTATGTAATTTTCTAAATTCGGAATGTTTTTCCTATCTTACTATATGTTTATTTTTCACATACATGATCTGGTTGACCTGTGGTGAGTCTGACAAGTTTGTCAAAATTTGGATTTTTAGAGTTCGGATGAGGTCCTTTTTAGCATGACTGGTCACATATAATTCAACTGACTTAATTAAGCACCAAATCTAGATTTCTTATACAGTCGACACTCGTTGTGTCGAAGTCGGAGTGACCGTCAAAATACCTCGACATATCCAGAGTTCGACTCATCTGATTTTGTTTGGCTTCGATAAAGTTAATATTTGACCGTTTTTGAAACTTATCAAGTACGATTAATATTGAAATAAAGTAAGAAAAGGAATGTAATTGCTCGTTTCGAGCAATTTTTATCCTATTCCTACTATATTTCAATAGCTATATTCACTTTGAAATCATTTTATTTGAAAAAAATATGTCCATTGATGAGGACGGGACCAGATTTGAACTTCGACTTAAGCGATAATTCGACTTATCCGATATCGACATAACGAGTGTCGACTGTAACTGCATCTTTTCTATCACAAGCCATCATGAGTATAGGCAAAACAACATTATCTGCTTTAACCCTTTCCCAAACAAGGCCTGGTTTTGACGTCTCTAATAGAAAAGACTTGGGAAAACATTGAAACAAAAGAAGAAACTGCTGATAACCAGCAGTGTCTCCTTTTGTCTCAATATTTTCTGTGCTATTTTGTATACATTTTTCTTCTTTAATAACAAACATTTTGTCGTCTGCAGCAGCTTTCAAATTGGAACACCCCAAAATATTGTCGTTTGGGAAAGGGTTAAATGACTGTGCCAACACATTACCCTTAGCTTTGTCTGTTATTATAATATAGCGATCTTTTCCTTCAATGTTTTCATTTCTAACCCATTCCGGCATGACAAAAATAATAAAATCTTACTTTAGCACCAAATCCAGACTTCTTATAACTGCAACTTTTCTATCACAAGCAATCATGAGAATAGGCAAAACTACATTATCTGCTTTAAATGATTACACCAGATTAGCTTTGTTTGTTTTAGTGTTCTTTTCTTTAAATGTTTTCATATCTAACCCATCCCCACATCACAAAAATAACAACATCTTACTTTAGCACCAAATCCAGACTTCTTATAACTGCATCTTTTCTATCACAAGCGATCATAAGTATATACCATTTTAAAATATTGCTCAGTTTATTTTAAATTTTCGGCGAAATGCCTTCTTAAGAAACGTTATAAATAAATTTCAGCGCTACTCCATTTCAACTTTGTCATGGGCGCCGCCATTATTTAATGGCGGCGCCCATGACAAAGTTGAAATGGAGTAGCGCTGAAATTTATTTATAACGTTTCTGAAGAAGGCATTTCGCCGAAAATTTAAAATAAACTGAGCAATATTTTAAAATGGTTTAATCAGTTCCCTTCGGAACTTTACTATGAAATCGCCATAAGTATATAGGCAAAACTACATTATCTGCTTTAAATGACTGTACCAACAAATTAGCTTTGTTTGTTTTAGTGTTCTTTTCTTTCAATGTTTTCATATCTAACCCATCCCCACATCACCAAAATAACAACATCTTACTTTAGCACAAAATCCAGACTTCTTATAACTACATCTTTTCTATCACAAGCAATCATGAGTATAGGCAAAACTACATTATCTGCTTTAAATGACTGTACAAACAACATACCCTTAGCTTTGTTTGTTATAGCGATCTTTTCCTTCAATGTTTTCATATCTAACCCATTCCCGCATGACAAAAATAACATCATCTTACTTTAGCACCAAATCCAGACTTCGTATAACTGCATCTTTTCTATCACAAGCAATCATGAGTATAGGCAAAACTACATTATCTGCTTTAAATGACTGCACCAACAGGTTAGCTTTGTTTGTTTTAGTGTTGTTTGGCTCTGAACGTTTATTTGGCACTTGCGTTACAACGTCTACGCTCCCCAACTTCTGTTTTTCTGCAATTAACAAAACATGTTCGTTAACTTACCAAAAAACAAAATTTTTAGACTTTCCCGAATTCAAAGCTGTTGCAGATTGCAATTTCAAATTAATGTTATTATACATTTTTTCTTTTTGGGTATAAAACATTATGAACTAGACAGCCCTGGCGGCCTGGAAGCGCTCCACAGGCCTGATTGTTTGTCTTGTTGAATGCAATTTCAAAGGTTCAGGCCGCGCAAACAAGCAAATGCATGACCAAGCTGAAAATTATAAGCAAGTAAGATCATTATGGTCAGTAAGATTTAAGTGAAAGTTCTGTATTGATTAGTTAATACTAATGGTTGTAAAAGTGAAAATAAGAGCCGAAAATGGCAATTTTGTCAATAACAATGGCATATAACTCATATAAAATTCAGATCAAGCTGAAAATTATACCAATGCAAGATCTTATAGTCACCAACATTCTGTACAAGTTTTGTCTTGATTGGTCAATATTTATAGTTGCTAGAGTGAAAACAAAGTCAAAATAGAGTCGAAAATGGCAATTTTGTCAGTTTCAAGGGCACATAACTCATGATGTAAAATTTAGATCAAACTGAAAATTATACCAAGGCAAGATCTTATAGTCACCAACATTCTGTACAAGTTTTGTCTTGATTGGTCAATATTTGTAGTTGCTAGAGTGAAAACAAAGTCAAAATAGAGTTGAAAATGGCAATTTTGTCAATTTCAAGGGCACATAACTAATGATGTAAAATTCAGATCAAGCTGAAAATTATACCAAGGCAGGATCTTATGGTCTCAGTTTTGTTTTGATTGGTCAATATTTGTAGTTGCTAGAGTGAAAGCAATGTCAAAATAGAGCCGAAAATGTGATTTTGTCAATATCAAGGGCACATAACTCATGATGTTAAGTTCAGATCAAGCTGAAAATTATACCAAAGCAAGATCTTATGATCACAAACATTCTGTACAAGTATTGTCTAGATTGGTCAATTTTGTAGTTACTAGAGTGAAAACAAAGTCAAAATAGAGCCGAAAATGGCAATTTTGTCAATTTCAAGGGCACATAACTCATGATGTAAAATTCAGATCAAGCTGAAATTATACCAAGGCGAGATCTTATAGTCACCAACATTCTGTACTAGTTTTGTCTTGATTGGTTAATATTTGTGGATTTTAGAGTAAAATTTAAGTCAAAACCAGCTATTTTTGACATTCAAGGGTAGATAACTCAGGTAATTCTGATTCAATCCAAATTCTTTGAAGGAATCTGAGAATGGGTCACCCAAGGATCATTCTTGTAAAGTTTGATTGAAATCCATCTGGTAGTTTCTGAGAAGAAGATTTTTAAAGAAAAGTTTACGGACGGACGGACACACGGACGCACGACGGACACACCGCCATGACAATAGCCCGCTGGCCTGTCAGCCAGTGGAGCTAAAAATGAAGAAATTGCTTCTCGCAAGCAATTTCTTCATTTTCCACAATGTTTTTCAAGCCATTATCTTGTAAAGCGTCCAAAGGCATCACTGTGTGGTAATGGGTTAACCCATTACCAGATTAACCCATTACCAGACAACAAATTTAGACTAGTCCAAATTCAAAGATATTGCATACATTAATTTCAAGTGAATGAAATTCTTTATTTTTTGGTCTTTCTGGGTAGAAAACATTGTGGCAAATGACGAAATTGCTTACAAGTCAAAAGCAATTTTTCCAATTTCCAAAATGTTTTCCAAAGCCTTTGTTATGTGAGGCGTCAAAAGGCATCATTCTAATAATGGGAATGGCATCTCCAAATGGAAAAAAATATGAAAGCTGCTGCAGACAACATATTGGGTATTGCTAAAGATAGGACTTGGCTATCAGTATTTTCTTCTTCTACATCAATGTTTTTCGAATGCTTTTTTTTTAAAAATTTTGGTTGTTGAAACAAATTCTTGTTTGGCAAAGGGTTAAAAAGGTATTTGTGTATCATTAATGTCCTCTTAAAGGAATTGTTAAGTTTCGTGACAGACCAACAAATAAAACAAATCTGCACATGCACAGAGTGAAAACGTTTTTCAGAGAGCTACTACTGATTAGAGGGGTTAAAATCATTCTAATTTTATTATTTCAAATCTAAACTTTAAATTGTGGGTACTCATTCAAATCACTGAATAGTTGATTAGGAACTGGTTAAAGATGTTAAGACAAATTATGTGACAAGTACCTATCTCTTCCTTCAACTTACGGAGGTCAAGCAGCATCTTCCCATTGTCCTTCAACTGTACTTTAATCTCCTCTTGTCTCAATGTTTTCCAAAACCTAATTTATTAAACCATAGCTTTTTTTTAGAAAAAATTAAGTGTGAACGATAAATCATGTGAAATGCACCTATCCCTTGATGAAATTAATCATCTAAAACACCTTAAACCCTTTCCCAAACAAGACCTGGTTTTGATTTCCATATTTAGGATCAGTTTGGGAAAGGGTGAAAGGGTAAAGATAAATCATGTACAAGTACCTATCTCTTCCTTTAACTTACGGAGGTCCAGCAGCATCTTCTCGTTGTCCTTTAACTGTACTTTAATCTCCTCTTGTAGGGCATCCAGTCTATCTTTGACATCTCCGTGATCACGCTGTAAACATAGAATAAACATCCCACATTATATACTAGAACAAAAAAGATATGCAACCCCAATTTTTCGTAATATTTTCGACAAAATATGTTTTTAATGTATATTGAGTACATTTTTAATATACCTGCATCCATACGCATAGATATTGTGTCATTTTTTCAGATGTCGTAAATTCATCACATGATTCATAGTAAATTGTTAAAAACTGATTTTCCCCCTGTCGTGGTTTCTAAATGACTACTATCATAACAAATTTTCTTCAAACACAAGCTAAAACATAGACCAAGAAGATGCCAAAGCGTTCATAGACTTCTCACTACCCTACGCATAGCACAGCTGTGCAAAAATCAGCGCCAGTCTGCAGTACGGATTTTGTTTGTTTGAAAAAGTCGAAATGTTGTTGCAAAGCATTGATGGGGCAACACATCGACACATTTTCGAATGTTTACGCTGTTGGCTCTCAATGGGACCACAACTGAACGAGCACGGAGCGGACGTGCAAGAGATATGACATCTGCGCGGTGTATAATCATGTGACTTAGAATTTCCGGTAATCTTCGATAACTTTGTCAATACTTGACCAATTTGAATTCGGTTTGAAGCAGAGAAGGCGGGAAAATGTCAGGAATAACCTGGAAGCATGGATTTTTGAAAAATCAACTGATGAAAAAGTTATTGAAGATAAACACAAAATTTGGTTTATCTTCAATAACTTTTTTATAAGTTTAACGGTTTTCACGCTCATCTAATGCGTGACGGCTGTCCACCTTCTCTGCTTCAAACCGAATTCAAATCGGTCAATTTTTAACAAAGTTGTTAAAGATTTTCTGAAATTGTTGCATCACGTGATTATCCACCTTGGTCTAGGCAGAACCGTATCCTCAGGTTAACGCCAGCTACGGGATAGGTTTAATGGAGACCGCTAATAAATCGCATGGACTTCACAACATTCGAAAATCGGTCCAAACTGAACGAAAGAGAATGTGTTTTTCGACCTACATACACTTTTCTTTGTCAAACTGTGTTGACGCCCGGTGTAAACTGGGTGTTTTCTTATTAATGGAATTTACTACAAACAAGATTTTGTGGAATTTATAAGATGAAATGTTAATGCTTTAGATGTATTACATTTTGTTCAAATCTGATTTGTTGTCTTTGCATAAGAAGGAATTGAAAAGGAAGTTGCGTTTCTTTTTTTGCCTAGTATATATAATATTATGCAACAACATTAACCAATTCCAAAACATCATAAATTTGGACTGTTTCGCTTTCAAGTTGCTACCGAAGACAAAATAGACCTGTGTTTAACATGCAAGGATTCATTGTCCTTTAACCCTTTCCCAAACCACACAATTCTAGGGTTTTCCGATTTGAAACTTGCCACAGATGACAAAATTATGTTACTAAAAATAAGATTTGTAAGTAATATAGCGCAGAAAACATTGAGGCAAAAGAGGAAAAGCTGATTATCAGCACTTTCTTCTTTTGCCTCAATGTTTTCCCAGCCCTCATCTTATTCTATTAAGAACGTCAAGACAAGGTCTTGTTTGGGAAAGGGTTAAACTGTACTTTAATCTCCTCTTGTAGGGAAACCAGTCTATTTCTGACATCTCCGTAATCACGCTAGAAACATAGAATATAGAAGCTAGGACATTACCAAGTATATATGATATTGCGAAATAACGATAAGCAGCTATGTATTC
Organism: Fragum sueziense; assembly: GCA_963680895.1. Taxonomy (NCBI): domain Eukaryota; kingdom Metazoa; phylum Mollusca; class Bivalvia; order Cardiida; family Cardiidae; genus Fragum; species Fragum sueziense. Next base: position 18,069,044 of record OY804610.1, read on the forward strand.
ATTTGTAATGACTCCACTTCAGCTATGTATGCTCAAGACCTGAGATTTCAATATTTTTTTGGCCACCACACGCCCAATGCAAAGAAGACAATGGCTTCATAAAATTCCATTGATTGATTGGAGTTTAATACCTCTGTCAACTGCCATTGTCATATTGCCGTAGCTGGAACACCCTACCATGGATTCCTGTCATTTCTCATACACGTACTACCACAACATCCTTACTTACCAAGCATCCAACTGCTCTCCAACAAAAGGTTAACGATTATCAAACCATTGATGGATGGGAGACTATTTTGTCAGAGAGGATATTTGCCGTGACCGGGGATCGAACGGTGGACCTCATGAATGAGACTTCCGATCATTAAATCGAGGGTTCAATCCCTGGTTGCAGCAAATATAATAATGCTTCCAACTGCATCATGACCGTGTCTGGTAATGAAGACTTGTTAACCAAGGTGTAATACATGAGCATGTTCCAGGTTAGAAACATCACCACAATAAAGAAGATCACATGCTTTCAGCGCATCTTGATTTTAAATTTGTATTTTCTGATACGAAATGATTTTTAAAATCCAAATGAAAGCAGAGCTTAAGTGACGATAAAGGCTTTTCAAAATGCAATATTTAGTTTATTGTTCATCAAACCATATGTTGTGAGTACTCATTTGAATTGTCTCACAGAGACAATTCAAATGAGTACTCACAACATAGGGTTTGGATTCTAAGTAACAAACTTAGAAGACCTTTACACGCTCTTTTCTGTTGTATTGCTGGATGAAGGGCTCTTACCTCTGGTAATGATGACTTGTTAACTAAAGTGTAGTACATGAGCATGTTCCAGGTAAGAAACATCACCACTATAAAGAAGATCACATGCTTTCTGCGCATTTTGATTTTAAATTTGTATTTTCTGATATGAAATGATATTTAAAATCCAAATGAAAGCAGAGCTTAAGTGACGATAAAGGCTTTTAAAAGTGTAATATTTGATTCATTGTTCATCAAACCATATGTTGTGAGTGCACATTTGAACTGTCTCGCAGAGACATTTCAAAAGAGAACCTACTACATACAATTTGCATATCAAATAACAAATTTAGAATGCCGTTACCCCTCCCATTTGTAAGTCACATTGCTGGATGAAGGGCTCTTACCTCTGGTAATGATGATTTGTTGACTAAAGTGTAATACATGAGCATGTTCCAGGTTAGAAACATCACCACTATAAAGAAGATCACATGCTTTCTGCGCATTTTGATTTGAAATTTGTATTTTCTGATTAGCAATTTAAAAAATCAAAATGACAGCAGAGCTGCAGATGTGATAAAGGCTTTTCAAAATGTAATGTTTAGTTTATTGTTCATCAAACCATATGTTGTGAGTACTCATTTGAATTGTCTCACAGAGACAATTCAAATGAGTACTCACAACATAGGGTTTGGATTCTAGGTAACAAACTTAGAACACCTTTACACGCTCTTTTCTGTTGTATTGCTGGATGAAGGGCTCTTACCTCTGGTAATGATGACTTGTTAACTAAAGTGTAGTACATGAGCATGTTCCAGGTAAGAAACATCACCACAATAAAGAAGATCACATGCTTTCTGCGCATCTTGATGCTTGGTGTGGTCCTCAGTCACAGCGAGCCGTCAACAATTTGAATCGAAGATCTAGTATACTGTCATACATCCATTTTTATACCTGAAAAAAGAAAATAGCAATATTTATCAAAACCCTTTCATAACAATATTGTAGAAAGTCCACTTAACTCTTTTCCAAACAAGACAATAGTTTTGTCTTTATCAACATCTTTTTTGTGGTCTGTTGCAATTCATTATTTTAAAATATTGCCATTCGGGAAAGGTTTAATTCTGGTCATGCTAACCTAGGAATATTCAGGTTGATTTGACAGGCATAAATGAACAAGACCAGCCTGCACTTAAGGGGAATAATAATTATTGAACCTTTCTGCTGATAACTATCTTTCTCTACATTTCCCTCGAAATTTTCAGTGGTTTATTATCTTGTTTTCTTTTTCAATTGCTATCAATTTGGTTGTCTACAATAAGGCTTTCAATAAATTTTGTTGTATGAGAAAGGGTTGACCCTTTCCCAAACAACAAAATTTAAGGTAACTTCAAAACGAAAGGAGTTGCAGACAAGATAATGAATGTTAAAATTGTTAGTATCTATTTAAGCGTAACCTTAGTGTGTTATATCAAAGAAAATATTTAGGCAAAAGGTGAAAATGCGGGTTCACAGGTCTCGTTTGCCAAAATTTGGAGCCATCATTGGGCCCCATTCCCAATGGCAAAAAGTATCTTTTTTTCCCAATTATCTGGTGAAAATTCCAAATGAGGACCCAGAATGCCCCATGTTAAGACCTAATCTTCATTTCCAAACATTTTGAAGACAGTTTTAGAGTAGATTCTTAAACAAGAGTATGTACAAATGCATTTTACACCACTACAGTCTAATTTGCAGCTGAAACTGAGTGATAGTATGAATACAATTTTTAGTTTTTCCCAATTTAGGTTAAAATGTCGCTATTTTTCCCAATTTCACAGGCCCCTGGTTCCAAAGCAAGACCCCTGGGGTTATCAGCATTTTCTTCTTTTGCCTCAACAGAGCTTCAGATTTACAGTGGGCCCGGGCCATTTGACACACTATTTGAAAATATGGCCCATCACTTTTCAACTCCAGGGGCCAAGCGGCCCAAGCTTTTACAAAATTTTTTTATCACTATGTTTATTTTCATTGCTATGGCCCATCATTTCCAAAAATGACCCATCAATTTCCCTGCCATGGGTCATTTTGACCCACCACTCTTCAAATAAATCTGAAGCTCTGCCTCAATGTTTTCCCTAGCCATTTCTAATAGGGACGTCAAAACCCAGTCTTGTTTGAGAAAGGGTTAATGACAAGATGTGACATGTAGCTGGTCACATCAGGAAACTCTTTAAAGCATAGCCTTCAGGCAATTATTGTATCCTTTAAAAACACTATCTTAGGAAAATAAAGAAATTCTTTATGTTAAAATAATATTTGAATTGCTATATACATATGCAAAAGAGGATTTCTTTATCTTTTTTTCTTCAACACTTCCTAGACCGGGTAGAGCTTTTCCTGTTTGGGACATCAAAACCATGTACAACATTTTAGACTCTTCTGAATTGAAAGAATTCCTTTTGCAGACATCAAAGCAAGTGTAAATGAAAATGGGAAACCAATAAACATTCGCACAGAAAACACTGAGAGAGTACAAGAAAATGCTCAGCCTGGACAACACAATTCTGATATATAATAGACATGACATTCGGTTTGAAAATCCTGGATGTATAAAAATTAAAATGAATAGTGCAATTTCAGCTGCCATTAACCCTTTCCAAAAAAGAATTTCAATTTCAAAGAAGTTTCATTAGACAAATTAAATGTGAATAAAGATAGGATTTGTGTAAAACATAGTAAAGAAAATATTGAGACAAAAGGAGAAAATGCTGATTATCAGCATTTTCTTCTTTTGCCTCAGTGTTTTCCAAACCAAACTCTCCATAGGACCGACGTCAAAACCAGGCCTTGTTTGGAAAAGGGTTAATCAGTTGCGTTGGGTTTGGATTTAAGGTTTACAGATCCTGAAAAAAAAATCATCACTTTTTAGCCATACGAAATGCATCAAATCACGGGTGGTAAACGGGGAAACTAGCTCCAAAAAGAGTCAACGGTATTTTGTTTCCTCGTGATATCCGGCCTTTACCGAGGTAGTTGCATAGAGCGAAAATCTGTAAACAAAGGTAGGTCACGGACACATTTTTCTACAATTATTTCTTTTACAACCAGCTATTGAAAAATCCGGCGATGCTGTAATATGAAGAAATGGCCAAAGTTTGTTATGCTCGAGAATATACGGTGTTAGTAAGCAGAGTTTGAACACAATCGTTGAAAAACATTTCAAACCCGAAAATTCAGAAGTTTTTACTTTCGATTTTGAAATGTTTTTCAACGATTGTATTCAAACCCTGCTACTAATACCGTATTTTCTCGTGCACAACAAACTTCAACCATTTCTTCATATTACAGCATCGCCAGATTTCTCAAAAATTTGCTTTAAAAGAAATAATTTTAGAAAATGTGTGAAATATTCGCTCTATGCAACTACCTCTTTTAGGAGCTAGTTTCTCTGTTTACCACCCGTGCAAATTACACACACTTGTAAACACACTTCACATAAGTTGATATACCGTGCCGGATTTTGAGATTATGCTTCAAGAAGAAAATAATGACAAATATTATTTTAATCTTTATTCATATGCAAGGGAGGTAATTTTGAACATTTCTGTCAAATATTTTCATAAGTAGAATGCATCAATTCGAAATTCTAAACTGTACCTATGTTTGTATTTGGAATGGAAGTGTAACACAGTTTAGCAATTATTTGCACTTTTCAAATTTCGCCATTGGCTCTTTGGTGCTTTTGAGGGTTTGGATACCGTCCTTAAAACAGCAAATTTAAAATGCCTTGATCACCTCTTATAGATAAAGATCTGTTGCTCTGTAATTCAGTTGCTTTGCTGGTTGAAGGTCCAAAGTATAGTACCCGGTAATATCACCGTGGGGATTGTGCATGCTGGGATGGATAACGAATACGGACAAAAATAATCTCGAATCTTGTCAAATATTTTGCAATAACTCCTTTATTTCTTTGCCGATTTTCAAAAAGTCTGTTTCATGTACCCCGCCTTGAAAATCCCTTTCCTCTGATACATGGATTATCGGTGGTATCCTTTTATTTTTTCCAAAAATTGATCCCAACTGACCAGAAAACGAAATGATAACGAATATGGCAAAATAAGCCACGCTTCAGGTAGGAAATTGTGCAATAATTTTCTTATTTCTGTGTCAATTTTCAAGCGGTTTGATGCATGTACCCCGCCTTACTGAGCGCTTTCGTCAGGTGCATTACTTATTTGAAAACTCCCCATATTTTTCCCAAAAATTGATCCCAACTGACCTGAAAAACGATCAGATTTTTTGTCGTTTTTCTAGTCGGTTGGGATCACTTTTCGCAAAAAGTACAAAAAGGTTTCGTGTAAAGCATACATCGGAGGAAAGAGCTCAGTAAGGCGGGGTACATGCAACAAACCGATTTTTAATTGACGTAGAAATAAGGAAGTTATTGCAAAATGTCTTACCTGAAGCGAGGCAAATTTGTCCATAGATTTACCCATCCCAGCATGCACAATCCCCACCGTGAATATGTCGAATAAAATTTGAAAAATGTGGTTAATTGCAGTAAAATTCTGAAGAAAAAAAAAGAATCTTCACGTTTTTGAATAGCAAATTATACATTTTCCTGCATGTTGCCATGAATTGTTTACACAAAACAACCAGGTGTATCAAGGCATCATTGGTTTGATTTATTGGGGTTTAATGCCATTTTCAACTGCTATGGTCATATCGGCAGCTGGAGCCCCTAACCATGCAGCAGGGGTTTCAATAACTTTTTGGCCACCTGGGGCAGAAGCTAAAGTAGGTGGGGGATTTTCTATACATTCCCTATTAACCCCATACAAAATTTTCAAAAGTAGCAGGGGGATTGTACTCAAATTCAGTCGAATAGGAGGGGGAATCCCCGCCCCCCACCTCTTAATGAAACCCTTGATGCAGGGGTGTAAAATTCCACTCGCCCGCTCGCATTGGTGAATAGCATTTGGCAGCTGGCGAGTGGAAAAAGTTACCTACTATTCCTTCCGGGCGAGTGAAAATATTGTCTGGCAAATGAATAACAACATATTCCAAACTCAAAACTGTGTTATTCTCGGTACCAATCTGTGCAGAAAATTTATAAATTATGTCAGATCAATGGGAGACAATTTTTTTTTATTTTTACAGTATCTCTGATAAACAGGAAGTTTTCAGACAGGTATGTGGATGTATTGTCTGTGGCTACACCGTTACATTAACCCATTCCCAAACAACAAAATCTTGGGTTGGTCCAAATTCAAAGATGTTGCAGACGACATTTTCAAGAGGTTGAAATTTAAAATTCATTCGTCTTTTTGTGCAGAAAACATTGTGGGAAATGAAGAAATTGCTTGTCACAAGCAATTTCTTCATTTCCCACAATGTTTTCCAAAGGGTTTAACGTAACTTCAAATACTCCCAACACTTTCAAAAATTTTATGTAGTTGCGCTTTAAAACGGTTGACAGAAAATTACCGTTATATTTTGGTGTCACTGTTATATATCAAACGAAAGATAGTCGAAAACGGCAAACATTTCTGTGATCAATTTTTTGTTTTTGTGTAAACGGCACACTGAATACAGTGGCAGGAAAAGAATAAACATTTCAATGTCCCGCATAACAAAATCTTCAATTACTAAAATTCCGCTAAAATCCACCCGAAATCACTGCGTTTTCAGGGCTATTTTTTCAAAGATTTGAGAAGAGGCCTTAGCCTGTTCATTTTTTGAAATTTTAGTGTGCTCACTGACACCGTGATTCACAGTGATTTGAAGAAGCTGTGAGTAGAAAAACGCTGTGGTCGTGATCACCACAATTTTCCAACCAATTTCTTTTTGTCTGGGGTGGGCCAGGGTAAGATATTGACTTTGCCAATCAAGGAGTCTGTCAGACTCCCATCCTTTGAACCTTGGGATTCCAGTGGAAAATTAAGAAGTCCAAATTCAATGTAAACATGTCTCTATCATGCTCATGTCAACAGACTTTATGGAATACTAAAGCAGAGATACAGGACACAAGATACTGTCATTCAGAGCTTATTTATAATTTTGCATCATTTCCAACTGATACGTCCAACTTAATTTCTTAGGAGTATGAAAGACTCCCTGGGTTAAAAATCGGTGAAAGCTGCATATATATATTTAGGGCATCTCGGAATCACAGACGTCCCTTAGACAGCGTTCCCATTCACGTAATATTTTACGTGAAACACGTAAATTTTTTTGACAGAACGTACAAATTTTCAAAAATAAAAGACGCTCTACGTGACCGGCACGTAAGCTAATTCCCCATGAAATTAGTCAAATTGATGTACATAAAGAGACTCCATGTTAAGGGGGAATGTTCCGGTTTCCTAATTTTTTTCCCAATAATATAATTTGTTTATATTTTGTATGTTGAAATTACATGTTATTACCAATTGAAAAATAAAATAAAAATGTATGGTCAGCGATCTTGTTTGAATTTTATAGGCATTCGTATCACATGACCCTACATAGAAAAAATGCACACTTTCTTGCATCTGTCCAAGGTCACTCAAATGCTGATAAAATGCTGTATATTCATCGTTTAGTTCGGAAAATGGATTTAAAGTAACGCCTTACATTTAATAAGAACGGAAAACCCAAAATATGCGCCTCTATAAACGCATAAATATATAAAACAGCATGCTCACTTGTTCGGTTAGATAAACGAAGCTGAAGTGTTTTATGTCAAAATTTGCATATTTTTGGAAATATTTCAAGTTCTACATAATAGAATTTGATAAAACTTCCTCGTTGTATTTAGCAACATGTCCTGGTAATAATTCAAAAAGAAAATGTATAGGTCAGCGCACTTATTAGTGAATTACAGGATTTTTTATCAGCTACACATGAATAAAATGACGCAAAACGGTGGTAATTGCATACACACTTACGACTGTCTTGCTCTAAATAATCGATTTCCATCTTGAGGAAATCAGTTTCGCATAATAAATACACTTTTACCGTCGAAAATGGTAAATTGTAACGATGTATTATATTATTGAAAATATGGTAGCGAAACATATTGGTACGAAAACATTTAATTTACTACAGTAAAGACCGAGTGTTCCGAAAAACTGGAGCATTCCCCCTTAAATGTCAACAAGGCTCCTCGTACTTGATACATCTGCGCATGTCATTTTTCTGAATCTCCGGTGTTTAAAAAAAGCAGCCTATCGGAAAACGATTGGAAATCCCCACCAAGTCGTAAATATAACGTGTATTTCCGTAGTGGGTGATAAAGTCTTACGGAAATATCCGATTGCTTTTCGGACTTCTTTCTGCCGTTTTCATTAGTGTAGAATCGCATTTACGTAATGTCGTAAATGGTCGAGAAATATTCCGATTGTTGCCGAGTGTTCCCGAATGCTTCTCATTGCGTCATTCCTACCCGTGACGTCATTAAAATATAATTCTTCTGCAAATGGCGACCAAACAAAACACGCTAACAAGTCTGTGGGGACAAGTTCCGCGGCAGTCAACCTCGGCAGACAATCAAACTCCCACACCATCTAAATCTACTAGTGAGATCTTCACAGCAAAGGCTACCGCTAAGAAGGTGAAAAAGTTCCAAAATTCGTGGCTATCATTGTTTTCCTGGTTGCTTTTCATCTTGATCCAGTGATTAGTTTTAGAGTTATGCCACTTTGAACTTTTTAATGAGGGGGGAAGGGGGGGGGGGGGGGGGACAAAATATGGTGTACCCCCAGTTTTGTCTTGGCACCCCCAAAATTTGAAAATATGGATGTGGAGAGGGTACAGGGAACCCCCAGTTCAAAAAGGCAGTGGGAACACTGCTTAGAGTCGAACCCTGCTGGCCAGTGTTTAAGGAAAAAAAACACACAAGTAGTTCTGTAGGGTAGATCCACTAAATTTCGGTCAGGTGGGGTAACTCGGTCATTTACAGTCTAAACCGTATCCAACCATAGTACCAACTTCCTGTTATTTCCGTTTCTGGACTATTTCGCGTTATGTTTTCCTTGCGTGATTTCTTTACTATTTATAGAAACAACTTTCTTGTTGAAGTTGAGGAAGTACGCAATTTATTCACACACCCATGCTTCCTTTGCCTGTGCTGGGCGGACGCATTTGAAAGTCACTACTTTACATAGCGCATATCGGAGTTATTTATTGCTTGAAATTTACGTCAATTTACGTCAATTAAGTTTGTATACTGTAAAGTAAATATTATTTTATCACTTTATACCGTTTTTGTTGTCTTTATGTGAAGTAATTATCATAAATCCCAAGAAATATCTAATGTCCGAATTAACCAGACTACAATTTGCCTTCCCTTAAAATTCGGTCGGCAAATTCTTGCAGGGTGACAAATTCGGTCACTAGATAAATGTCGTCTATAAGATGTTTAAATCAAAATATGTTGATAATTTTCATATAGATTCTTAATTAATAATGTTTCTAGATCTTTTTCCAATCATGTACATTTATGAACTCGTAATTCTAACTGAATAATTTCCCTTTTTTGAGGAGTGACACCTGTTGCTGTAATGGGCATGGTTGGCTATGTTGTCGTATTCTCGGTTTATGGAGTCAGTGTTATATTTTGTTGGTCATGTACTTATTTCTTTCATATTCGATGTTATTTCTTAATAACATGCATTAACAACGGAAAATATTGAGTTTTAAGACGTTTTTCGTAAAAGAAACGTATATGTACGAAGGTTTCAACCCCGTGTCCGAAATAAAAGTCCGCGCGACCGAGTTACCCCGCTTCTACATGCTGTTAATAATGCGCTGTAAACGAAAGTTTAGCCTCGTTTTCGTGTCATACAGTGATGTGTTTGGGAAACTCGGACTCTATTTTTTATGTCAATCGGTAAATTAGGGTGGAAGTGTGACACTGTTAGGAAAGAGAGACCGCCGATTGTCAACTGTAAATTAAGCGTCCGAATTATGGTGGATTTACCCTACTTCATTCAACATCCTAACTGAAGTAAATATGAGGAAGAAAAGTGCGCCTGATGTGGGACTCAAATCCACGTCGTCGAACCCGGATTACTAGTCAGACGCTCTAACCACTGAGCTAACCGGGCACATGGTCGTATTCCTACCCAACGTCACTACATTACCGAGCCTCCAGCTACTCACCCACATAAATTAAAGATATCAAACCATTGGTGGAAGACAATTCTGTCTGAAAGGATACTTGTCTCGGCTGGGATCCAAGCCAGGACCTCTCAAGTGAAAGTCTGAAGCGCTATCAATTGCGCTATGGCCACAGCCACATTTGATTGCTGTCAGATCACGTCCAAAGAAAACGTACATAAGGGTAGCAAGAAAATTGGACTTAATCTGCAAATTGATATATTTATTTTGTTGGGGTTTTACGCCGTTTTCAACTTCTATGGTCATATCGCGGCGGCTGGAGCACCTAACCGTGGGTTCCTGGTATTTCTCGCACCAGTACAACCACAACATCCAAACCGAGCCTCCAGCTGCTCTCTCACATAGATGATTCACACCCATTGGTGAGAGACAAATGACTTGTCAAATGTCAAAATGGATAATGGCCGAGCCGGGGTTTGAACTCGAGACCCCTGGATTGAAAGACTCTGATGTTACCGACTGAGCTATCTGGGCTCGGTACTTGATCTGTAAAGGGTGAATACAAACACGAAGTAACATTGAAGATTGTAACCCTTGCCTTGCAAAGATCATGGCTAATCCGAGTCTTCTCTGATGTAAATACGCTTTTTGATATTTTGATTTTTCGCTATTTACATCAGAGAGCGTTGCTCTTTGAAAAAATCAAGAAGTTCGCAACAAATTGTTGCGCATCGTTCACCGTCCGATCTTAAATGCTATCGTTAAAACCCCTGATGATATCGATAAATGAACCATTTATTGTTATGGCTGCTGAAAAAATTACGACCAAAAAGTATTTCTAAAAGGTTAATAGGCAATGTTTTGCAACAACCCTCACCTGAGCAGCCTTTGTTTACCTTGACCTTCCATTCAAAACCAAAGGTTATACTCATCCAGCAGGCCGATTTGAAATGAAATTTTTGGTCAGGTATGACAAAAAATGATTTATTGATCTATACCCTACAGTGTTTTACCGAGTGATTCAATATGATACACAAAAACAAAGCTTCAAATTCCTTGTATAGCATGAACCATGAAAAATTTCAAATACTTGCTAGAACATTGAAACTTGGCAGGAATCTTATTTCAAATAAAACAAGCAAAATAAACTTTATTCCAATGCAATATCTTCAATAACTGATTTTTTATGATTTTTTTTAAAAAAGGGGGTATGGCTCACCAATCACTGAATTTGGTGCTCACTTTCTGACACGATTAATAAAATGTATTTACAGGGTCCAAGAAATCCACTCGTCCGCTCGTATTTACGAGTGAAAATTGGGAAGGACGAGTAAAAAATTTAGTCACGGTCGTCCTGCCGGACGAGTGAAAATTTCAGCAAGAAATACTTAATTTTCCATATAAAATTGTAACTGAAAACAATAAAATCATTTGATCATCTATTGAAGAAAAAATTTTCATGCGGAAATACCTTTTGTCAGTAAATTTCGTCTGCCTTGAATACAGCTATCCATTATTTATTAGTCATTTCTGTTATCTTCTTCGATCATGCCGGAATATGTATTACCTTAGATGGCGTGATATAATCCGGTATCGCAAATTTATCTGTCAACTTTTAAATAACAGCTTCGGAATCTGAATAACGCCGATTTTTTATAAACAGCAAATTGTAATGTATTTGTCCCGAGACTATACTGAATCACTTGTTTATCTGTTATATTTTTTTGCATATAAATGAAAAACGAAGTCTGATAAGACGGTGCCGGACTTTGTCACCGGCATTTATCATTCCTTTTCGATGACGTCAATTTGATAATTTTCGTCTTGTTAGCTGTCAAAAATCATGCCAGGAAAAGATATTCGTTCCTTTTTTTATACGTCCGTCGAAGACGGGACGTATTATGGGATCACCCGTGGCGTCCGTGCTAGGATCATGAAACTTCATGGGTGTATAAATCTCACCAAGGGGGAGTGCAGTGCACAAGAAGCATAACTCTACCTGGCTTATTTTTTGAGTTATTGTCCTTTGTTGTTTTTCATACTTGAATCTTGTCCGGAGTATATCTCTAAAAGTGTAATAGCTAGGATCATGAAACTTCATGGGTGTATAGATCTCACCAAGGGGGAGTGCAGTGCACAAGAACCATAACTCTACCTGGCCTATTTTTGAGTTATTGCCCTTTGTTGTTTTTCATACTTGAATCTTGTCCGGAGTATATCTCTAAAAGTAAAATAGCTAGGATCATTAAACTTCATGGGTGTATAGATCTCATCAAAGGGGAGTGCAGTGCAAAAGATCCATAATTCTAGCTAGCCTATTCTTTGAGTTATTGCCCTTTGTTATTTTTCATACTTCATTTTTGTCCAGGGCATATCTCGAAAAGTATCATAGCTAGAACCATGAAACTTTTACCAATCTGCTCCCCCTGTCGACATAAAGCATAAAGCAGTGTTACGGGCGTATCTTGTGACAGTTTGACACCTTGTTCAAGGTGGGGCGATGCACAGCGCCATGAAATGTTTGGGAAATGGACTAGATTAGAGTAAACCCGGCGAATCCTTTGTAGGACGAGTAAAGGCATGGGCAGGACGAGTGGTTTTTGTAAGTTACTCGTCCTGCAGGACGAGTGCAAAATTTGACATTTCTTGGACCCTGATTTATCTGATGTATATCAGAAGCTAGCCTATCTCTGACTTCTAGGGACTTGTTTATTATCCTAGACAAAGTTTAAGAAGGCAAAAGGTTCTTTTAACCCATTACCAAGTGACAAAAAATCAAATCTGGCTCAATCCAATATCATTGGCTGCTTTCAGTACTTCAAGCACTTTGATTTTACGGACGAAGCCATCTTCGGATTTTTCCGTGACCTATTTGTCACTCAAAAAATGCATCCCATTTAGAATATGAAAATCATCTTGGAAACGGGGATATTCATCATCTCTTTAAACAACAAGATGAGAAAACATCATTTGAAATAATAAACACAAGGTTAGTCAAGTGAATCGCCGATTATCATTCAAAACAATCAAATTCCCGAGTGCAGCCATGTTCGGATTTTTCCGTAAATTGTTCGTCAAATTCCGTAAGTGGGTCAGGCATTGGATTAAAATGCAAAATTCGTGATGAAAACGGAGATATTGAAGCATTTTTGATTAACAAATGTCGAGATGGTATTTCTAATGTCAATTCTACTATATTCTTGACGGGGAACACTCGACGATTCACTATAAAATTTGATTGTTAATTCTTCATTACTTTCTTTCAAAGTCAAAACGAAGCGCATTCGTTCCGAGTTTGTGATGTTCCGGAAGAAAAATATGTTTTCTTTCGTCATTAGCCAGTTTCCTATCGAATATCCAATCAGAAATGCTGTTTTAAACGCGTTTAATGACTGCTTCGCGGGCAACTCTTTTTTACCTCCATTTTGAGAGCCAACTTGATTTAGTGTTAGACGAGTGACGTCCCTTGTTGGTTCATGCTACCTTGTAACGTTACCAAACTTTCCGCTGTTTTCAAAGAGCAACGCTCTCTGATGTAAATAGCGAAAAATCAAAATATCAAAGAGCGTATTTACATCAGAGAAGACTCGGATTAAGATCATGGCATAACCTAATCCGAGTCTTCTCTGATGTAAATACGCTCGTTGATATTTTGATTTTTCGCTATTTACATCAGAGAGCGTTGCTCTTTGAAAACAGCGGAAAGTTCGGTAACGTTACAAGTAACTTGAAGCTTTGTTTTTGTGTATCATATCGAATCACTCGGTAAAACACTGTAGGGTATAGATCAATAAATCATTTTTTTTGCCATACCTGACCAAAAATTTCTTTTCAAATCGGCCTGCTGGATGAGTATAACCTTTGGTTTTGAATGGAAGGTCAAGGTAAACAAAGGCTGCTCAGGTGAGTGTTGTTGCAAAACATTGCCTATTAACCTTTTAGAAATACTTTTTGGTCGTAATTTTTTCAGCAGCCATAACAATAAATGGTTCATTTATCGATATCATCAGGGGTTTTAACGATAGCGTTTAAGATCGGACGGTGAACGATGCGCAACAATTTGTTGCGAACTTCTTGATTTTTTCAAAGAGCAACGCTCTCTGATGTAAATAGCGAAAAATCAAAATATCAAAGAGCGTATTTACATCAGAGAAGACTCGGATTAGGCATAACCATTGAGCATGTTGAGTGGTGCACCCAACCAAGTCTTTCTGGTAGGTTTTCTTTAGAGTTACAGGAATTCTTTGGTGCATGACAACAACAGCAGATGAAGCAATTACAACAAAAACTTACAATTCCAGCACGTAGATGAGAATCAATCTTCATTTCAACTTTATCATTTTGTTTTTTGCCGATCGGATTCGCCGGTTCCCAGTTGACAGATGTGTCTTCTCGCGAGACAAATCGAGAAAAAATAAATCAAAGTGACGTTGGTATTCTAAGTAGCTTTACGTGTAAATTGAGTTTTGTGCTCCTTTTTAGTAAATATACAAACTTCAAATAGTTAATAACATAGATTTCCAGTGATCTAAAGGCCAAATATCCACAAATTTCTGTTCTAAATGTCCCAACGAAGCACCCAGAAAAAATCCAGTCTATGAATTGTTGTTGTTGTTGCATTTACTTCCGTTTCCGGTTAAGTTGGAAGTTTTGTAAACTTTCTGTTTTGATATTGGTTTTACTCTGATTTTATGAAAGCTGCTTTGAATTCCAATGATAAGACGCGTGAAACAGTCAAAAGTTGCCAGCGTCGTGGTGCTTTTATGTGGTTTCATCATTGTCGCGTACATTTACACGAATTTGCACACAATTTTGAAGCCTAAAAAAATCCATGTCTACAATTTCCCAAAGAATTATGTTTACAAGGTACTTGGTTTTTGCATTTAATGGATGTCATTTTACTTGGACTGCTTTAACCCTTTCCTAAACGACAAACTTTTAGGGTGGTCCAATCCACAGGGAATTTTAGCGATTTTTATGTAGACTCTTTCTATTAAAGACAAGGGGACCAAGTTTTCATGTACAGAAAATAGTACCCATACTCGCAAAACACCTGTTACAACGCCAATTTTGAAGATAATTACACGGGATCTTCTTTAATAAGCTACTTACATATTTATTTAGCGAAAAATCCGGTGGTCTGTACAGGTAACGATCAGTATTTTTCGTGACAGAGGCCGTTTCTCGACAAAAGGTTCGAAATTGCCATGTACGACACAAGCGTGATGTCAGCGCGTTCGGTTGTATACTCTGGTGAGTGTTTATGTCACAATGTTCCATTTGACTTTCGAACGAAACAGAACGGTTCATTATTCAATTTCACCATAATTGTCCAAAGCAATGCTTTAATTCTCATTTTTTCAAGTTTAATTTAGCATAATTGTCGATGATTTTTTTTTAGTTTTCACAATAAAAAGAATTACTTGAGTGAGTGTGCTCAACAGCGAGATGAACTCGCCCTCCATCAGTCATACGTTCATTATTACTCGAGTAATTCTTTTTCTTGTTAAAAAAATAAAATTTGTGTTCAATAAGCGTAAAAAGATACGAAATAAAGCATTGCTTTGGACAATTTTGTTGAAATTTGAAACTGAACCGTTCTGTTTCGTTCGAAAGTCAAGGGGAACATTGTGATAAAAACACTCACCAGAGTGTCCCAAGCGAACGCGCCTAAAATTGCCGAAATCTAAAATCCGTTGAGTCGGCAAAACATTCAACAAATTAAAGCTGAATTCTTTGTGATATTATTCAACAAGGAAGGTTGGTGAAAGATTTTAATTTATTTTATTGTTTTAATGCATGTTTTGGCCACGATCATGCACAAACTAGCAGATTTAGTCCTACAAGCGGGGGTCACACGGTCACGTCGTTCATGGCGTTTTCGAACCTTTCGTCGAGAAACCGGCCTCTGTCACGAAAAACTCTGATCGTTACGCGTACAGACCACCAGATTTTTCGCTAAATAAATATATATGGAGTTAATTAGTGAAGATCTCGTGTAATTATCTTCAAAATTGGCGTCGTAATGGGTGTTTTGCGAGAATGGGTACTATTTTCTATACATGAAAACTTGGTCCCCTTGTCTTTAATAGAAAGAGTCTACATAAAAATCGCTAAAATTCCCTGTGGTCCAATCCAAAGGCTGTTTCAGATGACAAAATAATTGTTGATAAATGTAGAATATATGTAAATTTAGCAAAGAAAATATTGAGGCAAAAGGAGAAAGTGCTGATTATCAGCACTTTCTTCTTTTGCCTCATTGTTTTCCCAAGCGCTTTTATCAGGGACGTCAAAACCAGGTCTTGTTTGGAAAAGGGTTAACACAAAGAAATTGATAGTCACAAGTAATTTCTTCATTTTCCATAACATTTTCATGATCTAAAAAAGGTGTCAAAGAGAAAATCTAAATGAGACTTAAAATGCATCAATTATGTAGTAATCCGTTAATCCATTACTGCACAGACTCCCTCACATATAAAGACTTGGGAAAACATTGTGGAAAATGAAAAGATTTTTAGAATTTCATGAACTTGGTTGTTTGGGAAAGGGTTAAAGCTCCCCTTGTGATTTAACCATGGTATTCAACACTTTCCAAACCACTAAAACAGACTGTTTCCTGAAGCAGCATTCAAATTCGACCACCCTAAAATTCTGCAATCTAGTAACAGGTTAAAAATATTTTTCAGTTGTATTTGTATTTTTCTTGAACAGCAGAATTAACCCTTTCCCAAACAAGACCTGGTTTTGACGTCCCTAATAGAAAAGGCTTGGGAAAACATTGAAACAAAAGAAGAAACTGCTGATAACCAGCAGTTTCTCCTTTTGTTCAAAATATTTTCTATGCCATATTTGACACAAATTACATTTTTAATAACATCCATTTTGTCATTTGTGGCAGTGTTTGAAGTGGATCACCCTAAAATTGTGTCGTTTGGGAAAGGGTTAATCTTCAAACATATGAATTTTTCTATCCGGCTTGTCCATGGACAAGCAAAAAATTTGAAAATAATTTGCCAAGCATATTTCCTGAGGGGTGTTAAATAGCGTCACTGTGTGGGAATAGGTTAAACAAACATATTTTTTCATTTCAGTCAAAGAATTATAGTGCACTTCACAACAAGCTTCATATACCGGGGCTTCAACTTACCAACACATCGTACATAGCAGTCAACCAGTCTCAAAGTTATAGACAACTAGAAAACAACTTCTTTAGGTAAGTAATGAATTCTCCCTTATTTAAATCATTCCATCACAATGAGGCTTTTTGACGCCCCACAAAGGCTTTGGGTCAATTACTAAATAAAAAAAGTGGAACCTTGCCAATAATAAATAAAAAAACTTGTTGACAACAAAAGAAGGGCCAAAAATGTAAAGCTAAAAAAATACTTCCAAACTATTAGATCAATCTTCTTTTTATGCCCCCATATCAAAAGATTGGGGGCATATTGATTTTCTTGTGTCTGTCTGTCTGAAAACTTAACATAGGCCTTTTCGTAAGCATTAGTGTTTCACAAACACATCTTATTTTTGTTTCAGGTATTTAGAACACAAAAATGTGATTTGTTCAGATGATGTCCGACATGGAAATCAGCACGACGGAGGATGGAACGTCTGTATGTCTCCACCGTTCACACTCCGTAAACCCTGCCTTGTGTATTCATTTGGGTAAGATATAACCATTCATAGCCATGAAATGTTACATTTTATATAGTCATTGTAAATGCAAAACCTTGTATCTCGTTTTTGGAAAATTTTAATTGGGAGGGAAAAAAGTGTGATAACTTCCCAAACTGAAATGTTTTACTTGATATTTTGACATGTTATTCACAAATAATGTGTCATTAATACTGATCAGTAAAAATATCTCAAAACCTGCGAGAATTGTCTAAACTGGGCACACAAGTTTATACTTTGAAAATCGCAAGAATCGACATACGAGATTTTACATTTACACCAACGATATAATAAAATTTGGTTATTTAACTTAAAAATTTTAATGCTTTCCCAAACATAAACAGAAACCATGCCTTTTGTTTTCATTTGGGTAAGATCAGAGCTACAAGTAAGTCGGGGTTACCCTTTCCAAAACAAGACCTTGTTTTGTTGTCCTTGATAGATGAGGCTTGGGAAAACATTAAGGCAAAAGAACAATGTGCTGCACTTTCTCCTTTTACCTCTATTTTTCTGAGCTATATTGTACACAAACCCAACTTTAATTTGTTATCTGTAGCAGCTTTTGAATTGAACTATCATAAAATTCTGTTGTTTGGGAAACAGTTAAGGTTTATCAAAATGGAATTTTCTATTTTTTTGTTCATCAAACCCTATGTTGTTGGTACTCATTGCAATCATGTCATTGAGGCGATTCAAATGAGTACTCACAACATAGGGTTTTGATTTGGATGAACAAAGTTAGAATGTCTGTACTCACTCTGTCTGGTCAGATTTTTATTCATAACAATGAAATATTATACAACTTAAATTAAAAATTGGTAATTTAACTGATTTTAGGATGTTTTTGTTGTACAGGTATATGAAACGACAGGAATCCATAGCTAGGTGCTCCAGCTGTGGGATATGACCATAGCATTTGAAATAGCCATTAAGCCTTTCCCCAAACAAGACCTGGTTTTGAAACCCCGAACAGTAACAACTTGGGCAAATATTGAGACAAAAGAAGAAAATGCTGGTGACCAGCATTTTCTCATTTTGCCTCATTATTTTCTTAGCTGTTTTGTACACAAATCCTTTGTTTATAAACATCTATTTTGTTATCTGTTGCAGTTCTGAAATTGGAGTTGTCCCAAGTTTTGCTGTTTGGGAAAACGTTACACCCGAATCAATCAATCATATCAATCAATCATTTAACTCTTTCCCAAACAACAAAAATTTAGGGTGATCCCATTTGACAGCTGCTGCAGACGACAAAATTGATGATAATGAAGACATGATTTGTGTAACATATGGCACGGAAAATATTGAGACAAAATGAGACACTGCTGGTTATCAGCAGTTTCTTCTTTTGTTTCAATGTTTTCCCAAGCCTGTTCTATCAAGGACGTCAAAACCAGGTCTTGTTTGGGAAAGGGTTAATCAATCAATCAATCAATCAATCTTTTTCAGAATTGGTGAAGACTGGAGATTTGAAGATGATGTACATGATAGATATGGTTGTACTGTCATGGCTTTTGATCCCAGGTGAGTAAACCCAAGGACAGATCTAGCAGGGGTGACCCGGGCAAACAGCAAAATTTAAGACTGTTCCAAATTCAAAGATGTTGCTGACGACAATTTAAAGTGAATGAAATTTAAAAAAAGGTTGGTCATTTTGGCAAAATTTTGGACTGTTCCAATTTGAGAGGTGTTGCAGACGACAATTTCAAATTGATGAAATTTTAAAGATCTTTCCATTTTGGTTAAGAAAACATTGTGGAAAATGAAGAAATTGCTTGTGACAAGCAATTTCTTCATTTTCCACAATGTTTTCCCAAGCTTCTTCTTATGAGGGAGTTAAAAGGCGTCACTGTGTGGTAATGGGTTAAGCCAGAAATTAAATTTTGACTATATAACGCCAGTATAACGTAACATATTTAACCCATTTTAAGTCATCATTTAGTCTTGGATCCCCCTGGAAATAAATACTGAATCTGGCCTTGTAACCCCTTCCCAAATGACATAAGTTTTAGCCTGGTTCAAATTCAAATATGTTACAGATGATAAGTGAATGCGATTTTACATTTTTTTGTCTTTCTTGGTAGAAAAATATGTGGGAAATACAGAAATTGATGGTCAAGCAATTTCTTCATTTTCTACAATGTTTTCCAAAGCCTTATTTGTTGGGCGTCAAAATGTGTCACTCTGTGGTAATGGATTAACATTTTCCCATACAGCAAAAATTTGGATGGTACAAGTTTGAAAGCTGCAACAGACGATAAAGTTGATAAGATACATGTAGGTTTTGCATACGATATATCTCAGAAAATATTGAGGGAAAAAAAAGAAAGGGCTGATTATTAGCAATTTCTTCTTTTGCCTCAATATTTTCCCAAGTCTAGGATAATTTCTCAGGGAAGACAAAAACCAGATCTTGTTTTGGAACAAGTTAACCTTTTTTGTGGAAACATTGGATATTATGCTTATAAAATACATACAAAAGACTTTGGATTCAAACATTTTTGTGAAAAAAAATTACCTGTCCTAATTCTAAGGGTGAAGCATTCGATAAAATGATTCTAATATAATATGTACTAAAATGAATTTGTAGATTATTATGTCATTGCATGGAAATAATTGGGAGAAAAAGATATTTCTGATAATCAGCATATTCTCCTGATGCTTGTTTATGTTTTCTTATGTTGTCAGGAATGTTAAATGTAGGGCTTATGACTAAATTGATTCAGGGTATTTTCGGGTCAGCTTGTCTGTTCATTCGTGTCTGTGAATTTCTTTTATGGGCCATATCTCCTACAATATGACGAAACTTGAAACTTATTTTATTGATGAATTAGATTGTGGAGAAGTGAAATGCAAAAGAATGGTATAGGGAATGATTTTATCCAATTAATCATGACAAACAATAATATTTCATAGGTGTTGTTATAAAATCCTGTACCTACAGTTTGATTCAAGCTGTAGTTATGAGATTTTATAACAACACTGACTGTATATCAATATATAATGGTAAACACAGTGTATTTTTCCACAAAATTCATTACTATTGGTATCTCGATGGTCCTTGCCTTTTCTGTAAACTAAAATTATTCTTTTTTTAACCATGAATAATGTTTTACTGGGTGACCTGGTCCATGAAGCATATTTTCTTTGTTTTGAAAGGGCTTAAACTCATTACCAGGTGGCAAATTTTTAAACTGGTCCATATTCACAAATGTTCCAGAGGACAATTTCAAGTGATTAAAATTTTACATTTTTTGTCTTTCTGGGTAGAAACATGGTCACATTGGTTACAACCAATTTCTTCTTTTTCTGCTATGTTTTTCCAAACTTTTTTCTTGTTAGGTGACTAAGGGTGTCTGTATGTCATCATGATAATGTGGGAATGGGTTAAGATGCTTCTTGTCATACTTTCAGCATACCACTTATTGAGCACAACAGAACAGACAAAATATGGTTCAAGCCCATCGGTCTAGGAGCTAGAAATAGAATCTCTAAAGAAAAATGGAAGTTGAAAACCCTGAAACAGCTTCTGAAGGATGAAGGTCATTCTGAGGTCTGTGATATACATTTATGAGCCAGAATCTTGAAAAATGTTCCATAACCCATTACTAGATGGCAACATTTTAGACTGGTCTAAATTCAAAGGTATTGCAAGAGAACAGAATTTAAATTTTGTAGGTTTTTTTAAGTAGAAAACATTGTGACAAGCAATTTCTTCATTTTCCACATGTTTTCCATTTTTCAAAGTCTTTTTCTATAGGCAAGTCAAAAAGAGTCATTATGTGGAAATGGGTTATTGAGTTGGAATCTGGATAAATGTCCATTAAGGATTTTGAGCCCAACATGGTTCCAGATCAGCCTGTGTATACACACAGTCTGATCAGGAACCATGTTGTTCTCCAATAGCTTCTTTGTGACCTGCAGCAATCACAAAACACAGGATGGTCTTGAAATATGGCTACCTCAAATGCCATAAGGGACCTTTTTCCCAGATCCTGGCTCATTTAGTTAACCTTTTACCAAATAAGACTTGGTTTTGAAGTCATTGGTAGAAAAGACGTGTGAAAACATTAAGGCAAAAGAAAAAATTGTGATAAACAGCATTATTTCGTTTTGCCTAAATTGCACACAAATACAAGTACTGTCTTATGCAATATCCATTTAGTGGTCTGCAGGAGTTTTAGAATTGGAACACCCTAAATGTTTGGCGTTTTGGAAAGGGTTAACCCTTTTTCTAACTGCAAATTCTTGCACTGCTACAATTCAAAAGCTGCTGAAGACTATATAAGGGATGTTGATTAAGATTTATCATTAATTTTTTGTACAATATAGCATAGAAAATATTGAGGAAAAAGGAGACAATTCAGTTCATGAGTATTTTCTCTTTTGCCTCAATGTTTTCCTAAGGCTAGGTCTTCTTTGGAAAACTTAAGTAACAATTCAAACAACAAAAGTTCAAAGTGATTATAAATCAAAACCATTTCAGACTATGAAATATGATAATTTTCAAATTTTGGTATTGAAATAGAGAACAATGAAGGAAAAAGACATTTCAGAAATTATCATTAGAGTACATGTATTATATAAACTATTTTCCAAAGCTGTGTCATTTAGGGGATAAAAATAAAAGATTGTTTGTGAAAAATTAAACCATAACTATAGGGTTGATTATAATTCATTGGAAAACCTAAGTGGTCCAAATTAGAGAGATGTGGTAGTACTGGTATGGGAAACGACAGGTTTGATCCCAATTTATAGCAAATATCCTTTCAAACAAAAATGTCTCCCACCAATACTTTGATAATTGTTAACCTATGTCGGCAAGCAGCTTGAGGCTCGGTAACGATGTTGTGGTAGTACTGGTATGAGAAATGACAGGAATCCATCTTTAGATGCTCCAGCTGCCGCAATGTAAACATAGCAGTTGAAAGAGGCATTAACAAGCAATTTCTTCATTTCCCTAAATGTTTTCTATGCACCATAAGACCAAAAATTTGAAGATTTATTCACTTGAAAATGTTGTCTGCATCATAGTTGAATTTTGAGCAGTCTAAATTTTTTCCCTCTGGTATTGAGTTATTTGACTGTATTTCTCATTTCAGACGATTATTGATTACCTAAAGTTCGACATCGAATACATGGAGTGGAACGTTTTGTTGAACCTCGTCAAAGACGCTGCTCTAACCAACGTAAAACAACTAGCCTTCGAAATCCATCTACGTTTGCCGCATACAGTCGCAGAAAAGAACTTTTTACCATCGAAAAACGATTTAGTCCGAGAATTTCAATTATTACACCTTTTAGAGGACTATGGATTTTTTAAGTTTAACTTCAGGATGAATCCTTTCTGTGAATATAAATCAAGAAAAACTTTACAAAAACGTTCATATTGTTACGAGTTGTGCTACTTAAATTCAAGGTTTGTGAGTGAAAAACATTTAAAATCAGGTTAACCCTATTTGAATCAACAATTAATAGGGCACTCATATTAATTTCAAGTGAATAAAATTTTGCATTAATTGGTCTTTCTGGGTAGAAAACATTGTGGGAAATGAAGAAATTGCTTGTCACAAGCAATTTCTTCATTTTCCATGACATATTCCAAAGCCTTTATCTTATGAGGCATCAAAAGGTGTCATTATGTGGGAATGGGTTTACTTTTCACCAAGCGACAATTTTTAGGATATTTTTATTTGAAAATTTTGGCATTTATTGGTTTTTCTTTGGAGAAAACCTTGTGGGAAATGAAGAAATTGCTTGAATTTCTTCATTTTACACAATGTTTTGTTAAGCCCCTATCTTGTGGAGCGTCAAAAAGCGTCATTTGGGAATGGTTGACTTTTAATCATGATTCAAAAATATCAATCATTCAATGATTTCAACACTATCACAATGAACAAATTTTTTGCACTGGTTCATATTCAAAGTGGATGCAGAAGTCAATTCAATCGGACTATCAGAATTTATGCACTATGATAAGATTGTAAATATTAAGGAAAAAGAAGAAAATGCTGGTACCTTAACACAATGATGTATGGAAATGTCTCATTGTTTGGGAATAGGTTAACCCTTTCCCAAACGACAAAATTTTAGGGTGATCCACTTCAAAAACTGCCACAAATGACAAAATGGATGTTATTAGAGGTAGAATTTGTGCAAAATATAGCACAGAAAATATTGAGACAAAAGGAGAAATTTCTGGTTATCAGCAGTTTCTTCTTTTATTTCAATGTTTTCCCTAGCCTTTTCTATTAGGGACGTCAAAACCAGGTCTTGTTTGGGAAAGGGTTAAATGATATTTGGGAAAGATTAAAATGCTAACCCACAGATATTGTTTTGGGAATGAATCTCAGAATGCAAATTCAAGTAATTTAGACAACAAAATCGTTAAAGAAAACAAATTACCTGAGTATCACAGAAAACATTGGGTGGAAAGAAAAATGTTTTGGAAAATAATGGATTTCTCATTTTTGTTTTTAGCTCGCCCGGGACGATAGTCTCGGAAGAGCTATTGTCATACCCCCGGATGTCGGCGTCAGCGTCGGCGTCAGCGTCCGCAAAAACTTTAACCTGGCCCATATCTCATGCCCTGTTAGAGATACAGCCTTCATATTTCACCTGTGGGTACCTCTAACCAAGACCTTTAATTTGAGACCATGACCTTTGACCTTGTGACCTTGACCTTGGAGTTTGACCCACTTTTTGACCGTTTTAAAAAAACTTTAACCTGGCCTATATCTCATGCCCTATTACACCTACAGCCTTCATATTTCACATTTGGATACTTCTTACCAAGACCTTTCATTTGGGACCATGACCTTGTGACCTTGACCTTGGAGTTTGACCTACATTTAAAAAACTTTAACCTGGCCTAAAAAAACTTTAACCTGGCTTAAAAAAACTTTAACCTGGCCTATATCTTATGCCCTACTACACATACAGCCTTGATATTTCACATATGGACACCTCTTACCAACACCATTCATGTTTGACCTTGGACCTTGTGACCTTGACCTTGGAGTTTGACCTACTTTTAAAAAACTTTAACCTTGCCTATATTTCATGTCCTTTTACACCTACAGCCTTGATATTTCACATTATGGACACCTCCTACCAACATCCTTCACATTTGACCATGAAGGACCTCGTGACATTGACCTTGGAGCTTGACCTACTTTTAAAAAAACTTTAACCTGGCCTATATCTCATGTCCTTTTACACCTACAGCCTTGATATTTCACACATGGGCACCTCCTACCAACACAGTTCACATTTGACCATGACCTTGGCCTGTGTGACCTTGACCTTGGAGTTTGACCTACTTTTAAAAAACATCAACCTGGCCTATTCCTTTTACCCATACAGCCTCTATATTTTACACAATGACACCTACCAAAACCGTTCACATTTGACCATGACCTTGACCTTGCGACCTTGACCTTGGAGTTTGACCTACTTTTAAAAAACTTTAACTTTGCCTATATCCCATGTCCTTTTACACCTACAGCCTGGATATTTCACACATGGACACCTCCTACCAACACTGTTCACATTTGACCATGACCTTGGACCTTGTGACCTTGACCTTGTAGCTTGACCTACCTTTAAAAACTTTAACCTGGCCTATATCTCATGTCGTTTTACCCATACAGCCTTGATATTTCACACATGGACACCTCCTACCAACACGGTTCACATTAATTTTGTCCATGACCTTTGACCTTGTGACCTTGACCTTGGAGCTTGACCTGCTTTTAAAATAATTTTGGACCATGACCTTTTTACCTTCACCTAGGAAGTGACTTTTGTTTTTTACAAGCTCTGGTTAGGGCGAGCTTTATTGTCCGCAGACAATTCTTGTTGTTGAGTACTCATAATATACATACAATTGTACTATTATTTTGTATATATCGAGGGCTCAGTGCAAAACTATTGTAACTACATGTTTTTCAGAAATTCATTTTTTGTATTTTTCAATCTTCAGGAAGGAATGCATCATGTGTTCAAATATTGGGTTTTAATTTGGTATACTTAAAAGATATTTACAAGTTTAAAAATATTTTATCTCTTTAACCCTTTCCCAAACAAGACCTTGTTTTGACATCCCTAATAGAAAAGGCTTGGGAAAACATTGAAACAAAAGAAGAAACTGCTGATAACCAGCAGTTTCTCCTTTTGTCTCGATATTTTCTTAGCCATAGTTTACACAAATCATATCTTTAGTAACATCAATTTTGTCTTTTGTGGCAGTTTTTGAAGTGGTTCACCCTAAAATTTTGCCGTTTGTGAAAGGGTTAACTTTGAGAAATTCATGAAGTTCTTTTCCTCTCCTGTAAAATTGTATGAAATGTAGTTACAATAGCTTTAAAACCCATTACCACACAGTGACTCCTTTTGACTCCCCAAAAGATAATGGCTTTGGAAAACATCATGGAAAATGATGAAATTACTTGTGACAAGCAATTTCTTCATTTCCCACAATGTTTACTACACCAAAAGACTAACAATGTTTAAATTTCATTCCCTTGAAATTGTCGTCTGCAACATCTTTGAATTTGGACCACCCTAAAATTTTGTCGTTTGGGAAAGGGTTAAAAAAAACTGGTAAAAGTACCCTGGTGGCATTTGAGACAAACATGGATCAAAATCAACCCGCACCTAGGGAAAGGGTTAACGCAGAGTTTACATTTGCTTAATTCATAAATTTGTCATTGATGGGCGGCCAATGGGCAGCCATGGTCATCATGACCACTGGTGATGAACTCGGTCAAAGCGAGGGACAGTTTTTCTCGATCAATGTATTCCGTCGGTGTAGTTATAAAATCTCGTAACTACGGCTTCGATAAAGCCGTAGTTACGAGATTTTATAACAACACCGACAGTTTGTCAATACAAAATGGTAAACCCAGTCTGTTTTTAGAACAAGTTCATTGTCATTAGAAAAAAATCTATAAACTCACATTTAAACGCAGAATATCTATACCTTGTTGTAGCGAAAATTGTTTTAGTTCACCACAAGTCTAACTGCCCATCAACTACTTGGTATGTGGTATTAAGGGGAATAACCATTACAATACTTTCATAACAAATTGATCAAGGTTGTCTCCCTTGGTAAATTAAAATTTGTAGAATCGTTATTCTTACTATGCATCTTGTCTAGCTTGGGAGAACACTGCTATCTTTATTTTAAATGTAACTATGTGATATATAACCATATTATTGCTTTCATATCAAGTGGGCCATTTATTTATTTTTTACACATTTTTGTATTAAAACATTTATAAATCTTTTCCATCTATTTTAGTTGTTTATTCCCACTATCAATCATTTCTAAAACAAGATGAAACAAAATAAGAAAATGCTGACCAGCATTTTCTCATTTTGTCTAAATATTATCTATGCAATATTGTACACAAATCTCCTCTTTATCAATATCCATTTAGTTGTTTGCAGAAGCTTTCAAATTAAAACACCTTTTGTCAGTAAGAAAAGGTTAAGTTTAACCCAGTACCAAACGGCAAAATTTTAGACTGATCCAAATTCAAGCATGTTGCAGAAATTTTTTTCAAATGAATGAAATTTCACGCTTTTGGGTCTCACTGGATAGAAAAAACATGGTGGGAAATGAAGAAATTATTGTATTATAAAGCAATTTGCTCATTTTCAACAATATTTTCAAAAGCTTATAGGATGGGCATCAAAAAGCTTCTTATAAGGGAATGGTTAAGTATGCTAGGTACCACAGACCCGCCTGAATTATAGCACGAAAAAAAAACAATGGAAAACCATTTGATAACTTTGGCCAAAACTCCGTTTTTGCACCCCGTATCGAATGATCGGGGGCATGTTGTTTTACTCGTGTCTGTCTGTCCGAAAACTTAACTTTGGCAACTTTGGGGCATTGTTGTTTCACAAACACATCTTGTTTATGTAAAATTAATTGGGGATTAAGACCCCGTGGTCCCCTTTCTGGATCCGCATGTGGAAGTGGTTAACCCATTCCCACACATTAAATCTTTAAACCCCCCCCCCCCCCCCAAAAAAAAAGGGCTTTGAAAATCATTGTAGAAAATGAAAATGTAGCAATTTCTTCATTTTCCGCAATGTTTCTTCATTTCCCACAATGTTTTCTACCAAAAGACCAGAGGAGTATTAGTACTTGAAATTGCGTCTGCAACATTTTTGAATTTGGACCGGTGTAAGATTGTGTTGTCCGATAATGGGTTAAAACATTTTCAGGGTCTAACAGACTTCTTAAAATTTGGTAGGACTCTTTGACTTTGAATCCAGGGTTTTCCGTCGGACTTCAGAAGAAATTACGCGGGACAAATCACTTGATTCAAAATGATAAGTAAGCTCCCAATTATAATGTGTCCCCTATTTCTATAACTATAATAGTATTCCATAAAGTCTGTAAGATGAGAATGACATTGGCACAGTCTGGGAGTGGTACAGAATTATTCATGGACCCCCCCCCCCCTCCCCGAATAAGATCTTAAGAATTTGAGTTTATTGGGGTTTTACGCCGTTTTCAACTACCAGGGTCATATCGCGGCGGCTGGAGCACCTACCCATGGATACCTGTTGTTTCTCAAACCAGTGCTACCACAACGCCCTTACCGAGCCTCCAGCTGCTCGCCCACTTAGGTTAACGATTTCAAACCCATTGGTGGGTGACAATTTTGTCAGAAAGGGTATTAGCCGTGGCCGGGAATCAAACCCGGGACCTCTCGAATGAGGGTCAGATGCGCGACCAACTGCGCTAAGGCCGCGGCCAAGATCTTAAGAAGCAAGCTGTTAGAAGTCGATATCTTGGATATACACTCGTCATTTTGGATGGTTTTCAAGATGTTATTCGTGAAAAAAGACAATTTGAGTAAGTATTCAATTATCAGCATCAATCATTCGTTTAGCTGTGTACGATCATTTTTCAAGGATAACTGGGTGTACGGAATATAGCTTTAGACGTGATCCAATGCTGGAAAATCTCAGAAGACGCACAATTTATAAGAGCGCACGACGGGGTGTAAGAGAGGCTATTGCGTGATCCTTGTGTTAAAAGACGCAGAATAATCGTTGCGAAGAATTGTCAAGTAAAATCTTTGCTACGTTCATTATGCGCCATGTTTGCGTCCAACAAAGAAGTAGGCCTACTTTGCTCGGGCGTGCAACGCACGGCTAGGTCTTAAATCTAGACGGTAGACCGCTGCAGCAGCACGCACGACCGGGTTGTAAGGGCGGCTTAACCCTTTCCCAAACGGCAAAATTTGAAGGTGATCCATTCCACTTCAAAAAGTGCGACAAATGACAGAATGAATGTTATTGAAGATAGAATGTGTTTAAAATATGGCATAGAAAATGTTAAGACAAAAGGAGAAACTGTTGGTTATCAGCAGTTTCTTCTTTTGTTTCAATGTTTTCCCAAGCCTTTTTTATTATGGACGTCAAAACCAGGTCTTGTTTGGGAAAGGGTTAAACAGTTAAAAAGGGTTGATTTTAAGGTCATGGAGAAGCTTTTGGAAACTTTCATAGATCCTGATCAGACGGTGCGCACAGGCCCGTAGGAAGCAATTTCATACGGGGTGCTAAAGGCATTGTCCTGAATATTGGGGGGGGGGGGGGCTAATTTGGATTTTCCCAAAATTTTTAGTGTAAAATTAAGAAAATTCGGCATTTTTGGCCAACTTTGGAGTCCCCCCCCCCTACCCACCCCCCCCCCCCCCCCCCCCCCCCCCCCCCCCCCCCCCTGTTCCTACGGGCCTGGCGTATACAAAGACTGATCAGGATCCATGTTGATGTCAAATGCTATAAGCGCCCCTTTCCCAGACACAGGCTTTTGTATTTCTCACACCGGTTTTGGTACTTACTAACCAGTTTTGCTGGCTGATCAAACGAACCCCTTTGAAGCCTGGTTATTTCATTTTCATACAGATCGAAAATCAGTCAAAATAGTGTTATACTAAGAAAATTTGTATATTTGAACACTGTCGCAGAAATCATGGATCCGCCGCATCGTTTAACCCTTTCCCAACCGAAAGCAAAGTGGTCTAATTTGAAAGAAGCTGCAGACGACAAACTAGCCTATGTGTTGATAAAGAAGGATCTTGATCGGCCTATGTATGTGTAGGCTGATCTGGATCCACGCTGGCCTAAAATGCCACAAAAACGATAAACGGTAGGCCTATAAATCCATTTCCAGACGGCAAAATTTTGAATAGTTCCAAATTCAAAGATGATGCAAACGACAATATCAAGTGAACATATTTGTATATTTTGTTTTTTTGGTCTAATTGTGTAGAAAACATTGCGGGAAATGAAGAATTTGCTTGTCACAAGCAATCTCTTCATTTCCACAATGTTTTCCAAAGCCCTTTTCTTGAATGGCGTCAAAAGGCGTCTATGTTAGGGAATGGGTTAATGAGATACTGAACTGTAAACGAAGCGTTTTAAACGTTTTCCAAACTAAGACATGGTTTTGGCGTCCTTAGCCCTTTCCCAAACGGCCAAAATTTGGACAGTTCCAATTTGAAAGTTGCAGCAGACAGCAAATTAGATGTCGACATCTATAGATGTAATTTGTTTACAATGGGCCTAAAATCCATAAAATATTGAGACAAAAGGATAAAATGCTGATCAGCAGCATTAAATTTTTATTCTTTTGTCTCAATATTTCCCGATGCCTTTCCCACAATGTTTTTCTAAGCCTTTATCTTGTGTTGTGTCATTGGGTGGTAATGGGTTAATAATTTGTTTACGATATAGACCTAACACAAAAATATTGAGACAGAAGGAAAAAATACTGATCATCAGCATTTTCTTCTTATTCCTTAATATTTTCCAATGCCTTTTAATCTAAGGACGTCAAAACCAGATCTTTCGGTTTGGATAAGGGTTAATCGGATAAGGGTTAATATCAAATGGCTTGGTTTTGCGTGACTCGTAGCCTGAAGCCTAGCAATTGGACATAACAAGAATTTGATTGGTCTATTTCCCCTATACGTGAGCGATGTTTACCATACTTCGCGTAAAATCACGATATTTCGCCGCCATTACTCAGTTGAACAGACGACGCTTTGGGAACAACATTATCACGGACACTGAAAAAGGTAGGATTTTTTATATTTTTGATATTTAACCCATTATCAGACTGCATAAAATTTAGGATGGTCAATATTAAAAGATGCAGCAGACGATAAGTTGAATCGCAATGAATTTTGTGCGAAAATAGACTTGGTTTAGCCTACTGTTATGTTTTTATAAAACGTCGGTGTTGGTATAAAAACTCGTAGCTACGGCTTGAATAAAGCCATAGTTACAAGATTTTATAATAACATATACGGAAATAGTATTGTTTGTCCGACATTATGTCACGGTTGTAAACCTGGATAAATTCATTCCCTAATTGAATGGAATTTTACTTTGTTTGGTCTTTTGGGGTAGAAAACATTGTGGGAAATTAAGAAATTGGTCGTCACAAGCAATTTCTTCGTTCCCCACAATGTTTTTAAAGCCTTTATCTTGTGTGGTGTCATTTTAGACGAAATACGGTACGCCGCTAAATCCAGTCTAATAAATCCAGTCTACACAGTAAACTTTATGGTTTGAGGGAACCAATACATTTACCCGGCATCTGTCAAAATTTTGTCCACTGAACGTCCGCACTATAAACAAGGATCAAGGTGAGCTCTGATTGGTCAATAATGTAATAATTTAGAATTATTTTTTTTTATTTATAAAATTGGATATTTTGTCAAACAATTGCAGTAATTTTTTTCAAGAATTTAGTACATTTTGGCAGTCCAAGAGCTATTTTTAGATGTAGGTGCATATTGTGAAAAGGCCAGTCCAAATGACTGTTGGCTGAGGGTCATGTCAAAAAGGGGCCAAAAAGTCAGTGATAAAAGGGTTCAACCCATATTAAAATTGATTGTTTTGGGTGTGTGAAGGATTGTTCTTGAATTTGAGGTATGACTCTACATTGTTGCATACTCATGGGCTGAGCTACATGCCAAAACGTTATAATGGTCGTCTATGGGAAAGCAATTAGTTCCCTCTAACCTTTATCACGTGATCAAACAACCGGCGAAATTCAAGCTAACCTACGAACGGAAAAGATCAAAATTCCATCTTTATACAGTGAGTTATTTCTTTGTCTTTGCTGTAGGTCTTCGCGCCATGATTAAGTGATTTATATTTCTCGAATGATTGGTGTTTTTGCGTATCACTGCATTTTTATTTGGGTTTGTCGTTAGTTTTCGCGCGTCATATTTTCAGTCCAAGTGTTTCATTTGTTTCCTCGCGAAATACTTCGTAATTTATTCTAACTTTGTCTAACTACTGACATTTTGTTTATGAAATAATAACAAGTTTAGCGGTCTTTATTGTCAATAAAACCCGATGTGCGACGGACTACATGTGTAGGTAAAAACCGAGGCGCACAGCGCCGAGGTATTTGCCTTAACATGTAGTCCAGAGCACAGAGGTTTTCTATTGGCAATAAAGACCGCTAAACTTGTTATTATCTCCATTATAACACTCTAAATAACAAAAACGCACATTAGAAATGTGTTATTTTGTGAAAATTCTGCCATGAATTAGTTTTCGTTGTAGGAAACGCATTGTCGGTTAAGTGACGTCATTTGACGTTACCTTGACGCCACGTGACGTTTTGGCGCATACACAAAGCATAATTACATAGGGTCTTTATTGCAAATAAAACCCGATGCAGTTCTTCTTTCGCTATATATGGATTTTACGGAAACGTGTTATAATATAGAACTAACACCACGACGTGAGGAAGATCTGTGTGGAATGGGAGCCATTGCAATCAATTCAACCCTTTCCAAAACAAAGCTTGATATTGATGTGTCTATTTAACCCTTTTCCAAACAAGACCTGGGGCCCGTATTACTAACGATCGTACGTTCGATTTTGATCGCAGATTTATCTGCGATCGGTCTTACGATATCGTAGGTGTTTTATCAAAAATCTGCGACTTTCGAAATCGTACGATTATCGCAGATATTGTAAAATTATCGCAGATTTTGACCAAAATCTTACGACTGGGTAGGAGCAGTCGTACGTTAATTGCGGATCTTTTTTGTTTTATGAATGATCCAGAAAAATACGCGATATTTATGCAAAATTGCATAAAATATTTGCTGATATGCACACAAATTATTAAATAATGAGTTTTCTGTGAAAATCGGCACCTCTGACATTGGAAAAACCCGACGTCTATAAATAACTCGATGATTTCACACATTGATTTCGCAAAATTCGGAAGTTTTGTCAATCAAAGTTGGTCAATTCGGTTTTCATACAAGAGATAGTCCTTACAGGAGATCAGTTAGAAATTACAATGAGTTATCTAAACGAATTCTAGCGATTTTATGCCCTTTTCTCACACTTTCAGTGTTGTTGTGCCGGCGGGTTTTTTCAACTTTCCGAACGGAAATCAGAAACATAAAACAACAAATTTCACGAGTTTGTCCAACATAATTGGAAACAGGTGGTTCATAAGAATTGTTTCCCTTCCTAATGTTAATCTAAAGACTAGGCTTTGAGACACAATTTGTATGGTTAGATCTTATATATTGGCTTGTTATATATGTCATCATCTACCCCCACCCACGCCGATGACAAAAAGTCGGAAACCGAACTTTTCCGAACATTTAAAAATCACTGAATATTTGCATAATCTGAAGTATATATTCGAGGAAAATGTGAAGATTCATGAAAATATATTTATATAGGTGAAACAGGACAGGTTCATCTCCATAAACGTACAATTCATTTCCTATTACGCAAGCAGGTTTAAGTAAATTATTTTTGCTACAATTTGTTACTGTCGCGCTGGTCGAGTGGGTTAAGTAGTGAGTCCGTAACATGGCTCTATTTTGTAGTTTTAGTTTTCGCGAGTTCGAGTCTTCCCGACACCATTTTTTTTTTCAAATATTTTTCTATAGATCTATTCTTTTTTTTTTTTTTTGTGATATCCAAATTAGTTATTCAAAACGACCACAATATTCCCTCTCAAAACAACATTTTGATATCACTTCAGATGAGGAAAACAACATCTTTCTATCGTGATACAAAGATAATTTTCCTGATGCCATTCTTGTTTATATGATGGCATATGATTACACGGTGTTAATTTCTGGTACACGTGTAATACGTACCAAGTAATGACGTCATACATCAATTGACACCTGCCTAATTTGAGGCTCACAATGGGGATTTTTTTTTCAGTGCGAGTAACCTATCACTGACTGTCTGGATTATGAGATTTATAACCCAATCTCTCAATATTTTCAATTCTCTCTGTTGACAGGAACGTGATAACTATGTGAAATAAATTTTGGGAAAGGGTCAATTCCTCTAGACCATCTAAATGGTTGGTAGAATGTTAGGACCAAAGCCCGTTTAGAAGTTTGTTCGGCGATCGAGCGGCCTTTTACCAGTTTTGTTACAAAATATTTTCACAGACAACAATAATAGACTGTTCCATTTTGAAAGCTCTCGTGACAAAAAGGATGTTGATAAAGAAATGCTTTGTGTAAAACACAGAACAAACTAGATACATTGAGGCAAAAGAGGAATATGCAACATCAACATTTTCTTCTTCTGTCTCAATACTTTCCTATGCTTTTTTATTACGAGCTTCATTATTCTATTAGAAAGCTTAATTTCCGATGGTTTGTTCTTCTTAAACAACGAAGGCAAGAACCAGCAACGGGACAGATGGACGCACGTATGACCAGGACTGAAACGCAATGCGAACCCTTCTGTGTAGAGCAAGAGTAACGCAGTAAAAAAGACATTTTTTAAAAACACTATATGATGCCTTTCGACGCCCCTACCTCTAAAGCATTAGAAAAAAGGTGTACACAAGTATTTTGTTCTTTTTCCTCAACATTTACCACTTCATGCAAAATTGTCGTCATGGTCTACAACGATTTTGATACAGTTTAACGCAGCATCCAATAACTAAACCCGTCGACATGCACAATGGCAGTAACGTTTTATCCAGATCCTTCCAATAAATGTAGCTAGAGTCACGTTCCCACGGGATGGATACACAGACTGAGATGATTCCTGTTGCTGCATTCGGACACCTTGTGTCGGGCATAAAAATGGGAGATTTCCTCAGTCTGTTCTGATATTTTCTATGTGACGTCACAATCTAAATTATTTCTCACGACATAATTATTCAAAACATTGATGGAAAGAGAAAATGATAATAAACAACATTTTATCTTTTCTCGATATGTTTTTCATATAGATCTTTTTATCTAAAGGGATTTCAATACCATGCGTTGTTTGGGTAGTCGTCATCTTTTATATTGTAGCTGTGATATAAATCTGAATTTCTACTTATTTAAGCATTCTGCCATCAACTTAGATGTAAAATTGATGTAATTGCATGAAATATAAATTTCATTTGCATTTACAACAATTTTGCGCAAAACCAAGAAACATCCATATTTAATTTATTCCATTCCGTGATTAACAGTAGAAACCTAATACAACATTCTGCAATCACTATTTTTATTTCAATATTAACATACATTTTTCAAGTTCACAATTTTGTATGTACATACATGTACAATGACAACAAAATATATTACATGATGTATCTAAAATACCCGGTAGATGTGATATCACTTTACGGTATTATTGAGCAATTTGTTCTTTTTCTTCATGCGCTTTAATCCTTCCCAAGAGACACTTTTAGGCATACCTGATGGAAAAGGCTTGCGAAAACATTGTGGAAAAAAGATGCTGATTACCCACATTTCTCCTTTCACCTCTTTATTTTCTGTCCTATATTGTACAAATAATTGTCCCACCTTTATCAACACCCATTTTACCTTCTGCAAATCTTTCAAATTATTCCAATCTAAAAATTACAGAAGGAGAAGAAGAAGAAGAAGAACATTTTATTAGACAAGTACTGGTTGTACATAGTCGTTAACACATGTTTATACAAACGACTATGTACAACCAGTACTTGTCTAATAAAATGTTCTTCTTCTTCTAAAAATTACAGTGTTTGGGAATGGGTTAAAAAAGCCTTATCTGTTGCAGTTAACTCTGTCTAATTACCACACATTGACTATTTTCACTCCATCTTTCAAGATAGGCTTTGGAAAACCGTGTAGTAAATTTACTTAATTCGCACAAAATTTTCGTCTGCAGCATCTTTGAATTTCAGGCAGTCCAAAACATTGCCGTTTTGTAATGGGTTAAAGACAAATTAACCCTTTCCAATACAAGAGTGGGTTTATGTTCCTAGTGGAAAAATCTTCGAGAAATATTGATACAAAAGAAGCAACTTATATTGTCTCAAGGAATTTCTTCATTTTCCACAATGATTCTTAATGCATTTAACTTGTACAGAGTCAAAAAGCGTCACAGTGTGGTTATGGGTTAATACTTGACCAATTTGAATTCGCTTTCAACTAGAGAAGGCATGAAAATGTTGGAATTAAGACAGAAGTGGTATATGTAAAAAAATATAATTGGTTGTCAATAACTTTTTCATCAGCTGATTTATAAAAGGTCCTTCAAAATCAGCAAATCCATGGCATTTTCCCACCTTCTCTGTCTCCTACCTTTTTTCAAATTGGTCATATGTTAACATCATTTTTGAAAAATATTGTTACATCATTCGCAGCCTTGGAGAGGAAAAAACTTTATCTGTATAATGATGGCTGATTCACAGTTTCTGAACACTGCACTCATCTCTTCACTCTTGATTTCTTGATAAAGCATTTTGGTAACAGGAAGCTTCAGAACCTACAGTGTACAACTGCGGATCCAGGATTTCTGTGAGGGGGGTTCGTTTTCCTAGTTTTACACAATATTGACTGAATTTCTGCATGAAATTGAAATAATCTGGCTTCAGAGGAGGGTTCGTTTGAACCCCCCGAACCCCCTCTGGATCGGCCACTGGTGTAACACTAAACCACAGATTCACTGTTTTATCAGGCACCACATGATCTTTAAAACATTATGTAAGTGGAAGTACACCAAGGTTTCTGAAGTGTTGCTGATTCAGTCTTCTTCATTTCTGGAAACCTGTTTGATGAATGTCTCATTTTTTTGATGAATAAATTCCTATCTGTAATTCTGTTCATGTCGGGTGTAGTTTTTTTCCAATCTAATATGAAATGGTGTGGTTGACCTTTTTAAATTGTCCACAGTATTTTCATGCTCTCCTGAAAATGAGAAAAGTGAGACTTTTTATTGTTAACTGGCTAAGTATAGTGCCCATGAAATCTACTAATTCCTGCCTAAACTAGAAATCTATCACTAAAGGTGATAAAATGCCTCCACCCCTACATTTGTCCTTACATGCCTTTTTGTTAAGAAAAAAGGGCAATAACTCAGAAAATAAGCAAGGTAGAAATATGCTCTTTGTACATTGCACTTCTCTTAGAAAAATTTATCTACATGTATTCACGAAATTTCACCATCATAGCTACTTTACAATGTTTAAGTTCTACTGCTTCTTCAATCAACCTGTATTTGCAAAATTTTAAAAATATTTTACATTGAAGATATCTTTTCTTCTAATTCATTAATTTTGGTAATAAAATATAGGCACACCTGATAAAATGTTTTGTCACATCACCAACCATCCAAGAACTGATGCTGCATCCTGAAAAAAAAAAATATTGTGCAATCAATCAACACAAATAGAATTTTCATTTCATCAAAGTCAAATTGAAATGGCTACTTTGGATATAGTATCTGCAGATGATTCAGGATTTCTGTGAAGGAGTTGAAACTTACAAAAACTTAAAGTGACATTTCACATTTATTTCATTTTTTAAAAGTATGTCTTTATGCAAAGATTGTTTATTCTAATGCGTAAAATTGATATCAGTTTTTTGGTGTTGTTATTTATAAGCAAATAATATGCATTTATAGTTGAGACAGTAATGACAAATTCTATATAAATCTGAACTGTTGTCCACTGTCCACAACAATTTGTTTAATATTAGCACAAACATATTTATTTCTCGTAAACGGTTCAATATTTTGGCTTGAAATTTTCAGAATTTTCATAGGAAAATATGCTCTTTCAGAAAGAATAAAAGAGAAAAATTCATGTAAAAATCAAAGCCCTGAAGGGCCTGAAAGTCGCTTCAACAGATGTATTAGTTAAACAAGACTTGCTTTTTATGACCCTATCAGAGAAGGCTTTAAAAAGTATTGAAGGAAATGAAACTAATATTGAATTGTAGATAACAAGAGAAGTTTGTCTCTTAAAAAATAGGTCTATGAGCAGCAGAGTAATGGTTCTTCTGCATTGCACCTCTCCACAATAAATTCTATGCACTTTTGATTTTTCAAAATTGTGACCCGTCACGCTAAAAGGGACCTTATCCGAACTCCAAATTTCGACAAACTTGTCAGACCCAGCGCAGGACAACCAGATCCCATATGCGAAAAGTGAATACAGAGTAAGATAGGGTAAACACCCCAGATTTAGAAAATTACATAAAAGTGAAAAGTGTCGGCCCTAGTCTGGCTGCGCGGACTGCACAGACTGACTAGGGTCAATATTTTTCACACATCCGATAAGGTCCCTTTTAGTGTGATGGGTCACAATTATACATGTATCTTTATCAGTATTTGAGCTATGCGCAAGACAAGATTTGTACATGGACGGACAGACAGGCTGATGCCAGAATAATGTTTTCCCAATGCGTTTCTATTACGGACGTCAAAACCAGGGGCCCGTATTACTAACGATCGTACGTTTGATTTTTGCGTAATTACCCGTAACAACAGCCCTAATTGGCTGAATTTGGCTCCGTCGGATTTCTCGTGCAATCAGATGTATTGTTACAAAGTTTACACAAAAACTTGATCGTAAGATGTTTAGTAATACGGGGCCCAGGTCTTGTTTGGGAAAAGGTTAAGGATTAGAACCCAATAAATTCAGATTAATTTAAACAAGAAAAATGCAAGTTAAGAATCTAATGTTCAGTTCAAATTATATCTACTTCCTGTGTGTAAGTATACAAATTAATAAAAATGCAAGTTAAGATTCATAAGGAATACAATATTTCAAACTGCTGTGTAACAACAATTCAAGAAAGTAACGAAATATATATATTTCAAACTCCTGTATAAGGATGAGGTTCAAACTCCTGAGTAAGGACAAAATTCAAGGAAGAAAATAATTATGGATCACTCCAGAATACTAGCATATTTCAAACTCCTGTGCAAGGATATAAGAATATGAATCTAGGATAACAAAATTTTCAAGAGGTCCTGGTTGGGGGGGGGGAGTCATTTGGCTTTGATTAGATGATAATTCCACTATTTTGTGATTGAATGTCTGTATGAAAAAAGGCTACATGAGGGGGCGTGGATCTGCAATTGACTTTAATCCAAAGAAAATGTCAGAATACAATTCATGAAAATCGTCAGAATACAATTTTCAAATTCAGTAAACAGGTAGATCTTATAGAAGAACTTCTTTCAATGTTCATACAACAATGAATGGTTTTAGAAATACCCTCAAACAGCTGTGAATATTATTAGATCTACCTAAAGAAGACCAATAATTGGGTGAAAGTTAGAAAATTTCAAAATACTGAACTTCAGAGCTGGGGTCCAGGGGGCGGAGGCCCCCGGGAGCTCTCGAGAAATAGCGTTTTAAAAAACCCAGGAAGGCGTTCATGGCGCTATACAACCATCTTTTAGTGCAAGTTTTCCAGATCATTTATCATTCAGTTTCAAACTATAACTCAATATGATGCACTGGGTTTTTTTCTTTCATTTTTGAAATAAGTATTGTTGATTCTAGTATGACATGGCAACAATTTTCAATGTGCGCATATTTCAGGGTTTTGCTACCATTGATTCGGTCGGCACAATCCCTTCAGCCAATCAAAAACGTCGTCAGTCATACAGCGCGCACCTGCACTCATTCGGTGGAGGTGAAAGCTTCGGTCTTTTTCCTTAAAGCATTACCAACTTTCAGCATTAATATCTCGAGGACTACGCCCGATAATTAAAAATGCATTGGTAGTTAGAAAGTTTAAATCACATTCTTTTAAAAAAAGAGTTTTGTTTATGAATTTTAACGGTGGAATTTTGAAATATTCTGCTTCAAAAATGGTGTCCCGTAACGATAAAGACCGAGGTAGTACCCTCGATGAAAAAATGAAAGTGAGGCTATGACGTCTTGCCGACTGATTCTATTGAGTCATTGACAGATCAGTCTTGATTTGTGAAAATCAAGTTTGGATTTTTTTTCGGATACATCAATGCAACTACACTTAGCTATATTTGAATAACTATTGGAAGTTGATAATCTCAAAATATCTTGTAAAAGGTTAATACGACTGCCCCCCCCCCCTCCGAAAACAATCCTCGATCCGTCCTTGCGAGTCATTGAACACTGCTTTTGTGTTAGCTGCGATATCGTAGCCACAAACTTGATGACAGATATTGGTTTGTATTGGAAACCCAGATCAAAATTCAAAAAGATTTCGGTGATATTTTTTTCTTATGTTTATAATAGTATTTTAACTACTTTTGTGTACACGTAGTTTCCGAAATTGCACTTTTGTCACCCCTCTTGAGGATATTTCTCGTAATTGATATCATTTCAGTTCAGAAATATGTACGTAATATTTAAAACTCACAAAGATAACCAATGTGTAACTTTGGTCTTTTTACGCTCGTTATTACACAAAGTCGTGATAAATCAAGACTTTGATTCTCCAATTAACGTTTTATTCACGAATCAACTCCCTTTCTCTCTCCACAAGATTATTTTTATTTCACGTTAATTTTTCGGTGATAAATAATAAGAGATTTCATCGCAGAAACGTCGACTGCATCGACGGACACTCGATCATGTCGAAGATTAATTTGAACGCTAAATCATGCCGATTTTCTGGTGTAAAGTTGCAGCTAAAGCAAAATAATAGATCTAGGTTATTTAGATTTTGGTCGGAAAGCGATAATTTCATTATGATACGAAGAAAATGATACCTTGTTAGTCTATTATCCAAAATTTCAACGGTAATAATCCAATCAACGTACTATGAAACAGTCACCGAAATAACTGAGCAGGTGTTCGCGGTGTTTTTGAAGTCACTATTCAAGCCCAGATTGAGTAGACGCTACGTCATCATGACGTCATACTGTTTTTTTAACACGAGAAATCCGACTGTACCACGTGTTTATTTGTCTGAGAAGCATGTCAATCAACTTGCAAGTCAATGAATGGGCGGGGACAATCCTCTTTTTCAACCAATCTGTGTTTTACAAGCATTGTTTAGTAAAAGATCTAGAAGTCAATCGTCGACAAAGAAAATTTACCCCGAGTCTCTTTCTAAATCGATCACCCGTTACCGCTTAAGAATATTAATCAGAATGGAGACTAAGAGTAGACAGATTTAATAGAAAATTAATTTCACGGAGAGTTTTCAAAAGAAGAATCAGTAGCGTAGGAAGGTTTATAATAGGGGGGGGGGGGCAAATGTTAAAGTAATTGGAAATATGGGTGTATTATGGGGGCCATAGGGGGGTGGGGGGGGGTGGACAGGCCCCTTTTCTAAATTATTCCTACGCCTATGAGAATGATATTCAAAAGGTCGATTTTTTTGTGAAAAGAAAATTTCTTGCAGATGCAGATCTACCTGACTCGTGCTTATACTTGCCGACGTTCGCCGACCTCTCTTTTAAATCCTTTCACAAACAAGACTTGATTTCGACGTCAATGTAATAAATAGATAAGGAAACATTGAGAGAAAAGAAGAAATCATCGATAATCAGCCATTTCTCCGTCCCCACGATAAATACTTTCCATGCTATATTGTATTGTTTTAGGTTATTTATCCTCGGTTGCCGGTTGCCCATATGACCGAGTAGTAGACTGGGCGTGCCCAGGAAGGAACTCCCTTCTTTTTGACCTGTTTCCAGCTTTGAATGGTGGAGGAAGACCCCAAGTGAGCACCTGGGGAACCGACGTTCCGCAAGCCAGCTGGATAGCTTCCTCACATGAAAGTTCATACGTCTCTGGCGGGATTCGAACCAACAGAGGAGAGGGGCAGGTGATCCTGAGTCAGCGACTCTAACCACTCGGCCACGGACGCCCCGCATTTCCATACTATAATTCAATCGGTTTCTTTTTAAAGTAAGTTATGTCAGTGTTGGTAATCACGTGATTTAAGTTTGGATTCATCACACGGAAAAATGGCGACTATCGGGTTAAATTGGCAGTAATTCTGAAGGTAAGCGGACATTTCTTGATCTGTAGGCAATGCCATCCTGAAAGTTATATCCCATGTCCTGGCCCACAAAATGTCTGACCTAATGGTACCAAGATATTTTATCGCAAAGATCCGTACTTTCAGCAAACACGTTTCTTTGATGTGGTC
This sequence comes from Fragum sueziense, assembly GCA_963680895.1. Taxonomy (NCBI): domain Eukaryota; kingdom Metazoa; phylum Mollusca; class Bivalvia; order Cardiida; family Cardiidae; genus Fragum; species Fragum sueziense. The sequence continues at coordinate 18,110,968 of OY804610.1, forward strand.
CCGTAGGTTTTCCCATTGATAAGCTGGCCAGGTGTGTAATAAAATGTTTTTTTCTGGTCTTCCAGGTATTGACTAAAATATTCATGAACCTGCAACACTACCCAGAAGAAGCTTTGAACTCGCCCTGGATTTTGTATTTTGGTCCTTGTCGAGTTGAAGGGCCTTGACGCGAATCCAGATCCTACTTACAACATAGCCACTTGCCCGTAACTCCAAAATCCAATCATTCAGATCATTTTCCTGTGGCTCATAGGGACTGATCCGAATAACCCTCCATTTCTGCGATTTTGGACAATCACAGATCTTTGTCTTGTTTTTTCGCCAGTCTCTCACTAGCTTTCCACTGATGCCGAAATCACTCTCAGCCGCACAGTTTTTCGAATTTTCGGCAAATTTGATCACACGATTTTTTAAGCTATTGTCATCACCAAGTAATTGCAGATTAAAACAATATGCAGTTACGAGGTTTTCGAAGAAAAGTGACGACTGCTTGTTGTGTACAATTATGTCGTGTGTTAATTTAGGGCATATTGATTGCGAGATTACGCGCTTGAAATGGCAGAACGATGCATATCAAGCAAGACACCTTGTTAAAATGGAATTTATTATTATAAAAAGAATCAAGCAAATGAGTATTCCGTCGTTGTCGTATGTTTATTGTCGCCGAGTCATAAAGTCGATGTCTATTTCCCCCACATTCTGAATAGTTTTCTTCCTTGACTTATAGCCGAAGATAATATTGAATATTACACTATCTAAGGGAAGTAACTCTTTCATGAAACTGTCTAATTTAAACCTGGTTATTTCCCTTAGACCAATATACCTCAGAAAACGGAATTATTGCGCGCGATAAATTTTCTCCGCCAAAAAAGTAGTTCTACATAAAACGTTTAATTTCCTCGTTTTACAATGATTATTTGGCATGTCAGTTTAGAAATTGTAGAAAGTCGAATTTCAATATTAAATCAAAGTGTGGACAAGAAATCAGAGATCTACTTTGTCTAAAAACAGAAATACAGAAGAAGTTAAGAGGTCCGTCTTTGTCCTTATTTGACCTGTCCAGAAAAACTCGTACGGCCCCAAAAAGTCGCAGCGCGAGCGCTAAGCGACTTAATAATCGTGAAATGTCACTTTAAATGGGGGTTTGGTTTACAAGTGTTATCTGTATTACACAATTTTGACTAAATTTCTGCATGAAAATGAAATAATTCGGCTACAGAGGCAGTGGCGGAAATTCGGGGTTCAACAAGCCTTCATCTGTAGCTGGAATATTTTATTTTTTTGCAAAAATTCAGTCAAAATTTTGTAAGAATAGGACCCCCGCCCCCCCCCCCCCCTTTTAGTATTCAAAGCCCCGTTACAGAAATCCTGGATCCACCGCAGAGACGGGTTTAGTTTGAAACCCCCCCTTATGGATCTGCCACTGAGCATGAGGTTGCCATGCTGTGACAGATCCAGGATTCAAAAGCTGCCATATCGTGGCCACAAACTTAAAAAATGGGTATTGGTTTGTGAAACGCAGATCAAAATTCAAAAAGGTTTCGGTTACATTATTGCAACTAAACTAAGGATCCAATATCTCAGAAGGGGTTCTGAAAATACAAACAGGGGGGACAATTTTTCTCGGGGGGGGGGGGGGGGGGGTTATTTTTCTAATAATACACAATTTTGACAGTATTTCAGCTTGGAAATTAAAAAATAATTTTTCTACACAGCGAGGTTCTGAACCTCCTGAACACCCTCTGGATCTGCCACTGTCATGGATATTGTAGCTTTTCAACAAAAACCTCGTAACTGCAGCTTGTTTTAAGCTGCAGTTACAAAGTTTTCGTTGAAAAGTGATGATATGCAGGCCTGTAGGAAGCAATTTCATATTGAGGGGGCTAGAGCCCCAATGTCTGAATAATGGGGGCGGGGGTAAATTGGATTTTACCTAAATTTTCTGTGTGAAATAAAGAAAAATCGGCAAATTTTGCCAACTTTGGGGGGCTTAGACCCCACTAGCCCCCCTGTTCCTGCGGGCCTGATATGATCCATGCTTGCTTCTTACACTTCCTTCAAGCAACGAAGAAGTTAAGCCAACAACATGGATCTTGATCAACTTGTGCATTTCAGCAAAGAGTGGATCATGATCAGCCTGTGTCAAAGTAGTCTAAGCAGAATTCATGTAAACCACACAAATCTTTATCAGACTGAACTAAAAATTAACAGGTTGATCCGGATCCACGGCAGGGAAAAAGACTAACAATTTCAACTTAGGGGCCCGGCCAGGACAGCAAAATTCAATATTTAACATTAAGGGTATGGGCATTTTCCTTAAATATTCAAGGGCCCAGTCCAAATTCTAGGGGCCATGGGCGACTGGGCCCCTGCTAGTCTTTATCCCTGCACGGACCACCATGGTAAAAAATATTGTATAGATTTTCCTTGAAACTGATATGAAAGTCATTTACTGACAGTCTGACATTAACTGATTTAAATGAAAATGTTGTGGGGGTAGTCTCTGGTTTACCGTGTGCAAATTCTGTCCAATCATATTTTATAAGGTTTAGCCTTTAAGTAAGCGTTTGGAATAAAATAAAAAAAAAAAATTTAGAAAAAAAGAACAGAGGGTGTGATCAGAGACATAGAATAACTTTTTATTTATGTGTCTGGTGTGACCATGGTGGACGGCAGTCCCCGATAGGGAACAATTTCATCCGGTTAACCGTGACGTAATTTCGGACAAAAAAATAGTATTTTGTCGGTGTTGTTACAAAATCTCGTGACTACTGCTTGATTCAAGCCGTAGTTACGAGATTATATAACAAAACCGACGGTTTATCAAAACATAACAGCAAACCCAGTGTATTTTTAGCACAAAATTCATATTTCCATGGACCATCACTCAGTCGCCCAATACAAAGCACATTTATTACGCCTTGTTTTCAATGGTACCCTGCGCCCAGTATGCCAGAGATGTGCCGCACTGCCTGATATTAAATAGGTTTTGTGGCTGTAAACAGTAAGACATAAATATTGCCAGATAGTTGCATTGGTTCGAACCGTTTTGGGGACGAATTCATTTATGTCATTTAGTGTACTAACTGCGCTAAAATACTTACGCTATGCTGAAACTATTTTATTTTGTACTCTCTATCAATTGATCTCATGTTCGAAATCATTTTGTGCTGGCTGAAATAGTGGTTTGAATTTTTGAGTCGAGAGCGGAGATCGCTTGCTTCGACAGCAGACATCGTTTTACGCATGCGTAAGAAAAATCGTACAATGTGCGATTAGACTGGATTCTACGATCGATCTTACGATCTTTGATAAAACAGTCGCAAGAAATGTCGTACGATATCGTAGATTGCGATCGCACCTTCTGCGATTTTGAAAATCGTACGATCGTTAGTAATACGGGCCCCTGGTTTTGATGTGCCTTATAGAAATGGCTTGGGAAAACATTGAAACAAAAGAAGAAACTGCTGATTACTAGGCTCAGTTTCTCCTTTTGTCTCAATATTTTTGTGCCATATTTTACTAGATACTCTATCTTTAATAACATCTATTTTGTCATTTGTGGCAGTTTTTGAAGCGGGTCACCCTAAAATCTGTCGTTTGGCAAAGGGTTAAAATACTGTATCTTTTGAAACAAACAAAGAAAACCTGCTGATCTTCAGCATTCTCTTGTCTCAATATTTCCCGAGCTTTTTTTGTACCCAATTTCATTATTTATAAACATCCATTTTGTCGTCTGCAGCAGCTTTCTAATTAGACCACCCTAAAATTTGTCATTTGTTAAACTGTTATTTTGCTTATGTCTACAGAACCAGGAGCACCACCCATGGATGAAGCTCCACAAGTTTATTGGCACCAGAAGACATACCAGACCTATCCTTTGATAAAGCAACCATGAATTTTTGGAAGTTGTACCCATAGAGGTTTTCAAGAAAGGTAATTATACAATGTATTAAGATTGGCACATTAACCCATTACCAGACGACAAAATTTTGGACTCTTCCATTTTGAAAGGTGTTGCAGACAACAAATTCAAGTTGATGAAATTTTGAAAATCTTTCCATTTTGGGTTAGAAAACATTGTGGAAAATGAAGAAATTGCTTGTCACAATTACCTCAATGTTTTCCCAAGCCTTCTCTTGTGAGGGAGTCAAAAGGCGTCACTGTGCAGCAGGGTTTCCATTAGGACAAGAATCCCAAGAGTCATTGACCCTTGAGGCCAAAATCCCAAGAGTCAAAATGAAGCCCGAGAAAAATCAAACCGTAATCAATTGATAAAGGGGTGGAAGGGGGGGGGGCCAATGTTAAGATATATGTTCTTCATACTTTAGAGTTCATTGAAACATTCTCCCAAAATTAACAAGGTTAAACTGCTTTTGACTTTTTACTGGGGAAAAGGAAAAAAATGCTTTATATGAAAATGTATGAAAATGTTTAAATAAGACCAAAGTGCTTATTTTAAGAGTAGATGAAACACCTTTTCAACCTTTAGAGTGCTACAGATGAGAAGGGATATTGACTTTTCAAAAAGCATTGTTGTTATCAAACCCTATGTTGAAGGTACTCACTAGAATCAACTCATTGATACTATTCAAATGAGTACCCACAAGATGGGGTTTGGATTTGAAATTGAAGGTTAGAAATGCATATGCCCCCATTTACCCCCCCCCCCCCCCCCCCCCCCCCATATTAACAAATTTAGTACAAGATTGAAATCTTGTGTTAAATGGTAGAAATCAAATTCTTGATATTGAAAAGCTGATATTTTTCATTTATGCCAAGGAAATTTCGTAGAAAAATATATATCTTTGATAAAGTGCACCTTTAAATTTTCCTGTTATAATGCCATGTCTAAACCACGAAAACCCATGACAATTACGATATCTGATCATTTTACCTTTTCATTAAGAGCTTAAACCAGCTAGATCAATTATATTTCGGAGAAGTAAAAAAAAAAGTTAGCATTAATTAATCCAGGTACAAGGGATTCTGTTTGATATTCAATGATAATGTAATCAGAATTTCATGGCCGCCGCAGAGAGCTACAGTCTGTACCTGTTGATAATGATTGATGATAAACTTCTTCGAATTCTTGGTATTTTTACAAGCAGATTGTGTATTTTATTGCCACACAGCTACTTCAAATCAAATCAAGGACTGTGACAAATTAATTAATGGATTTACGACTGATAATCCGCATGCATCACTGATATCAAATTAACACTTTACACACGACTAGCAAATCAGCGAAAGATTGCGTAACACAGATTATCGAATTTTTACTGCTCTGAACTAAAGGTGTGACCTGAATAATGGGTCAATTAGTAGATATCCCTTGATCTTGAATGATGGGTGACGCATGGGTCGTAAAAATCAAGAGTCTGAATGATGCATCAATTAAAATTTCTGAGAGTCAAATTGGGGTCATTTTCATTTTTCATGCGTCAAAACCCGAGCTCCCGGGTCAAACGGAAACCCTGGTGCAGTAATGGGTTTTAATCTATTACCACACATTGACACTTTTTGACGCTTCATAAGATAAAGAATTTCGAAAACATTGTGGTAAATGAAGAAATTGCTTGTGACAAATAATTTTTTTCTTTTCCTTCAATGTTTTTCATAGAGAAAGAACAAGAAATGTAAAATTCATGTTTCAAGTGACAAAATAATTCTATCAATTACCACACCCATTATACGCCAAATTAAGGAAAATGCTTCAGGTATTGTTTCATATATATACTGAACAAAAGTGAAAACGCTACACCTACTTTGCTTGCCATATTTCTTCTAAATACAACAAGTATAAAAATCAAATGAAAGTGTTTCGCACTGTTCATTCACTATGCCATGCACTAAACGTTTTGTGGATCTTAATTACGGGGATCAAAAACGGACCCTTTTAATGTGACAGGGGTCCGTTTTTTCAGGTGTACAATTTGAACGGAAATTTTACACAATTTAAACCTTCAGAAATCCAAGCAGAAGAATGCAAACCATGCCGGACTGCACAGAATGGTAGTCTGACAAGTTACCAGCCAGGAAAGGTAAGGAAACTTGCATAACATTATTTCAGCGTCTAGAAAATGATGTTTGCAAAGCAGCATTTTCATTATGTTCTAAAGCTTGAAATTTTTACAATGTAATCTCCATAGGAAATTGAAATCGCTATTGCATAGACATCTGGGAATAATCCAAGTCGAAGAAAGGGTTTAAAAATCCCCTGTAAGGCATGCATGATTTTGCAAAAAATCCCAATCGAAAACCATGATAACTTTGTGAATACCAACCAATTTAAATTCCCTATTTGTTTATGTCAAAGGGAGGTAATTCGCAAAATTGGCAGATTAGCCCTAGATTTTAGAGCTTGCTGCAAGAGATAAGTTAGATTTTAAGTGTTTTTCTGGCAACCCGGGTATGACTAATTGCGAAAAAATAATGAAGTGTTTGCTGCGCATGCGCATATGCGGCATCCGACGAAATTAACTCTAAACGCATTAAGGGCTGTAACTCTGACATTAAAGGAGACAAGGCAATGAAAGTTTGACAAAACGATTGTTGAAAGCCTGGGAATTAACGTCAAAACATATTTCATACTATTAGTTTAATACTTTTCCAGAAATAAGAAATCTTGCAGTGTAGTGTTTTCACTTTTGTTCAGTATATTTTTATGGTTGGAAATAATTGTTTAACAAGTCTAGAGTGAATATTTTTAGCCTTCTCCTAAATAATCTTTGAATCCATGCTGCTCACTAAGTAACAATAGCAAAAAAGAACAATATTATGTTTATCTATCATATTTACAGAGATAGAACAATTCCTTCTGGCCATGCAATTCAAGAAGCAGAGCTGTCAAATGTCTGATAATGTTCAAATAGTTTGGAGACTCCTTCCACCAGCAGTACGAACATCTACATGCAGTATCCACAGACAATAAAATGAGAAAAATGTGTATTTGAAGGTAGGCTGTACGTTATATCAATGCTTTTCAACGAAAACCTCGTAACTGCAGCTTGTTTCAAGTTGCAGTTACAAGGTTTTTGTTGAAATGTGACAATATGGATTATGATTGGTTTCAAATAAAGTTCAATTCAATTTTGAAGCGGAGTACCCATCCATTTTATTCTACTTAGACTTGAACTTTGTGTTGGAAGAAAATATTGATGATAATTCTTGTTTATACTTTTTAACCGAATTTGTGCCATGGAATATCTTTTTATGGGATTCACATCTGATTAGATATGTTAGTATTCAAAAATTTATGCAAGAAAATGTGTTTTCCAATTTTTTGTCTTGCTCCAAAGAAGGAATAGGGTGGACTGGTAGCGACAAACCAATACCAGGGGTTGAAAAATCCACTCGCCCGCTCGCATTGGCGAGTAGAAAATGCCGTAGGACGAGTAGATTTGGGGACGAACTAGTCCGACGGGGCGAGTGCAAATTTAGGAATTGAATCACACTGATTGAGGGGGAAAAATAAAGGATCGAAAAGAAAGTATTTATTTTAAACTTCATATCGGAAACAATAATATTCCCTGTAAAATACGACCTTTCCCTGTTTATGTTAAACAATCCCGAAAGTGAAACTAAACAAGGAAACTAGAGTAAATCTGTGTTACTCATATGCAATGATTTGAGCGAGATCAAAAACGCCGCAAACACAGTCAATTGATGACGTAGTGTCGTAGTCATTCCAGTTTCAATATAATCACGTGATTTTTCCGCACCCAAATAAGGTTACGTTTTACTATGATTTGTTTACAAAAGACGCGCGTGCCTGAAAGGCGGGAAAATTAGATGAATCAATGAAAACAAAACGCTATCTACGTAGTAAATACACTGACGTTAGATGGTTTTAACACAGACGCGTTGTCTCTTTCTGTTATGCCGCCTCGCGATTACACAAAGAAATTCTTTCACATTTACCGGGTAGTTGTACATATTAAACTGGTGTGCTTACTCGACCATTTCGACAGCTAATCTATCTTTCGAATTAAATAAAAAGTAAGTGTTTACAGTAATGTTAATCGGCGATTGATTTAAGGTAAAAGATGGAGTCAAGTCTGAGCCACATTCGATTTATTGACCATCTTTTTAAATAAAAGTGTTGCCTTGTTCGCCTATGACTTTTGAAGTGGCGATCGCCATGTCTGTCATTTATACCGAAGAAACTTTATTTGTAGAGTCAAAGAGTTATGTTATTTATAATGCATCCGTAAGAGCCAACAGTCTAAAATTTTCTTCATCTTTAAGGGCGAGTTGGGTTGCCTTAAGGGCGAGTAGAAATTCAGAGCTACTAGTCCTACAGGACTAGTACGTTTGAAGAAATTTTTCAACCCCTGAATACCCATCATCAAGTTTGTGGCTACAATATCGCAGCTTATGTTCAGTGTTTATTGGGCTGTGACCATAGCACAGTTGGTAGCGCATCTGCCTCTCACTCGAAAGGCCTGGGATTTGATCCCCGGCCGCAGCAAATATCTTTTCTGAATTACTAAAATGTCACCCAATGGTTTGATATCATTACCCTATGTGGGCTGGTAGCTGGAGGCTCGGTTAGGGTGTTGTTGTTGGTAGCACTGGTGTGAGAAACAACGGGAATCCATAGTTAGGTGCTCGATCCACCGAGATATATCCATAGCTGTTGAAAACATGGTAAAACCCCTAATAAACCAATCTTTTTGATGTATACAGTAAGCATTTGCATAAAATAAAACCAGGGAAATATTGAGGCAAAAGGAGAAAATGCTGATGTTGTCCCAAGCCTTTATTTCATAGGGCAGTTAAACCAGGTGTTGTTTGGGAAAGGGTTAAATGTATACCTTCCTTCTTGATAGTCGCCCTTCCCAAACTAGAGCTGGTTTTGACGTAGACTGGTCCCCGTTGATAAGCATTGTGTGATTAAATCATGTTGTAGTTTTCAGGGTAGGGTGCTCAGGTTTTGAGGCTGGGGCGCCCTAGAAGAAAAGTCAGTAAAAATATTGTGGGAAATGAAGGAATTGCTTGTCAAGTTATTGAAGATCAACCAATTAACATGATTATCAACCATGATAAGAGTCAGTTAGATTTGGTCTCGAAATTTTGATGTTCTGTTTATGGTAAAATGTTCTCCTTTTACAGAAATGTTTCGTATATTTCAGGCTGTCCAAAAACAATTAGGGATACAGGCACGTTGGACTATACTACTAAAATGACCTCAAGGTTACACTTTCCAGTAAGAGCAGACCCCACCAGACACTATGGAAGCTACCATTGAATGGGGCTATAGAGGGGTCTGAATAGTCTACTTACAGATCCCAAGATGCAGTCGTAAGTTTAGTTTACCTATTCTCTTATGATGAAGCTTTTTGACTCCCCTTAACCCATTACCACACTATGACTCTTTTTGACTCCCTACAAAATAATGGTTTTGGAAAACATTGTGGAAAATGAAGAAATTGCTTGTGACAAGCAATTTCTTCATTTTCCACAATGTTTTCCTACCCAAAAGACTAAAAAAATAAGATTTCCTTCACTTTGAATTGCTGTCTGCAATATGTTTGAGTTTGGACAAATCCAAAATTTTGCCGTCTGGTAATGGGCTAAGGAAAAGGGCATCTGAAAACATTGTGGAAATGAAGAAATTGCTTGTGACACGTAACTTGTAGATTTTTGCCTGTTCTCTTACGAAGCTTTTTGAAGCCCCCACAAACAACGGCATTTGAAAACATTGTGGAATATGAAGAAATTGCTTGTGACAAGCATTTCTTTTATTTTCCACAATGTTTTCACCCCAGGAAGAACGAAATATTTTTAAATACTTCATATTTCGTTTATGTCAAATCGTGGTCTGAAACATCTTTGAATTTGGACTGACTTTTTAACACTTCCGGAGTCACCATTGAATGGGACTATAGAGGAGTCTCGGATGCCTACCTTCAAATCCCAAAATGCACTCGTAAGATTTTTACGCTTTCAAGGTCCTACATGATGAAAACTTTGGAAAACATAGTGGAAAATGAAGAAATTGCTTGTGACAAGCGTTTCTTTCATTTTCCACAATATTTTCATCAGAGAAAAACTGAAATATCTTCAAATATTTCAAAGTTTGTTTACTTGAAATTGTCGTCGGAAACATCTTTTTAACACTTCCGGAGTCACCATTGAATGGGACTATAGAGGAGTCTCGGATGCCTACCTTCAAATCCCAAAATGCACTCGTAAGATTTTTACGCTTTCAAGGTCGTACATGATGAAAACTTTGGAAAACATAGTGGAAAATGAAGAAATTGCTTGTGACAAGCGTTTCTTTCATTTTCCACAATATTTTCATCAGAGAAAAACTGAAATATCTTCAAATATTTCAAAGTTTGTTTACTTGAAATTGTCGTCAGAAACATCTTTGAATTTGGACTGACTTTTTTACACTCCAGTTACTATTGAATGCGGTTATAGAGGAGTCTATGCCAGGGTTCTCTACAGAATATATTGAAGCCGTAGTTGCATTGGTAAACCTTGCAACATATGGTGTTCATGCAAATAATTGTGAATAAAAACATAATGGGAAAAGAAGAAATTGCTCAATTTGAGCAATTTCTTCTTTTCCCATAATGTTTTTATACAGAATTAGTAGTTTTTAATTTAAAAGAATGCCCCATTTATCAGTTTTTGACATGAAATATCTCTAAATGTCTCTCTTTGGTGAACATTTTGAAAAAAATTAAGCTGTGGGGTACTTTTGAAGCTGTAGTGGCATTACACTGATTTCCATGAAGCTGTAGTGGGGCCGATACAGCTTATTGGGCTGGGGATAATACTGTATGCAGACTATACAAATCCCAAGATGCACTTGTAAGTTTAGTTTACCTATTCCCTTATGATGAAACTTTTTGACCTTCCCAAACATTGACTCCTTTTGACACTTCTTACAGAAAAAGCTTTGGAAAACATTGTGAGACATGAAGAAATTCCTTGTGAAAGCAATATCTTCATTTCCCACAATGTTTTCTACCCCGAAAGACAGACAAAGTTTTAGCTAGACTTTTCGAAGAAAATGAGAGCTTAAACTGTCACCCGGGTGTCGGCGTTGGCGTTGCAACAAAGGTTAAAGTTTTTTCAAACATCAATAACTTCCATACTATCAAAGGGATTCAACCCAAACTTGGAATACTTATTCACCATCACACCCTCTACCTTGCTACTAGGGCCCATGACCCTGGCTCCACTATTTTTGGAGTTATGCCCCCTTTATACTAAGCACTTAGAAAGTAGAGCGCGCTGTCTTCGGACAGCTCTTGTTATTTTGTGACAAACACTTATTCGGGGAGCATAATCCGTCTACGACGGCTCTTGTTTCTGCTCTTTTGATTCAGGTGACAGATAAGCCCTCTGGGCTTGTTCTTTACTAGTCTAAGTGGCTAATCTTGTTCTAATTGACTGTTGGTAGTTTTGAGTCACTTATCTCCCTTTATGTGATTTTAGGAGACATAGATGGAATGCAATTGAGCCAGGATCTGGAAAAATGTCCCTTAAGGCTTTTGAGCCCAACATAGATCCAGATCAGCCTGTGCATACGCACAGTCTGATCAGGATCAACATTGTTCTCCAATAGCTTCTTCGTGATCTGTAGTAACTAAAAGAGAGCAGCATGGATGCATATTGGACTGCATTTGACAACAGGCTGATCTTCAAACTCAATTTTTAAAAATGCTATAAAGGACGTTTTAACAGATCCAGGCTCAATAACAGTTTGTGCTCATCCCAGTATCGAATGTAACCTCAAGACAGCTTCTTTTTCAAGGTCACAGATATTGGTGAGTGTGACTGTTTGACTATTAGTAGTCTTGAGTCTCTGACCATTGGCTGAACTATTTAACTGTTGGAAGTTCCATTGGCAGAACCGTTGGACTTTAGTGTTGGTAGTCCTGAGTCTCTGACCATTGGCTGAACTGTTGGACTGTTGGTAGTCTTGAGTCTCTGACCATTGGCTGAACTGTTGGACTGTTGGTAGTCTTGAGTCTCTGACCATTGGCTGAACTGTTGGACTGTTGGTAGTCTTGAGTCTCTGACCATTGGCTGAACTGTTGGACTGTTGGTAGTCTTGAGTCTCTGACCATTGGCTGAACTGTTGGACTGTTGGTAGTCTTGAGTCTCTGACTATTGTCCGAACTGTTGGACTGTAGTGCTGTAGGCTTGAGTCTCTGACCATTGGCTGAACTGTTGGACTGTTGGTAGTCTTGAGTCTCTGACCATTGGCTGAACTGTTGGACTGTTGGTAGTCTTGAGTCTCTGACCATTGGCTGAACTGTTGGACTGTTGGTAGTCTTGAGTCTCTGACCATTGGCTGAACTGTTGGACTGTTGGTAGTCATGAGTCTCTGACCATTGGCTGAACTGTTGGACTGTTGGTAGTCCTGAGTCTCTGACCATTGGCTGAACTGTTGGGCTGTTGGTAGTCTTGAGTCTCTGACCATTGGCTGAACTGTTGGACTGTTGGTAGTCTTGAGACTCTGACCATTGGCTGAACTGTTGGACTGTTGGTAGTCTTGAGTCTCTGACCATTGGCTGAACTGTTGGACTGTTGGTAGTCTTGAGTCTCTGACCATTGGCTGAACTGTTGGACTGTTGGTAGTCCTGAGTCTCTGACCATTGGCTGAACTGTTGGACTGTTGGTAGGCTTGAGTCTCTGACCATTGGTTGAACTGTTGGGCTGTTTGTAGTCCTGAGTCTCTGACCATTGGCTGAACTGTTGGACTGTTGGTAGTCTTGAGACTCTGACCATTGGCTGAACTGTTGGACTGTTGGTAGTCTTGAGTCTCTGACCATTGGCTGAACTGTTGGACTGTTGGTAGTCTTGAGTCTCTGACCATTGGCTGAACTGTTGGACTGTAGTGCTGTAGTCTTGAGTCTCTGACCATTGGCTGAACTGTTGGACTGTTGGTAGTCTTGAGTCTCTGACCATTGGCTGAACTGTTGGACTGTAGTGCTGTAGTCTTGAGTCTCTGACCATTGGCTGAACTGTTGGACTGTTGGTAGTCTTGAGTCTCTGACCATTGGCTGAACCGTTGGGCTGTTGGTAGTCTTGAGTCAGTCACACTCTTTTTTATGATTTCAGGACACATTGATGATATGCAGATACAATATATGCTCCACCCAGTATGGAATGCAACCTCCGACAACCTCCGATAACCTCTGACAGCTGTTTTCAAGATCACAGATGAAGGGGAATGTGGTAGTTGTGAATTTTTTGTAACATCTTTGAAATAAGTGGAATCTGTCTGTCTGTGTCTGTCTACAACATTATGTGAGAGAAGAAAATGTTTGATTACCAATCGTTAACGGGGGTTGGGTGTGGGGGATGGGACAGAAACACCGTTTTAGAGTATCGGTGCATCGTATGAGACTGTGTCTGTCTACAACATTATGCTGGAGAAGAAAATGTTTGATTATCAATCGTTGACGGGGTTTGGGTGTGGGGGATGGGACAGAAACACCGTTTTAGAGTATCGGTGCACCATTTGAGACTGTCTGTACATAGTCTCGGGTCGCTGACCTTGGGTCACTGACCTTGGCCTTGACCATTTGACTATTAATAGTCTCTTGAGTCTCTGACCACAAGGCTGAACCTTTTGTACTATTAGTAGTCTTATGAGTCTGCTACCAAGTGTAATACCCCTTTTGAGACTGTCAGTAGTTTTTCAAGGTGTTGACCGTAACTTAGAAATATTTGTAACCTCTTCTAAATAAGTGGAATATGTCTGTCCGTCTATGTCTGTGTGCAACATTATTAGGAAAGGAACATGTTAAATAATTAATAACCTGTCACGGACCAAATTACTGTACTGTTTGACTGTTAAGTCTTGGGTCCCTTGCCTTCCCTTTTATGATTTCAGGACACATTGATGATATGCAGATACAATATATGCTCCATCCAGTATGGAATGCAACCTCCGACAACCTCCGACAGCTGTTTTCAAGATCACAGATGAAGGGGAATGTGGTAGTTGTGAATTTTTTGTAACATCTTTTTTGAAATAAGTGGAACCTGTCTGTCTTTGTCTGTCTGTCTACAACATGAGATGTGAGAAGGAAATGTTTGATTACCAATCGCTGATGAAATAAATGGGATCTGTCTCTGTCTGTGTGCAATGAACATGTTTAATGATTAATTACCTTTCGCTGACCAAGTTACTGTACTGTTTGTTGAATGTCTTGGGTCCTTTGCCTTCCTTTTTATGATTTCAGGACACATTGGTGGTTTTGCAGATACAGTAAATGCTCCACCCAGTATGGACTGCAACCTCAGACAGCCGTTTTTCAAGATCACAGATAAAGGTGAATGTGGTAGTTGTGAATATTTTGTAACATCTTTTTTGAAATAAGTGGAACCTGTCTGTCTTTGTCTGTCTGTCTACAACATGAGATGGGAGAAGGAAATGTTTGATTACCAATCGCTGATGAAATAAATGGGATCTGTCTCTGTCTGTGTGCAATGAACATGTTTAATGATTAATTACCTTTCGCTGACCAAGTTACTGTACTGTTAGACTGTTTAAAGTCTTGGGTCCCTTGCCTCCCTTTTTAGCTTGACTTTTCGAAGAAAATGAGAGCTTATACTGTCATCCGGGCGTTGGCGTCGGCGTTGCAACAAAGGTTAAAGTTTTTTCAAACATCAATAACTTCCATACTATGAAAGGGATTCAACCTAAACTTGGAATACTCATTCACCATCACACCCTCTACCTTACTACCAGGGCCCATGACCCTGGCTCCACCATATTTGGAGTTATGCCCCCTTTATACTGAGCAACTTAGAAAGTCGAGCGCGCTGTCTTCGGACAGCTCTTGTTTATAATTTCAGGAAGGATGAGGAGATGATGCAAGTTTAATCCTTTCCCACACAAGACTTGGTTTTGACGTCACTGACAGAAAAGGTTTTGGAAAACATTGAGGCAAAAGAAGAAAATGCTTATAATCAGCATTTTCTCCTTTTGCCTCAATATTTTCTGTGCTTTGTGTTTTGTAGTTGTTGTAAGGATTGATCTCTAATTACTAGTGATGATCCCATTACTGCACAGTGACCCCTTGGTCTTCTTTTAAACAAAAGGAATGGGAAACATTATGAAAAATGAAGAAATTGCTTGTGACAAGCGATTTCTTCATTTTCCGTAATGTTTTCTAACCCAAAAGCGGAATATTTCTAAAATTTCACCAACTTAATATTGTCGTCTGCAACACCTTGCAAATTGGTTCAGTCTAAAATTTTGCCGTCTGGTAATGGGTTATCTTATTCAGGTTTTGAGGTGCAAGTTGAACAACAGCAAATTGATTAATTTGGTAGATCTCATTTTGATGTTTCATTTCAGATTTTGAGCGTGTGAACATGCTGGAAGCGTTTGTTTTTGTTAAGGTAGAATACCTGTAATCACTGGTGGTGAATTCGGCCAAAGCGAGGGACGTTTTTCACTACAACAAGGTACAGATATTTTGCGTTTAAATGTGAGTTTACAGATCTGATTGGATAGTTTTTAGCTCGACTTTTCGAAGAAAATGAGAGCTTATACTGTCACCCGGGAGTTGGCGTTGGCGTTGCAACAAAGGTTAAAGTTTTTTCAAACATCAATTACTTCCATAATATCAAAGGGATTCAACCCAAACTTGGAATACTTATTCACCATCACACCCTCTACCTTACTATCAGGGCCAATGACCCTGGCTCCACTATATTTGGAGTTATGCCCCCTTTTAAGTTTATACTAGGCAACTTAGAAAGTCGAGCACGCTGTCTTCGGACAGCTCTTGTTCTAATAACAATGAATTTGGTCTAAAAATAGACCGGATTTACCGATATGTATTGACAAATCATCTATGTTGTTATAAAATCTCGTTACTACGGCTTTACACTAGCTACATACGACCCGTACTGCTCTATGGGTCTGAGACATGGGCAGTGACATCCAGCACCCTGAAAAAGCTGATACGCAATGACAAGGCCATGATACGGTGGATGTGCGGTACAAAGCCTTAAGACAAAGTGACACTGGAGACCTTAATATCCCAGCTTCGCATCAAAGACCTGTCGGTGATCCTCAGGGCAAACAGACTGAGATGGTTTGGCCATGTGGAAAGGAACAACGGATGGGTATCGAATGTTCGATCCATGAATGTACAAGAAATCAGAGGACGCGGTAGACCAAAACTAACATGGGAAGAGCTGGTGAATAGGGACCGCGAGGCAGTAGGAATGACAAACATCGACCCCTCCAACCGCCAGATGTGGAGAGGGAGACTCCGATCTCGACTTGGCAGCCAGGCCCAACCCTCTGTAGAGGACTAATTGATGGCCTGGATAATCAAAACAGGATAGTGAGTGAGTGAGTGTAGTTACGATATTTTATAACACCGACGGAATACTATGATCGAGAAAAAACATCCCACGCTTTGGCCGAGTTCACCACCAGTGGTAATGAGATTAGCACGACGTTGGAATTATTTGAGCGCAGTCAAACATTCGGCTCTGGAACTCTCCACCGCCTAATGTTTAAAACAGCGTCCGAATAAGTTCGGATATGTAATGACGCGGCTTGAAAAAATCTTACGTTTTATGGATCTCAAAATGAACACATTACGGATATTCTACCTTAATTTGGTAATTTGATATTTACATTTCATTTCAAATTTTTAGAGTCTGGATATGCAGGAAGCGTTTTTGTTAAAGTAATATTAGCTGCTAATGTAATGTTTCCTTTTGTACAAATGGTCAGTATATTGATTTCATTTCTTTTGACAGGTGCGAAAGAATTGTAAGAGTTTATCTCAGTATTTCAATAAGTCAAGTTGTAGTAGTCAGTAGGTAGTAGTGTAGTTTTCGACAGACGTTCGACGTTGACGTAATACCGACATGACAATGAAGGAACTTCATTTTTCCGAGATGTCCATCATGTAACCTGCGGATGTTCGTGGATATTTTGGGGTTTGAGTTGTAACACTTGTTTCTATTGGTTTGTTCATTCAAGGGTGTTGGCATGTTTTTGCATTTGATTCTTTGTGCAGTTCTGCTCGGATGCTTTGATGGTCGAGAAATCATGGTATTTGACATTTTCTATTAATTAGATTCACTAAATTCAGATAATTCTTGAAAGATCATTTGCATTGAAGGTTTGTAGATGATTTATACATTTTATTGTTCCATCCGAGACGTTTGATTAATTCATTGTAATGATCCGGGTCCAGATCAGGTTGCTAGAATTGTTCTTTGCTTATGTCATTGGATTTTGCGCCAGCTTTTTACTATTTGGTTCGCCCCATGTATCTTTCGCACCTATCTCTAACCTGTATGTTTTAATACTATTCACATTGTTTTACAGGATCACAGGTAGTAGATTGACAGACGATGTCGATTGAGAATATGTTCAGTTCCATTAACTGGTAAGCGTGTATTTTGTCTGCTATTATGATTAAGAATGTTATAGAATCATTTGCTATTGTGATATTTGTTTAACCCTTTCCCAAACAAGACCTGGTTTTGACGTCCGCAATTATAAAGGCTTAGGAAAACATTGAAACAAAAGAAGAAACTGCTGATAACCAGCAGTTTCTCCTTTTGTCTCAATATTTTCTCTGCTGTATTGTGAACAAATCTATTCCTTTTTACCAGTGATTTTGTTGTCTACAACAGCTTTTAAAAAGGACTGCCCTAAAATTTTGTCATTTCGGAAAGGGTTAAACATACAAAGTGTAACTTAAGCATTTTAATTTTAAATCATAAATCACATGTAAATATCCCCTTGTGCATAAATAGTGAACTGCCTACAGTGTTATTGTGTAATAGTGTGCATTGTGTTATTCACTTTCTTGGATTTAACTGCGATTTCGTTACTGCAATTTCAATGAAATCAACGCCCAATACCGATGTCAACATACCAACGACCTCGCGTTCTCCGACAAGTCAACAGAGCAATCTACGAACAGACCAGAACAGTGGTAAAATGAGATTAACCCATTCCCAAACGACAAAACTATAGACCAGTCAAAATTCAAATTTGCTGTAGAGGACAATTTCAAATAAATGATATTTAGACATTGATGGTCTTTTGGTGTAGAAAACATTGTGAGAAATGAAGAAATTGCTTGTAAAAAGCAATTTCTTCATTTTCCACAATGCTTTCCATAGCCATTAACTTTTAGGGAGTCAAAAAGAGTCATTGTGTGACAATGGGTTAATGATTGTATAATTCTAGATTGTTTTATTTTATGATGTTGAATTTGAACCACTGATTTCTTTGTTGCTCACTCTGGACCGATAATGTGCCTGAACCTCATACCCTTTGTTGTTGGTACAGACCCTACAACAACCAACTGGTCTCAAACCTTGACTAAAATTACTGGCTTATATTAAACCTCGTTAAAATTAATCTCTTAAACTAAGTCCTAAAATTACTCAATAAAATTAAACATTGTCAAAATTACTTGCTAAAATTTAGCATTGTTGAAATAACGTACCCGACCCTCATATCCTTGGTTGTTAGTACCGAGGTAGAAAGATAACTTGTACTGAAGTCAACTCGTACCGAAGTCAACTCGTACTGAAGTCAACTCGTACGGAAGTCAACTCGTACCAAAGTAAATTCGTACCGAAGTCACCTTGTACCAAAGTAAATTCGTACCGAAGTCAACTCGTACCAAAGTAAATTCGTACCGAAGTCAACTTGTACCAAAGTAAATTCGTACCAAAGTCAACTCGTACCAAAGTAAATTCGTACTGAAGTCAACTCGTACCGAAGTAAATTCGTACCAAAGTCAACTCGTACGGAAGTAAATTCGTACCGAAGTCACCTCGTACCAAAGTAAATTCGTACCGAAGTCAACTCGTACCATAGTAAATTCGTACTGAAGTCAACTTGTACCAAAGTAAATTCGTACCAAAGTGAACTCGTACCAAATTAGTCAACTCATACCAAAGTCAACTTGTACCGAAATCAACTCGTACCAAACCAGTCAACTCGTACCAAATTAGTCAATTTGTACCAAACTAGTCAACTCTTACCAAATTAGTCAACTCGTACCATATTAGTCAACTCGTACCCCTCCCACAGTAACCAACTGGTCACAAACCTTGATAAAATTACTGCCTAAAATTAAACCTTGTTTGAATTAATCTCTTAAACTAAACCCCGTTTAAATTTCTCGCTAAAATAAAACCTCATTAAGATTACTTGCTTAACTTAAACATTGTTAAAATTACTCGCTAAAATTAAACATCATCAAAAGTACTTGCTGAAGTTGAACCTTGTTTAAATTACTCGCTAGAATAAGACCTTGTTAATAAAATTACTGGCTAAAATTAAACCTTGTTCAAATCACTCGCTAAAATTAAACATCGTCAAGATTACTTGCTGAAATTAAACATTGCTAAATTTACTCGCTAATTTTAAACCTCTTTAAAATTACTCAGTAAAATTAAACCTTATTACATGCAGTTGCTAAAAATAAACCTGGTTTGAATCGCCCACTAAAATTAAACATTGCGGAAATCACTTGCTTAACTTAAATAACCTCCTTAAAATTACTTGCTAAAATTAAACATTTTCAAAATTACTTGCTCAAATTAAATATCGTTAAAATTATTCTCTAAAATTAAACATCATTAAAAATCAGACTAAAATTCAACATGGTTAAACTCACTTGCTTAAATTAAACATTGTTTAAAAATTTTGCGCAAATTAAACATTGCCAAAATGACTTGCTTAAATTTAACCTTAAAATTACTCACTTGAATTAAACATTGTCAAAATTACTTGCTAAAATTAAACATTGTTAAATTAGCATACCTGACCCTCATACCCTTGGTTGTTGGTGCCAAGGTAGCAAGATAACTTGTACTGAAGTCAACTCGTACCGAAATCAACTCGTACCAAATTAGTCAATTCATACAATTTCCACAACGACTGGCTCAAATAAAAATCTTGTTGAAATTAACCTCTTAAACTAAACCTGTTAAAATTACTTGCTAAAATGAAACCTATTTAAGATTACTTGCTAAAATAAAACATCATTAAAATTACTCATTAAAATTAAACATCATCAAAAGTACTTGAAGTTGAACCTTGTTTTAAATTACTCGCTAGAATAAGACCTTGTTAAAATTACTGGCTGAAATTAAACCTTGATCAAATTACTCGCTAAAATTAAACATCGTCAAGATTACTTGCTAAAATTAAACATTGTTAATTTAATTACCAAAATTAAACCTCTTTAAATCACTTGCTAAGATTAAACCTTGTTTAATTCGGTTTCAAAAATTAGCCTTGTTTAAATCACCCACTGAAATTAAACATCATTAAAATCACTCATTAAAATTACACATCATTTAAATTTCTCATGAAAATTAAACATTGTTAAAATCACTTGCTTAAATTGAACCTGAAAAATTCCTTGCTTAAATTAAACATCTTCAAAATTACTTGCTAAAAGTAAACCTCATTGAAATTACTCGCTAAAATTCCACATCAATCAAATCACTGGTTAAAATTAAGCATCGATAAAAATCACTGACTGAATGTCAACATAGTAAAATCACTTGCTTAAATCAAATATTGTTTAAAAATCTTGCAAAAATTAAACATTGTCAAAATGACTTGCTTAAATTTAACCTTAAAATTACTCTATGAAATTAAGCATTGTCAAAATTACTTGCTAAAATTAAACATTTTTATGCCCCCATATCGAGAGATCGGGGGCATATTGTTTTACTCGTGTCCGTCTGTCTGTCTGTCTGTCTGTCTGTCTGTCCGTCCGTCCGTCTGTCTGTCTGTCTGAAAACTTAACATTTGCCTTTTCTCCAAAAGTATTTGACATACAAAGCTCAAATTTGGTATGCAACTTCCTTTCAATGATATCTATCTGTTCCATGCAGTTTGACCTTCCTCAAGGTCATCTGTTAACCCTTATCAACCCTTTACTCTACGAAAACTTAACATTTTAGAAAAATGGCCATTTCGGGGGCATTTGTGTTTCACAAACACATCTTGTTTAAATTAGCATACCCGACCCTCATATCCTTGGTTGTTGGTACCGAGGTAGCAAGATAACTCGTACCAAAGTCAACTTGTACGGAAATCAACTCGTACCAAATTAGTCAACTTGTACCGAAGTCAACTCATACCAAACTAGTCAACTTGTACCAAATTAATCAACTCATACCAAATTAGTCAACTCGTACCAAATTAGTCAACTCGTACCAGCCTAGTCAACTTGTACCAAAGTCAACTTGTACCAAACTAGTCAACTCGTACCAGCTTAGCCAACTTGTACCACTCCCACAACAACCAACTGGTCACAAAACTTGTTAAAATTACTGGCTAAAATTAAACCTTGTTGAAATGAATCTTTAAAACTAAACTCCATTAAAATTGCTTGCTAAAATAAAAACTCATTAACATTACTTGTTAAAATTAAACATCGCTAAAATTACTCAATAAAGTTACACATTTTCAAAATTACTTGCTTGAAGTCGAACCTTGTTTGAATTACTTGCTTGAATAAAACCTTGTTAAAATTACTGGTTTAATTAAACCTTGTTCAAATTACTCGCTAAAAAGAGACATTGATAAATTAACTCACTAAATTTAAACCCCTTTAAAATTACTGGCTAAAATTAAACCTTGTTAACTAGTGTTGCTAAAATTAAACCTTGTTTAAATCACCCACTGAAATTAAACATCACTCTCTAAAATTACACTTCATTAAAATTTCTCATGAAAATTAAACATTGTTAAAATCATTTGCTTAAATTGAACCTTAAAATTCCTTGCTAGAATTAATCATCTCCAAAATTACTTGCTAAAATTAAACATTGCTAAATTTTCTCACTTAATTCAAAAATTGTTTAAGTCACTAACTAAAATTTAACATCGTTAAAAATCACTCACTAAAATTCAACTTTGTTAAAATCACTCGCTAAAATTAAACATTGTTTTCAATTTCTTGCAAAATTTAAACTGTTTAAGGTTTACGAACTGAGAATGAAATGCAGAGCCAGAGGCGAAATTTGAAAAGTGCCAGTAATTCCTAATCTGTGTTACATTTCTATTCCAAATACAAATATAAGCATTTTGTATGGTTTAGAATTTTGAATTAATGCATACTTATGGAAATATTTGACAAAAATGTTCAAAATTACCTCCCTTGCATATGAAAATAGAGTAAAATAATATTTGTAAATAATTTTCTTAAAGCATAATCTTGAAATCCGGCCTGGTGAATCAACTTATGTGAAGTGTGTTTACAAGTGTGTGTAATTTGATGCATTTCATATTGCTAGAAAGTGGTGTTTTCATTCTCAGTTCGTAAACCTTAAATCACTTGACTAAGTTTGACCTCATTAAAATTACTTGTGAAAATTTAACTTGCACAAAATTACTTGCGAAAATTAAACATCACTAAAAATTATTTGCTAAAATTCAACATCGTTGAAATTACTGGCTAAAATTCAACATCGTTAAAAATTACGCACTGAAATTAAACATCGTTAAAATCACTTGCTAAAATTAAACATTGTTTAAATTTCTTGCAAAAATTAAACATTGTTAAAATCACTTGCTTAGATTTAACCTTTAAATTTCTCACTAAAATTAGACAATAACAAAATTACTTGCTAAAATGAAACATCGTTAAATGAATGTTCTAGACCCTCATACCCTTGGTTGTTGGTACCGATGTAGCGTGATAACTCGTACTGAAGTCAACTTGTATCGAAGTCAACTCGTACCAAATTAGTCAACTGGTACCACTTTCACAACAAACAACAGTGCTGGTCGCAAACCTTGCTGAAATTACTGCTTAAAATTAAACCAGGTTAAAATTAATCTCTAAAACTAAACCCCGTTTAAATTACTCGCTAAATTTAAAGCTCATTATGCCCCCGATAGGGAGGCATCATAAATTTGACTTGTCCGTCCGTCCGTCCGTCCGTCTGTCTGTCTGTCCGTCCGTCCGTCATTCCGTCCAAAAACTTTAACATTGGCCATAACTTCCTTATTACTTAACATATTCGCTTCATACTTTACCACAACATTCCTTGGTACATTACCTTTCTGTAGGCACATACTTTGGTGACCTTGACCCCTGGATGACCTTGACCTTGAACATGGATTGGCCATAATTTAAAATCAAAGCGGTGTCGGGGGCATTGTCATCTTACATCGACAGCTCTTGTTTAGTTTACTTTTTAAAATTAAACATCGTTAAAATTACTCACTAAAATTAAACATCATCAAAATTACTTGCTGAAATTGAAGCTTGTTTAAATTACTCGCTAGAATAAAACCTTGCTAAAATTAATCGCTTAAATTCAATATCGTCAGGATTACAAGCAAAAATGAAAGATTGCTAAAGTTTACCCTCTTTAAAATCACTCACTTAAATTAAACCTTGCTAAATATGGTCGCTAAAAATAAACCTGTTTTAAATCGCCCACTAAAATTTAACATCGTTAAAATCACTCGCTAGAATTACATGTCATTTAAATTTCTGGCAAAAATTATAAACATTTTTAAAATCACTTGCTTGAATTTAACCTCCTTAAAATTACTTGCTATAATGAAACATCTTAAAGATTACTTGCTAAAATTAAACATTGTTAAAAGGAATTGCTAAAATTCAATATCGTTTAAATCACTGGCTAAAATGATATAATGATAAAAACCACTTTCTGCAATTAAACATTGTTAAAATCACTCTCTAAAATCAAACATTGTTTAAATTGTTGCAAAAATTAATCATTGTTTAGATTGTTGCAAAAATTAAACATTATTAAAATTATTTGCTTAAATTGAAACTTCAAATTATTCACTAAAATGAAACATTGTCAAAATTACTTGCTAAAATTAAACTTTGATTAATGTACCTGACCCTCATACCCTAAAATTAAAAATCGTTCAAGTTACACGCTAAAATGAAACATCAAAATCACTCACTAAAATCAAACAACTTTAATTTGCATGCTGAAATTTTACATCATTAAGATTACTTGCTGAAATTACCAATCTTTAAATTTACTCACTAAAATTAAACATCATTAAAATTACTTGCTAAACTTAAACCACGTTACAATTAATTGCAAAAATTTAATCCCATTATACTTTGCTAAAATAAATCCTCTTTAAAATAAGTTGCTAAAATTAAACCTTGTTAAATATGGTAGCTTGAATTAAACCTTGTTAAAATCACTCATTAACTGTTAAATAAATTGCTAGAATTAAACACCATTAACATTAGTTGCTAAAATTAAACATTGTTAAATCAAATGCTAAAAATAAACACCGTTAAAAATTAATTGCTAAAATTAAACACTGTTAAA